>JBBGZY010000342.1:1207500-2415000 GCA_037952925.1 Lithobates clamitans
TAAAGAATATTCCCAAGGTCAGTTAATGTAATTGAGCTAGTCAGTAATTAGTTCACTAGTGCTGAGACAGGAATGTATTTAATACATTCTGTGTGAGACAATTAAAGGTACTATGCATATGCTCAATCACTGGAATTATATTGCATCTGTAGGAGATCTTAATCAAAAATTGACTGGTAAATGCTGACATACTAAATAAAAAGGAAAATGATCTGCTTCTTTCCTGAAAATGGCATACTTGCAGACATGATAACAAACATCATCTGACCTTGTAGCTGTATAATATACTTCCTCATTGTTTAGATCTTTTAAAAGATTATTATTATAAAATATTAGAATTGCCTTTGAATGTAAATGATGCCACAGAACCAGTAACATAAGGCAAAGAAGTATGCAAACAAGTCAGTGGATCATTTATCAGTGGGTGCATAACAGTGCCAACATATTTGTCAAGTATAAACCCAAACAAAAGACGTTTGCTCTCTAGAGCGCCACATATAGGTCATTTACCGGGATTCATCAAACTGCATGCAAAAATGTGCTTAAGTCATGCTAAAGTGGTTTCTCAGTCAATAGTATTATTAGCGAGGTTTAAGGGCAGTAGTGCACAACAGCTCCAGATCTTTGATAATACATTTTAGGAAATTTGCTACTGTAGTGACACCCAAGGCTGCAGTTTAACCCTCTGTTCAATTTACTGCAAGGTTTTTCATTCCTGAAAAGAGCAATGCTGGGAGTGGGAAGGGTTATGCAGGGCTGAGTCAAGCTTTGTTATTTGCCAGTGTCCTATTACTTGGAGGTGGAGTATAACCCAATGGTCTAAAAATTACCTCTTCTGTGTCCCATATCCAAAAAAAGAGATCTTACAGGTAGCTCAAAAATCCAGTTTTCTTACAACCTGGGAACCCCCAGATATATATTACAGTCCCACATCTAGGGTATCAGCCTGCAGGGTTTGCAGCTTGGGTCTAGATAAGTAATCTGACAAATTTTTCACATAGGCTGCTCAAAGGCACACCTAGATTATCACAGCATGTTTGTATGCCAAAGGGAATCTAAAGTCTGATTACATGCAAATCATTAGCAAATTTCCAATTATTCAGCTAAATAAACAGTTTGTCTGTGTGTCCATCTCTGCTGAGTCAAAAAGGTTCCCTATCTTTACCACATAGACAAGAGCCACTTTCCGCACCATAATGTTGCCCACTTCTCCCATTACCTTGCTTTAAAATTACATGCTTTGTTGGTTGGGGATAAAGGCCCCAATCATTTTCTTGAAGTATACTGTTCAGTTTAAAGTGCAAAACATTTGTAAGTGTGTGTATATATATATATATATATATATATATATATATATATATATATATATATATATATATATATACCCTCATTTAATTTTTTTTTTTAAGTGATTACATAATCACTGTTCTCAGCTGCATAAGGGGCTTAGAGAGCTAGGGGTGGAGAAACAGCGGCACACTGATCTTCCCAGTGAATGGCTGTGCAGGGGGGGTGTCAGCACAAGTCTTGGCCATTGGAGGACAGGCAGGCTTTTCTCCCAGCACAGCCAAAAAACTGACTACGCTAGGAAGGATGTGCAAAGAAAGCAGGGGAACTGGCAGGTACACCAATTATTTCACACAAAGTAAGCAATACAAAGAGAATAGGATACCTCTTAACACAAGTACACGGTAGAACATGCACATATCAGGAATATGAATGAACTGTCAGAGTACCATATTCTTTAAGTGATCCAACATAAAGGGCTTCCTCTGCTTTTCCTTTATGACACCTAGTTCTCCTTCATAGGTGGACAGACTAATAAGATCTGGAGCCAATATATTAATGCCAATCCTTATAGGAGAAGGAAAGAGGACTGCACTGGGTACAGCTACAGACTATGCCTACTACAAATACTTCCAGGTAGAGTATATCTGAATTTCTAAGGTGTTGATCATACTGAAGGATGAGAAAACATATCAATTGGGTACAAGCAGTAAAGTAGGTATATTCTTATGATAGTATTTATGCCTGAATATAAACTTCTTGTGATTGAGTAGTGTATATTCTACAAGATCAGCTGTATATTACAGGATAAGAAGATAGCACACACACCATACCATGCGTTGTCCCCAGAGGAAAGGGACATTTTTAATGCGCGAAAACAACTCTTGGAGCACTTGGGAGAACTTACTCGAGAGGCTGTTAAAGCAAAAGAAAAAAAGGAGTGGGCAAATGATGGTGTAATCCGTAAGTACATAACTGTGTGCAAATCAATTCTTCAATTATTGTGCTTTCAAAGACAGTCCCAGATTCTGAAGATTTCTTACTGAAAATACTAGTCCTGGTATTCTTTCTAAACAATAGTGGATAGAATGGACTCCAAGATAACAGGTCCACTTCAGTTTTTGTCCAATTTGCAGTAAAGTGCAACTGATACACACATCCTGAAATTGCCCTAAGCTCTACAAGTAGTTGAATAGATGTTGATGTCATATCTACACAGTTTCCAGTAGAGGATGACCTTGATTTCCACTAGCTGAGTCCCTTCGATTCTGGCAAACTGTCTATGTAACTGTGTGGAAGTGGCAATGGGGTGTTATGCCTAGTACACACGGGCCGAATGTCATGAGACATTGGCTGGTACAATAAAACCTCTCTGACATTCCGCCTGTGTGTATGTCAGCCGGCCTGACAGAAGACGGCTGTTTGGCTTCTCTCGGACACAGGGGCGAATCTGGAGGGGGGGCAATTTCCCCTTTGCTCCCCCTCCCCAAGAAAATATTACAGACTCCGAGTCTCACATTCAGAATCAGCAGTAACGGCGCTGGGACCCTCTTGTTGCACCGCCGCTGGCCTGGCCTCTACTGGCTGCCGCACTGGTTGCTATCGCCTGCCGCCTCGCCATCTGTGACATCACGTTCAAGGCGGAGGGCGAGGCCCCAGCATTCAGAGCGGAGGAAGATTTAACTTCTTCCTCCTCAGTGCCTAGTGAATGTTGGCTCCACCCACCTCTTCCCTCCATCTTCTCCAGCGCAGCGTGGAGGAAGGGAACTGTGCCAGCCTGCCAGGTTTAGAGCAGAGCATGTCTGAATAGCTTCCTGCCAATCTGCACCTGCCTGAGTGATGTGAGGGTGAGGCGGATCGCGGATGAAATAAAACATATACGCATTATTAGCATATTCTTTATTTAGCATATTCTCATTGTTTTGAGATTTAAAGAAGGTTAGGGCCCCTCCCAAGACTAAACTCTGGATCCGCCCCTGGTCGGATGAGCATGCTGGAAAGCCAATGGCTGAGAGCGTCGGTCATCCGACAGCAATCAAGGCAAAATGTCTCAAATTGTGACCCAGACAGCAAGAAAAACATGGTAAAGTTCTGAGGTTTCCCCCTTCTATGAAAACTAACCAATACAGTTGAGTACTGTTGGGTATGTGTTTAAAATATAACTAAAGGAAAAACTTTTTGTTTAGTTTTGAATAGAGTGGAGAGGGATTTGAGTGCTTGTTGGTTTTTATTGCTGTCTGTGCCCCCTTTAAGGACCTCTCCTTTTACCCTCTCTATTTGACCGTTATCACTGAAAGTGAAAGTAAAAGAAAATCCCAAATTTCGGGTTGTTTTCAGAAAAGTAATAGAGGGGAAATCTTCTAATGGGGATACTAATTTTGGTGACCTGGGGGGCCCCAATGCACTACCTTAATTTGCAGGGTTTTTCTCTCACTTCCTGTTTGGCTATGGGACAGGAAGTGAAGTTAAATCTCACTTAAATAGGACACAAATGGCAAAAAAAATGACAGGGGTTATAACCCTCCCTTACTCTATCCAAAATGTAAAGAAAAAAAAGTTTTGCCTATAGTTCTGTTTTACATGTGACAGAACTGTGTTATGGCTATATGTAGTGGTCAGCCTGCATTGACTGTGTACTCATTTATGTCTTTAAGGATTGCAATGGTTATGTTGATATAATGTGCAGTGAACAGGTCTTGTTGGAGGTGATAATGGTATTGTGTATATTGATGACATTTATTGCAGGTAGCTCGTCTACACACACAGCTCCAGAGAGAAAAGTGAACACGCATGAAGCATTAGGAGAAGAGCACATGTATGCACCCAAGTGAGTGATCTGTTTTTCTGTTATTTTTTCTTGGGTACACCATTCATTCTGAGGTTTTGACACTTTTTATATTTATGCATTTAGAAAAACATTTTTCAAACACTGTTATCAGTGTGGCCGTTCTGTTGGAGTCAAGCTGACCCCATGTTTGCGCTGTTACTCAATATACACATGCAGCAAACAATGCAAGCACAAATCATGGACTGAACTTCATAAAGATGAATGTCTCCAGCTTTCAGGTAAACAGTTGATGTGCATAAAAAAAAAAAAAATTGTTTGGATTATGAACTTTGCTTTATTTCTAGGCGTATTTACCATTTTAGGACAAAAGTGCAGATATGACCTATTTCACTCCCTGATTCTCTACTCCTAACTACTGAAAACCGACAGTAGGGGGTGCTTCAAGTTCATGGATGTATTGATGTTAATTTAGTTCAGCAGACCCCTTGGAAGGCTGTGCGCTACTGTAAATGAATGACAGTTTTTTTGGTGGAGGGATGTTTAAGTATCTCTAGTTTCTCATTGATAATAAGCATATTAGAAGCAGTGAATCAATGGGGATACTATGAAAGAAAATGATTGGATTTACATATACTTTAAAGTGGAATTCAGGCTATACACCTAACTAGCCTTAAAACTGTCCCCTTCGCCCTCCT
This sequence comes from Lithobates clamitans, assembly GCA_037952925.1. Lineage (NCBI taxonomy): Eukaryota > Metazoa > Chordata > Amphibia > Anura > Ranidae > Lithobates > Lithobates clamitans. The sequence goes on from JBBGZY010000342.1 coordinate 1,212,271, forward strand.
AACACCTTTGCTAACTAACCTGTGTGAGAAAGATGTATATACTTATATATTTTAAGGCCACTTCGTTCCAGTCACATGATCTCCTCGTTGGCCAGTGGGCAGAGGAGAGAGCTCTCCGACAATTGCTAGTAAAGCCTGGAGCTGTGACTTCACCCATAGGCTTCGATTGCCAATCCATTTTTGCAGTTCCCTCTTCTCCCCTGCAGCCACCACTGGCTGACACAGGGGGTCATGTAACCAGACTGGAGCAGCCTAAAAAGATAGGCAAGTATATAAATCTTTCTTACACAGGTTAGTTAGCATAGGTGTTAGGAGTGGGGAGGAGGTTTTAAGGCTAGTTAGGTGTATAGCCACAATTTCTGTTTAAACTGTTAATTTCTTTTTTTCTTATTTCAAGTATTTTATTGGGATTTCACGTGTGTGAAGAGCCAAAGGAGATTCATAACAGTGGTAACAGGACAATGAACAGAAGGAGGTTTGGGCCTCCCATAGGTTACAAAACAGGGGAACAATAACATGGCAAATCAAATAGGTTGTTACTATTTAGGCTCAATTTACACCTGAGCGTAGAAATTTACTGGCGTTTTTCTGGCATTTTAAGTGTTTTTGCAGCTTTTTACAATAGTTTTTAAAGCGTTTTAGAAGTGTATTACAAGCGTTTTACAGCTTCAGGCATTTTTGTTTAGCCAATAGAAAGCACTACGGGGAGGAGAGCGAGAGGAAATTAGGGTTGGTGCTGTTTGAGCAGAAAACAAGCGACAAAATGCTCATAAAATGCTCAAGTCAGGCTTTTCTATAGAAATATGTGGGGCCAAAAACGCTTGTAATCTGCCAAAACGAAGCTTGTGTACTTTTTTGAGTGACAGGCGTTTTGCTTCAGGCGACAGAAAACTCAGATGTGAACAGGGGCAATAGAAATGAATGCGATTTGGCTTGTTGAGCGTTTTAGAGCTTCAAATGAAAATCGCTTAGGTGTGAACAGGGCCTCAGTGAAGCCTTGTGGCTGGTCTATATTGAAAACCTACAGTATCTCACAAAAGTGAGTACACCCCTCACATTTTTGTAAATATTTTATTATATCTTTTCATGTGACAACAATGAAGAAATGACACTTTGCTACAATGTACAGTAGTGAGTGTACAGCAGTGTAAATTTGCTGTCCCCTCAAAATAATTCAACGCACAGCCATTAATGTCTGCTGGCAACAGAAGTGAGTACACCCCTAAGTGAAAATGTCCAAATTGGGCCCGAAGTGTCAATATTTTGTGTGGCCACTATTATTTTCCAGCACTGTCTTAATCCTCTTGGGCATGGAGTTCACCAGAGCTTCACAGGTTGCCACTGAAGTCCTCTTACAATCCTCCATGATGACATCACAGAGCTGGTGGGATATTAGAGACCTTGCACTCCTCCACCTTCCATTTAAGGATTCCCCACAGATGCTCAATAGGGTTTAGGTCTGGAGACATGCTTGGCCAGTCCATCGCCTTTACCCTCAGCTTCTTTAGCAAGGCAGTGGTCATTTTGGAGGTGTACATGGGGTCATTATCATGTTGGAATACTGCCCTGTGGCCCAGTCTCTGAAGGGAGGGGATAATGCTCTGCTTCAGTATGTCACAGTACATGTTGGCATTCATGGTTCCCTCAATGAACTTCAGTGCCGGCAGCACTCATGCAGCCCCAGACCATGACACTCCCACCACCATGCCTGACTGTAGGCAAGACACACTTGTCTTTGTACTTCTCACCTGTTTGCCGCCACACGCTTGACACCATCTGAACCAAATACATTTATATTGGTCTCATCAGACCACAGGACATGGTTCCAGTAATCCATGTCCTTAGTCTGCTTGTCTTCAGCAAACTGTTTGCAGGCTTTCTTGTGCATCATCTTTAGAAGAGGCTTCCTTCTGGGACGACAGCCATGCAGACCAATTTGATGCAGTGTGCAGCGTATGGTCTGAGCACTGACAGGATGGCCCCCCACCCCTTCAACCTCTGCAGCAATGCTGGCAGCACTCAAACATCTGTTTCCCAAAGACAACCTCTGAATATGACGCTGAGCACGTGTACTCAACTTCTTTCATCAACCATGGCGAGGCCTGTTCTGAGTGGAACCTGTCCTGTTAAAGCGCTGTATGGTCTTGGCCATCGTGCTGCAGCTCAGTTTCCGTTTTTTGCCAATCTTCTTATAGCCTAGGCCATCTTTATGTAGAGCAACAATTCTCTTTTTCAGATCCCCAGAGAGTTCTTTGCCATGAGGTGCCATGTTGAACTTCCAGTGACCAGTATGAGAGAGTGAGAGTGATAACACCAAATTTAACACACCTGCTCCCCATTCACACCTGAGATCTTGTAACACTAAGGAGTCACATAACACTGGGGAGGGAAAATGGCTAATGAGGCCCAATTTGGACATTTTCACTTAAGGGTGTACTCACTTTTGCTGCCAGCGGTTTAGACATTAATGGCTGTGTGTTGAGTTATTTTGAGGGGACAGCAAATTTACACTGTTATACAAGCTGTACACTCACTACTTTACATTGTAGCAAAGTGTCATTTCTTCAGTGTTGTCACATGAAAAGATATAATAAAATATTTACAAAAATGTGAGGGGTGTACTCACTTTTGTAAGATACTGTATATGAGTGCTCCAATGGGAGCCTAATGACCATTATTGTCGTTAATGAAATAAAAAAGAAGTCAAGTAACAGTGTAATATAACAGTGTTCATGTTTCCATGAATAAAGTGTACTGTAAAGTATGTAGACAAAGTCAAGTTGAGAGTAAACTGTAAATTCCGGTTGGGTTCAGGGATTGATTTGAATAGTTCTATGTAGTCTGTAACACTGATATGAACTCATTAGTGATATAGAAATGAGTAAATAGTCAATTTTGGAAGAGGAGTTGATTGCAGTTTTCTTGCATATTCTTTTATGAAAAATCTTAAAAATATATATTTTATTGTGCTGAAACCAATAGACATGTGCACACTGAAATATTTCGTTTCGGAATTTCGTTTTCGTCCGAAAAATACATTTATTTAGTTACTCCCGAAATTCGTTTTTATTTATTTTTCGTTTTTCGTTAAAAGTTGCATTCTTCCAAAAATCCAAATTAAGGTCGAATCTGTCATTGAAGGCTTATGGTGTCTGTCGAATGTTCAAAGAAGATTCGACGGAGCAGCTAAACTGTACAACGCCGTATAGTTTACCTGCTCCGTCGATTCTTCTTAGAACTTTCAACAGACACCATAAGCCAAAGTACGTGTGTTGTACTTAGTTCTAGCTATTTTACTGCGCCTCCTCTTTGGTTACAATCAGCCAATAACAATCATCATCATCATTATTTTTATTTATCTTTTCTCCCCTACGTCGAATCTTTTCTCCCCTACGTCGAATCTTTTCTCCCCTACGTCGAATCTTTTCTCCCCTACGTCGAATCTTTTCTCCCCTACGTCGAATCTTTTCTCCCCTACGTCGAATCTTTTCTCCCCTACGTCGAATCTTTTCTCCCCTACGTCGAATCTTTTCTCCCCTACGTCGAATCTTTTCTCCCCTATGTCAAATCTTTTCTCCCCTACGTCAAATCTTTTCTCCCCTACGTCAAATCTTTTCTCCCCTACGTCAAATCTTTTCTCCCCTACGTCGAATCTTTTCTCTCTACGTCGAATCTTTTCTCTCTACGTCGAATCTTTTCTCTCTATGTAGAATAATCTTGGACTAATAGAGTTAAAGGGGTTGTAAAGGTAAAAAATGTTTCACCTTAATGCATTATATGCATTAAGGTGAAAAAACTTTTGACAATACCGCCGCCCCCAGCCCCCCCGTTTTACTTACCTGACACCTCGAATCTCCGCTGCTCGTTCCCGTCATCTCTATTGCAGCTCAGCCTGGTCGCTGATTGGCTGCAGTGGATGGATTGAAAGCAGCGCAGCCATTGGCTCGCGCTGCTGTCAATCACATTCGATGACGCGGCGCGCCGGGGGGCGGGGCCGAGTGATACAGTGAGCGGCTATAGCCGCCGGCTGTATCTCGGGAGCGCACCCGCAAGCACTCACCACCTTTTAAGGTGGTTAGTTCTTGCGGGAAAGAGCTGAAACAGCCGCCGAGGGACCCCAGAAGAGCAGGTTCGGGGCCACTCTGTGCAGAACGAGCTGCACAGTGAAGGTAAGTATGACATGTTAGTTATTTTAAAAAAAAAATAAAATTACCTTTACAACCCCTTTAAGGTTAGGCACATTCGACCACAGGTTTAATGGACACAGACTGTTATTTTCATCATCATGTCGAATCTCCTATCTATATCGAACTGTTGTAGCAACAAAAACGAAAATAAAGCATTTGTTTATGTCGGATCTTTCGTTTTTCGGATTCTACACTTTCGTTATCGTTTTAACAAACGGACGAAAATGCATTCGGACGATAACGAATGCACATGTCTAGAAACCAATGATGATGTTCCTGTTAAAAGCATGTTACATTTCATATAAAAACCCCACTGTAAGCCTGGGTTCACACATATGCGATGCGGAAATCAGTGCGATTCCAGCGCCGGATCCCACCTCGCATCTCTCCCGCAGGCAGTTCACACTGCCCTCTGGGAACCGCTGTGGGTGTCAATACAATGTTAATGACACCGGGACGTGCAGTCAGGGCACTTCATGTTTACATGAACATTAAAAAAGGGTCGTAGCTCGGAGACCTGAGGTCTCAGAGACCTCAAATTTGGGAGGTATGTAGTCTAAGTCCTACCCCACCACTGGTAATCAGCGATTTTTATCGTGACTGCGACATTATGGCGGACACATCGGAAACTTTTGGCGCTATTTTGAGACCATTCACATTTATTCAGCGATCAGTGCTATAAAAATGCATTGATTACTGTGTAAATGTGACTGGCAGTGAGTGAAGGGGTAACCAGGAGGGGGCACTGAAGGGGTTAAGTGTGTCCTAGGGATGTGTTCCAACTGTAGGGGAGATGGGCTACGTGTGTCACGACACTGATCACTGCTCCCGATCACAGGGAGCTGTGATCAGTGTCCTGTCACTAGGAAGAATGGGGAAATGCTTGTTTACATCAGCATTTCCCCGTTCTTCCTCTCCGTGAGACGATCAAGGGTTTCCCCGTGGACATCGAGTTTGCGGGACCCACGATCATACTCAAGGAGCTTGCGGCGGCGCGTGCCCACAATGCCACGTCTTAAAGGCGACGTACAGGTACGTTAATATATGAAACAATAATGTGTGGCGCTATAGAAAATACTGATTCACAATCCATTGTGACTCTATATTCACCAATATAGATTTTCAGTATTTTCTATAGCGCCACACATTATTGTTTCATTTATTTCTCACAATTAGTCTGATTGCTGTGTTTTTTTATCTAGAGTTGGCACGGTAGTTTCTTTGTTTATAGGTACGTTAATATGCCTGTACGTTCCATTCTGCCGACGTATATCGGCGTGAGCCGGTCGACATGGGGTTAATATTGCGCACACTGGTCGAATGGCGCCAAACTTCAGTACTTAAAAATCTTAATAGGTGATGCTTTCATTTTTTTTTACAGATTACATGTTTGGAGTTAGAGAGGAGGTCTAGTGCTAGAATTATTGTTCTCGCTCTAACGATCGCAGCGTATGTAACCTGTGTGTATCTGGCTCTGATACTAGCCAGTTCCTCACCAGCTACTGACCTTACCGCACGTCCCTGAATGACACGCCCAGATCGTGGTGCGAACTGTGAACTTGCACAGGAATCAGATCGCATGGGTGATAACACCCATGCAATCCGATTTCAGTGCGGGGAAAAAAAAGTCCCTGCACTATTTTCCTGCAAATCCAGTGTGAGTTCATGGCTGAACTCACATTGCACAGACATCGCATGCGATCGGCACCGCAGTGCGGGTGCGAATCACATGCAATGTCTGCGTTCGCACAAGGAACCCGGGCTCAAGCTCAATATTGGTATAAAATGCAAAGCTGCTGAAATCCTAAAATACCACAAACTAACACTTTCACCTACGTTCCTTAAAATGGCAGGGCACCTTATAATGTAGTTCAGTAGCTGACATCCTGGAAAATGGAGTTTGTTCCTTCCCCTGCACTATATCATGCTAATTGACAGCACAGCTTACACTTAGGGAAGCACTGAAAGCCTGCTTAGCATCATGGGAGCTGATTTGTTTTATTGCTTCAGTAGAGAAGCAGTGGTTGCCCACTGGTAAAATATAAACCTTCACTCATGGATTTCGATTTTTAGAGGCTTCACCACTAAGGGTTTTAAAATGGTAATGAGATGATTAGATGCCATCATTACAGCCACCAGCAATTCTCTTCAAAGTAAACCAGTAATTAAAATAACCCAAATTCTCGTACTCTGTCCTTAACCTGATTATTGATGCCCTGATCCCCACCGCTAGAAAAAAATGACAATAGCCAGTAATGTTGGTACCATGCAGCAGCATTGGGCCTGGCAATTGACTTCTTGAGTTTCTTTGCACTGCATTATGGAACAGAAGGGGGATTACTGCATATTCCTTAATATTGGAAAACATCGTATCAGGATGGTGGGCCGGAGAAATGGCATGTGGGTGGGTAACTGACAATATGAGCTGTATTCCTACAATAGAAAATTAACTTTTATTTCTCTTTTTTAGGAAAGCTCAGCAGTAAGATGACTCCAGGCAGAGGTGATTGGGGCAGTCCTACAAAGAGCCTGCACGCTGACAGGGAACCCTCGAGTCATGGTCCCAGGCTTCATACTGGTGGGCACAGTGTAGCTGCCACCACTGAGAATTATAGCTTTAATTAACAGGCTTTTCTACTGTGTGACTATTTTCTAAAATGTAAGTCTATGCACACCTCTTGTTTTGATACACTTGCAATTTATTTAAACTGAAAGTTCAAGTGGGCTTTAAAGTAAACCTGCCGTGAGAGATATTGTTAATTTTCTGCTGAAAAATGTAGTTACCTGCTTGTTATACTGACCTCTGGCATCAATACTTTCTGAATCACTGCTCAGAATAAAGTACGCAGATTAGGATAAAAATGATTGAATATAGAGGGTTACTATGACAGCCAGGCAAACAGAATTATTACAAGAGGCCAACTGCGGCAGCCTGAATATTGCTTTCATGATAGGTTTCCTAATAAATTTGTCTTTTTTTTTTTCCCTAAAATTTTTTATCAGTAATGTTATTCATAAAATAGCTGAGAGCCTGATCTTACTTTGTGCATGTACAGTATATCTGCAGGTCTCCTATGCACTAAAGCCGCTTTCCTAAATTTATAGCTTCTCTACGCAGCTTTGTCTCTTTGGAAAGCTGCTCTAGGTGATTTCTCCGCTCACTTTTTCCATATATTAAAAGTGTAAATAATTCAGTGAATTCCACCAATTTATAAATATCTTTTTTTACTGTTTTTATTGTCAATGATCTTGCCAAACTGGCATAATCCTTTAAAGCGAACCTTCAGTCATTTTTTCATCTTTCCATCTATTAAATCTTCTGCCCTTGTTGTTTTAACTTTGGATAGTAAAACATTTCTTTTCTGTCAGTAAATACCTTATACAGCCCACTTCCTGTTTCTTGTCTGGTAAAAAGCCTAGGTTTATGACCTCATGCACAGCTCTCTCTCACTCTTGTCAAATTTTGACAGGAAGGGAAGGGGGATGTCATAAGAGGGCTAATGAGAGCTGCAGAGCTGGAGGTGTGTGTCTGTGTAAATCCAGGAGGTGAACAGGCAGTAGCTTCAGCTGCCCACAGTTAAAATGGTTGCAGCCAGACTTAGTGGAGGGAGATTTCTGCAGCATATTTGGCAAGTACAGAATCACAGTATATATAAAATAATATGCAAAGTGGTTGGAGGGAAGCTTCAGAATGGCAAAGATGTTTTTATTACAAACTATGTGAGCAGACTGCAGTTCCTCTTTAATTCCTCCAGGCAGTAGACTTTATTTTAGAATTGGCCATTTTTTACACAAATGTGCCTGCTTTTCAGCTCATTTTGACCTCATGTATATGTCAGTGTTACTAAAGTAAACCATTACAATCATGATTTGCATGTTTTCATACATAAGATAATTGTTTCCTCCTCTTTTACAAGACAAGAGCATGGCATATATAATGCAACATTTTATATGCGTTTGTTACTGAAACACTCTAAAGCCTCATACACACGATCGGACTTTGTACAAACTTTCCCGTGGATTTTTCTACAAAGGGCGTTGGCCGTAAATGAATTAAGCATACACACGGCAGGACTTTTTCAGCCAACTTTCACCAAATCACGTGGTTTTTCAGCTCTTTACCGCCACCCTTTGGTCAACTTCTGTATTGTTGTCTGATCTTTTGCGTGTTTGTACTTTGGACTAAAGTCCTATGGACTTGTGTACACACGATAGGATTTTGCACCATAGGACTTTTGTTGCCGGAAAGTTTGTCTGTTTGCACAGCCAACATTTGTCCGATGAAAACCGAAAAATTTTGTCCGATGGAGCGTACACACGGTAGGATGTTGCCTTAGAACAGCTAATTTGCATGTTTGTTGTCAAAAAGTCCTATCGTGTGTATGGGCCTTTAGCGTTCATGCACATGGGGCTTACACAGATATTTTAGATGCCTGCCATTATTTCCCAGCCCTCCCATGCAAGTAAATGTATGAGAGCGTGCTCTTGTAAACGTCAATGATTCGTTGCATCAGCGTTTACCTGCGAATGCACTTTCAACATATTTCCTGAACACAAAACTTTCACTTTTGGAAAAGACAACATGGGCAAATGCAGAGGCAAATAAGCATTTTCATTTACAAGAGCACGCCGTGTACTGCCATTCACTTGTATGACAGATTATACAGCACATGCGGCTCTTCAGATGCAGGAAAGTGCTGGGAAATTATGCCATTCATCTAAAATGCCTGTGTAAGCCCCTTGTACATGAATCCTACATGTTCCTTTACTGGTCTACAAAATACCCTAATAATTTAAGTGTACCTGTTGCCTTCACATGGTGAGGGAAGCAGTTACTGAGCAGAACCAAAAGTGTAATGAGCATACCCACACCCTACTAATACCTTAAGCTGCTGCAACAAACACTTTTTTCAGTATTACAATATTCAAAATTGCATATGCAGCGTTACAGTGCCTTGAAAAAGTATTCACACCCCTTGAAATTTTCCACATTTTGTCATGTTTCAACCAAAAATGTAAATGTATTTTTTGGGGATTTTATGTTATAGACCAACACAAAGTGGCACATAATTGTGAAGTGGAAGGAAAATGATAAATTGTTTGCAAACTTTTTTACAAATAAATATGTGAAAAGTGTGGTGTGCGTTTGTATTCAGCCCCCCTGAGTCAATACTTTGTAGAACCACCTTTCACTCCAATTACAGCTGCAAGTCTTTTTGGGGATGTCTCTACCAGCTTTGCACATCTACAGAATGAAGTTTTTGAGCATCCTTCTTTGCAAAATAGCTCAAGCTCTGTCAGATTGGATGGAGAGCATCTGTGAACAGCAATTTTCAAGTCCTGCCACAGAGTTGTATTTAGGTCTGGACTTTGACTGGGCCATTCCAACACATGAATATGCTTTGATCTAAACCATTCCATTGTAGCTCTGGCTGTAAGTTTAGAGTTGTTGTCCTGCTGGAAGATGAACCTCCGCCAAAGTCTCAAGTCTTTTGCAAACTCTAAAGCCTCGTACACATGGTACGATTGTCGGCAGGGGATTGTCTGTTGACAGAGTGTTGTCCTAAAATCTTACCGTTAGTACACTTCTTTTGAAAATTGTTCTCCAATTTTCCGGCCAACAAATGGATGACAGGCTAGTAAATTTTCGGTGGACAATGACTTGACGTCAAAATTTCATATGGTCAGCACACAAATTTGTCACACAAAAGTCAAAAGTACAAACACGCTCGGAATCAGTGCTCACCAAACACGAAATTAGCAGAAGGGGCCCAAAGGGTGGTTCTCAAGAGCTGAAATACCTCATAGTACATCACTACGTTTGTTTTTGTGGCACAAAAATTGTGTACCATTAGTATGCAAGACAAGATCCTGGCACACACCTTTTTGACAAAAATCAGATGCTCGGTTGGCCAACAATTATACTGTATTTACGAGGCTTAACAGGTTTTCTTCTAAAATTGCCCTGTATTTGGCTCCATCCATCTTTCCATCAACTCTGACCGGCTTCCCTGTCCCTGCTGAAGAAAATCATCCCCACAACATAATGCTGCCACCACCATGTTTCACAGTGGGGATGGTGTGTTCAGGGTGATGCAAATTGTTAGTTTTCCGCCACACAGCGTTTTGCTTTTAGGCCAAAAAGTTCAATTTTGGTCTCATCTGACCAGAGCACCTTCTTCCACATGTTTGCTGTGTCCCCCACATGGCTTCTTGCAAGCTGCAAACTGGACTTTTTATGGCTTTCTTTCAGCAATGGCTTTCTTCTTGCCACTGTTCCATGAAGGCCAGATTTGTGAAGTGCACAACGAATAGTTGTCCTGTGGACAGATTCTCCCACCTGAGCTGTAGATCTCTGCAGCTCCTCCAGAGTTACCATGGACCTCTTGGCTGCTTCTCTGATTAATGCTCTCCTTGCCCAGCCTGTCAGTTTAGGTGGACAGCCATGTCTTGGTAGGTTTGCAGTTGTGCCATACTCTTTCCATTTTCAGATAAGGGATTGAACAGTGCTCTGTGAGATGTTCAAAGATTGGGATAATTTTTTTAAAACCTAACCATGCTTTAAACTTCTCCACAATGTTATCATTGACCTGTCTGGTGTGTTCCTTGGCCTTCATAATGCTGTTTACTATGGTTCTCTAACAAACCTCTGAGGGCTTCAAAGAATAGCTGTATTCATACTGAGAATAAATTACATACAGGTGGATTCTATTTACTAATTAGGTGACTTCTGATGGCAATAGGTTCCACTAGATTTTTAGTTAGGGGTATCAGAGTAAAGGGGGCTGAATACAAATGCACGCCACACTTATCAGATATTTATTGGTAAAAAAATTTGGAAACCATTTATCATTTTCCTTTCACTTCACAATTATGTGCCACTTTGTGTTGGTCTATCACATAAAATCCATTTACGTGTTTGGTTGTAACATGACAAAATGTGGAAAATTTCAAGTGGTATGAATACTTTTTCAAGGCACTGTATATATTATAACTGAGCAGAACCAGAATGTCATGGTTTGCAGCACCTATATTACCCAAATTATGGTATAAACTGCTCTTTGGTCCATGATGTAAGGACGCCTAACCATTTACATGTGCTTCTCCTAATTACGCCATTTTGTAGAGGAACCTTTGCCTTTCCCATTTTTTTCTTGTGATCTACCATCTATGCTTGAACCTTTGGGAGGCTTAAAGGATACATTCACCTTTTTTTTTTTTTCTTCCAAATTCCAGCTCCCCTATTTACCAATATACCATTATTGTATCTCGGTTGCAGAAAAATAAAAACTTTCTTTGATTTTTAGAACAAGGCCTTACCTTAGCTATGATTGCCACCTCATCCCTTTAAACCCGAACACATATTAATTACACAGGTTCTGTGGCTGATTAAGGTGGTAATTAAACTCACTTGGTGCCTTTCCTGCATTTAATTAGCCTCAGAACTTGTGTAATTCATATGTGTTCGGGTTTAAAGGGATGAGGTGGCAACTCTAACCTTAGCCCTTGTTTTATTTCTTAGAAAGCTTCATCATTTTCTAGTATGTAGACTTGGGATAGAGAAGGGGGGGGGTGGAGGTAAAGTTCGTTACATCCCTGGCTTCTGGTGCTGGAATTTAGTGGTCACCTATACCTAAATACAGGTGTACCAGAGGACAGGAGAGCCAGCCAAGTCAGAGATAACCCATTCTACCATATACCAGTTTCCCAGTGATCAGGTGTTCTCCAATAACTATAAACTGATCTCTTCTGTGTAAAGAGCCATGCTCCTGTGTCTTGCAGTTTGTGCACGCCATTGCTTCCTGGAGAGAGAGAGCATACACAGCAGAAATAGAGCTATTGATCCCTCTTGAGACGTTTGTTTGTTTCTACACTTGAAATGCTGAGTAGCAGAATTAAGCAGTAAAGCTTATTTTCCAGATCACCAGCCAGGTGTGACAAGCTCATTCGTTATAATTCACCAATGATCTTCTGAAGAAAACATTCCGTTCAGAAGAGGCTGTTCATTTTTGCACCCTGAGCCTTCAGGACACCTACAAGACTACGGCGGTAAATGCAAAATACAGTCACACGACTTTGCACCAATCGCTTTCCCATTTAATGGGTTACCTGTGGTAGCCCCTGCAATAAACAAGCACTTCAAATTTTATCAACTGTTTAAATGCATATGTTCCATAAACTGAGTGTATACATTAGGTTACATTTACAACATTGTGTTCTTGAAGCAAAAGCCATTTATAGGCTATCACAAATCCTAACAAATGGGTTATGCCTTTATTAAACCCATATCATCAAAAACTGTGGATACATACTATATTACACTGGGCGATATTTACTAAATCTGGGGCAGCTGTGCACGGTAGCCAGTCAGCTTCTAACTTCAGCTTGTTCAATTAGCTTCCAGGTTGTATTTCCAAAGCTTAATTGGTTTCTATGCACAGCTGCACCAGAATTTGCACTCTCCAGTTTTAGTAAATCATCCCCTGAATGTTTAGCATCACTTTAAGGTGTGGTGAGCAAAGTTGCAATGAGAAATGCCGCTTTATAGCACTAACACAGACTAAAATTATGCAGACATTTATTTCAACTGACATGAGGCTGTTTCAGGCTTGCTAGCTCTGATTAGAGAAAGAATAGGAAACCATGGGTTTTAAGAGCAAGGCTTGGGAACCAGTAAGCATGATTGCTGATAGAAGACTGTAAGTGCAAACTTATTCTTTTATTAAATCTACTTTTATCAACATACTACACCATGGAAGTTTCTGTCGCTTTTATGTTTTTGAGTATTAATAGCAACAGCAGGAGCTTTGGATATTCCTTAAGGTTTGGGGGAGACCTTACCTCGCTATGCTGGGCAAGACTGCTGTGGCGGTCATCGCTTTCTGGTAAGCAGGTTATGTAAACACCTTGGGTGGCGATCTGCACGCACTTTTGTTTTGAAGAGTTTGTCACGAATTTATTCTTGCAACTTATATATTTTGCTTAATTGGATGGACATTGTTACACTAGAATCTATGGACTTTTACCTGTGATGGGACTTTGCCTTAGTTTTCTTTTTTCACATATATATTTATATATGGATTCAATATTGTTTATGAGTTTATTTAGCGCTGCATCCTTTTGACATATAAGCATGGCAAAAGGACCAAAAGGGAAATACAAACTGTTCTACTAAAATAATATAATGTATAGCAAATGTCAGTCAGGCAGTGGGGAAATGGCCAGACCAACAAAAGATCCCCAATCCTTTACAAACACACCAGATTACACCAAAACTGTACAAGGATCTAACTGGATGCAAGCTACCATGATGTTTTCTCAACACCATTTAAAGGGGTAATCCATCATCTAGAAATCACCAGTAAACTTACATAAGGCCAAGATATTCACATTTATTACCGTATATACTCGAGTATAAGTCGTTCCGAGTATAAGTCGAGGCCCTAATTTACCACAAAAAAATGGGAAATACTTATTGACCCGAGTATAAGACGAGGGTGAGAAATGCACAGCTACTGTAAGTGGAAAAGAGGGTCAACAATGCCCATTTGCAGCATCACTGTGCCCATTTGCATGCCTCACTGTGCCCATTTGCAGCCATAGGTCCCCTGAACTTCAAACTCAGTAGTTAAGGGTTCCTAGATGCCCCCCTAGCTGCAGCCAAAATTTGGGGTCTCTGAACCCAAGGGGTCTCGAAATGACATTGCTGCAGATAGACACAGTTGACCGAATTTGGGGCCCCGTATCTCGGGGCCACTTAGTGCTAAGAACCCCAAATGTGGTGTGCAAACCCAGTGGAACTATCACCATAAAATTTCCAAAGCTGGGGTTTCTAGCACCAAGTGGCCCCGAGATACAGGGCCCCAAAAATCGGTTCAGAAAATGTCAAGCACTTTTCTGCAGCAGAGAATGACATTTTCCGAACCAGTTTTGGGGCCCCGTATCTCAGAGCCACTTGGTGCTAGGAACCCCAGCTTTGGATATGTTGTGGTACCAGTTCCACTGGGTTTGCACACCAAATTTGGGGTTCCTAGCACCAAGTGGCCCTGAGATACAGGGCCCCAAAATCGGTTCAGAAAATGTCAAGCACTTTTCTGCAGCAGAGAATGACATTTTACGAACCTATTTTGGGGCCCCGTATCTCAGGGCCACTTGGTGCTAGGAACCCCAGCTTTGGATATGTTGTGGTACCAGGTCTACTGGGTTTACATACCAAATTTGGGGTTTCTAGGACCAATTGGCCCTGAGATACGGGGCCCCAAATTTGATTCGGAAAATGAAATTTTTTGCTGCAGAAAAGTGCTTGACTCGAGTATAAGTCGAAGGGGACACTTTCAGCACAAAAAAATGTGCTGAAAAATTCGACTTATACTCGAGTATATACGGTACTTCTTTTTTGTGAGCTGCTACAGTTCCACATTGAGTGTTGCAGATCCCTCCAGTACAGAGGAGAACACACTTCTCCAATCATAGGAAAAAGCATAGGTAACTGACTCACTGCACTGTGTGTAATAGATACTATGTTGTCTAGAATCCAGATAAGCAGACATGATCAGATACATTTCTAGCAACAAGCCCAACATTTTGTAGAACATTATTTGTTTTATCCAGCACTAAAGATGATCATGTTATCCACACCTCTCAGTGTTTACAAGTCATTCCTAAAGTGTTGGCTCTGCAGTATCCATATGAGTGTTGTAACCTGTGTAGTCAAGGGGCCCCAGTAGATATTAAAAGCTGTGAAGCTTTGTAAAATGTTTATGATTTTTATTGTTATACCTGTAAAACATTTTGTGACGCCTGGAGGGAAACCCCCCCAGTTAGAAATCCTCCCTTGTTTCTAGGATGTAAAAACCATTGGGGTGCTCACTCCCAGCAATACAGGGGCAAAACCCAAAGGTTTTCATGTTCTAGCAAAATGCCAGGACGTGGTGCTTCCTAACTGGTAGTTTTTTTAGCCAGGCTTCAGAAGGGGTATTTACTAATATTGGAGCACATAGAACCTATTGCAGCTGTGCATAGTAACCAATCAGCTTTTAGATTTAACCACTTAAATACTGGGCATTTTCACCCCCTTCCTGCACAGGCCAATATTCAGCTTTCAGCGCTGACCCACTTTCAATGGCAATTGGGTGATAATGCAACATTGTACCCATATAACACAGTTTTTTTTTTTTGCTAAACAAATGAAAAATACCCCTAATTTAATTTTTTAAAAAGAAATTGCAAATAAGTAATTTTTCTCCTTCACTGATGTGCGTTGATGAGGCTGCACTGATGGGCACTGAAAGCCTGCACTTGATAGACGACCACTGATAGGCAGCATTGATGGGGCTGCACTGATAATCAGTGCTCTAATTATCGGTGTAAATGTGCTCTGTCATAATTGCCGATTATATGCTCTCCTCACGCTGCAACAGCACACGAGGAAAAGAATGCCGATAACCGGCAAGTTTGTTTACATGTGATCAGCTGTGATTGGATACATGGTAAGAGGCTGCTGTGATCAGCCCTTTACCCCCTACCCTCAGAAAATCCCTGTTGTGACAGCGGGCCGGGGATCTTCTCCCTTCACCTGTTGCCACAATTTTGAAAAAACAGCCGTGCTTTGCTCCACCCACATTATTTTACAGAGTTCTGTTAATGGGAGAGCTACAACTACTGTCAGACATTGTGGCTGTCGGCTTGTAGTTCTCAGTAAACTACCAGGGTGCTGATGAGAGCTCTTGGTAGTTTATTGATCGTTCCTGTCATTTAGTAACTGCCTGCCTGTACGAGGTCAGCAGGAGCCTCAGATTGCAGATCGCGGGTGCAATGCTTTGCAGGCTCCTTATAAAAAATAAATGCACATTTTTTTTACCTGCAAAAAGATGTGCATTTATTTATTTTTTTTATCCTTGAACAAGCTGAAGTTAGAAACTGATTGGTCTTTATACACAGCTGCAACAGATTCTCTAGAGTACTCTAGAACCCCCCCCCCCAAAGTGTTAATCGGGAAAGTAAAAATGTAGGCAATACCTTTTGCTGGCCAGCTGAATCTATTTTGGGGGTTCAAGATGTTGACTCATTTTGTCAGGCATTATTTCATACAAATAACCAATAAATCATACTTCTATATACGCATGCACAGTGAAACAATTGATTTATCCAAACTGCAGAACCTGTGCGCCTCAAACTATTTGCGGTGCAGAGTGGGAAACTGCGAAAGGAAAATTATGCGTGAAACTGTTGCAAAAACAAGTTGACAAATTATATATTATGTTACTGGCACCATAGTTTATAAGGAATCACCTACTAAAGCGCTTATTTTATGTGCCCCAAAAATATACAATTCTTATAATTATATGTCGTACACATTGAGATATTTCTGCAAAATGTCACAAATAGGGATTTCATTGTTCCGCAGCACATGTCACATTTCACAAGGGCATGCCTTATGAATCATTGTTAATCTGTTGCATTAGCAGAAATGTTGCAAACTGCGCTATTTTAATGATGCACGGCTGGCAGTTTTTTCTTGAGCCCCCTATTTTTTGTTTGGGGTCCCACTAGAAGTGTGGGTACAATAGTTGGCCAGCAAATTCCAGTAGAATGTGTCAACACTTCTGATTACAAGCTGCTTTTCCCAAAGAAAGGTCAATGACAAACGTGAAGACAGGTATACTAGCTATTTGTAAAGCATAAAAATGCCTGTTTATTAAGATTATATTACATTTTTATTTCGATAGTTTGACTCAGTGATATGTTTGGTTAAATTAGAAACAAATCACAAAATAATTTTTATGTCAACAAGCAAATTTACACGTTGGTCCTAGACCAGAGAAATCCCTACATTTCTCCGGATCTGTTAATACAAAATTGTCCAAATTAACCCAGTTTAGCAACAGAATGCAGCAAATATTGGTAACCCCCATGTCACCAGTTAACAAAAGTGTGCATATTGTTAGCTGCCTATGTCTTGTACCCAGCAAAGTCAATTTTCCTAATGTACTTCAAGCGGAACTATGGGCAAAATTAAGCAGTCTCCCCTGTTTTGCTACTTGTTGATTCTGTCAATTTTTGTTCCACTTCCTGACATGGGTTGACAACACTGTTTGCGTTTCAGTAAAATTACACAGCAGTGTTGTCACCTTATGGACAGGATGGTCTTAGATGGACATGTTATTTTCAATGGACTTAAAGTAAAAGACAAATAAAAGACAAACTCTAGATAAAACTTTTTAAGCAGTTACAGCAACAGTTGCCATGTAATCGAGCACTGTGGCATCATCCAAGCCCTTCCCCCCCTACACGTTTCATCACAGGGCACATTGCTTCCTCAGGGGGAGTCTACTTTTGGAAAAAAAGGTTTAAACCATAAGAATAAAAGCTGACTGTTGTAAACACCCCTGCCAGTGTAATATGATTTCCCCCAACACTGTAACTGCCACTGGACAACTTGGCCTGTTACAGAAAGGAGAAAAATATTGGATCTTCTGAAAGGTCAACAGGCAATTAAACTATGTTTGGGTTTTTTCAGGCAGCCACTGCGGGGCAGTAAAAAAATGGATGGCTGAGCCGCCCGGTACAGCCAGGCAGGGCTGTACACATGCCATGGTGCTTTCCTTTGCAGCCGTGGCATTTTTAACTTGACCTGCAGCACCACTTGACAAACACCCATTGGGGCTGCGCTGCGACAATGTGCAATGTATGCAATTGCAGAATTACAGAGTTAAATCAGGCGGAGAGGAAACAATACAACGCCTCCTCACTGCCTCAAATGCCCTCTTAAAATGGACCCACACATGGATCGCTCTTCAGAGGGCCCCACAAATGTGAAAGAGCCCTTATGGGGGGACTCAGAAAAACAAAAACTGCTGTGATAATGCTATGTATTTTTTTTTGCCCATAGTTCTACTTGAACTATAAAATGAATAAAGGTTTGTACAGTCACTCTATGACTTAGTTAATATTGTAAGTAAGTAAAGCTGTGTGATTTTTCAGTAGTAGTAGCAAAATAAGTTTTACATTGCCTCCCCTGAGTTGCCCTTGTCAATCTCTTGTCAGTCCTGTCTCTAAGAATGATACAAACTAACACAGCAGGAGAAGGAGGGGAGGGTTCTGCAGATCACTGGCTGCAGCAGAGGAAGGGGAGAAGTCTGCAGATCATTGGCAGCAGCGGAGAGAGAAGAAAAGTCTGCAAATCATTTTCTGTAGCAAAGAAAGGGAAAGAGTCTGTAGATCATTGGCTACAGCAGAGGGAGGGGAGAAGTCTGCAGATCATTGGTTGCAGCAGGAGGAGGGAGAAGTCAGCAGATCATTGGCTACAGCAGAGGGAGGGGAGAACTCTGCAGATCATTGGCTGCAGTGGAGGGAATAGAGACGTCTGTAGACTGTTGGCTGCAGCAGAGGGAGAGCATGAGTCTGAAGATGATTGGCTGCAGCAGAGCAGGGTGAGCAGCCTGCAGATCGTTGGCTGTAGCATAGGAAGGGGAGGAGTCTGAAGATCATTGGCTGCATTAGGGGGAAAAAAGGAGTCTGCAGATTACTGGCTACAGCAGAGAGAGGGGAGAAGTGTGCAGATCATTGGCTGCAATGGAGGAGTCTACTGACCATTGGCTGCAGCAGAGGGAGGAGAGGAGTCTGAAGATTATTGGCTACAGCAGAGAGAGAGAGGAGAAGTGTGCAAATCATTGGCTGCAGTGGAGGAGTCTGCAGATCATTGGCTGCAGCAGAGGGAGGGGAGGAGTCTTCAGGTCACTTGCTGCAGTAGAGGGAAGTGAGAAGTCTGCAGATTACTGGCTGCAGCAGAGGGGAGGGGAGGAGTCTTCAGGTCACTCATTGCAGTGGAGGGAGGGGATGAGTCTGAAGATGATTGGCTGCAGCGTAGGGGGGGGGGAGCAGTCAGCAGATCATTGGCTGAGGCCTATTAAGCACTAGTCAATAGCAAGTGAGAAGCAGGGCAGAGCTCTCTTCCCAAGGAACCAGCTCTCAGTCTGTGTTTACAGTTTTGTGATGCAGATGACTTCAATACTGAATAAGTAAGCAAGCGCTCTTTTCCGTTTCCTCAAAGCTCCTATGTACAGTCTATTAACCTCTTGTACTAGGACAACTGCTTAAATAGACTAAAAATCTGTGGTGACAAGATGCCTCTCCACAAAATCATGCCTGGTGACAGAAATAAAGAGAAACCTTCTTTATATAGAAACAAAGAAAACTGCATACAATGCTTCTCTGAATCTGTCAGGCAGAGAAATGTGTGTGGTTGCACTAATAAATATTTTACATTTTTCCACGTATTTTATTTTGTAATCTTAGAAAAGAGACACGGTATTAGTGAGGCTTTATGCCACTTATAACAATATTGTGCTATCAATCAAAGAATAAAAAAAAAACAGCCCAATAAGGTTTATCTGTATCTGAAAATAAAATACACACAGTTACAAAAAATGTACAGGTATGGAGACATTGTGAGCCTGTAGAAGAACACAGTGTTATAGAGGCCTTATCTCCAGCACTCGCTCCCTTTCCATTGTCATCTACATCCAAACTGAGAGGGTCGAGTTTATTTGGATAGGGTGAAGTAAACAGCATTCCCTTTTATACGAAAATTCACAGAAGTTACCATCGGGCAGAAAATGCCACAAGCAAAGCCACGGCAAGCAGAAGGCGGCTCCATGAGTGAAGGTAAGCACTGTTCCCTGTCTCTTCTGATGATTTGGAATTGTGAGTGATATGTGTCTGTGTGTGCACCACGGAAGCATCTCCTGATGATGTTTTGACGCAGACGCTGTCAGTGCAGCCGTCTCCACTTCCTGATCCGCTGATGTCATCACCTAAATACAATAGTGATTGTTAGCGGATACAGACATCCAATACAACGTGGACCAATACAATTACAGGCAAAAACATGGATGAAATACATATACAGTATGAGAGCTGTTTTACCAACCAAGACACAAAAAAAACCAACCCAGCAGCAGATTGATAGGATCAGTGCCGTGAGAAGGTCATCTGGTATCTAGGGCAAAGATGGCAAACTGCTAATAGAGGCGTGTGAAGTAAAGTGTATGCAATGGTTGTGGCATGTGCTGAAATAGTATCACTAGTTATGATACACTGCAGCAGAAAAAAACTGAAGTTAAAATCAATGCACAAATATGGGGCTAACAGTAGGGAACAAAAAAAAATGCCCCTGTGTCGGTGATGTCACTGGAAGGAAAAAATGCCCTTGTGATGGTGGTATGACTGGAAGAAATAAATGTCCCTCTGTCAGTGGTGTCATTGGAAGTAAAAGATGCCCCTGTGTTATAACTGGAAGGAAAAAATGCCCCTGTTTCGAAGGTGTCACTGAAAGGAAAAAAATGTCCTTTTGTCAGTGGGGTCACTGAAAGTAAAAAATGCTCCAATGTCGGTAGTGTACTGGAAGGAAAATTGCCCCCGTGTCGGTGTCACTGGAAGGAAAAAATGTCCCAGTATGGGTGGTGTCACAGGAAAAAATGCTGTGTCAGTAGGAAAAAACTGCTGCGGCATCACTGGCGTCAGTCTGAGGAGGACTGTCATTGGGATGAACGAGAGAAGGGGAGGTGGACTCTGAGGGTGTGAACCCCAAATCTTAAACATATTTGCGAGCGTGTGCATGTGTATATACAGTATCGTTTTTATTTTTATTATTTTTGTACAATTTTTTTTTTAGGAGCCCTGTTAGGGGGCTTTGGTGAAATATCAGGGGTCTATACAGGGGGAATCTGCGCTACACAGGGTGATTAGGGTGTATTCATGCACACCTGGCACACCCTGTGCGCATGCCTATGGGGTGCATAGAACTAAAGGGATCTTGGGGGCTCATTTTGATGTGCAGCTATCATTGCTGCCCCTCTAAAAAAAAAAAAAAAAAAAAAAAAAAAGATCTGTGACTGATCACTTTTCAGAGGGCATTTGATAGCCAGTGAGAAGGCAATATGTCACCTCCTTGCTGCCCGTTTTAACCCACTGCGCTGCAGCTATGTGCATTACATGCAGTTGCAGAATGGTCTTGTTCATATAAATTTTTGCCACAAAGCAAAGCATCAGGCCATGGCAAGTATACAGCTCTGAGTAGCTGCATCTTCTTATTCAGGTGGAAGGTCAGGGGGTGGCAAAAACACAGCTCAACTGCTTGCTTTTACTGTCTATGTGAAAGAGCGCCTAAAAGACTTGTTTACACTTGCGGTTGGTGGGGGGGGGGGAGCAAAACAAGCAAGCTGAACCATGTTTTTTACAGCCTCACAACCACCCCCAAGCTGCAAAGACAGCTGTATGCAGGTATACGCTTGAGCAGCAAAAATGATCCCCTGTCAGGTTTAACAGGCAGTCTGCCTGCTGAACATGACCCATGTAAGTGAATGGGGCGGAGCTGCAAAAGCATGCAATTTTGGTGCAGTATGGTGAATTTTATGGGGTTAAAACAGGCGGTGAGGAGGCGACATAATGGGGTAAAAAGACACTGCAATTTTATTATTTTTTTATTTAACTTGCATGTAATTGAGTGAAACTTTACCTCATATAATAAGCTCTGGAGCAACTGCACTTGCAAAGTTCACAGTCACTTTACCCTTAGGAAACCAACTCAATGTGTCCTCACAACCTGTCAAATGCCCTCTAAAAAGCAATCTGATACAAACTACTCTTTAGAAGGCTACTGAAAGTGTAAATTGGACCTGAGGCTCCATTTCCTCTGCAGATGTGACGAAGCATGTGCATTTTTGCACAGCAAGTATAGGGCAGCCCATTCATTTCAATGGGCTCCCCTACGCACAAAAAAATGTACAAAAAGGAACTCTTTTTTTTTAAAAGTCACACTTCACAAAGAATTTATTGTTAAAAATGCACTTTGTTAACATGCATTTTAGTGGGCCGAATAAGCGCAAAAGCATGGGGCATGAAAGTGCCATTAAGAATGAATGGCATCATTGCACAGCTGCAAAAGGGCTATGTGTTTTTTGTGCATTGCAGGAATGCAGGTGAGAGAGTGGAGGCTAAGGGGGTCTGAGGAGGAGAGGAGGAGGCGAGAGGCCTGGGCCGAGTTGTTCCCCCCCTTTCTTGTACTCACAGATCACAAGTCCCACCTGCAATGAAGGCCACTTCTTTTTCCCCTCTCCGGTTATGTGATATGTCTTATGACAAGGTGAGCGAGGAAGAAGGGCAGTATGCCCTCAATTCTGAGTAGCGCCACACTCTGAGACATTAGGTGAGGTGAGTTCTCAGACTTTGTTGTCGCTCCAATCTGCCCCCTGCAGGCTGGCTGGAGGAGAAACCAAATCCTCTCTCCAGCAGCAGCAGCTATCCACCACTGCTCCTTCTGACAGGAGAGACACTGCAGTCACTCCTGTCAGTAAGGAGTGGGACAAGCAGCCAGATCACCAGAGTGCCCCCCCCCCAACACAGCGCCACTTACCTCCTTGTCCCAGCCCTGGATAAGGTTATCCTTCTGTTCACTTTTCTCTCTTCTCCTATCAGTATGTTTCACTTAGTGCCAGACCCTGACATTCATTTGTTGGAGACCAAAGCCTCTATTGCCCACCGGAGTTCTGGTAGTCAAAGTAAAATTGTTGTCTGCTCTTTAATTATCTGCATCTTTGAGATGCTGCCACTAAGATTTGTTAAATGTCTGGGTGACATTTTCCTTGCACATGATTGGATGACAGAAATCAGCAGAGATTCACTGACTTGCAAAGTGCACAGTCTATTTGCTTTTAGTAAATCAACCCCAGTGATTGATTTAAAGACAAACACAGATACTTGCAAGGACCACAAGGTATCTGCAATTCAGCACTGTAGTAGTTACTGATAGTTTAGGCCAAGTCAGGTTCACTTACAACCTACAACTACTCTAAAAGCCTCAAACCAACATCATCTTCTTAGTGCAAGCACCAGGCACAGACAATTGCAGACACTGAACAGCTAACAGTAACTAATGTGTAGGTTTAACCGTCAGTACTGAGAAATCTAAAGCACATTTTAAAATAAAAATACTAACTACCACCTACAAATATGGACTGTCATTTGAGAATTTCTACTTACTTGTGTCCTGAAAGTCCACATCATTTCCATTGTAGGCATTGCGGAGACGATTTGTCATGATTTTCAGCTGCATGATCTGCTGACGGATGGTCATATCAGGCTTGGTAATATCTACATCAATCTCAGGGTTATTTATTTGGTTGGCAAGGCCACTGCCCATCCGTTCTGGCATGTACCTAAAGCAAAACACAACTTATCACTATAAATGTCAGTAATACCAAACAATCTTAGCATTTTTGATATCTGATCCATTAATTGCTACAGACTTAAGTGTAGGTGCTTCTGCACTTTCAGTTTTCTCTTAGCCCCCCTGCAAAGTATCACGAATAGTTATTGAACCTGCCAGTGAATTCCTCCTCATGCAGCTCCCTGATGGAGTGACAACACTGCTGCACTGCTCCTGAATTAAGAGCAATGTTGTCATTCTCATGTGCCTGCTTGCACTACAGTGGGATGAAAAAATATTGCTGATGCACAACCCTGTTACCTGTCATTCAGCACCTAGCCACACCTAGTTCTGCCCACTTCTTTAATAGAGCAACGGTCGCCAACCAGTGGTCCGTGGACCACTGATGGTCCACGAGAAATTTTTGGTGGTCCCCAGGGGTTCTGCTGCAAGTCAACACTGTGGCTGATGCATACCAACCAATGTTTCCAGTGTTGTTCTCAATGCGCGCTGACAGTCAATACTGTCAGCGCGTATTGATACCCAGATACCTCCTCTGTAGTTCCAGCTCCTGTGAACTCAGAGGGAGTCGCTGGGAGTAGTGCAGAGAGGGGGAGGTGAAGATGGAGGGGACTTCCAATGGCAGCGCTGATCACAGACTGTGGGAGGAAGAACAGGGCTTGAGCACATGGATGGATAAGGAGGAGAGATCCAATGATGAGTCTGTGCTAGGCAGCAGTGTGGTGCAGAGTGCAGGGGTGAGGAAGAGGGGCACAGACCCGGAGCATTGTGTGTATAAGGCATGTAAAATTTATCTTAGTGGTCCGAAAGATTGGCGACCACGGTTATAGAATGATAGCACTGCATCTGTTGCTAAAACCATTCCACTGTTAGCTGCATCATCTGGGAGGGGAGGCATGTGAGATACAAACAAAGGAGGATTTGGCTCAGTCGGGTTTTGTTGACTTTAGGAGGCTTGTACATCACATAGTACCTGGATTTTGGACTTGTTTAGGCTGTCATACAGGAGCCTTCGGTTGTACTTTAACCCTTTCAGTTTAGATATAATTTAATAATTGGTGTGTATGTGGGCCACCAATGACTTTCCAGCCCCACAGCTGGAGCATTGAAACATTTGGTTGAGGTGGAACACTGCATAATGCTATAAATGTATATTGTTCTATGTAGATGGACCCTCAGTCAAGTTATTTAGGTTTCCTGAACATGTCATGCCAAGATGACGTTTTAGAGCTGCTAGACAGAATGAATTACCTAGCTCGGGCCATTCCATTCCAGCACTTGTCTTCATTGCCTTGACCAGCAATAGTCTTTTCATTGCAGAATAAATTTGGTAATGATATCCAGTAATCCTGAATGTCACTGAGTGTCGCTTTTACATCTAAAACCTACAAAAAAAAATAGGATTAGATTTATATTGTAAAGGAGCATGATGGAATGATACAAAATAATTGATCTATTGACAATACAGTATATAAATGGAAGAAATCAGATTTAACATGTTCCATGTGGAAAGTGATTTGACTCACATAAACCATACCGTTTTCAGCTTGCTTTAATCGGTTAAAGAGCATTTCTGATTTTGAAATCCGTAACACAGCTCTCTTTGCATTTATATAAGTGTATTCATATAATAGCCCTGGACATTAGAAGGTAAAGATTCCTACATAATTTGGAGAATAAATACTGCCTCTATTGTTCCCACCTTGGAAAAGTAATATTAATATCGTCAGGACAAGAAAAATCTATACTGCCCGAGATCCGTCACCTAGGAGTGTCCTTTGACATCCAAGGATTCTTATGAACATCTAATCCCACTTTAATCAGATCTGAACAAAATAATGGGGATAGGAAACACCTACAAATGTTGATTGTGTCCAAGCAGTACCCTGAATAATTTACCTTTGTCTGGAATTTCTTCTAAAAAAATAGCATTTTATTTCCTGGTATGTGAGGGACCCTAGGCACCCCTGTGCCTACAGCCTCATAAGTGTGAATTTGCAATGTGAGATCATCTTAGTCACTGCTGATTCTGACTACTAGTCAACTGATACTTGGGAGTGATATTTAGTGAAGTCACTACTGCACTGCTCACTGTTCTTCTGGGGGCAGCTGGAGAGGAATGTGTATTGGAGTAATTCATTCTGTGGATCTGTTCCTGATTAATAGCCCCAACAGTCATCAGGCTCTGACATGAAGAAGCAAACCCCTACTCCTTTTCCAAAATGGCCATCCTGACGCATGACATAGTGTGGAACAATGCTTTGTAACTCAACATTAGGGAGACGATCAGCTGCAGGGAGCCTACAGGCAAGACTGGTTATCAGCCCTTTGCACATTTCTTGCCTTTTCTGAGCAAAGTCTTAACAGTTCAGGTCCTCTTTAAAATGGCCATAAACCCACTAGGATACAGTCTATCAAAAGACTTCCAATAAAGCTCTGCTGGTGGATTGAGGGGGCGAAAGAGCCGGGAGTGAAGACTGTGCGGCCCAGTCATCAACAGGCCATGGACCTGTACCGGTTCCTAGCCCAGGGGTTGGGGACCCATGCATTAGTCAGCTCTGCGGCCCCAGCACACCAGGCAAATGCCCAGTGTGCCCTATGGCCAGTCCAGGCCTGACTCAGGGTCATTTTAAGACATAAGAATGTATTGTGAATATGTCTGGCACTCCTGCCTCCATCACTCACCAGGTTCTCCATGCTGGGCACTGTAGATTTATCTTCCTGGGCAGCCTTTCCCTTTCTCCGTCTCTCCTCTGCTTTGGGAGTTTTGCCACCCTTTTTGGGGTTTCCACAACTTTTAAACAACTGCAGAAATGAAAGAGACTCTTGCTGTTAAGTCATAGAGTATGTAGCAAACCTATTATCCACTAAAACTGTAAAGCAATATACATGTATTATATGGCTGATGGATTCTATGGTTTTTTAATGTGAGAATCCATTCTGCGCTATAGACTAAATTATCTACCAATGAGTAGAATGATCAGCTAGATGGATAATAGTGAGGCACTGCTGATGATATGATACTTCAATTTGGATATACTATTGGACTGACTCTAATGTGTGATGTAACTGTACTCTGTATAGGCACATTTGCGTTTCAAGGGTTTCCATTTTCCTGGCCACTAAACTTGCATATATTATACTGTATCTCCAGTGATTTTTTTTTTTAATATGATGTCTAATGCAATCTATATATTTTGCCTGAAAATACCTTGTTGGTTATTAAATCCTTGTTTTCCTGCATGTAGGTTATAGCATCAGAAATCTTTGTATGGATGGTTCCTACAATGTACTCCACTCCAGCAGCTCCATTAAACTTGCCCGCAACTAGCAATAAAGACTCTGAAAACCACAAGAAGAGATAACAATAATTTTATGGCTTGTATGCACCGTATATAATACATGTTATATGAACTGAGGCTAATGTTAATGTCATCAGACCTAAATTTTGTTGTCCAAAGCTCTGGTTTTGGTTGAAGTTGTGCTCTCACCCCTGCACACACTCCACTATTGACCTGAGCAAATTTGACATTTCTACTATGAGCAGTTTTTTGGCAATAACTTTATCGTTCTGATAACAAAGTAATACATAGATCAGGTTCTAAGAAAAAATAAGACTTTTTGGTAATATTGTCTTGTAAACATTTTTTTCATTTAGACATTTAAAATTTGTCTTGTTATATACTAAAATTATGTTTCTGGTACAAAACATTGCAAAATGTTATTTTCATTACAGATTAAATAAATGCTTTTTTCAAATTAGTAATACAAAAAAAAAATACAAAAAAACAAAAACAAATAATGTTTAAACAACAACAAGAAAAAGAAAAAAAGAAATAAACAAAAACAAATCAGCAGGACAAAAAAAGCTGAAAGGAGCTAAAAGGAGAAGTAAAAGAAGGTGTTAATTAGGGACTAAACATTCATGATTTTTTTTTTTTTTTTACATATGCGGCCAAATGTCCACAACTGCCTAATGTCCTGTGAACAATTTGTTTTGCCATTAATTATATGAGACAAATTTTTAACATCTTTTTGATATCTTGAAATTCTTTTTGGAAACATTTTCATTACTAATATTCCATATACAGATATGTAGCCACTAGAGGGCACACCTATCTATATGTTTAGCAACATAATTAGCATCCCTGTACTTTATAAGAGTCTTTCCAAAATTCTGGACACCCTACCACGCAAAATAAAATGGTTGTATTTGCCTTGCAATGTTTTATTAGAGTATCCCTACCATGAGAAAAATATGGTACTGTATAAGGTGCTGCCATTTTGAGCCTACTAAACATACTAATTGACTGGATGTATCCGGCTTCAACACTTTTTGAGTCGCATACCTGGAGCAAACAGAAGTCAGAGAAATGTCAGGATTCCTCATTTCACTTCGGGTCCGAGAGTCAGAAAGCATTGATGCCCAATGGTAAGAGCTTAACTCCATTTGTGAATGAAAATCTTTTCCTCTACTCACCAATCAGATTTCTCCATTCAGAGTCCAAATCTGCCTGATTAGCCAGACATCCCTGCATGACATTCCAGCAGTAGTTATCGCACAGCTTTGTATTAGCATGGCCCCGGCACAATGGACAGTACAACAGTTTCATGACTTCGCGTGTGCATTCTCTGCTCATAGGAACCTGTAGGTAGGGGACATTTTAACAAACATTTTGTTTTCAATCCACATTAATTTTGTTGGATTATTATTAATAGTATGATTGATTTAAATAGTATCACCATCCCCTTGATGCTGTATAGCATAACTGTTAGAAATGAGTAGAAATAAAATGGTTTTAATAGGTACACATATGAATAAGTACAGAACACAGTTAATTCTTTTACCATTGGCTTATGCTCCACCTCTGGATGATTGGACCCTGGCAAAGCTTGACACAGCCACACCTAACCCTTCACACTCCCAGCATTTTGTCTGCAATCAATGTCAGGGTGAAACAAGAGGGGAGCGACCTATGTCCTGTGATGTACTCCAAGAAAGGGACACAGGAGAGTTATTTTTAGACCATTGGGATGTCCAAAAGCAATTGCATGAGGTACAGGCAACAGCAAACAGAGATTAACAGCCCACTAACAACCAACTTCTTACCAATAAAAAAAAGAGGAGTAAACCTATAAAGCCCTCACAATGCTGCTTGGAGGACCTTCCTACCAGGGCCATTGTCTGCCAAGGACTGAGCATCCACATCGTAAAATTTGGCAAATGTATGTGCCAAAGAAAAAAAGTAGCAGCCTTACAGACCTGGGAAGCCCAGACTTTAAGCTGAAAAGCCCACAAAGCACCAACACTTCTGGTGGAGTGAGCCTCCACAGGAAAGGGAGAAACTTCCCCTTCAGGTTGTACGCCTGAGTAATGATTTAGCAAATTCAGCCAGCAATTGTGGGTCTAGAGGCAGTCTGTCCCTTTTGGGAACCCTCAGGTAACACAAACAGAGCATCAGAATGACAAATTGAAGCTGTGAATAGACTCATACAGCCCTACTTACATGTTTAGGAGCTGGACAAAAGGAAGGCAACAATATGTTCTGGTTTAAATGAAATGCTGAGACCACCTTAGGGAGAAAGGAGTTCAGAGGACAAGCTTGTCCTTGTGAAGAACAAGGAATGTTTCCCTATAGGCTAAGGCTACAAGCTCAGATCCTCTCCTGTTTGAAGTTATCACCATAACAAAGGCAAAGGAAAGAAGGGGGAGAGAAATGTCCCTAATAGGCTCAAATGGTGGCTTCTGAAGGACCAACAAAATGGTCAATGTAGGTGGTGCAATGCGAAATACTCCTTGTAAAAAAAAATTAGACCAAAGAATTGGGATGCTTGCAGTTCTTGAAAGAGCGCCACCAAGGCAGAAACCTGATACTGACTTATCCAATCCTGGCTGAAAACCCATGCCAAAGAATATTCCTGGGATGAGACTTCCCCTTCTTGCATCAAGCAAGGTATGCTTTCCTTGTGCAACAATAAACCTTATGGTTTTTCTAGCCACTTAGGAAGGTGAGAATCACAGTGTCCGAGAGACCCCTATGCCTCAGGACTTGGGCATCAACTACTAAGTCATCAAAGCCAGAAACCATGAAGCAGAATGGAACAAGGGACATTGAGAAAGAAGAACTGGAATATCCAGTAGGGGCCACAGACAGTCTGCTAGGAATGTCCCTCCTGAGCCAATCTGGTGCATTGAGAATCACCATTTTGCCTTCTCTATTTCTATTCTCTGAAGCACAAGAGGCAGAAGTTTGAGAGGGGGGATGCATAAATCAGGTTGAACGGATTCCACAGAGTAACTAGAGCATCCTCTCAAGCGGCCCAAGGATCCCTGCATACACACTTGTCCAGTTTTTTGTTGAGTCTGGATACCAGTAGGTCTACATCAGGTATCCTCCACGAGAGACAGACTAAGTGAAAAATGCCTTGGACGCAGAGACCAATCTATGGGATCCAGCCAGTTGTGGCTTAGGTCCCCTTGCCAATTTTCCTCTTTTGAAATATGCACCACAAACAGGACTGAAACATGAAATTCTGCTTCAGTCAGAATGAGCTCCTCTTCTTTAAGACCTGCCTGACTCCTTGTTCTACCTTGCTGATTTGTGTATGCTACTGGCATTGTCAGATTGGGATGGAAATCCCCAGAGGTGGGGGGTCCAGTGCTGAAGGGTAAGCAAAATTGCCTGAGCTCTAGCTGACAGCTCCCTGCAGTTCCCAAGCATAGTGAGAATAATTGTTGCTGGGCCCAAGTTCTTTAAAGCCTCCAGGGTAAAGACAAGCACTAGGAACCCCAGACGGGCAACGTAACTTCAATGTTGCAGAGTGTAATGGCTCAATCTTCACCGCTGCAGGTCAGACATGCCCTGCTGGGTCTTCAGGGACTGGGCTCTGCCACAGCAGTCCCCATTCTTCACACCATGGTACCTCTAGGAATAGTAAAATCCATAGGAACCGATAAGGATAACTGCAGCTGCTCTGGAGTACTGAGTCTTAGCAGTCAAACACAGTTTGAAATTTTTATATTGTGTTTTAAAGTAAAAAACTGTCTCAGCCAAAAGAATCAGGACCATCATCTATAGACATTAGCAAAAAACAGAGGGAATGCTGGGAATGTGGATAGGGGATATTACTACGCTAACTCAATTAGTGAAGAAAAATGAACAGCTGTTAAATAAGAATGTGACAAAAATGCAAAGCAAAAGATCAGTGAAAATGTAGCGCTAAAAATATAAAACAATAAACATTGAACAATATATCAAGTATTGTGTGTATGTAATAAAAACTTTGTGTTAAAATCAATCTCAAATATAATGAATATAAAAAAGAACATGTATATAATGAGTAGACACACAGGTGAGAAGGTCCCAAAGGTGAAACAATCCTATGGTAAACATATATGGAGTCCACCACGAAAAGTTGGAAAGCCAAAAACTGATTACAATATCACATTGTTGAGTCATCAAAAAGTTCACATTATTCACTTCTCTCAAAAAGTGGTAGCGGCTAGTTCCTACCCAGTAGAAGGACGCTGGTGATGTCAGCAGGGTCCTTCTACTGGGTAGGAACTAGCCGCTACCACTTTTGAGAAAAGTGAAGAATGCAAACTTTTTGATGACTCAACAATGTGATCTTTTAATCAGTTTTTGGATTTCCAATCTGGCTGCTTAACACCTGAGTTCCAGCCTCACCGTTACCTGCATGATTCCCTGGATTTGTTCTTGGAGCTCTTTGGATTCCCTGGATCGTTTTGGAAATCTGCTGATCGGGCTATCCTCGCTTGATTGAGTTATTGTCGTTGACATTCGAGTCCACTATTTCCGGTAAGAGTGTATACCCCTTATCTCAGGTAGAGGACACACTATCCCCGATGCTCTACATGCCTGCTGAGGTTTGTACCCTACTTCTGAGCAGCAACTTTTCGTGGTGGACTCCATATATGTTTACCATAGGATTGTTTCACCATTGGGACTTTCTCACTTGTGTTTCTACTCATTATATGCAGTTGTGTGAACAAGTATTTATCCTCTTCCTGATTTTTCAATTTTTTTTTGCATATTTGTCACACTTAAAGGATTCAGATCATCAAACAAATTTTAATATTACACACAGATAACCCAAGTAAATACAAAATGCAGTTTTAAATAATAATTTCATTTATTAAGGGAAAAAAAGCTGTCCAAACCTGCCTGGCCTTATGTGAAAAAGTAACCCTTCCCCTTTCTAAATTATGACTGAACTGTAATTAATTGCATTGTTTGGAAAGCTGAGTTAAATTTCACTTGCCACACCCAGGCGTGATTACTGCCAGACCTGTGGAATCAAGAAATCACTTTAATAGAAGCTGTCTGACAAAGTGAAGCGCGCTAAAAGATCTAAGAAAGCAATACATCATGCTGCAATCTAAAAAAATTCAAGTACAGATGAGAAACAAAGTAGTTGACATGTATTAGTCTGGAAAGAGTTACAAAGCCATTTCTAAGGCTTTGGAACTCCAGCCAACCATGGTGAGATCCATTATCCACAAATGGAGAAACTTGGAACAGTGGTGAACCTTCCCAGGAGTGGCCGGCCAACCAAAATTACTCCAAGAGCATGACGACGGCTTATCCAGGAGGTCATAAAAGAACCCAGAACAAAATCTAAAGAACTGCAAGTCTCACTTGCCTCAGATAAGGTCAGTGTTCATGATTTAACAATAAGAAAGAGAGACTGGGCAAAAATGGCGTCCATGGGAAAGTTCCAAGGCCAAAGCCACTGCTGACCAAAAAGAACACAACGGCTCCTCTCACATTTGCCAAAAAAATCTTGATTTTCCCCAAGACTTTTGGGCAAATATTTTGTGGACTGATGAGACAAAAGTTGAACTTTTTTGGAAGGTGCGCATCCCGTTACATCTGATGTAAAACTAACACAGCATTTTATAAAACAAAAATCATACCAACAGTCACACATGGGGGTGGTAGCGTGATGGTCTGGGGCTGCTTTGCAGCTTCAGGACCTGGTCGACTTGCCGTTATTGAGGGAACCATTAATTCTGCACTCTACCAGAAAATCCTGAAGGAGAATGTTCGACCATCAGTTCCAGACCCCAAGCTCAAGCACACTTGGGTTATGCAGCAGGACAGTGATGCGAAAACACACCAGCAAGTCCACCTCTCAATGGCTTGTAAAAAACAAAATTAAGGTTTTAGAGTGGCTTAGTCAAAGTCTGAACTTAAAATCCAACTGAGATGCTGTGGCATGACCTTAAACAGGCCGTTCGTGCTGAAAAACCTTACAATGTGGCTGAATGAAAACAATTCTGCAAAGAAGAGTCGGCCAAAACTTCTCCACAGGAATGTGAAAGATTCATTTCCAGTTATCGCAAATGCTTGATTGCAGTTGTTGCTGCCAAGGGTGGCACAACCAGTTGTTAAGTTTAGGGGGCAATTACTTTTTCACATAGAGCCAGGCAGGTTTGGACAGCTTTTTTTCCTCAATAAATAAAATCATAATTTAAAAACTGCAATTTGTATTAACTCGGGTTATCGTTGTATAATATTAACATTTGTTTGATGATTTGAATCATTTAAGTGTGACAAATATGCAAAAAAATTAAAAATCAGAAAGGGACAAATACTTTTTCACAGCACTGAACATGTTCTGTTTTATATTCATTATATTTGAGATTGATTTTTATCACAAAGTTTTTATTATTTACACACAATACTTGATATATTGTTCAATGCTGGGAATGCAAGAGGTTATGCAAGTAAGAGTCAAACTTTATTTGCCAGTTTCCAATTACCTTGAGGTAGAGCATAACCCCAAGGTCTAAGAATTAACTCTTCTTTACAATTCAGAAAGGTACATTTTTAATGTAAAACTTTTGGCTTGTCTACCCTCTTTTTTAAGGTCCAACAGTACAGTACCTTAGAAAAGAGGGAAAACACCCTAAAAGCTTGTCTCAAAAATGCAACTTAGTGTAAATTAAAAAAAGTATCACGTGTGTTTTTCTGAGTGCACCAATGCCGTTTTAATCGCCTTAAACATAATGGATAGCATTGGGAATGGTCAAAACCTTTGTTGAGTTTTTACTGCTATCTGGGCTCCTTTAGATTTACCTTACTTCTGTCACAATGACGGTGGTTTTAATAGACAATGAGTAAGGAAAATTTGCAACAATGATACAGGCAACAATTAAAAGCTAGCAGGGTTCTAGCCTTCCTGTACACTACTAAAAGAAAATATTTTTATTCTGTCTGCTGCTGTTGGAGGTTTTTCCCTCACTTCCTGTCTAGAGAAACAATTGTCGCTATTAGAACAAGCAAGGCCCTAACAGAACCCCCCCCCATCAAAAACTAAACAAAAAAAGTTTTTCCTAAACTTACACTTTATGGGTGGATTTTTGGCTTGGAGAGCGACAAATGGAAAGCAGAAATGAAATCCCGTAATAACAGAAACACACGAGGAGTCTCAAAGACCAAAGTGTGATTAGAAAGTGAGGAAATGTCTTGCAATGGGTGAGACTAGGACTGGGAGGGGCTAGATTTGAAAAAGCTTTGTAGGCTGACGTTATCAACTTGAAATGTATTCTCTGTCCAGTTGGCAGCAAATAAAGTGACAGGTAAAAGATTGGAAGAATAAGAGGAGAGGTGGGGGAGATCAGAGCATTATATTCCCCTATTTAGCTTCCATTACTAACACACACTTACCAATTAAAAGAAATGCAATTTTTAAGCCTGCAGGTGGCTGCAAAAAGCTGTTTTTTTAATGGACAAAAAGCAGATTACTATCGACTTGGTCTAACCTAATACAAGCCAGAAGTGCCATATTAGATTAGACTGCTTTGCAGTGCAGAAGATGCTGCATTTTGTCAAGAAGCCTTGTTAACTCCTCTGAGTGGTTCTCGTTACCTGTCACACTGTCAGATCATCATAACACACAGGGATCATATAACATATAATTTGGTGACGAACTGACAAATATCCTGGAACTGATCCACAGCCAGGGCTAGTGATGCCATTCCAATGGTGTCATTACTGGGAATATGAGCAATATACCAGGCTTTAATATTCTGATTAGATTTTGTTTATAGCCTTAATTCTACAACATCAACATAATAAAAATATTACGTGCCCTAACGAGTATCCAAACAGTGGCCAGCACTCTATTTTAGTGATCAGACACGGTGAATATACATAATCAGTATGACTAATGAATTATTGATTTAACATGTATTCCTGCCCAGATAAAAAGAAAATATAAAGTCATTACCCTCAAGGCATAACTATGCAAAGTTTCTTTTTCAGCTGTGTTCCCTGAGCTAGTTATTCCTTATATCTCCTAATAAACCCCACTGATTCAATGTCATTACTAATAATGAAG
Source organism: Lithobates clamitans (assembly GCA_037952925.1). NCBI lineage: Eukaryota > Metazoa > Chordata > Amphibia > Anura > Ranidae > Lithobates > Lithobates clamitans. The sequence continues at coordinate 1,247,053 of JBBGZY010000342.1, forward strand.
CTCAGTAAATTATGTCTAAGAGGAGTAGTTGGCGCTATATAAAACCTGTATTATAATAATGGTAATAATAAGTACCACTGTAAATAATTTCAGATTTACTATTTTTGTTTGTGTATACTAATATGATAGATAATTCTAGGGGACTCCAGCACTAAAATCTCCCTGCCAGGGCACCTGGCTCACCCCCTCCTAGTCTCATTTTTAATTCTGTACCTGTATGATTCTCATTGTCCCTGCTGCATCTCTGTATTCTAAATGGAAAATAAAGCAAGGAAAATAAGATCCTATAGTAACGGTTGTAGCAAGTATAGGGACCCAAGAATCTTTTCACGAGTCCTCAAGAGGTAAAGGAAGACTGAGCAATTCGACCGCTCTAGTTTTGGCTAGGCCAACCTGTTACTGCCTCCAGACCAAAATCACCCTTTCCCTGACCACGCCTACACAGTAGATCCCCATAGACGTTTTTGAGGCTATCAGGAGATGGCCACATAGATGTTTATGGGGATCTACTGTGCAGGCACAGGCTGGAGAGAAGAAGAATTTTGGATGGATGACCTAAAGATTCTTGCATGCCACGGTTGTCTGATCCAGCCAAGTATATCTCTGGAGTGGGTGACTTTAAGTAAGTGAGGAGGTAGCAATGGTAACTAGACTTTTAAATAAACATTATTTGAGAGTACAGTTATACTTTAAAGCGGTTCAAAGGGTTGCCGGAAAAAAAAAAAACTTCTCCCTTCAAGACAATGTCATAATGTGCACATTATGAAAGCGAAAAGGAGTCACAGTCACATGTGCAGGGGAGTCACACAGAGCTCTGAACGGATGCCCTCCCTTTAGAGCACATGCACCTGTGACGTCACCAGCTGCAGAGGCAGTGAATATCTCCTGAACAGTGCAAGTTTAGGAGATATTCCTTGTACCTACAGGTAAGCTTTATTATAGGCTTACCTGTAGGTACAAGTGTCCAAGCAATATGTACTACCACTTTAAAGGCAGTGTCTCTACTAGGTATTTAGTAATGCTGTATGATGGTTTACATCCACCTCAGTCCTACAGAAAATCTAAGACTAGATATAAACTCACAAATAAACAACAGATTCATTTTAAATGTAAACCTATTACACACTTCAGAAATTAACTATAGAAATGCCTAAAACACATAAACCCGTTACCTTTGAGTGAAAAACATGCATGCCCAAATGAACAGTAGCTCCAAAGACAAAGACAGCATTAAAGCCCTATACATCCTGGGATCTGACCATTCTGAGGGTAACCTCTGCTTATTTATTTTTAATTTCCTTAAAGACCACATTTACACTTGTGGTTGAGCTTGCAAAGGCAGCAGATGGTGGAATACATATGCCATGGCTACAACGTGGGGGATTTACTAAAACTGGTACAAACAGAATCTGGTGCAGCTGTGCATAGTAACCAATCAGCTTCTAACTTCAGCTTGTTCAATTAAGCTTTGACAATAAAACCAGGAAGCTGAATTCTGCTTCTCTCCAGCCTGTGCCTGCACAGTAGATCCCCATAAACATCTATGTGGCCATCTCCTGATAGCCTCATAGACTTCTATGGGGATCTACACCATATTCTGTGTGCTCCAATTATAGAAATACTCCCCCCCAATGCTTTCCAAAAATTATCCAGGCTGTTCAACTGAATTGGGACACCCTGCAACAGCCCCGCATTCGCGTACAATGCACACGGTTGCAGTGGTCTGATAGGGGTTTAAAGGAGTTGATTTAACACCTCCTCACCACCTCTCAAATATCCTCGAAAATCGCTCTTCAGAAGGAACTGCATATGTAAATGAGGCCTAACAGACCAAGCTATCTGGCGAAAATGTTAGAGTGTTCAAACCATTACAATGGTCAGCTTTTATTCGTTGTTTGAAACTTTATCCCAAAACGAAAAATATTGACAATGCTGCTGTCCAAAGGCAATTCTGTTGCTCCCCTATAGAATGGAGAGACCCTAAGACAGGACGTGTGTTACTGGCCAGATCACCCTGTGAAAATAGAGGGAAAAAAGCCTAAAAAAATGGATTGGTAAGCGGCAATATGGTTTTTTTTGTGTGTCTTTTGAGTTTAATAGCACTTTAAGATTTGTAAGAGATTTTAACATCTATGCTAGCTGTACAGTTGTAACCCTTTTTCTTGGCAAAACTAAAAATAATGTTATATATACTTTTCCATTGTTTATATTAAAATATCAGGACTTTAGCGCTCCACCCCTGAACTGACTAGACACTGTTATTTAATTTGACCAATCTATAACATAGAGGCTGCCAGAAGAAACCACAAAAATGCAGAGGTGAACCAGGAATCGGACACAAGTGTACCTGATGCTGAAAATTCTTTAGGCAGAGGTACAGTGCTTCCGGAAAGTATTCACAGCTCTTCACTTTTTCCACATTTTGTTATGTTACAGCCTTATTCCAAAATGGATTGAAGTCATTATTTTCCTCAAAATTTTACAAACAATACCCCATAATGACAACATGAAAGAAGTTGGTTTAAAATCTTTGCAAATGTATTAAAAATAAAAAAAAATAAAAATCACATGTACATAAGTATTTACAACCTTTGCCATGACACTCAAAATTGAGCTCAGATGCATCCTGTTTCCACTGATCATCCTTGAGATGTTTCTACAACCTGATTTGGAGTCCACCTGTGGCAAATTCAGTTGAATTGACATGACTTGGAAAGGTACACACCTGTCTATATAAGGTCCCACAGTTAACAGTGCTTATCAGAGCAAAAACCAAGCCATGAAGTCCAAGGAATTGTCTGTAGACCTCTGAGACAGGATTGTATCGAGGCACAGATCTGAGGAACGGTACAGAAACATTTCTTTAGCATTGAAGGTCCCAATGAGCACAGTGGCCTCCATCATCTATAAATGGAAGAAGTTTGGAACCACGAGGACTCTTCCTAGAGCGGGTTGCCCGGCCAAAACTGAGAGATCAGGGGAGAAGGACCTTAGTCAGGGAGGTGACCAAGAACCTGATGATCACTCTGACAGAGCTCCAGCGTTTCTCTGTGGAGAGAGGAGAACCTTCCAGAAGAACAATCATCTCTGCAGCACTCCACCAATCAGGCCTGTATGGTAGAGTGGCCAGACGGAAGCCAAAAGGCACTCGAAGAACTCAAACAAAATTATCTGGTCTGGTGAAACAAAGAACTCTTTGGTCTAAATGACAAGCCTCATGTCTGGAGGAAAAAAGGCACTGCTCATCACCTAGCCAATACATCCCTACAGTGAAGCATGGTGGTGGCAGCATCATGCTGTGTCGATGTTTTTCAGCTACAGGAACCGGGAGACTAGATAGGATCCAACCTGATGGAGCTTGAGAGGTCCCGCAAAGAAGAAAGAGAAACTGGCCAAAAATAGGTGTGCCAAGCTTGTAGCATCATACTCAAAAAGACTTTAGGCTATAATTGGTGTCAAAAGGTGCTTCAACAAAGTATTGAGCAAAGGCTGTGAATACTTATGTACATGTGATTTTTTTTTTTTTTTTTATTTTTAATAAATTTGCAAAGATTTCAAACAAACTTCTTTCACGGTGTCATTATGGGGGATTGTTTGTAGAATTTTGAGGAAAATAATGAATTTAATCCATTTTGGAAAAAGGCCGTAACATAACAAAATGTGAAAAAAATGAAGCACTGAATACTTTCCGGATGTACTGTATATCATTAATACAGAGAACAGTGGTGTGTGCAGCAGGACAAGTATAAAAGACTTATTTTCCAGGCAGCTTTTGTTTTTATTACAGTAGTCGTTAACTGGGAAACGTAAAAACATTTTTGATTGTATGAACTCGATGTTCAATTGGTTTGTGAATCATCATAAGATGTGATGGTATTGCAAGAGATTGTGGTTACATACCTGGGTGACTTTTTTGACTATGTCTGCAGCAGCTGCTAGTCCTTGGACAAATGAACGGGCAGCAATAAATGCCCTGGTGGCTTTTAGCTTCATTTCCCGTGGAATGTCCCCAAATGGCTTAAGCTGGTCATACTGCTTCGCTAAACAGTCCAAATACTCGTAGGAAAAAGTGACCTGGGGGTTCTGTGCCTTGAAGACACGCTCCAGCAGGTGGCTCCAGAACTCTGTTAATGCCTCCTCTAAGTTAACTCCAGAGCCACGGTAATACTGACGCAGCTCTGAATACAAGTCTTTGAAAATCTTCCCATCGTTCTGGCTGTACAGCTCCCCATAACGACTAGGGAAAGTCTCCAGAAGCGTCTGCTCCGACTTATTCAACAGGTCCTGGAAGTATCCTGAAATGAGACAAAAGGGGGTTTACAATATATATTCTAAGAAATTACCTAAATTGTTTATGAGATTACAATATTGTCCAGTTAAAACTTACTATTCTGGGGCCTGCTGAAGAAAATAGCCATTCATTGCTTACAGTGATAACCCATCAAGCTATGGTTTCCCTTCAGTTATAACACTTAGGTCCCCAACATATAGATATTAAAATGGGGTGCTTAGTACACAACCCTGGCACCTACTGAGTGCTGTCTGATGCCTAGGCAATGGACAAGTGCTTGCTTGGTGTAGTAGCATGCCAAGGAGGTAGCATCTGTCCTATCCACTAGATTCCCATGACTACCCCCTGTAGCAGGAAGACAGAAACATGGGCCATTCGAAGCACTTTAAATTTCCCTGCTTTTGAGTTAATAGTGTATGCAAGTCCTTAAGATAGATAGTCAGGAAGAGGCATTCTCACTAACAGATGCCTCAGATCCAACAGAAAAATACCCTTTTAATATATGTATCACTCTATTCTATTTTACAAGTACTTCCCGTGAGCTAGAAATTTAATGATGTGTATACAGTTACTTTGGTCTTAGTACAGTTTTTAAAATGAACCAATTTTTATTATAGTCTGAAAAAATCCTAAATTACCTCTAACAAAAGATTTACTGTACCTCATTAGAAATGTCAAGTAACAAATATACTACAGTAAACTACATGTGATGATTGAGAGCCAGTAAGGAGCCCGGGTGGTAGTCTGCATTGGGGTTGGACAAACAGGTCATCCTAGGCCCTAACCACCAGTGTCCCACTTATCTAAACTACTTGTAACTGGATCTGGCCACAGATTTCTCCAGCATGTCCATTCTCGAAATCCTTGATTTTTTCACTAAGCAGCGGTTTGCACTTGCTTAGAGTTGCAGAGATCCTTCTTTAAGAATTTGGACACCAGATGAAAACAGCCATCTTTACTGTTATACTGGAAGCAGCTGTGTTTCAGCACCAGAGTCTACTTCAGCCTGTCCAACATGGAAGAACTTTAAGGATTGCAGAGGGAGACAATGTGCAGTGCTACTTTGACATCGCCAAACTTCCACACTACTAGAAATTATTTTACGACAACATTAACAGAATTACTTGCCCAATATTATTAAATTTTTTCTATACATTATTTACAAAGCTCCAACAGTTTGTGCAGCACTTTACATAACAGGGGAGACAGTACAAACACAATGCATTTCAATACAGGCGGGTTAAAGAGGTTATAAACCTCCCTCTGCAAATTGTACCTATAGGTAAGCCTTTAATAAGGCTTACCTATAGGTACTGTAAATATCTCCTAAACATGTACCGTTTAGGAGATATTTACTGCGCCAATGATGTCATTGGCACATGCGCTCTTAAGGAACGGCCGCCCATGCCGCTTCTTCAGGCGAATAGGCCGTGACCAGTGGCTCCCGGGCACATGCGCGGGAGTGACAACACACCGCTCCGGCCAGTCACGGGATGGAGTCTGCATCCACGTAAGGAAGACAGGCGAATATGGATGCGGCCTGCAGTGGGGACGGCGCAGGCTTCGCTTACAGGTAAGTGCCACATAATGTGCTAGTATGCGATTCATACTTGCACATTATGCCTTTACTTTGCAGGAAAGGAAGGAAGGAAGGAAAACCCACCAGGGTTTACTTCCTCTTTAAGATGGTCCTGCTTGTGAGAGCTTACAATTAAAGGAAATCAATTACTATTAGTTACAATCCAATAATAGCTCAATATATGTACCCACTAAAAATATACTGCACTTTTCCTTTAAGTTTTTGTATGTTGAAAAAGGTTTATATTTTTATGTTAATGTTTTTACTGAATAAGAGGAAACTCTATAATAGATACCCTTTGCAGGATAATGGGGATGAGCACTGGAGAATTTTGTATTTAAAACACCAAGGATTACCCATGGTGTACCTCCCTATCTAGTTTGAACCTGTTTAAGCAGCTGCCACCTTTTTTTTGTAATGAAATGTTCAATGTTAGCTGAATGCCTAATATTCACATAAGAAGGCGGTGTCAGCTAACTCCGTGAAGACAAAAGAAGTGATATATGTATATGAAGATCTAAATGTGACAGTGCTGCATCAATGTATATCAAATCCACAATAAATAATACTGTGCAAAACTTATTGTGCTAAAGTAGGAGTCCGATAATAAAATGATGATTTCCTCTGCTATCACGCAGAGAGATGCAAAGTATTTCTTTACTTCACACAACCTCTGTGTATAGTGCTCCCGCCACCGCATGCAGTAGTCGCTCACCTCCTTGCAAGACCCTTGGCACTGCATAATAGCCTGCAACTACTTTACTTTTAAATTGATATATGTATATTAAAATGCCACTGTCAGATTTTTTATTTAATGGTCTGGGTGCAGTGAATGTTGATTTTGGTGTAATTATATTATCAGAGGAACTATAACTTTTATAATGTTTTATAGCTCTACTTGTGAAAGAGTTCAGCATAGTGAAATACATATGTCAGTAAAGATTAACAGTGGCTAGCCCTTTCACCTAGCAGCACTAGGGTCGTTGGCTCAAATCCCAACCACAGTACTACTTGCCTGGAGTTTGCTACCTGTGTGAGTTTCCTCTGGGTACTCCAAAGACATGCTAGTCATTTAATTAGCTCCTGTCTAAAGTAGCCCTAGTATGTGTATGTATGAATGTGAGTTAGGGATTGTAAGCTACTTGATGGCAGGGACAGATGTGAATGTCTAATTAATATATATATGTGTGTGTGTGTATATATATAAAGTGTTGCATAATGTGATATACAAGTACCTGCAATAAATTAAAATCCAGGTTTCTATGTATATGGTGTAAATAATTGTAACATGGGCTGCCATCTTTTCTCACTAGATCTGCAGGCTTTTTTCCAATAATGCTGCAAAATGCTTGTGCCTTGTCCTCCAGACAGGATCTTTCTGATTGAAAAAAGGAATTTCTACATTCTCTGCTCTCATGTTATAAAAGACTCACAATTCTCCTGACAGACAGACACCAGGTGATCTTTGCCTAGGTTTTAGGGTACATGAGCAAGATTTTGGGTGTAGTTTTTTTTTTTTTCATGGCAAGATGGCGGTTCAATTTACTCAAAATAATAGCATAATTTGGTTATGCTGAAATACACTACTTTATTTTAACTGATATTATTACATATTGATACACATTTTCAGTATCCATATGCCAACTACTTGTGCACATGCATATTGCAGCAATAGAAAACAATGGGGTTGATTTACTAAAGGCAAATCCACTTTGCAGTACAAGCGCACTTGGTAGTACAGTCGCAGTAGATCTGAGGGGAAGATCTGAAATGAGGGGAAGCTCTGCTGATTTTTATCATCCAATCATATACAAGCAAAAATGCTGTTTTTTATTTTCCTTGCATGTCCCCCTCAGATCTACAGCGACTGCACTTCCATGTGCATTTGTAGTGCAAAGTGGATTTGCCTTTAGTAAATAAACCCCAAAGTCTGTTCCAAATTCAAAGCCATAATGGCTGACACATGCATGGGTGAAAATGCTGGTAGATGGGTCACTTGTCAATAAAAACAATGGCCATATAGAGATCTGCGAAGGGATATCATTGTCTGCAGTCTATATAATTTCACAACTTCAGGAGAGAAAGAAAGTGAGGAAAAGTTTTTTTTGGTGCATTTAAACATCCCATTTTCTTTATTTATTAATGATCAGCATGACACAACCCTCTGCTACTACTAATTCTGTGGGTAAACTGTAAATGTATCAATGTGCAATCTTGTAAGGCCAGTTTACATCTCACGATTTGAGATTGTGGGCACCATCATTGTGATACTGCCTGCTAATAAGCCAAAAATGCCCTGAAATAAATGTCACCCATTTAACCTAGACACACCAGCAATATGAAGAATAGGGGGCTTATTGTTATAATGATTCAGTTAGATGAACATTAGTCAACCAGTAACCATGGTGGGTTATGAAAGAAAAAAGATGACATAAAATTACCTGGACAGTGAAGCAATAAGTAGAAACATTGTTGAAAGCATTTTTGTATTTGGCTAAATACGTTCTCTCCACTGAATATCATTGAGCGTGGAGAATTTGTCATGTACCCATATGTATGTAGGACCTTCATCTGATCTCTATTTTACACACCACTGGTGTCCAGTTACCATAAGTTATTAATCATTTAAAGCACAAGAACAATCCCATGAGCATGTGAATTATTACTGTGGCTCTATTCCTCAATATACATTATTTATTTTATTGTGCCAGCTGGTGTACACAATATTATGTACATGCAAAAAAAGAATTGGGAGTTGTGGGACTTTATAGGTGCACTTGATACAAATCCATATAACACAGATTATATAAAAAAGTATATATATATTTTTATTCAATCACATAGAAAAAGATAAAAACATTTCATACAATACATCCGCATCCATTTATAAGGAAAGGACACGACTTTCAATGATATATTGCTGTTTCAATGCTTTTAATTCAACACGTTTCGCCATGAGGCTTCTTCAGGAAAGGCGTGGGGTCACAACTACTAAATAAATGAACAAATATATCAAAAAATAAATCATAAACAGAATTGCAATACAAATATACAAACCCTAAGCATATCCTAGATGAACAAAATACATAAATGCATCCCCCTAAGCCTGGCAAACCCTATATGCATAGAGTTTGTATATGTGCATTGCAATTAGTTTATGATATTTTTTGGATATGTTTGTTCATTTATTTAGGAGTTGTGATCCCGCACCTTTTCCTGAAGAAGCCTCATGGCGAAACATGTTGAAGTAAAAGCTTGGAAACAGCAATATAACATTTTTAATTCGTGTCCTTTCTTCATAAATGGATGCGGATATATTGTATAAAATGTTTTTATCTTTTTCTGTGCGATTGAATAAAAATGAATATTCTTTATATAATCCGTGTTATATGGATTCGTATCAAGTGCACCTATAAAGTCCCATATCTCCCAACTCTTTTTTTGTATCTATATTTAGGGGATGTTGGTGCCATATGTTGATTATTAGTTATTCCTGGATTTGACCACATAATTTACAGTATAATATACATGTATACATTCTGATAGAAGGTGAAAGCTCTTACTATCAAAGTTCTTGTTCTGTGAGATAAGCAGGCTTTGCACTGACAGGCTGGAGTCTCGCAGTGAGTTGTCAAACTCTAATTTGCTGATATTGGCAAAGTTTTCCTCCATCTCCGAGGTGCAGCAGGTGTAGCCTTGTGGACAGATCCTCAGATGCTCACCTGCAAGACATGACATGAACATGACAACATGTCTAACAGAGTATGATAAATCTATCCATTAGCAGAGAAGCCCTAGAGCACAGCGCAGTTTCCACATACCGCACCTATCTACAAAGACCCACATTGTCATTCTCACCATTAAATTTGAAATTCATTAGTAGATGTTCTAATAGATTTGTCAGAATGTTCTACTTTACTTGAGCCTATGGACAACTGCACATCCATTTTTTTTTTTTTGATCGTACATTGATTCCTGTAATGTCATCATCACACATAATATGTAAACTATTGCAATTAGCCAGCATGTAGTTCAATACATTATATTGCCAAAAATATGTGAACACCCCTCCAAAGTATTAAGTTTGGGTGCACAAACCCAAGTACATTAAAGCAGTATTCAACTCCCTCCAGCCCCACCCATGTATTTTTTTTCTTCTTACCTGTAGTGTTGCATTCTCTTCAAAACACATGCTCACCCACACAGTGAATCCAGCGCCGTCTCGCTGCGATCCACCATCTTGGTAGTCTTCAGATGGATGTCTCTTTCCGGGTGCAAGCAGCAAGCTCTGATGATGTGCCTGCCTTCCTGCAGCTCTGTGTGACAATCCCATAGCCTCCTGGGAGATGTGTTATAACTACCCCAAGAGGCTGCAGAATTGGGTACACGTCATTCTGTTCCTAGGCTGGAAGGGTGGAGGGGGCAGGGCCAAAAATAAAAAAATAGAATAGAAACATTTTTTTTTTAACATTTCCAGTCATTCTGCTTGGGAAGTGAGGGAGAGAGTTAGGTTCTGCTTGAGTTTGGTGTGGAGGAACTTGAGTGAACTTCTAATTCACTTGAATGAATTAAAAGTCATCAATACAAGCCAGTTTTTCTTGTCCAACATTAGCAACGGACCTCCCAAATTTCAACTTCTTTGGCTGAAATTTGCACAGAAACTTTAAAATCTTGTGAAAAGCTTTCTCTGACGGAAGAAGGTTATTATAGCTGCAAATGAGGGGCAACTGTACATGGGATCTTCAACAAGTAATACAGACATGATGGTCAGGTGTACACAAACCTTTGGCCATATAATGTACTGTATACCATTGTAAGAACAGCATTATTGATTCTCTTGTTACTATTAAACAGAATCACAGAACCATGCAGCCATATTTGTATGACTTTATTGTATGATGTACCCACACATGTTTAAAAATTTGAATAATTCAATGCACATTCAATGGGCTGTACATACGTTCCTTAGCATGTTTGAAAAAGCCAAAGTGGTACTAAAGATTCAATTATTTGATTATGAATCTACACAATTAAATTGAGAAAAACATCCTAGCCAGGAGCACACACACACACACACACACACACACACACACACACAAGGTAGCTTCATGGGACTCTGAAAGTGGATGGAGCCACCTTAAGTCCCTATTCACACGGATGTTAATTCTATGCAGATTTGATTCAATTCAAAAGGCATATACAGTATTCGCATGTCATCTGAAAAAACATTACTTTCAATGAAGGCTGTTCACATCTATGCTGTGCGATTCTTATCCTGTTAAAAAAGGGTCTTGTGCGGTGCGGTGCAAATTTAATCTCCACAAACTTCAATGGGACCGGATTGAAATTGCAATCCTGTGTTCACATCAATGCGAATCCAGCTGTCTTTGTTCTCTAGATTTTACATATTTCCTGCTCCTCCCCTCCTCTCCAGTATGGACTTTGAGGGGTACCCCATGCCAAAGTATTTTTTTAAAAAATCACGTGGGCCCCCCCCCAAAACCCCTACCAGCCCCCTATCCGAGCAAGCAGCCCGGCAGGCTAGAAACAGGGGGGGGTTAAGTGAGCACCGTCCGAAACCATACAAGGCTACATGCCCTCAACATGGGGGGGGCAGGTGCTTTTCTGGCCTACCGGTCTGCATGCTTAGATAAGGGTCTGGTATGGAATTTGTGGGGACCCATGCTTTTTTTTTATTTTGGCATGGGGTTCCCCTAAAATCCAAGTTCACCTAAGGTTTGTGAGTAGATACACCTTTATTGACTGTTAAAACTGCCATCCACGCATTCATTTTGTTTAACTAGAAAAACTAGTAGGATGTTGGCAGCAAAATAATTCATATACAGTCACAAAACAGTATTCTTAACTGAGATCTAGCATTGCAATTACTTTGTCAGTGTGCCAAACTGGTTACACATCAACTCTATTCTAATCCTAGTTTGCTTTTGAAAGGAATCTGTAAAATCCTGGCAATGAATTGAATTTACAAAGTTTTACGCTGAAATCAACTTTTACAAAGAACCTGCCAGGCGGTCTCTGGAGCCAGTCATTTGTGCTGTAGGGAGAAGTGGAGCTCAAGACTGTTGGCCCTGGACCTGAGCCAGAGAAAGAAATAAGGACAGGTTCTCTTTACAGCCTGAAAAAAGTGATGGTACAAGCCTTTCATTTGATATATTTGACATACTAATTGTGTGCTTCTCTACATAATTTCCAGTTTTATCTTTGAAGTATGGACTGGTATTTTTTCACTAAAGGTGTGTCAGAGTATGCGTGGATTGCTATCAGTTTATATACTGTACAGTACAAGTTCCGTGTCCTATTCGTCAAGCATTTAGTTCCAATGAGGTTACTAAAAAACAAACATCATAGGATTTTACATAATTGTGAAAAAAAAGGAGCAACCATTGTAAAAGATATTCCAAACTATTGTGTTTGCAGGTTTGAGTTCACTTTACTGGCACTGTTTGTTAAATGCTATAGGTTTTTTGAATAAGCCAATATGGAGATCACTCAGCACTTGGAGGGTTACAGTTTAAAACTTTTTTTTTTTTTTTTTAAAGGGAGATCTATGATCACAGCATACACATTCATTTCATAAAATCAGAACAGTAATAACAATACAAACAATAGCTATTTTTGACAATCCAATATAAGCCTAGTTCAAAAATGTAATTTCATGTTGTGATTGCTGCCTCTTCCTTAATTCCTTGCATTGTTTTCAGCAACTACTCTGCTGTTTACATTCAATTTCTAAGGACTACACATCCCATAGTACATTGCTGCTTGCAAGCTGCGATTCCTGTACTGCCTCCTGAAACTCCTCCTCTCAGCACCTCTGTAGTTCAGAAGGCGGGCTCTGTGAAATGTGTGGCACCACAATGCCTACTATCACTGCATAGTGATTACATGTCACAAAATTCAAGTAAGTAAATGTGTGGGGATCATCACAAAGTAAGTTAAAAACTTCAAGTTATTCAGACTAATAGAAGTAAGGTAGAAATAATTGAAATATAATGTGGAAATATATATATGATTTTACATTTTGATCATTGATAAGCTCTAACCACTTCAGCCCCGGAAGGTCTTACCGCCTTAATGACCACGCCATTTTTGCGATACAGCACTGCGTCGCTTTAACTGACAATTGCGCGGTCGTGCAGCGCTGTACCCAAATAAAATTGATGTCCTTTTTTCCCACAAATAGAGCTTTCTTTTGGTGGTATTTCATGACCTCTGTCATTTTTATTTTTTGCGCTATAAACAACAAGTCTGTGTAGACTTTCTGGTTCAACAGAAACCAATCGTAAAATTAGCTTCTGTTGAATGGGACTGCTGAAAACCCTTGTACGATCAGCGACTTGCAGCCAATTGGATGCAGCACTGCTCAGTGTATTTTGACAGTAGAGAGTCCCTGCTGTCAGAATACAATGTCCCCACTGGCTGAATTAAAATAAAATGGACAGTGTGTACCCAGCTTAAGGGTAGATGCATTCCTAGCATTCCTCAATTATTTAACACATCTCACCTAATGGTTATCACCTTCATTTGCTAAACAAGTGAAAGAGGGTGCTTTTGGATTCCTGTTAAGGGGAAGTGGAAGAGGAGAATCTTTTTTTAGCAAAAGTAAATGTGTTTTTAAACTCTTTTCCTAAATACATACATGATGAACTGGTTAAGAGATTAAAGGACCCTTATCACCAATTCATCAGGGTGTAGGTGGTCAGCTACTTTCCCTTCATGGGCTGCAGATAGCGAATATATAAACCCCAAGTTCTCCTACCCTCTCTTGGTGCACTGGAGGTGCTGAAGACCCCACAATGTCTCCACTGAGTCCAGTAATTTGGAGAGGTATCTCCCTTTTTGTGTACCCCTTAGCCCATACATCTCAATACTGAGGAGCAGCCAGGCTGATATAGAAGAAGGTCACTCGCTCACTGCCTCCTCATCACTGGCAGGGAAGCAAGGCTTTTTAATGTTTTTTTTTTTTTAATTTGTAACAATTATCAAAAATATGAAGTGCTAAAATTGTGATTTTGTCAACTGTACCCCCACTGGCAATTACTAAATATTCAGTACAAAATGGATTTTGTATTTATTACAGGTACTTACGGTATATAATATTGTGAATTTACGCATTACTTCACATATTTATTGTATATTCAAATGCAAAGATTCACTGGCTCGAGCCAGGAAACCATTACAAAAGTCAGTAGGGAATGTGCAAGAAATGTCACATTCTACCTGCTATAAATGATGGGGTGGTTTTACACCAAACTTTAAAAACACAGCACAAAACTACAATCTGAATTGGTAAAAACAATCACCTGATGGCTTCAGAATCCACATTAGCTTGGACAGAAGACCTTACAGGTAAGCCCAACTCATAAGTTGAGAAGAATTGCATTATTTGTTCTACTGGCTAAAAGATTGCCATCCCCTGTCATCTGGAACAAGGATTCCTTGGCAGGTAAGTGTTAACATGCTGGTTATTAGAAGAACACATACTCGCTCTCTGTTTCATTAAATCCACCCACAGAGATGTGTTGATTTTAATTTCCCTTTAGACAGTTTTTCATCACCAGACACTGTGTTTTTCTCTGACATTACAATATTTCTTTGTCCATTAATAGAATCAGATTTACTGCAGCCTCTAAAAATTTATCAAGGACAATTATCTTTGAGACAGTTCATTGTGCTCTTTGATCTAACAGAATATCATGTCTTCCGTCAGCTGCTGTACGGTAACTCAGCACAATATTATTACACTGGAAGTTTATTAAATCCTAATGAAATGTGAGGTCAGAGTTTCAAGGAAACTGGTTTCTTGAAGTGCAGAACCTTTCTCTAGACAAGAGCTGGATGACCCACTTGTTTGACATTTACGTACCTACGATTAAATCTGAAAGCCTCTTTGATTCTTGCCTTCGCTTTACAGATATGTATGCGTATCACTGTCTGTGGAAGTTCTGATTCCTTTTTATCTATGATGATCACAGTTTCTCTTGGAAGGAATAGCTCAAAGTTTCTAAATTACGACTCATGGGCCATAGGGGCATAGCATAAGAGGGGCAGAATCAAAGCACAAAATTGCCAATTTGGCTTTTGGCTTAATTTGGCTTTATTTGTATCCCGTCTACTTAACAACAGAGAAATCAAACAGCTAAATTGAATGTGGAGAGAGATGAGGTTTGTAGAGATGACTCACAAGACTCGTGAAGTAAACCATCACTTTGTACTATGCAGATTCTTTGTGATTTACTGTGAGACTGTACAGTTTACGGTTAGTTCTGTTTATGACATAGGCAGCTAATTCTGATAATGCAGTTAAGGCTTTTGTTACCACACAATGAGGTTTTCTAACCTGGTGGTAAGTATAATCAATCCTACATCAAGGTACTGCACATAAGTATGAATTTCTCCCTCAACACTCCACAGAAACTGCTCTTCTAAAACTCACAAATTACTTTCTAAATGCAAAAACCAATGAACCCCAGTCTGTACTCCTACTTCTGGACCTTTCGGCTGCCTTTGATATGGTTGATCACCCCCTCCTCCTCAGAAAACTTTACTCCCTCGGTCTCCGTGACTGTGCTCTTTGATGGCTCTCATCCTACCTATCCCAACGCACCTTCAGTGTCACTTACAATTCTACTTCCTCCACTCCTCTTCCCTTCTCCGTTGGGGTCTCCCAAGGTTCTGTTTTTGGACCTCCCTTATTTTCAATTTACACCTCTTCCCTGGGTCAGCTGATTACCTCACACAGCTTTCAATATAATTTCTACGCTGACGACACCCAAATCCATCTCTCCAGCCCTCAACTTACTCCATCAGTCTCCTCACACGTCACTAACTTGCTAACAGACATATCTGTCTGAATGTCACATCACTTCCTCAAAATCAACTTGTCCAAAACCGAGCTCATAATGTTTCCTCCCCCACGTGCCTCTTCCCCCCGACTTCTCTGTCTAGAGCAATGGCACAACCATCCACCCATCCCAGCCATGTGGGTCCCATCAGAAGCCTGGGTAAAAAAATTCCTAGTTAGGATGTGAAAAGCGTTGGATGCTCACTCCCAGCATTGCCAACAGAAAACCATTAGTTTTCACATCCTAGCAACAAGACAGGACATGAGGATTGCTAACTAGACGTTTTTAGGCCATGCTTCTGTCCAAAATGGCCTACAGGAAAAACAATAAAATTAATGATCATTTTACAAAGCTGCAAAGATTTTTAATAACTACTTGGGGCCTGTTGACTGCATAGACTATTTTTGGAAAAGGTGAACTTAGCCTTTGAGCCAGTTCATAATAAATGATTTGCTTGAAAGCAATGCCAGAATGAAGGTAAAAGGAAGGTGCTAGCTACTAAGTCAGAGAATAACTTAACTGATCCAAAAAGCTACAGCATATCAGATGCGAAGCAACAGAACTTCAAAGAACCTTAGCCCTCCTATATTTTTCAGTCAAGAAAGCTGCCATCTTGGCCTCTGTTTGTTCTTCACCTGCTATGAGGCTGCACAATGTGATCAGTTATGACACCAGCCATTTCATGGTTTGACAGTTTGATTGAGAGCACAGCCAATGTGACAGTTATATTCCAGACTCGTGATGGGAAATTTAACATTTTTTTTTAAACTGTTAAATCGAAGCGTTTGGTTCCACTTTAAGACTGAGCTTGTAATCATTAATACAAACTTAGAAGAAGCTACTTAAAGATTCTCTTGATGAGCAACTTCACCTGTAATACCAAGCAACTTTGGTGCTATTAAGTATCTCATGTGACCTGTTCTTAGAGTTTTAACCTAAATTACATGAGCAATCATTAATGCACTGCAAATTAAGATGTTTGAGGAGCATTGCAGTCTATCATCTCATATCAGCTCCATTGTACCTGCAATTAGTCTCATTACTGCTTATAAATGATAAATGCTTTCAAAAGTATGACTACAAAATCTATTTTAGAATGCAAATCTACTTATCATTTGTAGCATCAACATAAAACTCCCCAGTGAGGTGATGGGAAAATGAGGTTAAAGCTTTTCCTCAAAGTCCGTGCAATCTATCAAATACTTCCCCCTTGGGAAAAGTTTCATGAATATTAATAAGGAGTAAATACGTTGTTCTATATACATGATTGATCAAACCAGCAGTCTGGGTCTTTTCGATACATGTTTTCAGTAAAGTACAATCAGCAAGGCATTATCAGGATCCCTTTAGATATGCATGGCCATGGACCATACACATCTAAATGGATGCTAGATTTACTTTATCTGTTATTCTGACTATCAGAAACAGACATGTGATTTTAACGTACTGAAATATACAAAATCGCAGTAGATCAGAAAAAAAGGAGCAGGTGAAAGATTATCTTTTTAAACTTACCAGATCTTCACTGCATCTGAGCACCACACACCAAAAACACTAAATTCATATTTAATATTCAAAGCAAACTCCCCATTCCCTGTCTCCATGTTTGTTTGAAAAATTGATTTGAAAAATAACCCCCTAGCATTTCTGGCCGTGGCCATATTGGCAAATGATTGATGTAGCACAGGGATCCTCAAACTACGGCCCTCCAGCTGTTACGGAACTACACATCCCATGAGGCATTGTAAAACACTGACATTCACAGACATGACTAGGCATGATGGGAATTGTAGTTCCTGAACAACTGGAGGGCCGTAGTTTGAAGACCCCTGATGTAGCATTTACTACCTGTAATCCCTCTGCCCTTAGCTCAAGCATGCATGCAGGAGAGTGTGCTTAGCAGAGAAAACCCCTCCTCCTCTTCTCTCCTTCTGAAGATGCCTGGGTTACCTAAAAAGCAACCCAGTTGTTGACTCTCCTAAAGACTCCTGGGATGTATGACATCATTTGCCTAGGCACGAAACCAGGAAGCAACTGAAGAAATGTAAAAAATAATAAATTTAAAAACAAGTAAATATGATATCATTTCCTATACATTTACTAATGCTAGCAGCATGAGGATTTAAAATAATCAATATTGATTGAGAGAGTAGAGATTCACTTTAATTGGAATTCCTGAACATGTTAATGTAGACCTTCAGTCATTTTTTCATCTTTCCATCTATTAAATCTTCTGCCCTTGTTGTTTTAATTTTAGATAGTAAAACATTTTTTTCTGCCAGTAAATACCTTATACAGCCCACTTCCTGTTTCTTGTCTGGTAAAAAGCCTAGGTTTATGACATCATGCACAGCTCTCTCTCACTCTCGTGAGAGTTTGCCAGGAAGGAAGGGGGGATGAGTCATGTGAGGGCCAATGAGAGCTGCAGGGCTGCAGAGCTGGAGGTGTGCCTCTGTGTGTCTATGTAAATCCAGGAAGTGAACAGGCAGCAGCTTCAGCTGCCCACAGTTAAAATGGTATAAATGTCACTGGCAGGGAAGGGGTTAACACTAGGGGGCAATAAGGGGGTTAAGTGTTCCCTAGAGAGGGGTTTCTAACTGTGGGGGGAAGTGTACTGATTGGAGGAGGAGAGCGATCGCTGTTCCAAATTACTAAGAACAGCAGATCTACTTCCCTGTCAGAATGGGGATCTGTCTGTTTACATTGACAGATCCTCGTTCTGGCTCTCTGAGGAGCGATCCCAGGTCGCCGGTGGACATCGCGGGCGCGTGCATCGGCTCCGGCGTCGCGCCGCAGGCATGTCCCCTATCGCTCTTAAAGCGCCTGAAGTACACCTACGGCGATTCCCACAGCCATGCCAACCTGCCGTCGTATAATGACGGCAGCTGATCGGTAAGCGGATAAAGAACAGCCATATAAGCAAAACATTGATCATTTTTCTATACGGGAAACAGTTGAAATCAGTAAATATAACAAATTATCAATCACCTCCCTCCCTTAAGATGTGAGAGCAGCAAAAAGTTTAGCCCACATTTTTTGCAGCCACAAGAAGTCTACGTTTGCACCCACCCCCCTCTAATTGCAGCATGCTGAGCACCAAGAACGTGCCTGTTTCTTTATGGGAACTCCTTTTCTTGATTTAGGTCTGCTCAGCCGTGACAAGGAGAGAGGCTACACACAAACACAAAATGTTATAGATCTCTTTTTTACACAAATGCCTTTATTATTTTTCAACATTTCAATGAGGTTATTTCCTATGGTAACTGTATCATTTATTTAAACAGTTTTCTGGCCACGGTGACCCAGACCTGTTCAGTCTCTAAAGGCATGTAAACAATGAGAGGGATTTACCACAACTGGAGAAGATACACATGGCAACCATTCAGGTTCTATTGTTCCTTTTCAGGAAAGATTTCATCTTTCCTTTTATCTTTCCAGCGCCCCGCTGAAGGGCTTTGTTTTCAGGTAAGTCTGTCATAATTTGCTAGTATGCAATGCATTAACCAGCCCTGGGCCCGATTTTTTATTTTCAATGCGGTTTACTACTGCTTTACAGCTTAACTGAATAAGTTGAAGATAAAATATACTGTGTTGTTTTGGTTCTATAGAGCAAGAGCTCTACAGAAAAAAATAAAAAAACTTACTTCCTTTACTGCACCAATACATTGGTTTTACCGTTATTTATGCGGCTGGGTGAAAAACATTTTATTGTTTTTATATATCCTACATATCAGCGACTTTTTACTTTTTAAGTTTAATTCTGCTTTAAAACTGCTTTCTTTGCACTGATAATTTTATTTATTTATTTTTCTTTTCATATAAGCTTTTTTGAAACTTTGCAATTATAGTTTCACAATTATAATATCCAACAAACCATGTGATAAATATACTGTACAGCAAAGTCTTGCAACAGTTAAAAAAAAAGCATAGCACCTTTACAGGGTGCCAAACAGGTGAAGCATTTTTTTCTTTTTTAAATAAAATAGCCACAGAGTAGATTGAAAGCGTAACTTCACCCAAAAGGGGAAGTTTTGTCCCCCCCTCCAATATTTGGAATGTCTTTTTTTTGGGAGAGGGGGAGCGGGCACCTGATTCTAACAGGCGCCTGTCCCCACTTTTGCTCTGACCACCTAAGTCAGTGGTCATTAACCCTGTCCTCAGGACCCACTAACAGGCCAGGTTTTATGTATTACCTTGGGGAGATGCAGACTAGAATACTGCAATCACTGAGCAGCAAATGACATCACCTGTGATGTATTTCAGTTATCTTGTAAACCTGGCCTGTTAGTGGGCCCTGAGGACAGGAGTTGATGACCACTGATCTAAGTGATCAGAGTGAAAGTTCACCCCCCGCAGCCTCTTGGGACATATCAAAGAGACTGCGGGACCATTCACAGGGTGCGCATGCACAGTCAGCAGCTGGTTGTGAACCTGCAAAAAGTCACAGCCGGCTGCCAACAGTTAACATGCCGGCACCAGGTCGGGTGAGGACATGCTGGATCCTGGTTCAGGTAAATGCGGGTTTTTGGAATATTTGTTTACAGGATGAAGATCAAATCTAACCAAAAACCTTCTAGGTTAGAACCTCTTTTGGGTTTAAGATACTCTTTTTGTCCGACTGAGGTTTTATTCTGTCTGGGATTTAGCCCTCGTTCACACTGAGAGCTTGTTTGACATTGTGCAAGTTCAGCTTAACGCACACAAATTTCAAACCCGCATTTCAGTGCGAGTTCAGGGGCGATTTGAAAGACATCTGTGCGGGTTCATGCACAGATGTCTATTGAAGTCGCCAAAATAGTGCAGGAACTACTTCTGGGAATCGGTGCGAAGTCATCCATGCACCGATTCGGACGGTGTCGTTGCCGGCAATAGGCTCCGATTTGGCTAAGCCCACTTTCACAACTAAGCATTTTGTAGTCAGTTTCCCTGCACCTGACTATGCTCAACCCGCAGAGTCCCATTGTTTGTAATTGTGGCTGTTCACATGTCAAAGTTCAGTCGAGTGTATACCTTGTGCTCCAACATCCATCAGGAACCATATACACCTATGCAGGGGCAACAGAGCGCGTGTTTTTGCACGATTTTGTGTGTTGCATTTAGGGTAGCTCATTCATTTTAATGGGCTGCCCTAGGTGCAAAAAACACACAAACAAGTACATGGCCATTTCTTTTAAATTGTGCTACAGCAAACCACATTGTACTTTGTTACCAAGCATTCTGGTGCTCACGAAAGCGCTCGTGTCAGCATCGTGTATTGGGGTACCATTAGGGATTAATGACACCACCGCAGGCTTGCAGAAGCAGCATTTTTTACATGGTTTTGCGCACATTACCACAATGCAAAAATGTGAGCCTAGCCTTAATTTAACAGGAAGTGAGGGTAAATCTCCCCAATGGAGACAGATACCTGAAAGAGGTTCTAAACCTTGACAAAAAAAAAAAAAAGATTCTCTGTTCCACAAAATACTGTGACCAGTCCTGTTTTTTTATATACCATAAGCAACTATTCTTTTCAACTACTACTGGCTTTTTATTGCTGTAAATGATTGTAGTTGTGGCAAAAAAATATATTCTTAGCTTAGAGAATCTTATGTCTGTAAATCTTTTCTTCTAGAAGTTGTTTTCAAGCAAGCGGATCATTGAATTTTTAATATAGATTTTCCCACCATAAAACAGAAAATCCATAACTCCAGAGGAACAGAGAGCAATTTAAAGTGATTATCAAAGAGTAGTTTGTATTAAATAAGGCCAAGGATTTTTTGCCCAAAGCCTGTTAGAACTGTGCAAGAGTAGGAGATCCCACATCATTCATTCAAGAAATGCACCTCCTCCTCCTGTACACACATTGCAGCTGCAATAGAATTAAAGGGCATCCAAACTCAAAAAACAAAAATGTAACATACTACAGCTTAACAGTACTGCAAGGTGGCTGCATTCGTTTTCCTTTATTTTCACCCAGTGATTCTGCCAGTAAGACATAGATGGGTGGGGTCTTGTAGTCATCACAACAATGTAACTTATAAAAGTGCAGCAAAGGCAGTGAGCACAAGGAGTTAGTAACTAACAAAATTCCTGGCAAGATCAACAAGTATTCTTTGCACTTATCAAATAGATATCACAAAACACTTTCAATAGTATATTTAACAGACCAAAACCATTCAGTCATTGGTTTCTATAATGGTTGGATTGCAGTGATGTATTTCATATTCTCTTCTATTTGATCATTTTATTTTGTTTAGTCAGTAGGTAGAGCTCTAGACTCCTTTTGACATGTTGTGATGTCTATAAAGCAAATTGAAAAAAAAAAAAAATCTGTCTACAGAATTCATAAGCTCAAGCTGAAATTTATACATACAAGTGAACTAGTCAGAGCAGAGATGTTTAGTGATTTTATGCCATTACAACTGATAGATTGCCCCATCTCATGGAGACAGCTTTAAATGCACAGGTTTAACACAAGTATAGCAGTTTTGCCTATGAAAGCTTTTAGATTTAGTATTAATAGTGGGCATTCCTTTAGGAGAACAGACAGGACCTATAGAGGTTTAAACTGGAAAAATAATCAGACTGAACTACTGTATATTTTAGGATACTACAAGAGGTGTTTTTTTTTCAAATGATGTGTACCTTTTCTTGGTGGTATGTTTTAAATGCAATATATTCTAATATCATAGGGTGCGATAAGGTACGAAGTAAAGGTACGGTATACCAGAGATCACTGAAGGTTTGGTTTGTAAACCTTACAGTACCATTTTCCAGGCTCTATAAATATTAAAGATTTATTGCCATGTCAATATTTTTAGGCAAGATAATGTAGAGCAGGGTCGTCAAACGCAATTTCATTGCAGACTGCATCAGCAGTATGGTTGCCCTCAAGGGTTGAATCTGGGGTGTACAGAGTGCAGAGTTCAGGAGTATGCTACATACATTGTGCAGAGTTTAGGGAAGTGCTACACACAGAATGCAGGGTTTAGGGTTGTGCTGCATACAGAGTGCAGGGTTTAGGGGGGTGCACTATGTACAGAGTGCAGGGTTCAGGAGTGTGTTACATACAGAGTGTAGAGTTCAGGGGTGCGCTGTTTACAGAGTGCAGGGTTTAAGGGTGCACTACGTACAGAATGCAGGTTTCAGGAGTGCGTTACATACAGAGTTTAGAGCTCAGGGGTGCGCTGTTTACAGAGTGCAGGGTTTAAGGGTGCACTACATGCAGAGTGCAGGGTTCAGGAGTGCGTTACATACAGAGTTTAGAGTTCAGGGGTGCGCTGTTTACAGAGTGTAGGGTTTAGGGGTGCGCTATTCACAGTGTACAGTATGCTACCACAACTCCAACCCCCTTCCCCAAATCTTCCTTTCATCTTGACGCTCTCCTACCTGGCTTGATTCTAGTACTTCTCTGTGTAGGCAACTTTGCCTCGTCTTGCAGGGAGATTGTACTCTGTCTCTCTGAAGAGTTGTCCCGGCTGTGCCCCGCCATGAGCGCATACAGAGATCTTTATCCAGAAGCTGCTGAGAGCAAAGCTGTTCCTTGTAAAGAGAGAAGGCTTCTGTGTTTACAAGTGACAGTGGGGAGCAGGAGGGCCAGAGCCAAGGCTGCTGGAATAGAATTTTCCCATGTTCTGGCTACGAAACTGAGTGTGAGGGCCACATGACAAGGCCCGTGGGCCTTGTGTTTGACATATGTGATGTAGAGAATACAGAACCTGAATAACAAACTGAATGTACTAGACGGATGACAGAAGAGTTCCCACTGATAAGGAACTAGTTAGCAAGGTTCACAATCATGTGATCACCATTTTAGCTCTGACATAGTGATCATAGATAGGCTGAGACTCCACTGATAAAAATGAAAGCAATCATGCTTCACATGAACATGGCTATCAGCAACAACACTGCTGAATCACAAGCCTGTGGCTGGCCAATCAGAACTGGTCACACCTAGTCCTGCAAACTGCTCTCTGTAATGACAGTGCAGCCTCTGAAACCCTTCCACTGTGATCTGCAGTGTCTGGGAGGCGGGGAGGTGAGACATAAATAAAGGAAGAGTTGACTCATTCATGGAAGATAAAGGAAGCTGTTTACTTTAAAAGTCTTGTACATCACATAGTAACTGAACTTGGTACATGTCTAGATTGTCCTACGAGAGCCTTTAGACTCTTGTACTTTAAAAAAAAAAAAAAGATACTTTTTAAATTCAAATAGTAGTGTGACATTGTTGGTGCAATTTACCTATACTATGTATGTTCTGTGTAACTCATGCTGGTTCTGGAATGTACTTGCTGGAGCTATTATATATACCTGGTGCCTTGTGAGGAGGCAAGCTGTTCTTTTTTTCTTTTATGGTTTGTACTTGTTTATATATATATATATATATATATATATATATATATATATATATATATATATATATATATATATATAAACTTTTATGAAATAATTTAAAATAAATCTGATTAAAAAAAATAGTAATGTGATTTGATAATGCTGACATGTGTCCTATCAATTCATGTAAAGTATGAATTTTCACAAACGGTCCACTTTAAATGGTTTAAGTGTTTTCAGGGTGATAAATGATGTTTCGAACGTGATTTTAAATAATGAAGGAGAGAATGTGCAGTCCTGAGGGGTGCTTTTTTAAAGTTTTTAAGAGACAGAGCCTAAAATGAGTAGTCTTTTATAACCGTTGTTGTATAATACATTATTAAAACCCTTAAAAGCTAAGGGAAGAAAAATGAATTTAGATGAGCCCGCAGTATGTTATCTAATATGTTCAGTTAAAAAGGTGTAGGGGTTTCCCTTACCCAGGTGGCAGAAAACACCCAAATAATTTCAAACTCACAGTCTCATGGACATGGTCTAAGTGTAATATTTCTAATATCTCACTAGAAAAAAAAACAAGAGGTAGAATATCTAAAGATGACAAAATATGGACAAGGTAGATTCTACCAGGACATGATCTAAGTGTAACATTTCTATTATCTTACTAGAATGAATAGGTAGAACATCTGAAGATACCAAAAAATGGACAATGTGGATTCTATGAGGACATGGTCTAAGTGTAATATTTCTAATATGTCATTGGAATGAACATGAGGAATAACATCTAAAGATGACAAAAGATGCACAATGTGGATTCCACGATATGAATTGTTTTTAAAAACAATGCATGGAAAAAAACAAAACATTTTTCAGTGAGGTGAGGTCCAACCAACAATATAGGAAGGCCATATGATTGTAGAAAGATGTCAGAGAATAACTTTTAATCTATACTCAAAATGTTAAACTTTACCAACAGGGATTCATTAGCAAAGTTTAATTTAACACAGCAATTATTAATAAATGTACCGTTAGCATATAAATGATGCTCAGGAGTTTGAGAGGCATGATCTGCCCACTCCTTTCTCTACTATAAAGCATTACATTGATGGTGTCATTGGGGGACGAGGTCTAGGAAATGGCCAAATGGTTCTACTTAGAAACTGTGTGATGGATACAAAAAGGGATCTGGGCAGTTGCAGAATGCCTATGATGAGTTCTATATCATTCATAATTGGGCAACCTTATCTTTGACATAATGTGAGTCAAGTCTAGGTTCATTTTAACCAGCCTTCAAGATTAGCAAACGTGATTGACCTCATCTCATGATGTCTCTTGGGCCTGTTAGCCTCTTAAATAAGACCAGTCTAGTCACATGGGTCCTCCTGTCAGGACAATAGAAGAGGACGGGTGAGCCAAACACAAAATAAGTTCTGGCACCAAGCAATCAGTAATTATAGAAGGTTTTTCAGCCTTCACAATCACTTTGTTCCTCAAGAACACTTGTTTGACGCTGTTGTACACTGCCCAATGCAACTAAAAAGGCCAAACCAGAAGGTTGTCATCTAAAGTCTAATAGCACTTTTTGAGATTACTACATAGTCAAACAGTTTTACCCAGTTTTGAATCGAGACAGTGAATTACATCCCATTTTTTTTTTTTTAACGTGAGACCTACGCTTACATATATTAGCCAGCATTGAGGGAAAATCTTAAAGTCTTTGAACTTGCGGGACAATTAATGTGTAGCCTTTAACATAGACAACTGCATCCATTCCCTGATCTCCTGGTCTACATGGAAGAGCGGACTCTTTAACCTGGCTTTCTACGCCAACTAGCTCACTTTTTTCACCTTGGCACAAGACCTACGCGTTCATATATAATTAATTCTGCACATAATACACAAAACGCAATACTATGTGACAGTTACCTGGCTGGGCATGTTTCCAAAGGTGCTGCACAAACTGTTAATAAGGCAGAATCCCTAAGGGGCAGCGAACAGAGAGCAGAGACAATTGTTTTGAGTCTATCAACATAAACAGAAAACAGAAGCGCTTTTAATAGCTCATCAATCAATTAAGAACACCCTGGTATCTGTAATTAACTGAGCCAAGTGCAATCACAGAAACAGATCCATTACAAGTGAATATTTATACACCAGGATAAAATGTCTCTCTACACAATGCAAGAGCAATAAAACACTGCATTGTTATATCCACTTATAACTAACATAACTAACCACGTATGAATATTAAAGCAAGATTTCCATTTTTCGTTTTAGAGTGGGGAAGAAAGCTGAATTTTGAGCACATAACCATTCATTTAAATATATTCCTCAACAGTTACAAAGGATATAAATCCACTTTGTGGGCACCAAATGTCTATGCAAACCTAGATATTGGCTACCTATTAGTAGCAGTGACATCACCACTGTGGGTGGGACCCAACAGCTCCACTCACTACAGGCTACATGAAGAAAATTAAAGGGGGCGGGTACAAGACCAGTCACCCCACAAAAGCAGACAGAGCTGCAGTGACCAGTATTAAATATAAGAAAATCCAACAGAATAGCAAAGTTTAGGGGCTGTTTCATACTAGATTGCTGCACATGAAAATAAACATGAAGGACATCAAGATTTAAAATGTCACTAAACCCACATCGTAAAAAACTATCAATAAATGGTGTATTACATGCTGTTCATACTCACTCAGTATTCTGTATAAAAAACTGGTTGATCCTCTTGCTCTCTATCTCCACCTTCTGTTCAAGTCCCCAATTCAGCTAGGGATTCTGCAGCTGTGGTGGCAACTCTGCACATGCTCAGCTTTCAGATTTTTTTATGCCAAGTATTGTCCTCCCTATCACATCTGAGCAGCCCATGTGACTATAGAGTCACACATGTGGGTGTATACACAGTGATAAATGACAGCCCACTCCCTCCCTCCTCCTCCATGCTCACCAACCAGCTATACACAATGGGGGTGGAATATTACATGTAGATTGATGGTGGATTCACCTCCCCCTTATTCTCAGTAACAGGCTGGAGGGGCGTGATAGCCTTGACTGCCAGAAATCAGCCCACTTCATATTATTTTCACAAAATAATAAAGATTTCATATCAAATATATTATACAGGATTTATATAGCGCCAACATTATACACAGCATATATATTTGTATGCCAATTTAAAACAGTTTATTAATATAATATATTAATATTAATTTATTTTTTCTCTGTATTCCAAAGGCTGTTTTTTTTTTTTTATTTATTTTTTTGAAAATGTAGCCAGCAGCAGAAGACTAAAAGTTCCTCTTGCTTATGTTTCCCTGATTGCGGGCACGAGCGCCAGCACGGGGATTTGTGTGTGTAAACGCACAAATCCCTGTTCTGTCAGGGGAGAGGAGAAATATATTTGGTTGTTCCTACTAAGTAGGAACAACGATATGTCTCCTCCCCCAGTCAGTCCTATCCCCATACAGTTAGAAACACTAACTAGAGAACATACTTAACCACTTGATCGCCCCCTAGTGTTAACCCCTTCCCTGCCAGTAACATTTACACAGTAATCAGTGCATTTTTATAACACTGATTGCTGTATAAATGTCAATGGTGCCAAAAATGTGTCAAAAGTGTCCGATCTGTCTGCTGCAATGTCGCAGTACCACTAAAAAATGCGGATCACCGCCATTACTAGTAATAAATAAATAAATAAAAATGCCAAAAATCTTTCTCATAGTTTGCAGACGCTATAACTTTTGCACAAACCAATCAATATACGCTTATTGCAAATTTTTTTTTACCAAAAATATGTAGAAGAATATATATTGGCTTAAACTGATGAAGAAATTTGTTTTTTAAAAACATTTTTGGGGATATTATAGCAAAAAAAGTAAAAACTATTGTTTTTAAATTGTCGCTCCTTTTTTATTTATAGCGCAAAAAATAAAAACGGCAGAGGTGATCAAATACCACCAAAAGAAAGCTCTATTTGTGGAGAAAAAAGGACACAAATTTTGTTTGGGTACAGCATTGCATGACCGCGCAATTGTCAGTTAAAATGACGCAGTGCCAAATTGTAAAAAGTGCTCTGGTCAGAAAGGGGGTAAAATCTTCTGGGGCTGAAGCGGTTCAAATAATTACAGTGCCATCAACCACATACAGAAATAGCAGCTGGATATTGATTAGGAAAAAGGTATTTTTTAATATCAAAGTAATTATAGTGCCATCATCCACATACAGAAATAGAAGGGACAATGTGAATTAACTGCTTCAGCCCCGGAAGATTTTACCCCCTTCCTGACCAGAGCACTTTTTGCGATTCGGAACTGCGTCGCTTTAACTGACAATTGCACGGTCTTATGACATTGCACCCAAAATTGACGTCCTTTTTTTCCCACAAATAGTTTTTTTAGTGGTATTTGATCACCTCTGCGTTTTTTTTTTTTTATAAACAAAAAAAGAGCGACAATTTTGAAAAAATACACAATTTTTTTTACTTATTGCTATAATAAATATCCCCCCAAAATATATAAAAAAAACTTATTTTTTTCAGTTTAGGCCGATATGTATTCTTCTACATATATATATATATATATATATATTTTTTTTTACCAAAAATATCGTAATAAGCGTAAATTGATTAGTTTGCGCAAAAGTTATAGCGTCTACAAAATAGGGAATAGTTTTATGGCATTTTTATTATTAACTTTTTTTTGTTTTTATTAGAAATGGCGGTGATCTGCGATTTTTATCGGGACTGCGACATTATGGCGGATACATCGGACACTTTTGACACTATTTTGGGACCATTGTCATTTATACAGCAATCAGTGCTATAAAAAATGCACTGATTACTGTGTAAATGACACTGGCAGTGAAGGGGTTAACCACTAGGGGGCGATGAAGGGGTTAAGTGTCCTAGGGAGTGATTCTAACTGGGGGGGGATGGGCTACTAGTCACATGACAGCGATCACTGCTCCCAATGACAGAGAGCAGTAATCTCTGTCATTACACAAGCCAGAACGGGGAAATGCCTTGTTTACATAGGCACTTCTCTGTTCTGAGGTTCCGTGACATGATCCCCGGGAGACCGGCGGACATCGATTTCCGCGGGCACGGTCATGCTGTATGCACCTGCTATCCCCGCCTCTTAAAGGGGACGTACAAGTAAGCCCATTTGCACACCGCTGCCATTGTGCCAACGTATATCGGCATGCAGCGCTCGGCAAGTGGTTAAACAGTGTGTGTTTAGTACAACAGTAAAATCTGTGTGTATATGCAGTAAAGCATGCTTGGTATACTCAATGTGGAACCTAAGGGGTTAATCTTCCACATTGTGTAAAAAAAGCTGTTTGATCCTGTCTTCTCCGATCCTCCCCTTCTTCCACTATCCCCAACCCATCTCCTTATAGAACATAGTTTTTTTTTTTCTCTTAGGAGGGTGCATGTGATCTGAGGGTCAGGGGTCCTGTAGCCTCATTACCATTTACCTGTCCTGTAGTCCAGCTGTCCGGTGCTGGCGCCGCCATTGCGGGTAAGGGAACCCGGCAGTGTAGCATTACAGCTTCACGCCGGGTGCCAACTGCGCACGCTCGAGGCACTGCTGTGCTCTCCTACTGGCCCAGCAAGGAGGAGAGAGGGGGAGGGAGCCGAGCTGCTGACGTAATGCACCATGGCCCAGACTCCCGGAAGTGGGGACAAGGTACCTGCTTCCCCCTCCCCTGCGAAAGGTGTCAAATGTGGCACCGGGGGGGGGGGGGGTGTTGAGGGGACAAATCAGCGGAAGTTCCACTTTTGGGTGGAACTCCGCTTAAAGGCTAAGCCTTTTTCTGACACTTGTTGCTTACAAGTTAAAATCAGTATTTTTTGCTAGAAACTTACTTAGAACCCCCAAACATATATACATTTTGTTAGCAGAGACCCTAGAGCAGCCTTGCTCAACCTTTTTACCCCAGGGGAAACCTTAAAATAATTTTCAGGTCTCGGGGAACCCCTGATAAAAACGTATTCATTGGGGGTCAGTGGGAACAATGCCCCTTACTTTGGTGGTCAGTGAGAAGAATGCCCTTTTTTACAGTGGTGGTAAGAATGGCCCCCTTACAGAGAGCTATAAAGATCATTGGTGTCATACCACTGGCTCAGAACTATGTAGGCACCATCAAACAGGAGGTAAACCAGCCACCGGAACCCTGGTTGAGAATGGCTGCCCTAGAGAATAAAATGGCGGTCTTTGCAATATTTTATGTCACACTGTATTTGCGCAGGGGTCTTTCAGATGCATTTCGTTACACTTCAATTAATTAAAAAAAAAACTAAACAGTAACGTTAGCCCAATTTTTTTGTATAATCTAAAAGATGTTACGTCAAGAATCGTGAGGGAATCGTGATCCTTATTCTCAGCTAAAAAAAAAATTGTTATTCCCATTTTAGCCAAAATCGTGCAGCTCTAGTCTGTAGTAAAAAAACAAAACAAATGTATAAATTCTGGGAATGTTATGAAGAGGTGCCCATACCCTATACAGCGAGGGGAGGTGCTTCCAAAATAACATATACAAAAAACCACCAAGGGAATATACGCTTACAAGAGCTACCAATTTCAATACAAAATTTAATTATTGGACATGTTATTGACAAAAAAAATTGCAAGATTGAGAAACCACTCCTTGCAGAAAAACACACCCGGGGAACACCCCATCAACCTCACCCCGACACTCCTCACCCCCCCCCCCCCCTCTCTCTGGTTGCCTCAGAGCAAACCCACCCTGTCCAGAGCCTCCCCCCTGTAACCCACCATAGTAAAAACCTGAGAGCCCCCCCCCCCCCCCCCCATTGATGGTTAGATGGTCCAATAGGTGTCAGTGGTCTATGTGTTATTAACTTTGTGATGGTTAGTAGATTGAGAGCCTATGATCCTTGTAATCTGCCTGCTAGTTCACTTTATGAAGCTGCCTGTGAAATTAAATGTATCCAATTTGCTCTGTTAGGTATATCAATGTTTGTACTGATAGAAAGAGCATTGGTAAGGCTACATTGTAGCAGTGGCATGCCCCAGATGTGATAAAATCAGGACTATAGACCAGTGTATGTGATGAGCGGGATATGAATGCATGAACATATAGCAAAACAGGTGGGGGAATTTGTATGTCCCCACAGATTTGTGTTATTGTCTGTGGCCCCACTGGGGAGATTTTCCCTCATTAGTGTTTCCAACAAAATAGAGGACACTGTTCTACCATTGGTTAGATCTTCTCTCACTTCCTGTCTTGAACTAAATTTCTTTAATAAAGACATAGATGGCATTAAAACTTGACAGAGATGCTCTGTCCCTTCCCTAATCAATCCAAAAAAAAAAAAAGTTTGAGCTGAGTTGGGCTTTAAGCGATGAAGTAAACATTTTTTCCATGGCAAAGCTAAGGCTGGGTTCACACCTATGCGAACTGGATTTGGGTTTTCCCGGAAACCAATTCGCATGACGGGAGATTGTGACCGTCTCTCTGTGTAGCCGGTTCACATATCGCTATTGCGGCTGCTGAGCGGCTTGCACAGGAACGCCGTGTGTCTTTGGCTCCGTTTCAGGGCCAAATTCATGCAAAAATTCGACCTCGATTCGTCCCTGAACCGGAGAACTGGGCCGCACCGGACCCCTGCTGCGAGCCGCATCCATCGGAGGTGTGAACCCAGCCTGAAACAAATAGTTTCAATGGGTATTCCTAAAGAGGAGATATTAATCCTTTAGTGGCATAGGAGTAAGGTCAATGCTTTTCATGTCCATCAGCTTAGGCTCCTTTTACACCATGCTAAGATATACCATTCAAATATGATATGTATGTTTCTGCCCAATGACCTCATCCTGGTATTCAACATGATGTCAATATAACACTTCGCTGCCTCATCTACAGTACCTCAGGTCCCAGGAAATGGCTGCAGGCTACCAAGTAATAGTTATGCATACAGCTCCTGCTAGGTACAGACAATGCACAAACGTCTGTATTTTTATCAATAAATGAGAGCGATGATTTTTTGAATTATAATCAGATGGTGGTTAGACTTTGATGATTTATTTCCATATTAAAAAACGTTTTTGCTGTCAGTCACACATACCGACAGCAATATGTTAACAAATGACTTCAGTACTCCTCTCTCGTTCACCCAGCCTACTTTAACAATTGCCTATTTATCATGTTCTAATCTTAGCTTTGCACACACATACATGAGATGTTTGCTGAAAACTTGGGATTATCCATATTGAACAGAATTGCATGTGCAAGTGTGGATACCTGGAGAGTCACATGGGTAGAATACACCGAGCTTATTCTTCTGTGTCATATTTGATAGCCATTTCACTGATGCAAACCAAAATATGATTTTAGTTACCTATCTCCATGATCAATATCATACAGTACCCAAAATCTACACATATATATAATATATATATATGAAATTGTCCATGATGCCACAATTATTGCTCCAGGCAAACATGCAATATCGCAGAGCGCACGCGTGTGAACCGGAACTCCCTTACACATATACGGAGTGTTTACTATTGAACAAAAGGTCTCTCCGACATCTGCCAGGTACAGATTACCTCTCATTTAATATACAATATGAGGGTGATTTACTAAAACTGGAGAGTGCAAGATCTGGTGTAGCTCTGCATGGTAGCCAATCGGCTTCTAACTTCAACTTGTTCAATTAAGCTTTGACAAAAAAAACCTGGAAGCTGATTGGTTTCTATACAGAGCTGCATCAGATTGTGCACTTTCCAGTTTTAGTAAATCAACCCATATATGTCTTCATCTAAATGAGGGTGATGTGGTTTTTCCCAGACTACCTAATCCTTATCCCAATTTGCCCAAATACAGCTATATATTAGCCATAGCAAAACTAAAAAAAAATCAAAATAATCGCCCCTTCACCATGACCTTCTCATGGTCTGGTAATTCAGACTGCCCATATGATTTCTACATACACATAATTCACACATCATGCTAGGAAAATTATAGCTTTGCCTTAAAAAACAAACTACCTTTTTAGGGAAGTTGTCCTTAAAAAGTTCCTCCCACCCCGACACATGGCACCCACCTACTTAAATACTTACCTTTAACCCCGTTTCTGAGTTCTCCACTCTCCCACTCTTCACCCATCCTACTGCCCGGTTCAATTATTCCTGATCTGTATTCATGGCGGCCTCCAGCCATTTGGAGCAGTAGCCAAAAGAATGAATTGGCCAAGTTTACCGTATGTGCAGTAGAAGCTGGACATGGCCAGGATTTCTTTGAGCAATGACTACTGGGTGCTGCGCAGGCCTAGAAGTGTGAAGGATTCAGGAGTGGGGCCGAAAGTCGATATTTAGGGGGCCACTCATTGGGGGGCATGAAACATTTAAAGGCCAACTTCACTTATAAGGAGATGGTCCTTTAATGGATGCATGGCATTCATGTTTTAAGCTAGGCAGTGATAGCCAGAAAATTCATTGTCTGCATTTGTGATAACTCCAATGAATCTTTAGGGCAGTCAGAGAAAATCCATTGTTTTCAGTAAAACGTGCTCATACCAATATGTTGTGTTACGCGTGTTGGAAAAAGTCCTACATACTGCATTTTCAGTGTGCTGACCTGCAGTATTACATTCGAGTTAGATTAAATAAAAGACAGTGCGTCCAAAGAACAAATTAATGCAAATGTTGTGAACAAGTCCTTAGAGTTCTCAGTATGGCAGTAATGATGGTGTGTTGGTGCAGTAACCCATAACACTTAGAATTTATCTTATTGCAGCCATCAATTAAGTGGCCAGATAACTATGGTTTATTACAATGTACACATCATTACTGTTCTTTGCATTGCCGAGTTCAGATCTGCCATTCAGTAATGGTGCTCTTGCCCGTTTTGCAGAAGCTGCAGTCTGTCAACATCTGGAGAGCAACAGGCTAATTAAATTTGTCTTGGAAAAAGCAGCAAGACCTCTACACAAGGACAATCCTATGACTGGGCTTCCTGCCATGCTTGGTATAGTATCCGTTCCTGGGAGTGTGCATGACACGTATGAAATCCCTAAATTGGACTGTGTTTATTGCTCATTTGGAGAAGGAGTAACAAATTGGATCAGCCAAAAGTGAGGCAGATTGACATGGGAACAGGGTGGTACAGACCAAGTGTACCACTTTCTCCAATAATGTTATATTTTATACTCTAATGAAACAGTTGTTAACCATGGAGGAATGCAAAGAAAATACGTTTGTTTTTTTTTACTGTCTCACCCTGAAATGCTGTCCCTGGCAAAACACACCAGGCTTTATAACTACTTCTGCACGTGTCATGGGAAGTGATCTGTCTGCATATCTGTCTGTCTCACAACTGTCAGTGCCGTTTTATTAAAGTAAGGGCACCTAGATACCGGAGCACTGCACCTAAGCTGCTTACTCACCAACATGTCAAAAAGGTCCAGAAGGACTCCTGGGTAAATGCTGATGAGCCCCACTAGCATCTTTTCACTGCCTTATCTTTTGTTTCCATTTTTCACACACATATGCTAAAATGCAAATTTTTCTACATAAAAATGCACTTAAAACCTCAAAACATAACCCTGAAGGAGTGTTGATGCCTGTAAAAAACGAATGTACCGATCAGAAACAGGTACTTGAACTTATCGCATGGAGGCAAGGTGGGGGGCAGCACTGAGGCCAGAGTGTCCATACTCTATACTCCAAAATCGGTGCATGTTCAGCCCTTGAGATGCACAGTGTCCTTGGTTGCTTTGATGCTGTCAGGTGCACATCATCATTGGCTGCTACGATGCTGTCAGCTGTGCATCCTACAATCCCATAACAACCAATAATGCATCCCCTGCCCACATTCAACTTCTGGTTGGGAGATTCCTGTCATTGACCATACATGACTACTGCCATATTTGAGTAATGACGTCAGTCAGCATTTGCAGCCTCTTTGTTTACATTCAGCTGGTGGCCAGGGAATCCCACAGCTGACAGGTGAATTTGACTTGTTGCTAAGATGCTGTCGGCCTGGGGCTAAACATGCACGGAGAAAGGAGGCCGCTGGAACCCACGAGCCATGACTGGAAAACTGACACATTCATGACAGCTTTCCAGTACATACATGACCCACTCTGAGCACTGGGGTCTCTTAATTGGTCTTAATTACCACCATTTTCCTAATCTGCGACTGATGGTAATTTTTTTTTTTAATCTGTCGCAGCCATAGCAACACATTCTTAAAGTAGTGCAATTAGGAACCACCTGAATTTTTCGTAGAAACGTATTGAAACAATTATAACTAACAATAAATATTCAGCACAGGTAAAGATAGAACAAGAATAATGATTGCCAGCTGAACACAAGGATAATCCAAAAAAGCCTCAAAAGATACTATATAACAAATACAGTGCAGCACAACATGTAAATCAACAGTAAAAAAGTAGAAAAAAAAGTCTAAAAGAGCACAGTCTCAATATGAAAGAAAGAAAGTCCTCTGTGTAAACAGTGCCTGATGTCAGACGATACAGTGATAAGGGCGAATGCCGCCCGTCCACCACAGACAATCCTGGCCTCTCACCTCAGACACTCGACCTGACAGCACTCGACAGCATGTATCCAACACCTTGGGGCATCAACTTCCAAGCAGTCCAGCAACTTAGTAGATCAATCACATCAAGGGATATATGTGTTAACCTAAAAAGAGATCTAGTGTTCTCCGTGTCAACCATTTATTGCGATGAAAGTAATAAAACCTCACTTACAAGTAAAGCACTATAGCCAAATGCAGGCATAATGGCATTGAACAGAGTTTCCAACCGAAGAGATGGCCACGGGTGATGTCATAGGTGACTCCTCCCCCCGTACGCATTACGTCCTGTGGGTGGGACTTCGTCAGCGGGTTCGAAACAGTCTCAAGGCGATAAATTCAGATACCTAAAATTGACCAAAGGTGGCACTACAAAAGCTTTTACAGCTCATTGTTTGGGGGGGGGGGGGGGTAGCTGTAAATATTGGCCTATTTTATGCACTGATGCTTAATATGTGTTGTGCTATCATCATTTACGTACATATGCACAACTCACCCTTGCATTTGCATGTATGTGGGGACAGGAGGCTTTTAAAATATTTTAAGAGTTTTTATTTATTGTATTAAATGTTAATTTTTACTTTTTCTTGTTTATTGCTTTCACAAGCAGACTGACAAGTTCCCTATTTGATACAAGAAATGGGTAGGTTATTATCATTGGCTTTCGGAAATTACAAGTTTCTTATCATGCTGATCCAGTGCCTTTACTGTATGCAGCTCAAAAGTTCTGACTTCACTTGCTGCATGCTTGTTTTCTAGGTCAGTGCCTCATAAAATATTGAAGCCAGGAACAACTAATATTTTCAATCAACAATGCCAGCTTGCAAATATCAGTGAGCAGCGTTTTGCCAAAAATATAGATAATACCCAGAAATCTTTTCTCTTTTTTTGGAGCAGCTCATTTGCATTTATTTTGCAAGGAGCAAAAAAAACTACAGTAATATGAACAGATAGTAACAAATTAATGCAACACACAAAAAAAGAAACCCAAAAAACGGGGGATGTCTGTGTCTGTATGTCTTTCTGTCAGTTAGATCCAGAGCCAGAGCCAGATTAGATCATTGCAGTTTTAAAGAGGACACGAAGCATGGCATTACATCAGTTCAATATGGCAGCTCCATGACACAAACAGGAAATTAGGACATCTATGGAGACAGTGGTCTACGCTATAAGATGTCTTAAGGGTATAAATTCATGAGTCATTTTATACATGTGACTTTAATGAAAGGCTAACTTTAATGCAACTAGGATGCTAGTGCTTATGCAAAAGGAAGATTCTTAAAAATTACCTCCTGGTAGACAAGGTCTTGGTTCTTCTCTCAAGAAGGAGAACTGCAACCTCCAGCAGAATCTTCACATCCAACTTTTCCAGGATTGTCGCATGCCTGGTCCCCTGCCACA
This sequence comes from Lithobates clamitans, assembly GCA_037952925.1. NCBI lineage: Eukaryota > Metazoa > Chordata > Amphibia > Anura > Ranidae > Lithobates > Lithobates clamitans. The sequence goes on from JBBGZY010000342.1 coordinate 1,284,080, forward strand.
TGCTGTGGTTCCTTCTATTGGCCCCTATGTCACTAGAATAGACAGTTGTGACATAAGGCCCAGTGGATGGAACCACAGCTTATGGTACATTAGTGGCTTTAGGTGCTAAGCCATTGCCTGTCCTACCATACTCAATGTATTAGGACAGCAAACAGAAGATAAAAAAGATCATTGAAAAGGCATCAAAGTATGCTATAAAACATGAAGGTAAATATTACTTCAGTCTTCAGTCAAGGTTCTTCTAGGTACAGTGGGGACGGAAAGTATTCAAACCCCCTTAAATTTTTCACTCTTTGTTATATTGCAGCCATTTGCTAAAATCATTTAAGTTCATTTTTTTTCCTCATTAATGTACACACAGCACCCCATATTGACAGAAAAACACAGAATTGTTGACATTTTTGCAGATTTATTAAAAAAGAAAACTGAAATATCACATGGTCCTAAGTATTCAGACCCTTTGCTCAGTATTTAGTAGAAGCACCCTTTTGATCTAATACAGCCATGAGTCTTTTTGGGAAAGATGCAACAAGTTTTTCACACCTGGATTTGGGGATCCTCTGCCATTCCTCCTTGCAGATCCTCTCCAGTTCTGTCAGGTTGGATGGTAAACGTTGATGGACAGCCATTTTTAGGTCTCTCCAGAGATGCTCAATTGAGTTTAAGTCAGGGCTCTGGCTGGGCCATTCAAAAACAGTCACGGAGTTGTTGTGAAGCCACTCATTCATTATTTTAGCTGTGTGCTTAGGGTCATTGTCTTGTTGTAAGGTAAACCTTCGGCCCAGTCTGAGGTCCTGAGCACTCTGGAGAAGGTTTTCATCCAGGATATCCCTGTACTTTGCTGCATTCATCTTTCCCTCGATGGCAACCAGTCGTCATGTCCCTGCAGCTGAAAAACACCCCCGCAGCATGATGCTGCCACCACCATGCTTCACTGTTGGGACTGTATTGGACAGGGGATGAGCAGTGCCTGGTTTTCTCCACACATACCGCTTAGAACTTTTTGGCCTTAATTCTATCTTTGTCTCATCAGACCAGAGAATCTTATTTCTCACCATCTTGGAGTCCTTCAGGTGTTTTTTAGCAAACTCCATGCGGGCTTTCATGTGTCTTGCACTGAGGAGAGGCTTCCGTCGGGCCACTCTGCCATAAAGCCCCGACTGGTGGAGGGCTGCAGTGATGGTTGACTTTTTACAACTTTCTCCCATCTCCCGACTGCATCTCTGGAGCTCAGCCACAGTGATCTTTGGGCTCTTCTTTACCTCTCTCACCAAGGCTCTTCCCCCCCGATAGCTCAGTTTGGCCGGATGGCCAGCTCTAGGAAGGGTTCTGGTCGTCCCAAACATCTTCCATTTAAGGATTATGGAGGCCACTGTGCTCTTAGGAACCTTAAGTGCCGCAGAAATTTTTTTGTAACCTTGGCCCGATCTGTGCCTTGCCACAATTCTGTCTCTGAGCTCTTCAGGCAGTTCCTTTTGACCTCATGATTCTCATTTGCTCTGACATGCACTGTGAGCTGTAAGGTCTTATATAGACAGGTGTGTGGCTTTCCTAATCAAGTCCAATCAGTATAATCAAACACAGCTGGACTCAAATGAAGCTGGGTGGTGTGTGTACATTAGTGGGGAAAAAATGAACTTAAATGATTTTAGCAAATGGCTGCAATATAACAAAGAGTGAAAAATTTAAGGGGGTCTGAATGATTTCCGTCCACAATATATATTTTTTTTTTTGGAAACTTTTTTTACTTTCTTAACACATAGACAATACAAAACGTACAAAAGCACAGCCAACATCCGGCTATTAACAGGGAAGGGACCCGCCAGGGGTCACAAGGAATCCTTACATTACCAAGAAGCGTTAGAATATTTGCGACTACCGTAGTATATCGACACCAATGGGCTGACCTGGCTCATGCTCCAAGGATGGGCTGATAATGAGCTAGCTCACTTAAATTATCGTGCAAGCAGAAATCTGTCAATTAGGGTTTCAAGGGAGGCCATCATATACAGTTGTATGCAAACGTTTAGGAACCCCTGACAATTGCCATGATTGTCATTTATAAATATTTGGGTGTTTGGATCAGCAATTTCATTTTGATCTATCAAATAACTGAAGGACACAGTAATATTTCAGTAGTGAAATGAGGTTTATTGGATTAACAGAAAATGCGCAATATGCATCGAAACGAAATTAGACAGGTGCATAAATTTGGGCACCCTTGTCATTTTGTTGATTTGAATAGCTGTAACTACTTAGCACTGATTAATTGGAACACACAATTGGTTTGGTGAGCTCATTAAGCCTTGAACTTCATAGACAGGTGTATCCAATTATGGGAAAAGGTATTTAAGGTGGCCAATTGCAAGGTGTTGTTCTTTGACTCTCCTCTGAAGAGTGGCAACATGGGGGCCTCAAAACAACTCTCAAATGACCTGAAAACAAAGATTGTTCTACATTATGGTTTAGGGTAAGGCTACAAAAAGTTATCGCAGAGATATAAGCAGTCAGTGTCCACTGTGAGGAACATAGTGAGGAAATGGAAGACCACAGGCACAGTTCTTGTTAAGGCCAGAAGTGGCAGGCCACATAAAATATTGGAAAGGCAAAGGCGAAGGATGGTGAGAACGGTCAAAAACAGCCCACGGACCACCTCCAAAGACCTGCAACATCAACTTGCTGCAGATGGTATCACTGTGCATCCTTCAATAATTCAGCGCATTTTGCACAGGGAGAAGCTGTATGGGAGAGTGATGCTAAAGAAGCCTTTTCTGCACACATGGCACAAACGGAGTCACTTGAGGTATGCAAACGCACATTTGGACAAGCCAGTTTCATTTTGGAATACGGTGCTGTGGACTGATGAAACAAAGATTGAGTTATTTGGTCATAACAAGGGGCGTTATGCATGGTGGCAAAAGAACACAGCATTCCAAGAAAAACACTTGCTACCCACAGTAAAATTTGGTGGAGGTTCCATCATGCTGTGTGGCCAGTGCCAGTACTGGGAATCTGGTTAAAGTTGAGGGTCGCATGGATTCCATTCAATATCAGCAGATTCTTGAGAATAATGTTGAGGAATCAGTCACAAAGTTGAAGATACGCCAGGGCTGGATATTTCAACAAGACAATGACCCAAAACACTGCTCAAAATCTACTCAGGCATTTATGCACAGGAACCAGTACAATGTTCTGGAATGGCCATCCCAGTCCCCAGACCTGAATATCATTGAACATCTGTGGGATGATTTGAAGCGAGCTGTCCATGCTTTGCAAATATCAAACCTAACTGAACTGGAGATGTTTTGTAAGGAGGAATGGTCCAAAATACATTCATCCAGAATCCAGACACTCATTACAGGCTATAGGAAGTGTCTAGAGGCTGTTATTTCTGCTAAAGGAGGCTCTATTAAATATTGATGTGATTTTTCTGTTGGGGTGCCCAAATTTATGCACCTGTCTAATTTTGTTTTGATGCATATTGCGCATTTTCTGTTAATCCAATAAACCTCATTTCACTACTGAAATATTACTGTGTACCTCAGTTATTTGATAGATGAAAATGAAATTGCTAATCCAAACACCCAAATATTTATAAATGACAATCATGTAAATCATCAGGGGTTCCTAAACTTTTGCATACAACTGTACCAGGGAGGCTTCCTAGTCTGCCGCAGCAGTAGAGGGTTCTGCTAACCACTTACTCCAGACTCTGTCGTATTTTTTCGGACAGCCTCTATGTGTATAGGTGTCCCTATTTAGAGTGATCACATTGTTTACAAGTGTTTTCCATAGACATATAGAGGGAGGAGCCTTTTGCTTCCAGCGTAGGACGATAGATTTCCTGGCATAGAACAGCAAGAGACCCAATAAGGTTCTCGAAGCCACCCTGGGCACCAATTCCTCCCCCAACCTCAGCAGGCATATTTGAAATATATTTTTAAAATTAAAACTTAAAGGAGTTGTAAAGGTTTTTTTTTTTTAAATAACAAACATGTTATACTTTCCTCCACTGTGCAGCTTGTTTTGCACAGAGTGGCCCCGAACCTGGTCTTCTGGGGTCCCTCGGTGGCTGTCTCAGCTCCTCCCCGCAAGAACTAAACACCTTCATGCAAGCTCTCTCACATGGTGTTTAGTTCTTGCGGGCGCGCTCCCCGTGATACAGCCGGCGGCTATAGCCGTTGATGGTATCACTCGGCCCCGCCCCCCCCTGCGCACCGCATCATTGGATGTGATTGACAGCAGCGCGAGCCAATGGCTGCGCTGCTTTCAATCCATCCACTCTAGCCAATCAATGGCCAGGCTGAGCGGCGAAGAGGATGTTGGGAGCGAGCGCGGGACTTTCGAAGGGTCAGGTAAGTAAAATGGGGGGGCAGCCTTGTCGGATGTGTTTTCACCTTAATGCATAGGATGCATTAAGGAGAAAACGTGAACATTTACAACCCCTTTAATTGAGCTTTAAAAAAAAACGTGAAAGTAGACATTTAGGGGCTGCTATTGGTTGGTTGGTGTAGGCTGCATGTGCATCATGCAAATCCTGGATGTTAAGCATATTCAGGATGGTTGCATGCTTGTAGCGCATGAGTGACTGGCTAGTTAGAGAAGCCAAGATCAACCCCAAATCAAGATCAACCCCAAATTGACTCTGCAATGGCAGCCCCCATTTTTTGAAATTTCCCTTTAATGCATGCAGTTATAGAGTGAACACGACCTTTGGATATGCAAAAGGTTGTGTTCACTCTATAACTGAGATGCATTTGTTCTACTCTGTACACCAAAAGCAACCAAGGGAGTGGTGTTGGTGGGATGACCAATATATACAGTTTTGCACAGGGTGACATGTCCTTGGCTCTGTATAATGAAAGTATGGGCTGTAAGACCTGACAATAGTTAAGCTGAACAAGTATCAATAAAAATTACAGCTACACCAACATTTGGTGTCAACAGCATGTCTATCCAGAAGTAATTGCGATTTCTATCTGTTTTCACTGGCATTCGGTATCAGGGGCATTTTCAGGAGTACGTGTACTCATGAAAATACTCTATCAACATCAATACTGGGATTGGCATCGGTGCATCCCTACTAGAAAGCATTATGGTAAAAAATATTGCACCAGTGAACCTGGAGTCTGGCGTCACGGCCCGAAAGAGTGAGGTGACACACGCAGTCTTGTTTAAGTCTGTGTAGGACATAAATGACTACACACAGCACTATCAGCAGTATGGAGGAGGAGCAGGTCTCATCATGACCCTTGTATGAGGCACGTGGCAGAAGACTACTAAAAGTCCCTGGATCTCCAAACTAAACTGCAACATCGCTTGAGACGCCATTGGTAAATGAGTGCTTGGAGGTGGATGAAAGCACACAGGAATGGTGAGAGCCTACGAGCAGCTTTGTGACTTTGAGTACATGCTAAACGAAAGACATACCCATAGCACTGGGAGAAAATCTATACCTGGTGGCTAAAAGCGCTGCTGGAACATCTCCCCGTCCCACTCCTTCGAGTGTGCTCCGATGCCTCAACACTGACAGAGAAATGTTATCCAGACATCCATGCTTCAATCAATTGTTGAGCATATGCAGATGTCAGGGGGACCTTGGAAAGGGAAAGCGTATCTGCCTCCTAAAGGACACCAGCTGCTCCGTTACCGCAGCCATCCAAGGGCTGTGATAGACCATACACGGAACAGTAGTCTAATCAGCACAGCAATTGCGCTTTGACTACCCTGTTTCGGTATCCAATATTAATTGGGACAGTATCAAAGTTATTACTGAAGGGTCTTTAGGAGGGTGATGTACTGCAGTGGCCTCTATCCGGTGACACCGAAAGTGTGCCGAAGACCCTTCCTACTCTACTCAATCTTATACACACCTCAATTGGTAATATCACCAATACGGTTCTTTTTTTGATTGCTCCATGGTACCAATAGGGACATAGAAGTCTCACCTGCTATTGTGAGAGACAATCTCAGTACGGTGACTATACAGCATCTTGGGATTCACCCTAGGTAAGTTAATGGACTGATGTCCTGGGGCCTTGCTGTGATTCACAGTTTGAGTGGAAGTGCCTCAAGTGCCTTCTGAGAGAGCTGTGTGTTTGGAGTGTGGCCGGTGTGTATGCTTGGACTGGAGCACAATTGAGTACATAGGTTTTAGATGGTGACAAAGTTGTCTCTAATTTTAACTGTTGATGGTCTGGAGGTTGGGCTGGCAACTGTATTATTAGAAGATTTTTTTGTATATTCAATAAAGGTTTTTTCAATTTTCCTAATATTTGGTTGGTTCTTTCATACTCCCTTGTGGAGGGCTCTTTGACCCTCACTTTGTTTTTGAATAAAAAATATTTCATCCTTTACAACCACTTTAAGGAATTTCCTGCAAAAAGCTGTGATTATTCCGATTTCTATCTGTTTTCACTGGCATTCAGTGTGAACTTGCATGTTGACCTCCTTTTGTCACTAATCTCCTCCTCTTAAGTATATTTCACTCATCTAATTCACTGAATAAGCCAACACATTTCCTTTTCTATTAGGCTTGATGGCGGCGTGTCCAGTGGAAAGGAAAAGTAGAAATGTTCAGCAATTACCTGGAAAATATAGTATTTGAGATTCTCTTTGTGATGATCCTCATGGGATCTAGGACACTGTATAATTTTCAGTCTCTTCACAGGAGTCGGCCACAATTGTATTGTATAATATTAGGTCAGAGGTGCCTGACAAACCTCTCAGTATGAGCCACAAGGTAATTTCTTCACCAGACTTGATAGGGTATTTATTTATGACTCACTGCACTTAAAGATCTATCTCACAATGGAGAATATCTCGAGAAAATGAATTTCAGATAATTGAGTTTTGACAGAAGAAAGAACTATGTACAGATACTCAAAGCAAACACCTAAGGCTAACCGCTAAATACAAAGTTGGATTACACATATATGAACGGTTTAACTGCTGAAGGATTTGTAATGCTGTTCAGCCACTCTTGTAAATTACACAATTCTGAAATGCTGAAGGCCAGGCAGATGACCACTTTGAAGCAGTTTTAGGGCTAGTGCCAATGGGCTTCTGTTCACATCTGAACTTCTTTTCTCCCAATACAAGTCAATGTAAATGAAAAAGCAGCGTGAAGCAGGTTGAATATAAGTTGCAAGTAGAAACTGCAGGTCAAATGCACCTGCAATATATTATTAATCTCAGTAACATTTCAAACTGATATCGAAAGCACACTGCAATTGCTGCCAAAAACCCATCAATTCTGACCCTTACAGACTCCTTTGTTACCTTTCCTCCAACCTTCTCAATGCTGACAAGAAATGTTAAAGGACCTCCAGGTCCACCAGGATTTCCAGAACTTATTTTGGAACCCCTGCCAGGCCTTCCAAAACTGCTCAAAGAATCCCTGCCAAGACTTCCAGATCCCCTGTCAGTACTTCCAATGGTATTTGCAGAATCTTTGCCAGTACTTCCGATGGTTCTCAAAGAATCCTTGCCAGGACTTCCAGAGCTCCCTGAAATGACGATGGGCATGTTCTATGACCAAGAGGGTTATTTGACGTGTTTGTAGAGTCACTATTGGAACTTTACATGTATGCCTTGCAGATATGCAGCCATTAACAATAGTGTAAGTGTTTGTTAGCGAAGAAAAGACTAAATACCATTTCTGACAACGCAGCTGTGCGGTCACGTGATCCCCTTGTGCTGGCTAGCCTTGATCTATGGAGAGAAGCAGGAGGGGCCAAGATTCCCCTCTGCTGGCCAGCTAATGTCAAAGGGGAATCTACGCCCCTCCTGCTTCTCTCCATAGATCAAGGCCCCCAGCACAGGGGGATCAAGTGACCGCACAGCTGCGGTGTCAGAAACGGTATCTTGCCTTTTAATTTCTAACAAACACTTACACTATTGTTAATGGCTGCATATCTGCATTGGATACACTGATATGTGCTGAATTATGCAGTTGAATAGAGGCGGGAGGGGTGGGGAGGAAACACTCTCATACTGACAGGGAGTGAGGGGGGAGAGACTGTCAGAGGAGAGAGGAGAGCTGCGGATGACGAGGCACGTAACCTGACCACGGTAATCAGGGCACAGCAGCGTTTTTTTTTGTTTTTTTTTAGGGTTACAAACACTTTAAGCATCAGCCCTGGGAGCAACTAGTGCTACATCTTCTTACCAGATACCCTGCTTTGTGTAAAAGAACTATAATATACTTCTAATTGCTTGTTTGGCTGCTGAGCTGAAATAACCTGACTACTCTCTAGTCTGCCCACTATCACCACTGATTGTGGGATCATTTATTTGGAGGTTTTTAAAGAGGACCTTTACCCACAGAACTTAAAAAGCCCAGGTGCATGCAGCTCTGCACACTGATCTAGAAACAAGTAATGTACAAAAATGTAAGCAGGGCCCTTTTATTCCTCTTGTATCAAATTGTAATGTCTGCCTTCATTTTGTTAAGCGGTGCGCAAACTGTTGGCGCTATATAAATCCTGTATAATATTAATAAAATAAAGGATTTTTTTTTCTTTATTTACAGTTTATTTTATCCCATTTTCTGGTTTATAGAGACACTGGTGATGGAAGGGCTATATCACCAGTGCCTTCCAGGGTAATCTCAGTTGTAGACTGCGAGATCTCACGATAGATCACTGGAAAAACAAAGCCTTTCGGGACTCCTGTGGGTATAAGGCGAAAGTGATGCCAGCTTGGGGACGGACCGTCGGACATCTCCTCCAGCCCTGTGAGCACTTCCAGTGGCCGTGGTTTTCTATCATCGGCGGGACGGGAACACTGCAAGTATGGATCAAATATTTACTTAGTGAGTCGTTATAACTTTTTAATAAACTGCATATTGCTGCACTACATGGCGCTTTACTTTCTTTACTGGGTTCAAAAACACAGAGCAGCGGGGGAAATCGCATGTGTTTTGGACAGGAATTGCACTGCTTCCCTGTTCAAATCACATGCAATTCTTTGCAGTGAGATTTGCGCCTATTCATCTTGTATGGACGCAAATCGCACTGCAAAGTATCGGTATCATTTTCGCGAGTAGGAGTACTCGTGAAAATAATCGGTACGGCACCGATACTGGTATTGGTATCGGTGCATCCCTAATAGAAAGCAGTTAACCCCCTCCCCCCCAAAAAAACAGATCCTGTTCTCTTAAAGGATTTTATACAGCATAGTGCTTGTGTTGTGTCATTTGGACCCCTGTAATACCCTGTAATACCTGTAAGAATACCTGTCTGACCCTGCCTGACTATACCCTCTCCTTTGTAAACTGACCATGGTGTATCATGGCTGCTGAGCTGTGACACCGTGGTCAGTTTACGTGCCTCCGTCATCCGCAGCCCTGCTCTGTCTCCTCTCTGCTCCTGTGTCCTCCTCCTTCCCTGCCTGTCTGCTCGTGTCAGTGCCTGCCCCCAGCTCCTAATGCTCTCATATTAAGTATAAAATGCTCATATCCCCTCTGTAATATCGCAATAAGTGCCCCTGTGTCTGTATTATATAATAAATATGCTTATCTGTACCACTAACACATTGGCTCCGGGCCATCACGTGACTCCTCAACTGTCTCTCTTCTCTCCTCCCTGACGTCAGCGCTCAGTCCCGCCCACTGAAACTGTCAGCCGGGAGAGGAGAGAGGAGGCACCTGAGAGCTGGGAGCCGATGTGTTATCGGTACAGATAAGCATATTTATTATTTAACACAGGCACAGGGGAACTTATTGTAATATTACAGAGGGGATGGGAGCATTTTATACTTAATATGAGAGCATTAGGAGCTGGGGGCAGGCACTGACATGAGCAGACAGGCAGGGACGGAGGAGGAGGACACAGGAGCAGAGAGGAGACAGAGCAGGGCTGCGGATGCCTTTACAATCACTTTAAAGTGGTTGTAAAGTCACTGTGTGATATTGCTACAGCTCACTGTCTTACATTAAATGATGTGCCCAGTGTATGCGTTTTTAAAAAAAAATATGCCGCTGTATACCTTATTTCAGAGCGGCGCTCGGTGCTCACGTGACTGCTAGCTACTCTCCTCTCCCATGCTGACAACTACAGTGGGAGGGACTAAGATTCCCCCGCTGACATCAGCCAGGTGGAGGGAAGGAGAGAGGCTGGCGGTCATGTGAGTGCCGAGCAGCATTCTGAAATAAGGCAAACAGGGGCATATTGGTTACAAAAACACATACACTGAGCACATCATTTAATGTAAGAGAGTGGATTATAGCAATATTACACAGTTATTTTAGCAGAAGAAGGGGAGGATGGAGAAGCAGATCGGAGCTGACAGACAGGGAGGGAGAGAGCGAGACGAGACAGAGGATGACAGAGACACGTAAACTGACCACGGTATCAGAGGCTCAGCAGCCATGATAAACGTGGTCAGTTTACAGAGGAGGGGGCAGCACCAGGCAGGATCAGCCAGGTATTTTAGGTGATAGAAAGGGCCAAATTACACAGCACAAGCACTGTGCTGTTATTTATGCTTTAAAGGAACGGGATCAATGTTTTGTTTTTTTTAGGGTTACAACCACTTTAAAGTATTTTCCTGCTAAAATCTGTGATTAATAAAAACCACCAAAAGAAAGCTATATCTGATATAAAAAAATATTTTGAATACAATGTTATATGACAAAGTAAATGTCAGTCAAACTATTATAGCACTGAAAACTGTTCTAGTATAGAAGGGGTACTGTATGTAGAGGTTGGTACTCAAGTGGTTAAGAAAACTGTATACAAGTAGGTGTGATGCCAAACACACTGAAAATAGATTGTGGATTTACATACCTTCTCATATATGCTATACATGAAAAGTATGTGGCTTCCCGTTAAATTCAATGTAATGCTAAGAACAAAGAGCACTTCAAAGCAACTTTTGATGCACTGCTAAGCGCAGATATTGTCACTTCTTGGGGCAATAACAAATGCTTGTACATGTATAGAATCCTGATACTGCTCCAGTGTTGTGAGAAGCTGAAGGGTTAAGCCGTGTATGGGAAAGATTGATGTGAATGTAAAGGGAACTGCTATCCATACTGACAGCTTTGAGAAATCTGGGTAATGCTCTTTTATTTCAAGCTATTTGTGTTAGAACGAGCAGCAACGTGTTTTGCACAGATGGAATGTCCTCCCCGCTCCTCTCAGATCCACGTCAGGGAAAAGAGAAAGCTTCCCATCCAGCACACAAAGAAATGCCACATTTAATTGTACACGGCTTACTTACCAGGACCGATGGATGCTACAACACAACACAATGCCAATTGGAAATTTACACACAAGTCAGAGATAAGAAGTGTATTTCAGAGCAAAACAACAAGGAGAAAAAAAGGAAATAAAAGGGATACTCTGTAAAAAGAACTCAACATCTCCAGTACTGAGGCAATAAAGCTGAACTCCAGAAATATTTTTTACATGGCCAGCTTGGCTCGCTGTAAGTTCATAGATGACCTTCAGAGGGCAGCCGGGAATGGTGTACATCACTGACAGTGGCCCCAACTACCCCAAGGTATCTAATGCCTTGTTTCCACCGAGCGGATCGGTTCGGGTCGGTACAGTTTGGAAGGCCTAGAATGGTCCGGTCTATTCAGGCGAGCATTTCCACTGCAAGTCGGACCGACAGGGGCCATACGTGGGTTTAGAAAAAATGCCTAGCATGACGTCACATGTTCGCCAATCAGTGGAATGTATTGTAGCTCCGCCCTAACCGAACCATTCCATTTTCTATGGCCCCACATCTGAAGCAGGACCCTGAATGGATCGGTACGGTTCGGTTGTATGGGCCGCTTTCATAATGGAAACACCCAAAATAGCGTACCGTACCGAACCGAACCGATCCGCTCGGTGGAAACGAGGCATAAATACCCCCTAGGTGGCCAGAGAGGTGTCTGTCCTTTCCACAAAGATTGATCTGCGCTCCCAATGGCCAGGCTTTGTCACTGCTGATGTTGGGGTTAAGCATAAAGGGTAACTCCACTTTTATGGGAAACAAATTTTATGGGAAAAAAATTGCAGAAAAAAAAAAAGAATTAAATAACGTATACAATTGCGACACAAGTCATATTATAATTGAATGTCATTAAAAACGACCTTTCCTTTTCAATCTGCAGCTCTGCAATTTTCTGTAAAGTCCAATGCAATATGGCTACCTGGAGGTGTTCTGTACAAAGAATGTGTACAGAACCCCCCCAAAGAAACATAATTTCCTCCTTGTGTGATTGGCTCACTGATTTTCCCAGAAGTCTATACTAAGATACAAGTCAGATTTCAGGCATCCCCTGCAACAAAAAAGGCATTTCCTTAGGAATTGCAGGAGGAGCCATAAAAGCACCGACTGTAAAAAAGAAAAAAACATACAATCTGGCATCTTTTAAGGCTTTCTATCCTTCAAACATGTTAGCTTAGTACATATTGCCACACTACGGCTTTTAAGAAGGTGCATGATTTCATACACACACAAACAGTGGTAATTGGACCTGTTTATTGACTTCAATCCTTAAAACATCTTTACATCTTAAAAACCCCTGTTGATATAAGAGAAAGCCAATAATCCTTCTAAGGTTTGCTCCAATTTGTATTTTCAGGAAAAATTCCTTCCTGATCCCGAACAGCGGTCAGATAAATCCCTGTGTCAACCTGCTCTGTACAGAATATAGGATTGGACCAACAGGGACATAAGCATAATCCTAACAAGAGATTCTATTGTGTTCTTCTGTTATCACAGCACGCTATGCAACTGATAAATCATTTACACATATACCCAGCACAGAAACATATACTTTATGCTCCTCTTTATCAAGCTTGTACAACTCTTGCTTCAGGCTGGCCCCTTTTGCAGTTATAGCTATGTAAAACATTAAAAATAAGTGTCTATACTGTTTAATATCCAGTAATACATTGTTTCATCCTGCTCTGCACATGCTCAGTTGCTTTCCATTTTAGGTACTGCTGAGTTTCTTGAGGCTGATCTGAATGAAACCCTCCTAACCCACAGCCAAGGAAAATGCTTCTGTTTGATCTGCAACTGCCATGGTGCTGCACATGTGATCAGTTATGACACCAACAATTTGATGGTTTGAAAGTTTGGCTGAGGACACAAGCAAATGTGACAGTTGGCAATCCTTGCATTCCAGGAGTGTAACTGTTTTTTGAAACTGTTAAATTGACGGTTTAGTTCAACTTTATGATTTACTGCTGGGGTTCTGGGCTTCAGCAAAATGGCAGCCTCCAGCAAGAAGAAACAAAAGCAATGCTGGAGGCAATTTACAGCACACACTAATTTTCGTAGCATAATTATTATGTGGAATGTATGTTCCATGCTAGACACTGACAGAGTGTGAGGAGAGGAGAGCTGATCAGTGGCATCTCCTCACAGGGGGACATGTAGGAATGTAATCAGGGCACTGATTATCAGTGCCCTGATTACAATGGTGCAATACAGGCATACCCCACTTTTAGGTACACAATGGGGTTTATTTACTAAAGCTGGAAAGTGCAAAATCAGGCTCACTTCTGTATAGAAACCAATGAGCTTCTAACCCCAGCTTGTTCAATTAAGCTTTGGTAATAAAACCTGGAAGCTCATTGGTTTCTATGCAGAAGTGAGCCTGATTTTGCACTTTCCAGCTTTAGTAAATAAACCCCATTGTGTACTTAAAAGTGGGGTATGCCTGTACACTGTCACAAATCAGTGCCTCATCAGTGCCCGTAAGTGCCGCCTCATCAGTGCCCACCAGTTCAGCCTATCAGTGCTGCCTCATCAGCGCACATTAGTGAAGGTGAAAAATTACTTAGTTACAAAATTTACTGGCAGAAAAAAATAAAAAACCCAGCAGTGATTACATACCACCAAAAGAAAGCTCTATTTGTGTGAAGAAAAAATGTGTTTGGGTACAGTGTAGCATGACAGCGCAATTGTCATTCAAAGTGCGACAGAGGCGAAAGCTGAAAAATGGCCTGGGCAGGAAGGGGGTGTAAGTGCCTGGTAGGCAAGTGGTAAAATTAGGATCGCTGTAAAGAAAAGAGTTAACACCAAGTTGTGCCACAAATTTTCGCTCTCCCGAAGAGTTAACTGTGGCTAAAGAATCCTCAGTATGGTACATAGTTTTGGGAGAGCCTGGTCCCCCTCTGTTCTCTCTGGTTGCATCAGCTTGTCCCTACATCACTACAGGATACAGAAGTGACATGGCAGATGTACCCACAGCACTTAGCAGGAGACCAGGCATCCAACATTCCCGGAAATGTACCAGATACTAAATACTCCAGCCACTGTACGTCTTCAAGAGAGAAAAGATTAGAATCATGAACAGCAGAACAAATATCAACTTTTAACAGGCAGACATTTTTTTTTTTTTTATATTTTTATTCTACCAACAGAGTCATTTTAAATACTTCCATACACTAGCTCATTCTCATCTGAACAGCAGTGATTTGCCCGGGCATAAGAGGGCTGTTGAAATGATCAAATACATTGTAATGTAAAGATCTTCTAGACTTCTTAAGTGCCATGTTGAAGACTTTGAACCTGAAGGTTTCCCTGCAGCTTGACACCGGATGACAGGCCACTAAATGTAAAGCGCTCCCCATCAGGGAATAACTTGCCGTACACTCCTTGGTGTGCCAGCTTTCTGCTCTCTTGTCCCTCATCGTTCTGGATCGAACACTTAGTCTTCCATTTCATTACACAGAGCACCTTGGAATTCTAGAACCACTAATAATTAGCTGCTCCTGAGATCCATAAATATGACCCATAACTCAGCCCTCGGCTCTTCTATTATATCACAAATTGCATTTCAAATTGATTTCCATGACCTCATCCAGCAGTCTGCAGCTCCCTGCCATGCAGACACCATTAGCTCACACTGGAAGACTTCAAAAGCCATTCTGCTAGCTTTTCATCGCTTCATTCTTTAAGGAAAACCTCCCAGCTGGTTCTCAAAATACAGAATAATTGTCATAAAACTGTTTGAAATCGGAGTGAAAGGAAGGCAGCTCCGTAGCCTGCAGGCAAGTTACACATGAACCACCAGTGACATGAAAGTGTCAAGACTAGCTAGAGCAACACACCCAGGTGTATGTGAGAGGAGATGTACAATATGTCCACTCCTCAATCATCTAACCCAGATGACTGCATGGCCACCGAATAAAGAGGCTTCAGTGTAATACAACACTTCCCAAACTGATAATACCTGGCAAAATATTGATAAGCGTTATCAATGATAAATATTGGGGGTGGTCATGCTAGCAACAACTATTCAGGTTACCTTTTATTTTCCAACCTTCTTAACAGAGTCTTATTCAGAGTTATGAGAAGGAGTCCACACAACTTCACTCAGTTTATACCTTGATTTTGATCATATCACAATGGTCGAGGGTTCCTAATGGACTGCCAGTGCTCTGCAAGTGCTGGCATCCCGCTCATACTACTTGAAGCTTGTCATATGGCTCATGCACATGGCCGTATAGTGTAAATTCAAATGTATTTCCCCACCAGGGGTTCCACAGGTGCTTACAGCCATCTACAGAAGTCAGTGGTTGTACATGGCTATATGCACGTGTACTTGTGTAAAGACACCTGTGCATACGGGGTACAACTTTGGACGCCAATATCTGAATCAGGAGTTGTACACCTACCCATGATTGTGCAGGTACTTGCTTATATTATAGTGTCATATAGCAAAATTGGTGGCACGTGTGGTGGGACAAGTGTTTTCATTACAGCAATCCCATGTTAAAGACGCTGTCATCTAGCGGTAGAGACTCATTAAAGGGTTCTACACCTCAAATAAATATCTTGGGTTTTTGATGGATGTTGCCATGCTGAATCACCCTTCAGCTTCTTGTATTTCTCAGAGACATCTTTTTTCTTGAGGTCGGGTTCACAGGTTTTTTTACCTTAATGCATTCTATGTATGAAGGCAGAAAACCTTCTGTGTGCTGCCCCTCCCTTATACTCACTTGAGCCCCCTCTCGATCCAGCCATGTGCACGGGAGCTTCGGCTGTCCGGGGTTTCTCTTAGCCAGTGAGTCAATGAGGAGAGAGCAGGGCGGGGGGGGGACAGGTCTGAGACGCAGCTCTATGTTGTCTTATAGACGCATAGAGCTGGGCTTGGAAGCGGGCACACACCAGTGTCCCTATAGCAAACAGACTGCTATTGGGGGCACTGGTCAAGGGGGAGGAGCCAGGAGCACCAGCTGGGGACCCGAGAAGAAGAGGATCTGGGCTGCTCTGTACAATATCATTACACAGAGCAGGTAATTACATGTTTGTTTATTACCTTTTGTACCACCACCCCCTCCCTTTAGAATGTAAGCTCTACGAGCAGGTCCCTCTTGTACCTTTTGTATTGAACTGTATTGTAACTGTGTTGTCCCCCTTATACATTGTAAAGTGCTGCGTAAACTGTTGGCGCTATATAAATCTCGTATAGTAATAATAATGTTTGTTATTTAAAAAAAAAAAAGACAGAAACCTATATCACTAACTGCTTTCCCGAAGTCCAGCTATAAAGTGGACCTTCACTGACCTTTTCTTCTTTAAAGATTATTGATTGATTGATCCTCCCCCCTTGCAAGAAATTGCAAATACTATTTATTTTATTTTTTTTCGTTTTGGCTAGGTGAGAGCAATGTCTCCTCCACCTTTTTGCTGCCTACCGGGATACAGACAGCACACACGGATGTGTTATCAGTGCTGTATTACTGTAATCCGCTGAAGGCCTCTGCATGCCTGGTCTGGTGCTCTTTTCTGCTTACATTGTTAGGGGCTATTTTTCTCTTTCAGTTTCTTGGAGCCAGCCCCCGAGGACAAAAGCAAAGAGGATGGCAAAAAAAAGACCGGGTGTATGACGCCATTTGGTGGATTGCAGCAGGACAATGCTGGATTCACCGGATGTGTATGTATCTTGAGAATAACCCATGCAACCGGGGGAAAGAAAAAGAACATAACAATGGGGGGGGGGGGTGAACTTCCTCATTAAGCTGCAATTTTATAGTAATTCTCTCAGAATCCATGTCACTGCTGCTGTTTTGCACTGCCTTGCTGTGTAATAAATCTCTCCCATTGTGCATTTAGCCCTCAATAAAGAACTAGACCATGTTGGTTCATAAACAGCACATAAACCTTATAATAGCAAAGGGCTTAGCAAAGACCGGCCACCAAATGATATCCATCTTTAGTCCAGCATTATGCTAAATATCTGAGATGTGCTTATCTGGCCATACATTGACTCTCGGGTTTGAATGATTGTGTACATATGCTACACAATACACAAAAAAAAAAAGTGTGTTGCCTTTAAATTTGAGAGTTATTGTACTGAAGAGCAGATGTCCCTAAGGGGAAATATTGCATTCAGTGACAACAATAAATAATGCAAAGCATGGATCAGGTTGCCTCTATTACATAAAATAAAGAAATGCAGATTACAGATGTGTGTATTTGTACATGGTCGTGTTGTATGTCGCATACACTTTTCCAATTAAATAAACATGACCTATTTTTGAAGGCACTTATTCCTTTGGTAGGTAGTATTTTTATCCACCTCTTCTGTGGTACAATGATGCATTGTTTGTTCCAAGTTACATCACGCTTACAAAGCCATGCTGCACACCTGAACATCTCACCATTAACGCACAAAGTAGCTCAAGGTGATTACACGTTATCTATACATGTGTTGGGCAATGCCTGTCGACATTCCCTAGATAAAATCTAGGTGTCTGTCCAAACACATGTCTCAGAGGTATGCATATTATTGAGAGGAAGATCTGATAGCACAACGTTACATTGAGTTATGACTTGCTGATTATTGTCTCAGTCCTCCTAAGAAGTCCCCACCCAGTCATTATTTCTAAAAAAGAAAATGAGGATGCTTTCTCCTGCCATAGTGCCCCCGACTGTACACTTAAAGTGGAGTTTGCACTCCACGCATGAAGGTAAAAAACCTATTTGCAGTATCCACCCCAGCCCCCCAATACTTACCTGAGCCCCATCTCAATGCAGTGATGTGCACGACAGCAGCACAGCGGGTCCCTCCATCCTCATTGGCAATCATAGCCACCGTGGAGGGAGCAGCGGGCGGGGCTGAGCAATGCTCTGTGTGTCTTATTGAGAGTTGGGAGTGAGCACACGCGCATGAGTGCCCCTTTAGCAAGCAGCTTGCTATGGGGTCACTCAGCAAGGGGAGGGGCCAGGAGTTTCAGTGAGGGACACAAGAAGAGGGGATCGGGCTGCTTTGTGCACAACCACTGCACCGAGCAGGTAAGTATAACATGCTTGTTATATACAAACAAAAAAAACAATAAAAAACATAAGACTTTGATATCGCTTTAAACCTGCTCCCACCCCTTCTAACTCCTATTCTAGCTACCCTGTGAAAGAACAATGCTTATATGCACCTTTTCTGAGGGAGCTCTGGTATGAACACATGATCTCTCCTGCGGCTGGCTTCAGGAGAGAGGAGAGATCGCCGACAATGGCTGAAATGCCTGGGTGGTGACATCACCTACAGGCTAACTATGGGTCATCCGTCATCGGCTATCCCTCCTCTCCCCTGAAGCCACTGCTGGGAGACAATCATGTGACCAACCGGAGCTCCTTGAGAATAGGCAAGTATAAGCTTCTTCCTTTCACAGGGTAGTTTGTATAGGTGTTAGAAGGGGATGGGAGTAGGTTTAAGCATAGTTAGCAATAGCCAGGAATTTCACTTTAACAGGAATTGCATTATATATGGTTTAGAAAGCATCAAGCACCTGTGAGGAACTGGTGGCAGGGTGGGGGTGTTGTGGTGGGGGGCTCCAGAATTTGTGTTGGTTATGGTGAAAACTAATTTTGTGTTTTCTTAAAACTTAAGAGGTTCTGATATGGGTCCTGGAGCACAGAGACTATGTAGAGCTTTGGGTGGGTTGAAGCCTCCATCCCTAGGTCTTACCTAGTAGCCAGATCTGATTATTAGTCTCAGCTGTGCACAGACCATTATATATCTGAGCTGACTGATGTTCAAAGAGGCTCATTCTCTCACTTTTACTACTATAGGAGCCTGCTCCTGGGTGAAAAGGCAGACTGTTGACAGGAGACTAAAAAGGTACATATACTGTATGTTTCTTTGGGAACCCATTAGGAAACACCTTGTTAAAAGAAAAGTATGGGCTTGTGAAAAGGAAAACTAAAATCAAAGACCGCTGACTGCTCAGTTCTTAGTCTTCAGTGGGCAAACAGCCTGTGACTGCCAGTCATCAGCTCTCTGCTCTGCCTTTCCAGTGCTCACCGGAACGCTGAGCTGTGGAGGGAGCGGGAGCGGCTGGCTCAGGCTCTCAGTGGCTCGCTGAGAGGCTGAGCCAGCTGCCGGTCCAGGCATGTGGGTGGATCCTGACTGTAAAGTGGGGATCTTTGCCGAGCCTCAGCCAACAGCAGACTGTCGGCTGAAAACGGGTCACAGAAATGCAGAACGAGCTACACTCCTGTGATCCCCAGGAGAAGTATAGCCAAAATAGCTTTGGCTATACTTCTCCTTTAAAGCAGAGTTCCAGTCATTTGTTTGTTTATTAAAAGTCAGCAGCTACAAAAACTGTAGCTGCTGACTTTTAATAAACACACGGTCACCTGTCCCACGATCCAGCGGTGCACTCACAACGGCTGTGTTCTCTCCGTGTCCTCCTACTCTACTATGGGCACCCGGCTGTGATAGCTTGCTGCTTCACAGCCGGGTGCCCCCTGCACAAACCTAAGGTGACCGGAAAGTGGGGGCAGGCAGGTACCTGCCTTCCCCCTCCTCCCCAAAAGCTCAATTTCACAAACAGGAGTCGGGGAGGAGGCCTCCACTTTTGGATAGAACCACTCCACTTTAAGCTAGCCATAGACTGAGCGAATTTCGGCCAGTTCCATAAAGGAGCCTAAATTCTCCACCTGACAGCCTTCAATTGAACAATCAATGGGGTCAAGCAGAAATTGTTACCTGAACAGTGCCTGTATCCAATCAGATGCTGCAGCAAGAGATTTGCCAATCCGCACTGTTTAGTTTGGTAGAATGAATCTTAATCTTAGGGCTTAATGAAAAAAAATCTAAATGTGTATGGCTAACTTCAGTCAGAAACAGACAGAATTTTAGCTGGTGGCCCAGACTAGCAGATGTTTTATTTGTTTTATGCTATGGACCTGCTGTACAAAGCCCTCCTGCATTGACCTGAATTTGTTTGCTGGCTTGCTAAATACAAGTGGAGGACAAACCTGTTTGAACTGCTCCTGGGTGTCCATGGCACATGAATGGTTTACCATTACCCCTAATACCCTGTTTCCCCGAAAATAAGACCTAGCGTGATTGTCGGTGATGGCTGCAATATAAACCCTACCCCCCAAATAAGCCCTACCCTGAAAGTAAGACCTACAAGGACTTTAACTACAGCTTATTTGGAGGGTAGGGCTTATATTGCAGCCATCACCGACAGTCACGCTAGGTCCTATTTTCGGGGAAACAGGGTAGTTGAGCCTCTCCACATTACACAACATAAACCTAATGCCATACTTACAGACAAGGTTGACAATTAAAGACTTTGTATATTTTTAAATCCTAAGCACCACATTAGGCTGGGCATTTGAAGAAGGATATTGCGGTTTTACAGAATGTATAAGACCCTCACATAATATAAAGTAAATTATTCTTCCTGTCACAGTGCATCAGTCTGGGTTGACGGATGGTTTAAACTCTCATTTCAACAGACTGAGGCCACACCTAAGACCTTCAGTGCTGTGTTCCCAGGAATCTGACAGATATTTGGCACATCTGCACTGCAAGATTTGACTTGTTCACCACAACATGAGCAGCAATTATAATGTCAAAGAAATGCTACAATGTCTGTGAAGAAAAAAAGATGAGAAATACACAGATCAGTTTGTTCAATAGGGCAGTGCAAAGAGCATTGATCATTTATAGAGTGCACAAATCCACAATAATCAGAAATGTACTCCTGATCTGACTACAGTGAATTGAAAAACATATTACCGGTAGATGGTATAGCTGAAGCTAGCCACAAACGAATGTTAGCAGACATTTGATAATGCCATCAGAGATTTGCCGAATGTCGTTCGAAAGTACTTCAATAATTTGTTTGCTTTTAACATTCCCTTGAATTTTCTTGTCACCAAGATCGAAAACGAACATCAATTTTACCCTATTAACCATTAGAACATTGATGGAATGTTCCGAAAAAGAACATTCATTTTACAGCCTCACTTTCCTTTGAGTATGTTGTCTGAATAAGTGAGGTTCTTCTGGCCATTTCATATTTCTAGCCAGAGGAGCTCCGGCACCCATTGCTTATAAAGTTTCATGAACAATATGAGGAATGGCCCTCAACTATGATTGTGCTTGGCTCTTTTCCAGTGTAAAGCATGTTCCTATAGAGCCCTATATGCAGTAGGTTGGGACACTGATCTGAAGAGCTACCCATACCTTCCTGCAAGGCTGTCAATACATACATAGAGGCCTCAGATGTCCATTTTCAGATATACTTCTCTCTTCAATACCATGCCGTTGGCTTTGCATGTGTTTATTTATATAGAATAAATTTCAAGTACAACAATCACTTATCTATCTAGTGCCTTACAAGTTTGATGTTTCTTGTTTGACTTATCTATAAGTTGACTATTAACTTCAGTGAAGTTCCTCATACAGTCATTTCAATGGTAAAAAATCAGACCTTAAAGGTGACACAGAGAACAAATGGATCAACGAGACATGGGGGTTCTATAATTTCACTAGTTCTAGTAAACAACTATGGTGCATGGTTCATGACTTAATTCCTAAAATTGTTATTTGTTACAAAATTGTTGCTAGTGTAATGATTAACAAAGAATATGTGGCATAAGCTGGCCATACACTGGGTCAGTTTTTTTTAACAAGCAGGTTGGAAAAAAAAAAAAATGACCTGAATTTTCCATTCACACATTTGATGTGGGAATCCTCCTTGCTGTGTCATTGTATTCTGACATTGGGATCCCCCTACTGTCAGTATACACAGATCAGCACTGCAGTCTATTGCCTGCAGTACTGATCGAGCAATCACAAGTAAAAAGACAGACAGGACAGTTAAGCAGAAGTCCTTGAGTAGATTGACCTTTGTTCAACCACAGTGGCCACATATGGATTTAAATTTGGTCAGTCCCTGCCGAACCGGTTGAATTTCGATCCATGTATAGTCAGTTTAAGGCTTGGTTTTAGATCTGTGCATGTCAGGAACACTTGCAAAATCGGCCTCAACACACACAGAAGCCTCTCTTTACTAGACGTGTTAGGGTGCCATTAATTCTTAATGGTACCCCATGCATCAGCACCATGCGGTTCAGTGCAACACAATTTTACAAAATGGTCAGGGAATTCTTTTGCCGCATTTCTCGAGGTTATGGCAGTCCAGTGAAATGAATGGGCTGCCCTCCACGCAGCACACATAGATCAAGCCTAAATGTCTTGGAGCACTTACCTGCTGCTAGTGCTCAACTACCGAAATCCATTCTTTCCCTGCATCCACTCATATCAAAAATGCCAGAGCTGCGGCTTTGGGACATTGGATTTTTGGCAGGGGCTGGTCCTTTACCACCACTGCTTAAAAAGCAGTCCTTCCCTTTAGCAGAGACCATATCATCAATGCCTCCCTCAGCAATGCTTATGTGACCATGGTCTTTATTGCATGCTGTCAGCATGGACACTTACAGAATATGGTTTCCTATAGTGCTGCCATCATGTCTTCTATGTCAGAGACTGTCACAAGTATGAGGGTGCAGCGCTTGCAGGATTTAATAATATATTATTGAAGCACTGTGTTAAGCCTGAATTCCTGTTTGGATCCATTACTGACATAAACAGACCTAGTGTCAGCTGTACTACTCATTACAGAAATCCTATAAATATGGGAGAATACTTACCCTGACTTGCAGCAAAGCTTTGGCTGGGCATCATTACAAATAATATTGTATACCTAAGCTTATTCACTGCCCATTGTCAGTGCTGCCTCAGGAGAACGGAGCTACAAGGAGACATCTTATTGTGGATTACACATATCATATGCAGACTCTGTCTCAGACATTTAGTCCCAGTGTTCTCATGTTTAGGCATTGCATAGACTAACTGGTCTATTCACCCCTAAGCAGAATATAAGATTAATTACACGGATCCACGGGAAAACAAAGGGGTCTGTCAGCCATTGTGTTGACAAGCAAGCACATAATGTAGGGTGGAAACTCAAAAGGATGTAAAGAAGGAGGTATTGGCAACAGAAAAAGAAGAGCAGCCAATGGCAGAAAAGACTGCCCCTTTAAGAATTGATTAGAAAAGACATAACATTTCTTATTCCCACTGAAGAGAAAAGGTTGTCAGGGACTATTCCACACTGACTATACTGAAAATGGTTCTTGCTTCCGTTATACACAATCTAATGACCACATTTTCTATCTAGCATGGAATATATATATATATATATATATATATATATATATATATATATATATATATGTGTATATATATATATATGTATATATATATATATATATATATATATATATGTATATATATATATATATGTATATATATATATGTATATATGTATGTATGTATGTATGTATATGTATATATATATATATATATATATATATATATATATATATATATATATATATATAAAATAACAAACATGTTATACTTACCTGCTCTGTGCAGTGGTTTTGCACAGAGCAGCCTCAAACCTCCTCTACTCGGGCACCCTGCTGGCGTTCCTGGTCCCTCCCTCTTGCCCCCATAGCAAGCAGTTTGCTATGGGGGCACCCGAGCAGGCTCTCTCCTGTCCATTCACAGATGAAACGCGGCTCGGCCCCTGCTCGCTCCTCATTGGCTCCCTGACTGAGATTGACAGTTGCGGGAGCCAATGGCGCATTGGCTGTATGTCTCAGCCAATGAGGAGGGAGAGGTCCGGAAGACCCGAGGCTCCTATGCACAGCACTAGAGGAAGCTCGGGCTCAGGTAAGTATAGGGGGGCTGGGGGGCTGATGCACACAGGTTTTTCCCTTATGTATAGAATGCATGAAGGTAAAAAGTCTTGAGCCTTTACAACCACTTAAGGCTTAGTTAGATTTTGACTTGCCTTCCACTTTAATTCATCCATTCAATAATAGCTACAGTGGTTACGTATTATCTAACCACAATAGTTTCTATAGGAGCACAGGGGCTTGACTGCAGTATTCTCTCATGAGCCCACCCTTCAGGTTGGACACTAGTCCAGGGTTTCTCAACTAGTGTTCCTCTCGAGGTTGCTAGGGGTTCCAACGCAATGAGCAATTTCTGCCTAGCAGATAAGTTTCTATTCTGTAAAGGGGTAATTCTTCCCCATGATAACAAGCAAAAAAAGCCTTCTTCCCACTGACCATCGCACTAATGTGATAAAGTAATTTTAGCCGATGTTCCCTGAGACTGGAAAGTTATTTCAAGGGTGTGTTGAAAAGGTTGAGAAAAGCTGCTGAGGGTTCATGCCCACAGTACTGAATACAGGATCTTGCTGACAGGAAGGCCCAACATTTGGTAGTGCAAACATTTTCCATCTCAGCTCTACATGCATATGTCTATATGGGGTTGAGATGCATTTAAAGTTATTTAATTCAGAAAGTCTAAAGGCCCGAGTCGTTGTGCTCCTGCACCGCCAATGCCTTGTAGCTCTTTGAACATGTTTTCATCTCTCCCGACTCTGAATGAGTGATTTTCTAGCGGTGGTGGTGCAGGCGTAGATTGACCTCAGCTTTCAGTCATCCTGAGCCACCACGGACTAGTGAATTACTCATTCAGGGCCAGGGAGATGTAAACATAAAGAGCTACTAGGTAGTGCCACAGCGCAATTTTAATTTTCGCATTGCACATGAATCATTCACACAAACATTTATGTGCACTACATGTAAAATAAGTTTAGTATTGGACTGTAAATGAAACATTTTCAATCTTCAGCTTTACAAAGCTCAACGCTACAGGGGTAATACCGACTATGAATATGGTCCTATAGCCTACTACTTGGTTCAGCCAATGGCGGAGATCGCTGATCGGAGTGTTCTGGCGTAGGGGCCGTCCCCCTGTCAAAACACAACAGCTGAGCGGGGGAGATCGCTGCACTAACTTTGCATAGTTAGTACAGTGGCTCCGACCAGAGATGACAGTTTTTTTTTTCATAGTGTGTACCAGGCTTTGAAGTTAGTCATTGTGGAGCCCCACAATAAAGATGTAGGGCAGAGCTTCTTCACCACATATAATCATAAATAAGGTTATTCACTGAAGAGGCAATAAAGAAAGATCATTACTGATATATTCATTTTTATCTTTTAATTAAATTATTGCTTTCTGTAGATATTTGTACAGAAGAAGGTTATGAAGTTTTGGGCTGGTGTCGGCAGGCTTCTAATGCCCTGTACACACGACCGGTTTTGCCGTCGGAATAAACTCCGAAGGTTTCTCCGACAGAATTCCATTCAAGCGGTCTTGCCTACACACGGTCAAACCAAAGCCCGACCAAAGTCCGACCGTCCAGAATGAGGTGACGTATAACACTTACGATGGGACTAGAAAAAGGACATTCAATAGCCAGTAGCCAATAGCTTCTGTCTCGTACTTGCTTCAGAGCATGTTTTGTTTTTGGTCCGTTGGAACAGCATACAGACGATCGGTTTTCCCGATCGGAATTGGTTCAGTCGGAAATATTTACAACATGTTCCATTTCTAGGTCCGTCAGAATTTTCAATAAAAAAAAAGTCCGATGAGGCATACACACGATCGGAATAGACGATGAAAAGATTCCGTCTGACTTTTTCTGTCAGACATTCCGCCCGTGTGTACATGGCATAAGCCTATGACAATGACATCAGTTTGAGACGCTGATGAGATCATTTAGAATTTACTGACAGGTGCATGTGACCTTTCTGACCTGCATTCAACCCACTTCAAGTGGCTTTTGCATTCCCAAAGACCTTCATTGAAAAATTTGGAGAATCCCACCCCACCAAGACATATGCCCTTAGCTAGTTACTCGATGTCTAGGGAGCCCACAGTCTAATTTTTTGCAGGACTTTTTTTAAATACCTTCAAATTTTAAATGACAAAGTCAAGAGAACTATTAAAATTACTAAAACTACATTTATTGTAAAAGATAGTGACAGAAATAAAGGACATGTCTAGGGACAAAAATCTCTAAAGGAAATTCCCCAAAACTTGTAACCTGTCCATGTAAATTTGGGATAGTTGGCACCTATATTATGCTAGAAGGTGTTTTTTTACTTGCCCCAGCTGCCATTTGCATATAGCAGTGTTTGGATTGAGCAATGGGGGAGTTTATTCACAGTGTGGTTAGACTGAACCAAGAACATGTAACATCTGTGCTCAACGAGTATGAATATACAGTAATCCGTGTCTAGTTTTAGTCCTGTAATTACACAGGTTCCCCAGCAAAGTTGAATCATGACAGTTTATGACATCAATAAGGCCTGGTTCACAAATATGCATCTTTTAGTGCATTTTTAGTTTTGCAGAAACACACTACAGTCCATTCAACATGGTTTTCCTTTGGGTTATGTTCACATCTGTGCATTTTATGGAAAGGGCCAGGGATTTTTCTGTTTTTTATTCCATAGACTTCAATGGATCAATAATGTCTATTGAAAGACGCAAAATGCACCTGGGATATGCAAACTGCAACCTGTACGGGTGTGAACCAGGCCTTAGTGATGATACAAATTTGAAATTTAGATCACAGACCTATGTACAGATGACAAAATGGAATCTTTTTTATTCTCTGCTGCAGCATGCAAACGGAAAAAGGAGTCACCCCAATACTATTTTTCTTGATGACTCAATATTGTTTTCAATGACTTTTGAGAGAGATATAGATATATTACACCTACACACACAGTATCTCACAAAAGTGAGTACACCCCTCACATTTTTGTAAATATTTTATTATATCTTTTCATGTGACAACACTGAAGAAATGACACTTTTCTACAATGTAAAGTAGTGAGTGTACAGCTTGTATAACAGTGTAAATTTGCTGTCTCTTCAAAATAACTCAACACAGCCATTAATGTCTAAACTGCTGGAAACAAAAGTGAGTCCACCCCTAAGTGAAAATGTCCAAATTGGGCCCAATTCGTCATTTTCCCTCCCTGGTGTCATGTGACTTGTTAGTGTTACAAGGTCTCAGGTGTGAATGGGGAGCAGGTGTGTTAAATTTGGTGTTATCACTCTCACTCTCTTATACTGATCACTGGAAGTTCAAAATGGCACCTCATGGCAAAGAACTCTCTGAGGATCTGAAAAAAGAATCATTGCTCTACATAAAGATGGCCTAGTCTATAAGAAGATTGCCAAGACCCTGAAACTGAGCTGCAGCATGGTGGCCAAGACCATACCTCGGTTTAACAGGACAGGTTCCACTCAGAACAGGTCTCGTCATGGTCGACCAAAGAAGTTGAGTGCACGTGCTCAGCGTCATATCCAGAGGTTGTCTTTGGGAAATAGACGTATGAGTGCTGCCAGCGTTGCTGCAGAGGTTGAAGGGGTGGGGGGGTCAGCCTGTCAGTGCTCAGACCATACACCACACACTGCATCAAATTGGTCTGCATGGCTGCCGTCCCAGAAGGAAGCCTCTTCTAAAGATAATGCACAAAAATGCCCACAAACAGTTTGCTGAAGACAAGCAGACTAAAGACATGGATTACTGGAACCATGTCCTGTGGTCTGATGAGACCAAGATAAACTTATTTAGTTCAGATGGTGTCAAGCGTGTGTGGCGGCAACCAGGTGAGAAGTACAAAGACAAGTGTGTCTTGCCTACAGTCAATCATGGTGGTGGGAGTGTCATGGTCTGGGGCTGCATGAGTGCTGCCGGCACTGGGGAGCTACAGCTCATTGAGGGAACCATGAATCCCAACATGTACTGTGACATACTGAAGCAGAGCATGATCCCCCCCCTCTTCGGAGACTGGGCCGCAGGGCAGTATTCCAACATGATAACGACCCCAAACACACCTACAAGACGACCACTGCCTTGCTAAAGAAGCTGAGGGTAAAGGTGATGGACTGGCCAAGCATATCTCCAGACCTAAACCCTATTGAGCATCTGTGGGGCATCCTCAAACAGAAGGTGGAGGAGCGCAAGGTCTCTAACATCCACCAGCTCCATGATGTCATCATTGAGGAGTGGAAGAGGACTCCAGTGGCAACCTGTGACGCTCTGGTGAACTCCATGCCCAAGAGGGTTAAGGCAGTGCTGGAAAATAATGGTGGCCACACAAAATATTGACACTCTGGGCCCAATTTGGACATTTTCACTTAGGTGTGTACTCACTTTTGTTGCCAGCGGTTTAGACATTAATGGCTGTGTGTTGTTATTTTGAGGGGACAGCAAATTTACACTGTTATACAAGCTGTACACTCACTACTTTACATTGTAGCAAAGTGTCATTTCTTCAGTGTTGTCATATGAAAAGATATAATAAAATATTTACAAAAATGTGAGAGGTGTACTCACTTTTGTGAGATACTGTATATTTATATAAAATGTATTTTCTCGTATTACAATCAACTTGTTCTAGCATATCAACAGCCAGTCAAAAATACAGCAGACAGAAACCTCAACAGCATTAACTTTTTTGGTTATATTTAGCAAAATGTTTATTACAGTGGTTCTAAAGGCTGACGATTTTTTTTACCTTAATACATTCTATGCATTAGGGGTAGGAAACCTTCTGTGTGCAGCCCCCCCCCCACACACACACACAGTAAATGTTTTCTTCTATACTAACATCAGATCTACATTATATATGCCCTTAGCATCCGTTTACATTCTCCTTTTCATAACCAAGTGCACTGTGAGTAACAACACTTCTATGAACGCTTACTCTTTGGAAAGCTAAAACATTCCTTCTTGTGGTTTTTATATTTATTGTGTGTGTATAATTATTTTTTTTTAAGAGCTCTCAAGTCCGAGCTTTAGTTCAAGTATTCCTTTGAGACAGGGTGGGCTTTCCATAAATGAGAAACAGGGTGGGCTTTCCATAAATATGACCTCCAAATGAGATACTCTTACCTTATCACTGGGGTAATAGTAGAGGCATTCCATTCTTTGCACACAAGCGTACATTCCAAGGTATGGCGAGAAGCATACAGGTAAATCTATGCGGAAGATACATGCCCTTGCTGCTCTGTTTAATGACCTTCAACACACCTATGTATCATAGTCATAGGAGGTCAACTATTTGAGGATCCAGATGCCCAGTTCAACCTACCTTTGATGCCTGCCACATCATCCAAGGAGCAGACTATATTGTTTGATGGACATCAGGCAGTATGGTTTTTGAATACCAGAAAAAAACAAAAAACAAAACTGTAGTATGTGTCAACACATTTAACCACTTGCCGACCGCTGCATGTACATATACGTCGACACAATGGCACAAACAGGCAAATGGGTGTACAGGTACGTCCCTTTAAATTTGCCGCCGTGTAGTCGTGAAGAATACAGGAGATTGTTGCCACATGTACCACACAGCCAGTACTTTCCAGATATCCCTGCAGCTCCTTTAGGCCTCTTTCACACGGGGCAGATCAGTGATGATCCGCCCCGTGAACATCCGCTTGCTCAGCGGGGATAGCTCCGCCGATCCCCGCTGAGCAGGAAGATGACAGGTGCATCGCTGCACACTGTGCAGCGACGGACCTGTCAGAGCGCCGCTCTCCCCTATGGGGGGATCGGATGATGACGGTCCGTAGTGTCCGTCGTCATCCGATCCGATCCGAAAACGGAGGAAAAAGTAGGTTTTTCCTCCGTTACACTTTTCGGATCGGAGCGGGTCGGATGTCAGCGGACATGTCACCGCTGACATCCGACGCTCCATAGGGATGACTGTATGTCCGTTTTTCATCCGAAAACGGATGGATGAAAAACGGACATACGGATCATCCGTGTGAAAGAGGCCTAAATGTCGTTGTAGGCCTCTTTGCAGCCCGACCAGTTTTCATCTCGTCTTTTCATCAACTTTGGAGGGACGTCCAGTTCTTGGTAATGTCACTGTTGTGCCATATTTTCTCCACTTGATGAGGACTATCTAATGCCTTGGATATTCTTATGTACCCTTCTCCTGACATACTTTTTAACAGTGAGATCCCACTGATGCTTTGGAAGCTCTCTGTGGATCATGGCTTTTGCTGTAGGATGTGACTAAGAAAATGTCAGGAAAGACCTACTAGAATAGCTGAACTTTATTTGGGGTTAATCAGATCTACGCCATATCCGGCCCCTCCTCCGCCCCCCCTGCTGTCTTCTGGGAGACACACAGGTCCCAGAAGACAGCAGGGACCAGTGAGGACTCGCAGTGCGACTCACACATGCGCAATAGGGAACCAATCTGTGAGGCCGCAAATCTTCACTTCTTGATCCCCTTACTGAAGATGCCGGCGCCTGCACCCGGGTGCCGAGGGACTGATCGGCTTCAGGTGAGGACATCGAGGGCACCCTGGACAGGTAAGTGTCTTAATATTAAAAGTCAGCAGCTGCAGTATTTGTAGCTGCCGACTTTTCATTATTTTTTTCGATGGAACTCCGCTTTAAAAGGTGGAAAAAGTTCTAAAATGATTTATCTTTGTCTCATTTTTTTACATCAGAGAAACCTGACAGGGGTGTGTAGACTTTTTATATCCACTGTATGTTGACCAACCTGTGTAAAAAAGTTCTACTGTATATACTTGCTTATTCTCAGCCCAGTCTGGCAGATGCAGGGGAGAAAAGAGAGCACTCAATGGCTGGGAATGCCTGTAAGCGGTGAAGTCACCCATAGGCTCCCATGTCTGAGCCGCTGTCTGGGCTCCCTCCTCTCCCCTGCAGGCGCTGGCTGCCACAGGGGAGACAGATCATGTGACCAGACTGGAGTGGGCTGAAAATAGGTAAGTATATAGATCTTTTTTTTACACAGGTTAGGATATTTTTAAGACTACGTAGATTTCGGCTGGAATTCTATTTTAAAGCTGGAGTTAGGCTAATGCAAGGATCCATTTAGTAGATATTTTGAGGTTTAAAAGAGACCATGTTACCTGGCTGACAGCAGGGACAGTTAATGGAGCGTGTCCAGGGTGATTATCTGTCCATAACTGTGGGAAATTGCTCCATCTGCAATTACATCTGAACACTGGCACAGCTATACTCATCTCGCATCCTTGCACCTTGTTGATCAGGCTTATGTGTCAGTTGCAAATATATGAGAACCACAAAAGTTCACTTTTATTATTATATCACAAATTTATTGGTGCCTAATCATGACTTCCTTAAAATTTGTACTAAAACAAAAATATAAATTCAGCACAACAAACTTTGCAACTCCAGATGATAAAGAGGAACTTTACCTGGCTCTCAAAAAGTAAAAGTCATTAACTACTAGTACTGTAGCTGCTGACTTTTACAAAACTCACACCTACCTGCGCTGTTTTCTTCACATCTACAGCTTCACAGCTCTTTTTTTTTCCTATGCTGTCATCTTGGATTTGGCAGCAAGCTGTCACATCTTAACCACTCGCGGCAATCGTGGTACCGATTTCCAAAAGTAGTTTCTGCACTACTTTTGGCAACTTTGAGGGCAATTTCAATAGACATCTGTGCATGAACCCGCACAGATGATTTTAAATCGCCCATGAACTCGGGTTTGAAATCATGCGAGTTTCGAACCCGCTTTCAGTGTGAAGGTGGCCTCAAACATGGAAACTAAAATCATGGAAGGAGACCCTTTTACAAAAGGTAACTAAAAACAACACCTGTGAGCGTGGGCCTCTAAAACCGCACCAGTAATTATTTCAAAGGAGACTATTACCCCGGGGGATGTACACTATAAGGTTTGAGATTAGGGTCATGAAAGGTAAGAGCTTTGAACACTAATGCGCTTGTTATAGTTTATGTACGTTCCTTTCATTTTTTGTTTTAGTGCTTGTTTTAACTTATAATGGACCTATCATTAAAATTCACACTGTACATGAATTAGTAGGGCAATGACAGCATTAAAGCGAGATAAAATGAACATCCCATTAAAAGATACAATAAAAAGCAACCTTTGTTGAAATATTCTTTCAATCCAGAGCTCTCCCCCATATTACTATTTTTTGTCACTAGATGTCCTCAGTCTGATGTGCAGCATTGTTCAACCCAGGTGCTCTGAGCCCAGGTTGTCCTGGACCTGGACAGTGATGATCAGTGATGGACAGTGATGATCAGTTCTGGACAGTGATGATCAGTGATGGACAGTGATGATCAGTGATGGACAGTGATGATCAGTGATGGACAGTGATGGACAGTGATGGACAGTGATGGACATTGTTGATCAGTGATGGACAGTGATGGACAGTGATGATCAGTTCTGGACAGTGATGATCAGTTCTGGACAGTGATGATCAGTGATGATCAGTTCTGGACAGTGATGGACAGTGATGGACAGTGATGATCAGTGATGAACAGTGATGAACAGCGATGGACAGCGATGAACAGTGATGATCAGTGATGGACAGTGATGGACAGTGATAAACAGTGATAAACAGTGATGATCAGTGATGGACAGTGATGGACAGTGATGGACAGTGATGATCAGTTCTGGACAGTGATGATCAGTGATGATCAGTTATGGACAGTAATGGACAGTGTGGGACAGTGATGGACAGTGATGATCAGTGATGGACAGCGATGAACAGTGATGATCAGTGATGGACAGTGATGGACAGTGATGATCATTGATGGACAGAGATGATCAGTGATGGACAGTGATGGACAGCGATGAACAGAGATGACCAGTGATAGACAGTGATAGACAGTGATGATCAGTGATGAACAGTGATGGACAGTGACGATCAGTGATGATCAGTTCTGGACAGTAATGGACAGTAATGGACAGTAATGGACAGTGACGGACAGTGATGGACAGAGATGATCAGTGATAGACAGTGATGAACAGTGATGGACAGAGATGATCAGTGATAGACAGTGATGAACAGTGATGGACAGAGATGATCAGTAATGGACAGAGATGGACAGTGATGAACAGAGATGACCAGTGATAGACAGTGATGAACAGTGATGATCAGTGATGAACAGTGATGGACAGAGATGATCAGTGATGGACAGAGATGATCAGTGATGGACAGTGATGAACAGTGATGGACAGAGATGATCAGTGATGGACAGTGATGAACAGTGATGGACAGAGATGATCAGTGATGGACAGAGATGATCAGTGATAGACAGTGATGATCAGTGATGAACAGTGATGAACAGAGATGATCAGTGATGGACAGTGATGAACAGTGATGGACAGAGATGATTAGTGATAGACAGTGATGATCAGTGATGAACAGTGATGGACAGAGATGATCAGTAATGGACAGAGATGGACAGTGATGGACAGTGATGGACAGTGATGATTTCTCTGTCACTCTGCTTTCTCCTCAGAATGCTTCTTGCAGCCACACAAGTTGATTGGCTCCTTGTGCTGCTTTTTCCTCTCTCACTTCAGCCCTACTGTACAGGGACTGCAAGAGGCTGATACCAGATCCAATTCAGCTACTTACACTGCTTACATCTAAACAGTACATTCATTTGTGCCTTTATATCTGCCTAGAGAATAGCTTTAAAGGAGAAGTCCAGCGAAAGCTTGTTTGGCTGTACTTCTATGGATCGCAGGAGTTCGTTTTGCACTCCTGTGACCCATTTTCAGCAGAGAGCGGGCTGAAGTCCACTCTCTGCTGATGTCACCAGATCAGTCCAGGCACAGCGTCTCGACAATGGGAGTCTGGATCTGCCAGGTGCCTGGACTGACACCCACCTCAGCCTCCCAGTGACCCACCCCTCCACAGCTCAGCGCTCCAATGTGACTGACAGCCTTCAGCTCTCTGCTCAGGGAGCGCTGAAAACCGAGCGATCAATGGTGTTCGATCGCTCGGTTCTCAGTGCAGAGGCACCTAGGGACAGATGCAGCATCCACCTAGGTAAGTACAATTCCAAAAAGGAAAAAAAAAACAACTTTACTTCTCTTTTAACAAAACCAAGCTAATATTTAGAATGAGAGAAACAAATCTACCTATTTATTGCCATGATTAAAAACCCTTTTTTGCTGAGTTTCCATTACCTAAACCCTAGGCAAAGATTACATGGTTCCTGGCTAAAGGTAACATTATTTACATAAACAAATATATTTTTAAATCGAATATCTAAAACACATTCAGGCTCAGAGCGATTCCTGTGTAGGCACCTGAATCGCAGGCGGTTCACACTGACATCTGCCAACCGCTGCGAGTTTTAATGTAAAGTTAAAGACACCCCCAGATCGGTTCCTAGGTCGCAGTGTAAACTGTCAAATGGTACAGGAATCAGATCGCATAGCTGTGAACACCCATGCGATCCGGTTCCAGTGCGGACCAAAAAAAGGGTTCCTTCACCATTTTGTTGCGAATGCGATACGATTTCAGCGATAACATTTTGTATGGCTGAATTTGCATACCACAGACATCGCATGCGATATATACACAGCAATGCAGTGCGAACCCACATGCGATGTCTGTGATCGCATTAGTGTGAACCCAGCCTAAGACACTTGATAGGTATATACCAGTAGAATTTCATTTGAAAATGATTGATTTCACAACATTCATTCCATTTTTTAATGGTTAGTGCGATCAAATTGATTCAAAGGAGCAGGCTGGAAACTTTCTCGAATGAACAAAATTCTAACTATAAATGTGGTTTTCGTTTGGAAAAAATCGTACAAACTGAATGGAACCCTTTTAATAGGTCTGGGATTCCATTCCAATACCAGGTCTGTATGGAATTGTAAGGGCTTTCAAAGAAAATGAGTTGACTCAATAAGGCAAGAAAGAATGTTTTGACGAACGATTTCTTTATGAACGTTCTAACGAGATTCCACTCATGTGTACCCAGCTTTTGACCCCTAAGGAACTCTACACAAAATATTTCATTTCTGTCCTTTAAACAAGTCTTCAATAGGATGTTCAGAAAAAAAAAATGTAATCCTCTAGAGGCTCATTCACACTAGCTGTATGCTGAAACAATCCATTTCAGGTGTCTATGTTGGCTGGGGGGGGGGTCTAGCGTTTTTACAATGCAAGGCACTGTTTACCTTTTTTAATCTATTTTAAAACTTTATTAAAATGTAATGAGAGTTAAAACAGCCACTTAAAAGCAAGCCATAGATGATGCAATCTTCTTTCCTGCAAATTGCTTGATTCCCCCATCAACACAGTCAGTTGATAGGGGAATCCCTCCTACAGTGCTACTCTGTTCTGCCGGCAGAACAAAATGATTACTGCTGCCAGCTATAGCCGCTGTCAGTAATCTCATGCAAGAGATCCCACAGGCTGGTTGTACTGAATTCGATTGATGAGTCCACAGCAGTTCAACCAGCCTGCCCATAAATGGATCGAATCTCGGCCAGTCCCTGCTGAACCGATTCAGATTCGATCCATCCCTGCTGAACCCCACTGAGATTCGATCCATCCCTGCTGAACCCCACTGAGATTCGATCCATCCCTGCTGAACCCCACTGAGATTCGATCCATCCCTGCTGAACCCCACTGAGATTCGATCCATCCCTGCTGAACCCCACTGAGATTCGATCCATCTGTGGCTGGCTTTAGTCTCCTTTGGAAGCCCATGTGACAATGCAAGAGCACAACTGGGAGACAGGAATAGAACATTGTCACCCTATAATAGGAAGTCCCTGAACAAGGACCTTTACAGCATGATAACAATGTATTATTTTAATAAAAGCTGCCCAGTCATTGAAAAGGATTTTTGAAATGATATTACCATAGTACAGCTTATGTTAGATTTTAGTGATTGGGTTTACATAGGTGGGTGGATGGTAAAGAATTGTGCAGCACATTACAGGAACAGAAGCAGCCCTTGCTATTCTCTCCATCATGAGTTTTAATATTTATTATAAAGCTTCCAGTTATGTGCTTATTATAGAAACACCTATTTTAAGACATCCAAGCCCTCTGTTAGCTGCACTGCCTATACAGCATATTTGTGTTTGCAGAAAGACAAAACTGCAACCCTTATTGTACCTCCAATAAAACAATGATTATAATGATAGTGCCACAAACAGGAGCTTGTAAATAATGATGGACCATGGTTATTTCCTTCTTATATACAGTACACACACGATACCTCTGTAATATACTATATAATATTATAAAAATGTACACATGTATGGTGGAAGCTGTAGTTGTTTCTATTACCAGGTATCATCTATACACATTTGCTACAACAAAATGATCTGTGCCCAGGGACTGATGTCCTTTCTGTGTGGGAGGTGTCTTGTGTACAATGCAAGGCACTGTTTACTTTTTTTTGAAATGTCATTAGGTGACATTTTGTTCATTTCTTTGCACCACAGTTCTGCGGTGGAGTGTAAGAGACATGCAGCACTTCTTATGTACCTCTCCAGTCCATCATGGTGTAAACGGAGCACATTGAAAACAATTGTTTTCCATCTGCCCTTTCAGGGGCTTGCATTAGGTGCAGAAAAACGCAAGTGTCTGCACATAGTGGATGAACCCTTAAAGTGGACCTAGCATCAGCTATGATTCTTCATGCCAAGTACATGAATGCTGAGAAATGTCAAAGTTATACACCAACATTATTTATTATCTTTCACAGAGGTCACATTACTCCTCCTGACAGTGTCTTTATCTGCTGTCTTTACCAGTGGGATAGAACCATCGTTGTCCAGCCATTAACCAGGGTCAGCATCTACCGTGGAATTCTGCATTGTGGGCATGCCATTAACCAGGGTCACCATCTACCGTGGAATTCTACATTGTGGGCATGCCATGAACCAGGGTCACCATCTACCATGGAATTCTCTAGGAAGTATAAAAAAAAAGATACAGGCAAGAAAGCTAGAGGGAGAGTCTATAGAAACCTGACATTGCACCCCCGATCCACTGATCACAGGGGCAATGGTCTGCATGATCCTGTAGGAAAAAATAATAAATGCACATTTTTTTCCTGCAAAAATATGTCCATTTATTATTTCAAGAAAGGTGAACTTATCCTTTAAAACAGAGCATAGCTTGAAGGGCTCCTAAAGATGCAAATAGATGGACTGAAATGTATCTGTTTTAGCGGGGACAGGCTGTGTGAAGCTACCTCTGTTCCTCAGAAGTCGATTGTTAGACACAGACTGCACTTAATGTTGGAAAACTTTTTGTTGATCAGCAGCTGCAGCCACTAATCGGTGTATTCTGACAGCAGTCAGAATACAGTGCCCCTACAGGAGGGATTCCTCCATCCACTTCACTTACGTGGATGGAGAAAACATTTTTTTTTTTGTTCAGCCCACTGGCTAAGCGAAAAAAAAAAAAAGACTAACCATCTATGGCCAGCTTTAGCCATGTAATGAAAAGTCACCTATGTAGCTCTACCTTCATCTGACCATTGACACTCTCCTGTCAATGTGAACTTTGACTCGTCATTCTCCATTGTCCAACCATTCAGCTCTTCTCCTCCAGGCACAGAACAGATCAGCTAGTCACACATTCCTCTCCCCTCTCTCACTCCTCTGATAACCTCAGGGGGAAACCTCATAGCATTGATGACTTCCTTGATTACAGATTTATCTTGTTTCAACTATGTTCTCACCCCTAAAGCTATTTTACTTCACTAATCCATGCACACAAATCAGTCCCAAGTACCTCTTATGTGTGATGCTATTGCATGCCATCTATTTGCAATGGTTCTTTCATCCAGGATGACACTGCAAAGGGTTTTTGCCTTATTGAACTCAGTTACTATTTCATTTGATACATACAGTAATTGCAGTTTTTGTCAGTTCTTAATACAGACAGCTTTGCTTATGCTAGCAATCCAAAGGATTCAATAGGAATATACGACATAAGGTTATCACTTCTCTTTCAAGCAAATTACCAACAATTATTCTGCCTTATTCAGTAAGGTTGGTCATACACGGCCCCCCCTATCCTGGGACATTGTATTCTGACAGCAGTATCCACTGCTGTCAGAATACACTGATCAGTGGTTGCAGCTGATTGGTTGCAGCTGCTGACCAGCCAAAAAAACTTCCACATGTTCCTTCATTATGGGATGATTAAATAATTGGCCTATGTTCAGTTGGGAAGGCCACACCCTGGGGGTTATTTACTAAAACTGGAGTGTGTAAAATCGGATGCAGCTCTGCTTAGAAACCAGTGAGATTGGACTTTTTGTTATTTTATCAAAGCTTAAAGGAGTTGTAAAGGCAGAAGGTTTTTTTATCCTAATGCATTCTATGCGGATAAAAAGCCTTCTAAAATAAAAAGCACCCTCTCTATCCAGCAATGTCCACGTGTGCCTCGCCCATCTGGGACTCTCCCTCCTGACTGGCTGAGACACAGCAGCGGCGCCATTGGCCCCCGCTGCTGTCATTCAAATTCAGTTAGCCAATCAGAAGAGAGAGGGGGCAGGGCTGAACCGTGTCTCCGTGTCTGAATGGATACAGGGAGCTGCAGCATGGTTTGGGTGCCCCCATAGCAAGCTGCTTGCTGTGGGGGCACTAGACAGGAGGGAAGGGCCAGGAGCGGCAAAGAGGAACCCGAGAAGAGGAGGATCAGGGCTGCTCTTTGCAAATCCACTGCACAGGGTAGGCAAGTATAACATGTTTGTTATTTTTTATTTTAAACAAGACTTTCCAATCACTTTACTTGAACATGTTAAGAAGGTCAAACATTGGTCAAATTCAGAAAGAATTTTCTTACAAAAATCGTAACTAAGCATTCTCTTTCAAATTTTGCACAATTAGTGGGCTGCGGCAATGGCCAATTTTCATGTGGCTATCAAATTTGAGTGATTGGGCATGTTGGAAAATTTTGGAAAAACAAGCTAATTTCTAATCAATGATGGGAGAATCGTGCAAGAAATATAATAGAAAAATAAATGTGCATGGGCTGTGACCTGAGAAGAAAAGAAAATTCCTGGCCACAAAAATTATTTTCTGTAGCAACAAGATGAAATTGAAGGCTTAGTTGGTCGAATTTTGAAATAAAAAAGGTGGCACCATGGGATCACAAAATTTCTGATTTTCGAAAGAATTTGACAAATGTATGGCCGGATTTAGAAGCTGATTGGCTACCATGCACAGCTGCACCAGAATTTGCACTCTACGGCTTTAGTAAATCAACCCCACTGATTAAAATTTGGCAGAATTTGGGCTGAATTTTAAACAGTGTATGGCCAGCTTAAACTGGATTTTTAATTTTATTTTGAATAGAATAAGGGAGTTAGAACCCCTGCTAAGGACTTTTTCTTTTTGCCCTTCATGTCCCATTGGGGAGATTTCCCTTCACTTCCTGTCCCATAGCCAAAGCAGGAAGAGAGAGGAAATCGCTCCAAAGTGAGGGAATCCCAGATGTCACCAGAACTAGTGTCCCCATTGGAAATTTCCCCTCTATTACTGTTCTGTGTACAACCCAACATTTTCTTTCACTAGTAACTGTAAACATGAAAAATAAAGGAGGATGAATCCTCCTAATGGGGCCACCCACAGTAATAACCTGACAGATCTTTAATACCTCTCCAAGCTATTCCAAAAAAAAAAATAATAATAATAATAGTCACCACGGGTGGAAGGAAAGAAAATTGCTTGATTCCCCCACCAACACAATCACTGTTGATGGGGATATCCCTCCTGCAACACTTGTGTTCTATTGGCAGAGAGCCATCCCGCAGTGATTACATGCAAAAAATCCGACAAGCTGGTTGTACTGAAGTCGATTGATGGACCGACTTTAATACAACAGCCTGTCCATAGATGGATTTGATTCGTCTATGGCCGGCTTAAGCATAGCTCATGAGCGTGTGAGATGGGCAATATAACAGTGCTGTGTTGTTTCTACACCTCTCCTTGATAAGAAATGGTCATGGGACGGAGAGATTGTGTCCACAGATCTTACTGGTTCTAACGTCTGTTGCCAATATCAGATCTCATGGGCCACTCAAAACCCAATACCACACCAATGTTACAATCACATAATAAGTCTCTCAAGGCAATTTATATACACTTCGGCCATACAAGGGTCGAATTCCAAACAAATTTTTTTTTGAAAATCTGAAAATTTGTGCATTTTGTGATCTGATGGTGCCACCATTGATTTTGAACCAACCAAGCCTTCAATTTCCCCTCATGTTGCTACAGATTTTTTTTTCGTAGCGGGGAATATTCTTTTCTTCCTAAGTCGCAGCTCATGTGCATTTCTTTTCAATTATTTTTCTCGCATGATTCTTACATCATTAATTGAAGATGAGTTTTTCCAAAAATTTCCAACATGCCCGATCACTCAAATTCAATGGCCGCACGAAAATTGGCAGTTGCCGCAGCCCACTAATGGTGCTTAATTCGAAAAAAAAACCTTCTAATGCAGGCCATACATGGGTTGGATTCCAAAAAATTTTCTTTAAAAAAAAATCTAAAATTTTTGGGCGTTTTGTGATCCGATGTTGCCACCATTGATTTCGAAGTTTGACCAACCAAGCCTTCAATTTCACCTCATGTTGCTACAGAAAAGAATGTTTGTGGCCAGTAAGCTTCTTTTTTTCCCTATTTTTTTTTTTTTCTTGCGCTCATATGCATTTCTTTTTGGATTACATTTCTCACATGATTCTCCCATCATTAATTAGAAAATTGTAAGCTTTTCAAAAAATTTTCCAACGTGCCCAATTCTTTAATTTGAAGGCCACGTGAAAATCGGCCATTGCTGCGGCCCACTAATGGTGCGAAATTCAAACAAAAAATCTTTAGGTACGATTTTTGAAAGAAAATTCTTTCAGACTTCGACCCATCTTTAGCCGGCCTTGGTTACAAATTGTCATAGGGAAATTCTTTCAGACTTCGACCCATCTTTAGCCGGCCTTGGTTACAATTGTCATAGGGAAATTCTTTCAGGATTCGACCCATGTATGGCCGGCCTTGGTTACAAATTTTCATAAGAAAACTCTTTCAGATTTCGACCCATGTATGGCCAGCCTTGGTTACAAATTTTCATAAGAAAATTCTTTCAGATTTCGACCCATGTATGGCCAGCCTCGGTTACAAATTTTCATAAGAAAATTATTTCAGACTTCGACCCATGTATGGCCGGCCCTGGTTACAAATTTTCATAAGAAAATTCTTTCAGATTTCGACCCATGTATGGCCAGCCTTGGTTACAATTGTCATAGGGAAATTCTTTCAGGATTCGACCCATGTATGGCCGGTCTTAGTTACAATTGTCATAGGGAAATTCTTTCAGGATTCAAACCCATGTATGGCCGGTCTTAGTTACAATTGTCATAGGGAAATTCTTTCAGGATTCAAACCCATGTATGGCCGGCCTTAGTTACAATTTAGAGGGATTTTAAAGCGGAACTAAAGCCTTCTGTCCTATCTGCTGAGTCATCTCAGCCTCTACTTGGATCTGCAGTTGTCATGATAATGTACATGTGGCCAGTCAGGACTCCAGCCACCTCAAAGCCTGAATGGCCATTAGAGAGCTGACATAAGTACACTGGCAACTGTGACAGTTTTTATTAGAGCTATGCCTTTGAATGTAGAATTCATTGTGCAAGTGCTAGCATGCAGATAACAACACTTGTACGTGTGATTAAGGATTTTTAAACAGTTATGGAACATTTATAATATAAGATTTCTTTGGGGAAACAGTTAAAATGGTTGTAAACCTCAGACATGAAATATGAACAAATATCCCTTTATAGTGTGTGCTTGTCTCAATCCAGAGCACTAAGTGTCATTTCTGTCTGCTTCTTCAATCCTCTACTATCTGCATGAGTCACTTCTAACAAGTTTTCCTGACAGCCAGGAAAAAAAGGTGACGGGGAGGGAGCTCCAGCACACAGCCTGTGATGGACAGCCTCGGCTTTGTTCCTGTGTGCCGTTTGAAGGGGGGGGGGGTGTCCCTTCCCTTCAATCAACGATAAAGAATGATGTAGTCCAAGGCACCAAAAGTAATTGGCCTCCATCCCAAATTTTAGACAAAGAAAAGGGAAAGTGGTCAGTGGGACTTTAAATGAGGCCAATCACTATATAAAGTAAACATGTAGGATATAAAACACAGTGTTGCTTTTATGGGTTCCAACAAAAAGGGGGAGTTTTTGAATGAGAGATGTATACCAAAAAGCAGTCTTGACAAAGAACATTGTGAGGTCATGTATAACA
The DNA here is from genome assembly GCA_037952925.1 of Lithobates clamitans. Classification (NCBI taxonomy): domain Eukaryota; kingdom Metazoa; phylum Chordata; class Amphibia; order Anura; family Ranidae; genus Lithobates; species Lithobates clamitans. The sequence goes on from JBBGZY010000342.1 coordinate 1,326,347, forward strand.
TACTGAATAACACAAAAATGCATACACAGAATGGCATACACGCAGGGCATGCTGAAAACCGCATATAAATATTCACGCCATGGTACTTGGCATATCATAAAGTAAAAACAAGTCCTGCAAAACATGGGCCACTGGAAGGGCTGAATGATGTTGGAAAGTCTAGAGTAAAACAATATAAGAGATTGTATGGACATCATGCATCTATGCAAGTCCGACGCGTTTCGTTGGGGGGATAACAACTCTTCAGGGCGAATGCAATGGTGATGTCAACTGCATAGATGTGAACAGAGGATCAGAGCCGTTAAAAACGTCTGGCATGGGAGCTGAGGTAGAGACACGTGGATAAGCAGGGAGCACTGTAGATTCACCAGGGTAAATGTGCAAATGTGGGTGACGGTAAGCCAAAACTTCTTGTTGGTTCACAAGAAAATAGGGAACCAAAATCAACAGGTGAATGCTTGCATATGAGGTGCTCCCACCGAGCTCTGCAGAGTGGAACTGCAGCTCCCCGTCCCCTGCTTTCTGAAAGCTCAGACATGCTGCATAAATTCTGGTCTTTGAATGGATGTAGAGAAGAGAGGGCTGTGGATAAACAGGTACAACCTATGTAGGAGGATCTGTTTTATTTTTGTGTATTACCTTTTGCCAGTCACTTTACAATACATGGTATATGTAATGGTTTACAACCATTTTAAATTGGTGGGTTTAGTTCCACTCTTACCTGGCACTGCTCAGTATATAGTGACCCATGCATTCTAGTCATTTGGTTGTTATTGAGTGATGTGTAGGAGGGTCTGTCTGCTATAATCATATGACTAGACCCATCTTGTAATACGAGGAAATCATATCATCAGGATAGACCCATCTTGTAATACGAGGAAATCATATCATCAGGATAGTCCCATCTTGTAATAAGAGGAAATCATATCATCAGGAAATGATATTTATTGGGGAGCTCAGTACAATACATACACACGGGATAGAATGCCCCCCTGAATCTTTGACGGATCAGGAAATGATGATATCAGCTGCAGATTGAAGGGTCATTTTTAACGACATTAACCACCAAATAGCTCAAAAAACATTTACTGTATACATCTGTTTATATGGTATCTCTATATCTGTGGTACTTTTTCATTAAAATAGAGTTTCCTGCTAAGTCTCTGACGGTTCCTGAGCCATGAAGCCTGGAGGCCCTCCTGCCCTTTATTTTCCAATTGTAGAAATTAATCTGACTTTCTCAGCGCTTCAAATGATTTTTTTTGTTAAAGGGCACCTGTCATGAGAGAAATGCCCTCTCACACTGACATGCATTTGATGCGTTCCCATTGACTTACAATGGAAGGTGCCTTTTTTGTGGACTTTTCAAAGCACATCGCATCTGCAGTGTGAACAGTTACATAGGATTTACACCGTGTTCACATGAAATGCGGCTACTTCAGCGCAACTTCAAAAGCTGCCGGTCAGTGCGATTTCATGTGTGGTTTGCTGACATCTGTGCGACTTCAAGCACGGATGTCTATGCAAGTCGCACATGAAATTCGCCAAAAATAGCGCAGGAGCCTTTTTCAATTGGTGCAAGTTGGAGTCGCACTGATTTGAACAGTTCCATAGGCACAAATAGGGTGCAACTTATGCGATTTTAAAATGTCAAAGTCACACTGGTATGAACGGGGGCTTAATGGGGAATAGATTTTATGTGCTTTTGTCACCCTGGAAATGCATGGCAAAAGCGCACCAGTGTGAAAGGTGTCAGAGGCTGCCATTGCTGACTGCTCCGTCTGTTGGTTGCCTGCTGGCATGCTGATCTTATTATTTCAACACCTTGGGCTCATTCACACTTTTCTGCACTTATAAATCGCAGGTCTCTGCAAGGGACACAGAAAGCCATTGTTTTCTATGTGCCCTGTTCATGTTCACAATACAACAAAGCATTTTTCCACGCCGCACCCGAGATCTCTGTCTGTCTGCTGAGCTGTGGTGCATAGAAATGAAAACGGTCATTTCATAAAGATAAACAGTGTTGTGTTATGAACGCACAAGGCCCTCCCCCCACCGCCCATACAGAGCAGACACCAGGGCTGGACAAGGGGTGGGCAGGAGGGACAGTTGCCCTGGGCGCAGTAAAGCAAAGAGGCAAAAAAAAGGTTGCAGGGTTTTACACCTATTCTACGGCATGTATGAATAGTGGGGAAGGGAGGCGCAATTCTGGATCTTTGCCCTGGGCGTTGGACAACCCTGTCCCAAACCTGTCCCAGTACTGCCAGCCACTGTTTTCCTGGGCAGGCTTAAGCCAGCAGGGACCAGCCAAATTTCAATCAATGTATGGGCAGGGTGATTATGCAGAGGTCAATCTACCAATCAACTTCTGAACAACTGCCCTGTTGGAAAATTTCTGCTCGATCAGTGCCACCAGCAATAGCCGGCAGTGCTGATCAGTGTAATGTAAGGGCAGGGAAGCCTCCCCACTGTCAGAATACAAAAACTCCATGGGAGGGACTCCCCCCGTCCATCTCGAATGTGTGGATAGGGTTGGGGAATCTATTCATTTTCTTTAGTTCAACCCGCTGGTTGAAGAAAATGAATCATATATGGCCTGCGGTAGCAGCTGAAGGTGCCATAGCCGGCAGTGCTGATCAGTGTATTCTAATGGAGGGGAAGTCTCCTTATTCTCAGAATACAACTACCTAGTGGGAGGATTTCCCCATCTACCTCTAATGTGTGCATGGGGGGAATCAAGTCTTTTGTTTCAAAACATGCAAAAAATGCACAAAGATGCCCATGTTTTTTTTTCCCCCAATAAATATTTTTTGATTGGATAAAAAAAAAATCATTAAAAAAAAATAAATAAAGCCTCGGACTTTTACAAAAAAATGTTCCAAACTGCTCAGTGCAAATGTGAATGCAGCCTTATTGCTGGTGGTTGTAGTTCAGGCTTTGCTCAGGATAGGCAATGAAGAGCAAATCAGCATGTCACACCATCCTAATAGACAACCATGATTTCATGTCTAGGGGTTCTCATCCACTATTGACATTTGCAAGGACACAGTTAATGGCTCCTATTTGATTTGCTCTACTGAGTCTCAACCCCTTTATATTTTCTACTGGTATGTCTAATGAGCTCGGGACCTCAGTCATGGCCAGCAGTCATTAGTGACTATCAGAACAATGGAGCTACAACAGAAATGACAATGCTATAGATAAATAGAGATTAAAAGTATACCTAAAAACATTTTTTTTCTTTTTAGATAGAGAATGAAAGGGTTAAAATGTGTCAGAACCTGAGCAGCCAAAATGTTGCCTTTTAGGTAGGTGGAGGGGAGGTAAAAACGCAGTAAAAGCCTGCCAGAAGTTCTAACCCCTAACTTCTCTATCCAAATCTAAAAATAAAAAAGAAGTGTTGCCATTATGTGGCTGAAAGTGATAAATTCAATAATAATTACATGAGGTGAGAAATATCTATGTATCTGTAGATCTATCTCTCGTAGCTTTACCATACATGCTACAATCTGACGATAAAAACTCTGTGCAACCAACCTTGGAACTACCAAACTATGCAATATGAAAACCTACCTAAACAATTCAATTTGTATCCAATCAGGAAGGTCCTTGACTACATTCTTGTTGGTGGATCTAGATTGTGCAATCAGACTAACACGTGTGGCACACACAATACAACCCGATCTTTAGCTCTACCAGCAACTGTGTAATCTAAGGGTTGGTCCTCATATTACAACATTTTGGTTAATTAAAAAGGAGGTTGAACAATTAGACTGGAGTGTTAATAGCAGCTACCGTAAGGTTTGTGCAGGAACTGATGAGATCAACAGTAATTCCACTGATGAGGCTCAAAATAGAGTATCCATCTATCTACTGCATTAATATACTGTATCAATCTATTGTATCTATCTATATTACTATACTGTATCAATCTATTGTATCTATCTATATTAATATACTGTATCAATCTATTGTATCTATCTATATTAATATACTGTATCAATCTATTGTATCTATCTATATTAATATACTGTATCAATCTATTGTATCTATCTATATTAATATACTGTATCAATCTATTGTATCTATCTATATTAATATACTGTATCAATCTATTGTATCTATCTATATTAATTTACTGTATCGATCTATTGTATCTATCTATATTAATATACTGTATCGATCTATTGTATCTATCTATATTAATATACTGTATCAATCTATTGTATCTATCTATCTATATTAATATACTGTATCAATCTATTGTATCTATCTATATTAATATACTGTATCGATCTATTGTATCTATCTATATTAATATACTGTATCGATCTATTGTATCTATCTATATTAATATACTGTATCAATCTATTGTATCTATCTATATTAATATACTGTATCAATCTATTGTATCTATCTATATTAATATACTGTATCAATCTATTGTATCTATCTATATTAATTTACTGTATCGATCTATTGTATCTATTTATATTAATATACTGTATCAATCTATTGTATCTATCTATATTAATATACTGTATCAATCTATTGTATCTATCTATATTAATTTACTGTATCAATCTATTGTATCTATCTATATTAATATACTGTATCAATCTATTGTATCTATCTATATTATTTACTGTATCGATCTATTGTATCTATCTATATTAATTTACTGTATCGATCTATTGTATCTATCTCTATTAAAATACTGTGTCAATCTATTGTATCTATCTTATTATTAATTTACTGTATCGATCTATTGTATCTATCTATAGTCTGTATTAATATACTGTATCAATCTATTGTATCTATCTATATTCTGTATTAATATACTGTATCAATCTATATTCTGTATTGATATACTTTATCTATTGTATCTATCTATCCACCTTTTTCATCTATCTCTCTCTCTATTGTATCTACTTACTGTATCTATTGATCTACTGTGTCAATCTGCTGTATCTACTGTATTAATTTATTCACTGTATCTACCTACTGTATCTACTATATCTACTGTCTCTAGCGATTTACTGTATCAATCTACTCTAATGTATCTATTTACTATATGAATCTACTCTATATATACTCTGTCTCTATCATATTACTGTATCTACTGTATCTACTCTTTCAAGCTACTGTATCTACTCTATTTTATCTACCGACTGTATTTACTGTATCTATCTATTGTATCTACCTACTATATCAATTATATCAATCTACTGTATCTACTGTCTCTATCTTTCGAATTACTGTATCTATCTATCGACCTTATATTTATTTTTACTCTTTATCTTACCGTATGCTGGACCTCTAATAGTTTCTGTGTCCCCAGCATTAAACCTTTACAAGCATTGCCATAAATCAGTGTAGTTAAACAAAAACATGCCATATAACTGTGACTTTGGAGCTGAAGCAGTCATTAAGCAGTGTTTACTAACACAAATAAAGGAGGAAGAATTGACCATAATAAACACATTATTGGCTAAGCAATAATGATTGCTAACTTTTGCTTTATTCATGAAGATATCATTTGCTGTAGGTTTAACTGTTCCACTGTCTGAGCTCTTGACCACAGATGGCGAGAAGCTGAAAATGTGTTGGGCATAAAATTTTGGGCATTTTCGAAAAGTCCAAATTCAGGAAATACATTGCGCGGGTAAACGCCAATCCAAAGAAGAAGCATCAGTATTTACTAGAGTATGACCACGTACCGCTATTCACGTGTACAGCAGGCTTTATGTGACACCTGTGGCTCTACAGGCATGGGAAAATATCTGTAACTGTACACCCAGCATACTTGTAGCCTGTCATTGTTGGTGTGTATGAGGCCTAAGGGACTCTGACCATTGGCGGAGTATTTCAGTGTCTTACCGGCTTTCCTCCAGTCATCAAAAATGAGATATAATATATATATATATATATATATATATATATATATATATATCACACATGACTGCAGCAATGCTTTCTGATGTGTCACCGGCCTAAGAAGCCAGACTAAAGCAACTATATGGCGGCATGTCCCAACAGGTCTCGGCTCAGAAGACACTCGCTGGCAAACAACTTTAGGCTGAGAACTCACCAAGCTGTCACTACCAGTGTGTGGCTGAAATCTTAATATGAGGCAATTACACTTGAGGATAGGACTGAACTGGTACTGGAAAATTGGCTGCCATGCCAGGCTAGATATACATGACTGTTACCTCATTAAAGTGTGGTAATCACTCTAATTCTAGCTGGTAATAAACAAGGATTTTAATTTTTTTTATTAGTAAACGGTTGGGTCCTAAGGCTCGCTGCGTGTGTGCGGGCCGCATTTGCGTGGGCACAGCAGCCCATTCACTCAAATGGGCTACCGTGCCTGCGCGTCCCTCAATAAAATGTGCATGCGCCTTTTTTTTTTTTTAAACCTGGCCTGCAGAGATTTGCATGGTCATTTTGACCATGTGATTTCCCATGGTTTCTGCACCCACAAATGTGCTGCGTTTTTACATGCATGGGGGGGTGCAATTCAGAATGAATGGCAGTCCTACGCGTTTTCTTGCAGCAGCACATTTTCACTGCGGGCGTTTGTTGTTGCGCTGCAATTCCCACACCCACAGCCACCTGCATAGATGTGAACCGAGTGTCAACATTTTTTCCACCCTATAGAACATGGGTTAGTCAAGACGTAGTTTAAGTATTAATTAATTACAGTATTTATACAGCGCTGGTACTTTACATATTATACATTCACATCAGTCCCTGCCCCCAAGCAACTTACAACCTAAGGTCCCTATCTCACATACATATACACACATACTAGAATCAATTTAGAAAGGAGCCAACTAACCTGCCAGCATGTATATAGAGTGTGGGAGGAAACCGGAGTACCTGGAGGAAACCCATGCAAGCATTGGGAAGACAGTATTTATACAGCGCTGGTACTTTACATATTATACATTCACATCAGTCCCTGCCCCCAAGCAACTTACAACCTAAGGTCCCTATCTCACATACATATACACACATACTAGAATCAATTTAGAAAGGAGCCAACTAACCTGCCAGCATGTATATAGAGTGTGGGAGGAAACCGGAGTACCTGGAGGAAACCCATGCAAGCATTGGGAAGACATGCAAGCTCCATGTCCTCGAAGGGATTTGAGCTGAAGACCCTAGTGCTGCAAGGCATAAGTGCTAACCACTAGCTGAATACTATAGCTGTATAGCTAGTATACTATCTAGAACAGTAGCAGGATATTTATGATTTTTTGCATTAACATTATGTGTACTTACAATTATTTGCACCCCATTCTATGAAAAAGCCACAATACATACCACTGTACAACTACCATAGGCTCTGTTTAGCAAAGGTAAGCTGACAGATCACATTAGATGGACATATGAATGTTTGTAAAATTCTTATTCTTTAGAATTAACGGACGGTTTTCTGTTATATTCATTACAAAGAACTATTCCTTGAGTAACGAATGATAATCATAAATACACTAAAGTAAAAAACACATTTACACATTGTCAGAGTCCAGCTCTTCTAGAAGGTAGACAGTTCTAGACTAATTAAGACAATCTGAAATTAGGAGACTTCAAACATTTGTTCTCCAGCTCTGGATGCATTCAAGCCACTGACAACAAAACAGAGAAAACAGCTTTCAGCATGTTAGAAGGGGTACACTAATTAAAAGCTTATTTCAGGTCTCGGGGAACCCCTGCTAATAATTACGAACTCCACATAATGGTGATGGTCAGTGGAAGAATACTTCCTACACTGGTGGTCAATGAGAAGAACACCCCACTTACAGGTATCTACAAAGGTCAGTGGAAGAATGCCTCCTACATTAGTGGTCAATGAGAAGAATGCCCCACTTACAGGTATCTACAAAGGTCAGTGGAAGAATGTATCCTACATTAGTGGTCAATGAGAAGAATGCCCCACTTACAGGTATCTACAAAGGTCAGTGGAAGAATGCATCCTTCATTAGTGGTCAATGAGAAGAATGCCCCACTTACAGGTATCTATAAAAGTCAGTGGAAGAATGCTTCCTATGTTAGTGGTCAATGAGAAGAATGACCCGCTTTCAGGTATCTACAAAAGTCAGTGGAAGAATGCTTCCTACATTAGTGGTCAATGAGAAGAATGACCCGCTTTCAGGTACCTACAAAAGCCAGTGGAAGAATGCTTCTTACGTTAGTGGTCAATGAGAAGAATGACCCGCTTTCAGGTATCTACAAAAGTCAGTGGAAGAATGCTTCTTACGTTAGTGGTCAATGAGAAGAATGCCCCACTTACAGGTATCTAAAAAAGTCAGTGGAAGAATGCTTCTTACGTTAGTGGTCAATGAGAAGAATGCCCCACTTACAGGTATCTATAAAAGTCAGTGGAAGAATGCTTCTTACGTTAGTGGTCAATGAGAAGAATGACCCGCTTTCAGGTATCTACAAAGGTCAGTGGCGATTGCTCCCTGCTCAAGGAACCTCTAGCAACCTTTGGGTTCAATTGATAAGGGTTGGTCTAGGAAATAAAAGCCTGTTACAGCAATGTGAACCCATAAGAACAGTTTCAGAACTACAACAAAAAAGATCTTGACCTGCCTGGCTTACTTACTAGCAGAACTCAAACAGAATCCTGTGACATTGATTGCAATTTAGTTCCAAGCATGTGAATAACATTTAAAAAAACAAACAAATAGAATATCTCTTTTCTTAATATCCACCTTTCGCCATTGCTGGTGTTGAAGAATCAGAGTATAAGAGTAGCACTCACCTGAGATCTCTGACTGGGGTACCCCATTGAGGTTAAAGCCCTTGGCACTGTACACCTGTCTCACAGATTCACAGCTCTTGGCTTTGCTCCCTGTATCTCCTTCTGCCCAATGTACCAAGAAGAGCAGTCCGAGAGGCCACCATGAGTATCCACATATCCTCTCCATGTCCTCTGCTAGTGGGCTATATGTACCAGCCAAGAAATGTCACTGGAAGAGTTGGGAAGCTGGAGCACAGAGGCAAAGGAAGCAAGCATGCACAGCCCAGCTGGCAATGCCAGGAAGCCCTGAGATCTGCTCCTACAGGACTGGTATATGGAGAGCACACTGACAGCAGCTAGCAAATGTTGTGGGTGCTGAGTGCTGATATCAGGGGCACACAGGGGCCCCAGGATCCATAGAAGACACAATGGGTGAACAAGGGCATGTCCAGGATGTGGCACAGAGTGGGCACAGCTGAAGGCCAGAAATGCAGAGTGCTGGGACACTGCAATGGAATGAAGGGGGGACACTTGTGATGAATGGGGTGTAGTCCTTGAATTAGCACTGGATTCCAGCAATCACATCCAATGACCTATTTCTCTATAGAGGTGGCAGCGCTCATTGCAATCACTTGGGTTCCTTTGTGCAATGTATGTCTACATGATTCTCCCTGCCTGCCTGCTGCTCCGGGGGGTCAGTGTGCGGTGTCCTCCTCCATTCTGCCGCTGTGTATGATGGGGAGGGGGTCCCTCTAATCCAGGACAAGGTGATACCCCTTCTCCTCCCGGTCTATGAGGAGGAGGAGGAGGAGAGGGATGCGGCGGCTGCTGCTGCTGCTGTGCGCTCGCTGACTGATGCTGCCTGCCGTCCCCGCACCTCCCGTGTAGAATGAAGCTTCAACTCCAGCCGCACACTGCACATTGACAGCCGCCAGCCAATCACAGCCCCCGGCACAGCCCCGCTCTAATAGAATACAATTAGCATCCGGATTGGGTGTCAGGGTCAGCCAGGCAAGAGGTGGAGATCTCTCTGCTGGGTGTGAGAGAGAGAGAGAGAGAGAGCATTGATGTCTACTACACAACTATCTCCATCTACAGTGACAGGCTACACTAGGTTTATTACATATATACACACCATGCTGGATCCTCTTTATACAGTATATACACTGTCAGGTTACACTAGATCTACTTCATATATACACACCATGCTGGATCCTCTTTATACAGTATATACACTGACAGGCTACACGAGATCTACTGCATATATACACACCATGCTAGATCCCCTTGTACAGTATATACACTGACAGGTTACACTAGATCTACTACATATATATATATATATATATATATATACACCCCATGCTGGATCCCCTTATACAGTATATACACTGACAGGCTACACAAGATCTACTACATATATACACACCATGCTAGATCCCCTTATACAGTATATACACTGACAGGCTACACAAGATCTACTACATATATACACACCATGCTGGATCCCCTTTATACAGTATATACACTGACAGGCTACACTAGATCTACTACATATATACACACCATGCTGGATCCCCTTTATACAGTATATACACTGACAGGTTACACTAGATCTACTACATATATATATATATATATATATATATATATATATATATATATATATATATATACACACACACCATGCTGGATCCCCTTTATACAGTATATACACTGACAGGCTACACAAGATCTACTACATATATACACACCATGCAGGATCCCCTTTATACAGTATATACAATGACAGGCTACACAAGATCTACTACATATATACACACCACGCTGGATCCCTTTTATACAGTATATACAATGACAGGCTACACTAGATCTACTACATATATACACACCATGCTGGATCCCCTTTATACAGTACATACACTGACAGGCACAGATTACACTAAATCTACTTCATATATACACACCATGCTGGATACCCTTTATACAGTATAGGGTTGTCCCGATACCACTTTTTTAAGACCGAGTACAAGTACCAATACTTTTTTTCAAGTACTCACCGATACTGATTACCGATACTTTTTTTTAATGTCACGTGACAGTGTTTTTTTTGGGGGGTTTTCTTTTACAATTTTTAAAAAAAATTTTTTTTGTTTCTTTACAATGCTTTCTTTTTTTTCTTTTTTTTCGAGAGGGAGGGGGTGGATGGTGTCTGTGTGTTTTTTATTATAATTTTTATTATTTTTTTTTTAATTATTTATTGCAATACTTTTTTTGTTTTAATCAGCCGTGTTGGGGGGCTTTGTGAGATATCAGGGGTCTTAATAGACCCCTGAAATCTACCCCTTGAGACAGAGAAAGAGATTGAGGATAGAGATTCCCCAGTTCCTTTCTCTGCAGCCTCAGCTGCACTGAAAATGAATGGAGAGAAGACCATTCCTCTCCATTCATAAACTGAGACATCGTAATCACAGGAGATTACAATGTTTTAGTTATGTGAATGGACAGAGTCAGTGATCACTGACTCTGTTCATACATCAAAGGAAGGAGGATGACATGGAGAGGGACAGCAGAACGGAGGGGAACACCGAGGAAAACTGAAGTGGGACAGCAGCAGAAAGGAGGGGGACAGCAGCAGAAAGGAGGGGGACAGCAGCAGAAAGGAGGGGGACAGCAGTAGAATGGCGGGGGACAGCAGCAGAACGGCGGGGGACACGGAGGAAGAAAGGAGGGGGACAGCAGCAGAACGGCAGGAGACACGGAGGAAGAAAGAAGGGGGGCAGCAGCAGAACAGAGGGGGACACGGAGGAAGAAAACAGTTGTACAGCAGAACGGAGGGGGCATGGAGGGGGACTGAAGGAGGATGCGGTGACAGTCAGCGGTGATCGTGTGTGGGGAAGTTACAAGCACCGATCACCGCTGTATAGATTTCACTAAAGCAGCTGAAAGGGGGGGAGAAGCTTGTAACTCCCCCACTCAACGATCACTGCTGACTGTCCAGGTATCGGGTGAAGTATCGGGAGCATTTGCCCGAGTACAAGTACTCGAGCAAATGCTTGGTATCGGTGCCGATACCGATACTAGTATCGGTATCGGGACAACCCTAATACAGTATATACACTGACAGGCTACAATAGATCTATTTTATATATACACACCATGCTGGATCCCATTCAATTGGCTGTTCCTAGAAAAAGACTCAACAAAAAGTCTGAGGAACCCTCCCAGGGACCAGGTACGGCTGTACCAATATAGGTTCCTACACTGGTGGTGGTTGCTACTCGAGTAACCGGAGGGTCTTCCCATCAGCCCTCCATTTTTGTTTTTTGAACTTCGAAATCACCAACTATCAATGTAGCTGGACAAACAAGACAATTGGCTGTTCCTGGGAGAAAACTCAACAAAAAGTCTGAGGAACCCTCCCAAGGACTAGGTATGACTGTACCAACACAGGTCCCTACACTGGTGGTGGCTGCCACTTAAGTAACCGGAGAGTACTCCCATCAACCCTCCATTTTCGTTTTTGGAGATTATGAATCGCCAACTATCAATGTAGCTGGACAGACAAGACAATTGGCTGTTCCAAGAAGAAGACTCAACAAAAAGTCGGAAGAACCCTCCCAGGGACCAGGTACAGCTATACCAACAAAGGTCCCTACACTGGTGGCGGCTGCCACTCCAGTAACCGGAGGGTCTTCCCATCAGCCCTCCATTTCTGTTTTTGGAGCTACAAAATCACCAACTATCAATGTAGCTGGACAAACAAGACAATCGGCTGTTCCTAGGAGAAGACTCAAAAAAAAGTCTGAGGAACCCTCCCAGGGACCAGGTACAGCTGTGCCAACACAGGTCCCTACACTGGGGGTGGCTGCCACTCCAGTAACTGGAGGGACTTCCCATCAGCACTCAATTTCCCTTTCTGCAGCTTCTTAATCACTATCAATATAGTTGGACACGCAGTACAATTGGCTGTTCCTAGAAGAAGACTCAACAAAAAGTCTCAGGGACCAGGTACGGCTGTACCAACACAGGTTCCTACACTGGTGGTGGCTACCACTCCAGTAACTGGAGGGACTTTCCATCAGCCCTCTATTTCCCTTTCTGCAGCTTCTGTAGAAGCTTTAAGGTTAATCAAATAAGGGAAAGGTAGAACAAGGGGAGGGGCAGTATAGAAGAGGGAGAGAGGGAGGTAAAGAGAGGAGGGTTGGGGGAAATTAAGGGGTGTGGGGGTTCCCCCCAACCCTCATCCCCTTCTTTTCTCCAACCTCTTCCCCCCCCGCCACCTTTCCTCCCTCTCTCCCTCTTCTATACTCCCCCTTGTTCTACCTTTCCCTTTAGAATGTGATATTTTTGATTAACCTTAAAGCTTAATGTCTACATTTGGACAAACAAGACAATTGCCTGTTCCTAGAAGAAGACTCAACAAAAAGTCCTAGGAACCCTCCCAGGGACCAGGTACGGCTGTACCAACACAGGTCCCTACACTGGTGGCTGCTGCCACTCCAGTAATCGGAGGGTCCTCCCATCAGCCCTCTATTTCCCTTTCCGCAGCTTCTGCAGAAGCTTTAAGGGTAATGAAAAATATCACATTCTAAAGGGAAAGGTAGAACAAGGGGGAGGGGGAGTGTAGAAGAGGGAGAGATGGAGGAAAAGAAAGGGGGGAGGTTGGAAAAAATAAAGGGGTGTGAGGGTTCCCCTCAACCCTCACCACCCTTCTTTCCTCCAACCTCCCTTCCCCCCCTCTCCTTTCCTCCCTCTCTCCCTCTTCCATACTCCCCTACCCCTTGTACTACCTTTCCCTTTAGAATGTGATATTTTTCATTAACCTTAAAGCTTAATATCTTCAATTGGCAACTCTTGGATATGAGGCAGCTTTTGGACGACTCAGTTCGGTTCCCCATGGGCCTAGCAGGCTGTTTACCACCAACATCTCAGGCACTTTTTTACAGGTGATTATGTTTGATTGATGTATTGTCGATCTACGTTAAGTGATTGACTATGTTGTGAAGTTTGGAGGCCGGTAGGCTTTTGAGGCGTGTGTTGGACTGGCTATAAGAGGATGTTGGAGGCTTGTATGTTTTTGAAGCGTGTGTTGTACCGGCTATGAGGGGAGGTTGGAGGCCGGTATGTTTTTGAGGCGTGTGTTGGTCCGGCTATGAGGGGAGGTTGAAGGCCGGTATGTTTTTGAGGCATGTGTTGGACCGGATATGAGGGGGGGTTGGAACTCTTTTTGTCTTCAGAGGCGGGAGGAGCCTTTCCAACTTTCTATAGGCTTTCTCTGCTGGAGAAATGAGAACTCTTCCCACCATTGAGGTCCTTCATGGATAAGTCCAAGGCCTTACTCACAGGGGGTGTATGAATCTGTACCTTGTGTGGGGGATGAGTTAATCCCAAAAAAGACATCCATGCGGGTGCAGTTGCACAGAAGCACCCTGGGTACGTTCGGGACTGTGCACTGGCACCCACACAGATGTCACATTGGGTACAACCGCTGCAACCCAGTTGACAGCTATGGGACTGCCTGCACGGGGGGCTGGGAACAGCTGTGCATCCCCATTCCAGTAAACACGGCCATCCCATGGGGTATGGACTCATACCCTCCGTGTGAATGAGGCCTAAGGGTGAATGGAATATTTAGCTCCATTGTGCTCAGTGGGGGTGGGCCTTAGAAAACAGAGGCCGTATATGGGCAGCACAGAGGCTTAGGGCTTAGCCTTGCAGTAATGGGGTCCTTGTTTCAGATTCTGACCAGGACACTATCTGCATGGAGTTTGCATGTTCTCCCTGTGCTTGCGTGGGTTTCCTCCGTGTACTCCGGTTTCCACCCACACTACAAAGACATGCTACCTTGCATTGGTGGTGCAGTGGTTAGCATAGCTGCCTTCCCAGCAGCTGACCCAGGTTTGATTCCTGGCCAACGCCATCTCCAATACTTAGAGTCCTCAGAGAGAAAAGCACTATAAAAGGGCAATGCTGAGTATATATTAGCGGTGGAATAAAGAATGAAGAAAATGTGTGGTATGTTTGAGGAAGAAAATGTTCCCCCAGAATCTATAGAAGGTAGGAGTGTTGAATTTAATCGCAGCATCCATGCATCGCAATTCAGCTGCCTGCGATTCAGCATCGATGCTGCGACCGACATAATCGATTTCGGGGTGACGTCATCTGCATGCCGCGCTGTGCCCTGCCTCTACGAACGGAGCTGAAAGCAGCCGAAAGGCGCTGTGCCCCGCCTCGTCGAACTGAGCCAAGGACATTAGCCGCGCACTTATTTCCTTCCTCCCGATGACGTCATCCCCAGCCGCGTCGCTGTGTTTTTAGCTGGATTACTACAGGAGAGACATGTGGAGCACTGGAGCGAGTGTCCCCGACTCCCGGTCTCCAGAGAGTCCTCCTCGACTGTCACATAGGCTGCTGCGGGTAACCTAAGCCCGCACTTGTCCCCCTCATAACAGGCTGCTGCGGGCAGTGAGAGACCCGAGCGAGCCAGAAGAATACTGGATGACTGCGCTTGTCCTCCTCACAGGCTGCAGGGAGAAACCAGTGCACAACTGCACACTCATCAACATCATCGGGTACTTAAAGACACATATTTGATGCACCATTATGTACACATTTTTCATGAATTATGGTTTATGCATGTCTTATTATGTTAGTGATTGATTCACATCACAATTTCATTGATACCTTTTTTTTGTATGATTTATGGTTTTGCTGATAATTGACCCCACACATGCAGCCATGCACTGCATGTGTGGGGCAGTGATGAAGAAAACCATAAATCATACAAAAAAAAAGTATCAATGAAGTTGTGATGTGAATCAATCACTAACATAATAAGACATGCATAAACCATAATTCGTTAAATGGCATACACTGTCATTTGGGGGACATTATAGGAACATTGTCTGCAGTCTCGGATCCTCTCTTGTACCATTGTCCGCAGTCTCTGTCCATTTCTTGTATCATGTGCGCAATCTCTGACCCTCTCTTGTATCATGTCCGCAATCTCTGACCCTCTCTTGTATCATGTCTGCAGTCTCTGACCATCTCCTGTAACATGTCTGCAGTCTCTGACCATCTCCTGCAACATGTCTGCAGTCTCTGACCATCTCCTGCAACATGTCTGCAGTCTCTGACCATCTCCTGCAACATGTCTGCAGTCTCTGACCAATGACCATCTCCTGCAACATGTCTGCAGTCTCTTACCATCTCCTGCAACATGTCTGTAGTCTCTGACCATCTCCTGTAGTATGTCTGCAGTCTCTGACTATCTCCTGTAGTATGTCTGCAGTCTCTGACCATCTCCTGTAGCAATCGATTCGTGAGGCCAGTGAAGATGCGCACCCCTAATAGAAGGTGAACCCAGCAACTGATAGAAGACGCTTAGGCTGCTCTCACACCTAGGCCTTCCAGATCGCGGATGGAATTACTACAATGCCCGATTTGCTGCAAAACACAGGACGCGCTTGTGATCCCGTTACTTTCAATGGCACCCCAATCACGGGACAATATTGTCACCTGACAAATCACACAAACAAAATCATGGGACGCCTATTTCCCAAAAGCTGTCCTGCAATTTGTCAGGCGACCATTGCGGCAAAATCATGCCTCGATTGGGGTGATGTTGAAAGGAGGGGATCGCAAGCATGTCCTGCGTTTTGCAGTGATTCAGGAGTCCGGAACTCCTAGGTGTGAACAGAGCCTCCCCCCAGCAGGAATATTACTCCCATATGCCCCCCAGCAGGAATATTGCACCGACACCCCACCATCCTGACACACCAGTGGGACGTCCATCAGCACTGCAGGCTCCAGAAGGCGGGACCTGCTATGTGACTCGGCCACACTCGGGATAAGTTTAGTCCCTGCTTGGCGGCGCTCGGGGCTATAAATAGAACGGTGCCCACTCGAGACTCTGGGCTTTTCGGGACCCACTCGGGGCTTCAGCCACGGTGAGCCCCCCCTGCGGACGCCACTGGTGTGCTGATAACAGGAATCCTGCTGCAGGTATCTGGGAACATTTCATAGCCTCTCCTTCTATCAGCATGTTCCCTGTAGGGATTGGCTGTCTGTTTGGGTCGAACATGAATTCGACTCGACATTGACTGTTCGTCCGTTTGCTGAATATCGAGTAATTTGGGGTGCTCGCGGCAAATTCGAAATCTATGGGAGAAATCAAAAGTGCTAATTTTAAAGGTTAATATGCAAGTTATTGTCATAAAAAGTGTTTGGGGACCTGTGTCCTGCCCCAGGGGACATGTATCAATGCAAAAAAAAAGTTTTCACAAAGGCCGTTTTTTTGGGAGCAGTGATTTTAATAATGCCTAAAGTGAAACAATAAAAGTGAAATATTCCTTCAAATTTCGTACCTGGGGGGTGTCTATAGTATGCCTGTAAAGTGGCGCATGTTTCCCGCGTTTACAACAGTCCGAGAGCAAATTGACATTTCTAAAGTAAAAGAAAGTCATTTAAAAGTACTAGCGTAGCGCCGGCAGCTATAATGAATTGTCGGGTCTCTGCAATACTCATAAAAGTAATTTTAAAAAATGGCCTGGGATTCCCCCACAGTGCATTACCAGGCCCTTTGGGTCTGGTATGAATATTAAGGGGAACCCCGAACCAAAATTTAAAAAAAACAATGCGGGGGGGGGGTGGGTCCCCCCAAATTCCATACCAGGCCCTTCAGGTCTGGTATGGATATTAAATGGAACCCCGCTCCAAAATAAAAAAGCGGGGATGAAGATGTCGGAGGAAGAGGCGGCGAGAAGACCGAAGGAAGAAGCAGAGGATCGGAGGAAGAAGAGGAAGAAGCGGGGGAAGAACAAGATGGAGGAAGAAAACCGAATGAAGACCAGAAGGAGATGGAAGAAGAAGCGGGGAAAGAAGAACACATTAATAAAGGAATTGTCAAAAACCGTCTCTTGTCTTTTTTAACACTTTTGACACTTTTTTATGAAGTGGTAGGGGTACATTTGTACCCCATTACCATTTCACACAGGGGGGGCCCAGGATCTGGGGGTCCCCTTGTTAAAGGGGGCTTCCAGATTCCAATAAGCCCCCCGCCCACATACCCCCACAACCACCGGGCAAGGGTTGTGGGGATGAGGCCCTTGTCCCTATCAAAAAGGGGACATCCTCCCCATGTTGAGGGCATGTGGCCTGGTACGGTTCAGGAGGGGGGCTCTCTCGCCCCCCCCCTCTTTTCCTGCGGCCTGCCAGGTTGCATGCTCGGATAAGGGTCTGGTGAGGATTTTTAGTGGGACCTCCACGCCATTTTTTTTTACATTTTGGCGGAATTTGGGGGGGCACCCAGGCATTTTTTTTTTTGGTTCGGGGTTCCCCTTAATATTCATACCAGACCCAAAGGGCCTGGTAATGCACTGTGGGGGAACCCCAGGCCGTTTTTTTCAATGACTTTTATGAGTATTGCAGAGACCCGACAATTCATTATAGCTGCCGGCGCAACCGCTAGTACTTTTAAATTACTTTTTTTCCTTTAGAAAGGTCATTTTGCTCTCAGACTGTTGCAAACACGGGAAACATGCGCCACTTTACAGGCATATTAATGTACTAGCGGTAGCGCCGGCACCTATAATTGTCGGGTCTCTGCAATACTAAAAAAAGTAATTGAAAAAAACGGCCTGTGGTTCCCCCACAGTGCATTACCAGGCCCTTTAGGTCTGGTATGAATATTAAGGGGAACCCCAAACCAAAATTTAAAGAAAAATGCATGGGGTCCCCCCGAATTCCATACCAGTCCATAAGGTCTGGTATGGATATTAAGGGGAACCCCGTGCCAAAATTTAAAAAGAAAAATGGTGTGGGGGTCCCCCTCAAAATACATACCAGACCCTTATTCGAGCACGCAACCTGGCAGGCCGCAGGAAAAGAGGGAGGATGTCCCCATGTTGATGGGAACAAGGGCCTCATCCCCACAACCCTTGCCCGGTGATTGTGGGGGTATGTGGGCGGGGGGCTTATCGGAATCTGGAAGCCCCCTTTAACAAGGGGACCCCCAGATTCTGCCCCCCCTGTGTGAAATGGTAATGGGGTACAAATGTACCCCTAACATTTCACAAAAAAGTGTCAAAAATGTCAAAAATGTCAAAAAAGACAAGAGACAGTTTTTGACAATCCCTTTATTAATGTCTTCTTCTTTCCCTGCTTCTTCTTCCATCTTCTTCTGGTCTTCATTCGGTTTTATTCTTCCATCTTGTTCTTCCCCCGCTTCTTCCTCTTCCTCCTTCGGGGACTTCCCTATGGTTTTCCCCGTGTTGTCAGAGGGGGGTGGGGTCACCCGTTATGTAACCGGGTGACCCCGCCCCCTCTGACATCATGGGGAAAGCCAAAGGGAAGTCCCCGTGCGTCAGAGGGGGGGCGGGGTCACTGGCTGGTGATAGTTATACAGTTATATAAGAACTGTCAGAAGAACAGAAGCGGCACACAGCGGGAACCTCCCATGGGTGTGAATCGTTCGGAGAACGAAGTGGGGATGAAGACGTCGGAGGAAGATGCGGACAAGAAGACCGAAGGAAGAAGCAGAGGAACGGAGGAAGAAGAGGAAGAAATGGGGAAAGAACAAGATGGAGGAAGAAAACCAAATGAAGACCAGAAGAAGATGGAAGAAGAAGCGGGGAAAGAAGAAGACATTAATAAAGGAATTGTCAAAAACCGTCTCTTGTCTTTTTTAACATCTGTGACACTTTTTTTGTGAAATGGTAGGGGTACATTTGTACTCCATTACCATTTCACATGGGTGGGCCGGGATCCGGGGGTCCCCTTGTTAAAGGGGGCTTCCAGATTCCGATAAGCCTGCAGACCCCCACAACCACCGGGCAAGGGTTGTGGGGATGGGGCCCTTGTCCCCATCCCCACAACCCTTGCCCGGTGGACATCCTCCCCATGTTGAGGGCATGTGGCCTGGTACGGTTCAGGAGGGGAGGCGCTCTCTTGTCCCCCTCTTTTCCTGCGGCCTGCCAGGTTGCGTGCTCGGATAAGGGTCTGGTATGGATTTTGAGGGGGACCCCCACGCCATTTTTTTAAAAATTTTGGTGCGGGGTTCCCCTTAATATCCATACCAGACCTGAAGGGCCTGGTATGGAATTTGGGGGGACCCCCATGCATTTTTTTTAAATTTTGGTTCGGGGTTCCCCTTAATATTCATACCAGACCCAAAGGGCCCGATAATGCACTGTGGGGGAACCCCAGGCCATTTTTTTTCAATGACTTTTATGAGTATTGCAGAGACCTGACAATTCAATATTGCTGCCGGCGCTACCGCTAGTACTTTTAAAGTGGTTCTAAACCCTTACAGACCACTTTGACCTACAGGTAAGCCTAGATTAAGGCTTACCTGTAGGTCCAAGAAATATCTCCTAAACCTACACGGTTTAGGAGATATTTGCAAAAAGACAGGCACCGCTGTCTACTGCGCATGCGCGGGAGTGACGTCATCGTGGCTATGGCCATTCGCAGCGCCAGAACCACGATACCTGGAAAGATGGACGCTCCGTAGCAGAGGGGACAGCGGTGACATCGCAGGCTCCTGTGTCAGGTAAGTGACACATAATGGGCTACTATGCAAAGCATAGTAGCCCATTATGCTTTACCTTTGCAGGGAAACAAAGAGGAAGTAAACCCATCAGGAACTTCTCTAAGATGATAGCTCCAATTACCCAGCTAACAAAGAAAGGGGTGCCCTTTGTGTGGTCATCTGAGGCACAGGCTGCTTTTGGAAAGTTAAAAACTCTTTTTACTTCTTCACCAGTATTGGTACATCCCAATCCTGAATTATTTTTATAGTGGAAGTGAATGCTTCGGACTCTGCCGTGGGAGCTATCCTCTCTCAACGATGTGGTGAAAACATGCAGCTTCATCCTTGCGCTTACTTCTCTCGTTTTAATGTCTTCAGCCGAAAGAAATTATGACATTGGGAATAAGGAGTTACTGGCAATTAAGAAAGCATTTTCTGAATGGAGACATTTGCTGGAAGGCTCTAAGCATCCTGTGACCGTTCTCACAGATCATAAGAATCTGGAATTCATTCGTTCTGCCAAGAGATTGTCTTCTAGACAAGCACGCTGGTCATTGTTCCTTTTCAGGTTCAATTTTAATATCTCATATCGACCTGGGTCAAGGAATGGTAAGGCTGATGCCTTATCACGAATGTTGTCTGGGCCTCTCCAGGAAAACAACTCTGAATACACAGTCCTACCTCAAAAGAACTTTCTAGGTGCCACAAGTTCTAAAGCATTCGTGAGTCTCCTCAAGGAAGGGTATGAGAATGACCCACTCCTCAAAAACCCTCCTATGGACATCATCCTTGAGTACAAAAATGGATTCTGGACTCAAGCACATCGCCTCCAGGTACCTGAAGTTGCTTGGGTTGAAGTCCTCAAGTTGGTTCATGATTCCAAAATTGCTGGACATTTTCGAGTTTCTAAGTTTTATCCAGTTCCTTTCGGTGGCCTGAGTACAAAAGAGATGTCAAAGGTTATGTAGCCTCATGCCTGGTCTGTGCTCGTAATAAGACACCCTGAGCTTCTCCTTTGGGGTTGCTCCAACCACTCCCTGTCCCATCAAGACCATGGGGATCAATTTCTATGGACTTTGTGGTCGATTTACCCCCTTCTAAAGAAATGACCACCATCTTGGTTGTTATTGACCGTTTCACTAAGATGGCTCGCTTTATACTGGTCAAGGGGGTACTCTCTGCAGAACAAACTGCGGAGTTGATGGTTCGAGAAGTCTTTAGACTACATGGAATTCCTGAAGATGTAGTTTCTGACAGAGAAGTACAGTTCACGTCAAAATTTTGGAAAAGCTTTTGCTCAGCTCTAGGAGTAACAATTCATCTATCTTCTGCTTTTCATCCTCAGTCTAATGGTCAGACCAGGAGGACCAATCAAACATTAGAGCAGTACCTTCGATGTTTTGTTAGTTATCTTCAGGATGACTGGGTGGACTATCTTCCTACAGCGGAGTATGCTTATAACAATTTTAAACATAACTCCACCTCTCAGACCCCTTTTTTTCTAAATACCGGGCATCATCCAGCTTTTATCCCTGATCTTCCTATCTCAACTCCAATTCCTGCTGTTACCATCAGATTAACTGCTTTACAGGGGATGCAGGAGAAATTGATTGAGACTTTGAGGGAAGCTCAGGAAAGTTACAAGAAGGCTGCAGATAGACATCGCAGAGCACTTCCTACCTTTCATGTGGGTGATCAAGTTTAGTTATCTACTAAAAATCTGAAGGTTCATGTTCCATCTGCAAAGTTGGGACAAAAGTTTGTGGGACCTTTCCAGATCTCGGCTAGATCAACCCAGTCGCCTTTTGCCTAAAACTTCCAGCCAGTATGAAGATTCACCCTGTATTTCACATATCGCTACTCAAACCATTTCACGAAAATACTTTTTCTGGAAGAATTCTTCCACCCCCTCCATCTGTTAAGGTACAGGGTCAAGAAGAATATGTGGTGGAGAAAATTCTTGATTCTAGGATCTATAGGAACAAATTGCAATATCTGGTTCAATAGGAAGGATATGGGCCAGAAGAAAATTCTTGGGAGCCTGAGCAGAATGTTCATGCTCCTAGATTAACTAACAAGAGAATTCCACCAGAGGTTCCCTCACAAACCGGGCCCTAAGACGTGCAGTGGACGTTCTGGGAGGAAGGGAGTACTGTCAGGACCTGGACTTGAAGCTGGGACCTTAGCTGTGTCTGGCAATGAATCTTCTCACTGATCTATCTGAGATGCTGGACAGTGCCTTGTCAGATCCTTTAGTCAACCCTGCCTTGTACCTTGATTTCAGCTGAACCTTGAACTCTTTGCTCCTCCCACAAACTTCCTCATATAAGCCATGTCTCTGCACTTCCTCCTTGCCAGAATATTGTGCTATCTCCAGCCTGTATCTCGCTCCTGTCTTCCCTGCTGTTGTTCATATTTGCTACTGCTCGTTATCGACCCTTGGCTTGTTCCTCGACTAGGCTTCTGCCTGATCCCAACCTGCAACTACTCATTACCGACCTTTTGGCTTGTTTACTGACCACGCTTCTGTTTAATCCTTACCTGCTCATCGACTACTGAGCCCCAGCTTGCTCACCTCCTGGTGGGGCGATCCTGAGGACCGCGACCTGGTACTAACACGCCGCAAAATCCATCTCCACCATCAGGAGCTCTGGTGAACACCGGTTAGTACTTAGACTCCGCACCTCAGGTTAGCCTGTGTCATCTGTCAGGGTGACTGCCTGTGTACCTATCCTGCTGGTCAGGGGTAGTCCTGCAACTGCTATAGCAATTGGTCTTTGAGACTTTCTTCTGGTGACTTGACCATGCAGCCCATTTTTCTTCAAGTGCCTCCTTATTGTGCATCTTGAAACAGCCACACCACGTGTTTTCAGAGAGTCCTGTATTTCACCTAAAGTTATTTGTGGGTTTTTCTTTGCATCCCAAACAATTTTCCTTGCAGTTGTGGCTGAAATTTTAGTTGGTCTACCTGACCGTGGTTTGGTTTCAGCAGAACCCCTCATTTTCCATTTCTTGATTAGAGTTTGAACACTGCTGATTGGCATTCTTAATTCCTTGGATATCTTTTTATATCCCTTTCCTATTTTATACAATTCAACTGCCTTTTCCCGCAGATCCTTTGACAATTCTTTTGCTTTCCCCATGACTCAGAATACAGAAATGTCAGTGCAGCGCAGTCAAGTCGCTGATTGCTGCCATTACTTGTAAAAATAAATAAATATATCCCATAACTTGTATAATCTATAATTTTGCGCAAACTACATTTATTGGGATTTTTTTTTTTTTGATAGCACAGTGGCTGCAATTGATAGTACAGTGGCTGCATTTGATGGGCAAAGTGGCTGAATTTGATAGACACAGTGAGGCTGCAATTGATGTTTTTTTTAAAGTATTTTTCAGAATTTTTCAGTTTGTTTGCGCCCCCCCAAAAAATTCTGAGCACCAGCACTGCTTTATACAGTATATACACTGACAGGTTACACTAGATCTACTTTATATATACACACAATGCTGGATCCCCTTTATACAGTATATACACTGGGGATTACCCGCAGGAAATCAGCACAGCACGGTGAACCTTTTTTGGGCAATGCCTAATCACCCTTCCATGGATTTTCCTAATTGATTTATTTTTAATAATCATTGCTGTTCTTTTTTCCTTTGCGGGTAAAAGCTTACAAGTTGACGTCCAGGCTTGTGTTGTGTGTGTGTGTGAAAGTGGGGTGCCCTCCCCTTGTAAAACCCATACAAGGGCAGTACAAATGTTTTGCATGTTGGTGTGTTTGTCTGTGTTTGTACGTATTTTTAGAACTTCCGGGTAACTCACCCCCAGTATCAGACCCGTGAATAATATTGTATGGAGCTGTATTGTTTTTTTTTCACATATGATGAATTATCATTATTATATAAATAAATTTTGTATATTTTTTTGAACCAAGTGATCTTAATTTCTGCTGCATAGGTAGCCACTTTTTTGAGCTTTGGTAGCGTTACCTAAACTCTTGATATATATATTCCAACATAACTACCCCAAACACACCTCCAAGATGACCACTGCCTTGCTAAAGAAGTTGAGGGTAAAGGTGATGGACTAGCCATGCATGTCTCCAGACCTAAACCCTATTGAGCATCTGTGGGGCATATTCAAATGGAAGATGGAGGAGCGCAAGGTCTCTAACATCCAGCAGCTCCATGATGTCAGGACTCCAGTGGTAACCTGTGAAGCTCTGGTGTACTCTATGGCCAAGAGGGTTAAGGCAGTGCTGGGAAATAATAGTGGCCACAGAAAATATTGACACTTCAGGCCCAATTTGGAAATTTTCACTTAGGGGTATACTCACTTTTGTTGCCAGCGGTTTAGACGGCATTAATGGCTGTGTGTTGAGTTATTTTGAGGGGACAGCACATTTACACTGTTCAACAAGCTGTACACTCACTATTTTACATTGTAGCAAAGTGTCATTTCTTCAGTGTTGTCACATGAAAAGATAGAATAAAATATTTACAATAATGTGAGGGGTCTGCTCACTTTTGTGAGATACTGTATATATTGGTGTGTACTGTGGTCTGCAGCAATGAAGGATTTTTGTATTTGAAACTTTAAAGTAAATCTAGACAGTTGAGGGGGTGTGTGGTGTCCTGCCATTCACTATACCCATTCAGTGTATACTAGTGACACTGATAACGCCAGAAGAAGGGTGAGGACCAGAGAAGAAGGATGAGAACCAGAGAAAGGCGAGGAACAGAGGACAGGGAACAGAGAAGAAGGGCAAGTATCAGAGAAGAAGGGCAGGGACCAGAGAAGAAGCGCAGGGACCAGAGAAGAAGGGCGAGGACCAGAGAAGAAGGGCAAGGACCAGAGGAGAAGGGCACGGATCAGAGAAGAAGGGGCACGGATCAAAGGAGAAGGGCACGAACCATAGAAGAAGGACACAGAATCATAGAAGGTCTCACCACTGAGCTGGGACAGCAGCTGCCGCGCAGGCTGGACCTCCTGGACCACATACTGCCCCACATCACCAATCTTCAGGAGGTCTCTGAAGGCCAGAGGGACTGTGAACTGCACAGACATGATGGAACCTGCAATAGAATGGAAATAAAATGTTACATTACTCTACGAAGACATTCTTCACTTCACCTTTACCTCCCTACACCCCAATGTACACTCCCCTTTTCTTAACTCACCCCTCACCCCCTCCAGTGTGTAGCTGAAGGAAATACCTTCTCATTCAAGGGATGTGTGACCTGGTCAGGTGACAGCACTGGGCCAATCAGCTCTGTCCTAATAGAATACCAGAGATGAGATTGTGGTGTCTCCCAGCACTCAGAAGAGCGGAGGAACCAACACTGGAGATACCCCCCCTCCCCCCGAGGGGGGCAGAGGCCAGGTGTGCTGTACAGGGATTGTCAGCATAGGAGCGGGTATAATAAAAAGCCCCCTCCCTCCATAGTGTGACATTATAGATATGACCCCCAGACAGGAACAAGTCTGACATTCTCCTGTCGATGGGGTGATGGGGCAACATGTGAGAGGAGAAGATGACACTGTTTAACTCAGCAAACCGCGGGTCGCCCTCATCCCAGCCAATCGTGGTGTCCACTGTCCTGATCCACAGCACCCCAAGGGCCCATCCCCCTCATCCTGAACACCCCGAGGGCCCACCCCCCTCACCCCAAACACCCCGAGGGCCCACCGCCCTCACCCCGAAAACCCTAAAGGCCCATCCCCCTCACCCCGAACACCTTGAGGGCCCATCCCCTTCACCCAGAGAGCCCACTCCCTCACACGAGAGCCCGTCCCCCACACCCCAAACACCTTGAGGGCCTATCCCCCTCACCCCGAATACCTTGAGGGCCCATCCCCCTCACCCTGAACACCACGAGGGCCCATCCCCCTCACCCTGAACACCTCGAGGGCCCATCCTCCTTACCCCGAACATCTCGAGGGCCCATCCCCCTCACCTCCATCCCCCTCACCCCAAACACCTTGAGGACCCTATCCCCTCTCCCTGCCTGTAAAAGCAATCGCACAGCTAAACAGACGCTATGATGACTTTTACATTCCAGGGAATCACCGGCTGAAAACAAAGATTCAGTATGTTGATGATGCCTACAGCTGCCCCCGTCACCCCGATATCTCCACTGAAAGTCCAGGGCATCATATCACAGGGACCCGAGGGAATTGATTAATAATAATAATAATAATATTATTTATTTTCTTTTTTTTAATTATTATTGTTTATTTATTTTTTTATTTGCAGGAGCCAATCAGAGGAGTTGTGTTCCAATATGATGAATGGCAATTAGGGATGGGCCGAACACCCCTCTGTTCAGTTCGCAGCAGAACATGCGAACAGGCAAAAAGTTCGTTCAAACACGCGAACACCATTAAAGTCTATAGGACATGAATGTCAAAAATCAAAAGTGCTAAGTTTAAGGGTTAATATGCAAAGTTATTGTCATAAAAAGTGTTTGGGAACCTGGGCCCTGGGACATGTATCAATGCAAAAAAAGTTTTAAAAACGGCTGTTTTTCGGGAGCAGTGATTTTAATAATGCTTAAAGTGAAACAATAAAAGTGAAATATTCGTTTAAATTTCGTACCTGGGGGGTGTCTATAGTATGCCTGTAAAGTGGCGCATGTTTCCCGTGTTTAGAACAGTCCGAGAGCAAAATGACATTTCTAAAGGAAAAAAAAGTCATTTAAAGAGGAAGTAAACCCCGACAAATCGTTGGATTCCCTTAATGTTTCCGGGGCAGGCCAATCTACCACTGCTTTAATCTTCTCGGGATCCATGCTCACTCCATCTGGGGAAATATTATACCCTAAGAACTGGATCTGGGCTTGTTCAAACTCACATTTTTCCAGTTTGATGTAAAGTCGATTCTGCCTTAATCTTTCAAAGACAGTGCAAACATGCTTGCGGTGCTCTTCCAGGTTATCGGAAAAGATAACAATGTCATCCAGATAAGCAATGACAAATTGGTCCAACAAATCTCGAAAAACATCGTTTATGGAGTGTTGAAAGGTTGCAGGGGCATTGCATAGACCAAAAGGCATGACCAAGGACTCAAAAAGTCCATATCTGGTTCTAAAGGCGGTTTTCCATTCGTCTCCTGGACGAATACGGACCAGGTTATATGCCCCCCGTAGGTCAAGTTTTGTAAACACTTTGACAGAACAAAGTCTTTCCAACATTTCTGAGATCAAGGGGAGTGGATAACGGTTTTTAATAGTGCCCTTATTCATGTGCCTGTAATCAATGCATGGACGCAAGGTGGAGTCTTTCTTTTCAACAAAGAATAGGGCTGCTCCTGCAGGAGATGTTGAGCGTCTTATAAAACCCTTCTCTAAATTTTCATCAAGCAACTCCCTGAGCACTTTTAATTCAGGTTCTGACAGGTTAAAAAGGCGGCAGAAAGGTATTTCGGCCCCTGGGAACAGCTCAATGGGGCAATCATATGGGTGGTGAGGAGGTAATTGATCCACATTTTTCTTATCACAGACATCCCGGAATGCATGGTATTGTGGAGGCAAGTTGTCATATGACTGGGTAGTTACCACACCAACTTGCAATTCCTTGACCAGCGGAGAACTTGTTTGGTAAGATTCCCTACAGTGTTCCTTGCAGTGGGAGGATGTGAAATCTATAGTCTGTACTCCCCAGTTGATAGAGGGATTGTGAGTGGAGAACCAAGGAATGCCCAAAATGATGGGAAATTTTGGTGATGTGATCAATTGAAAGCTAATGGTCTCACGATGGTCAGCCTCAAACTGGGTTACCAGAGAAACATATGGGTAACAGGTCCTGAGGAAAAGGGTGAACCATCAACTGTCTCCATCTCAATAGGAGCAGATGTATTTCTGGCTTGAATGTTATTGCGGTGGGCAAACTCTATGTCCATAAAGTTTCCTCCAGCCCCAGAGTCCAGCATTGCAGAGCAGGGGATTTCACGGCCCTCAGAAATAAGCTTAATAGGGATGACAAAATGAGACAGTGGAGAATTTGCTTTATTTTCTTCGAGAATCAATGGGGAGATAGACTGGGTAATAGAGTTTATTTGTTCAGGCAGGATCACATCAGTCGCCGCAATTGTTCTTCTAACCTTGTTAGGACAGTTAACTGCGTAGTGCCCAGAGTCCCCGCAATATAGACAGAGGTTCTCCAAATGTCTTCTTTCTTTCTCCTGAAAAGAAATGGATCTCTTAATTGCATCAACCTGCATAGGTTCAGCTGTGTCAGAATCTGGAGAAACTCTTGGATCCTTCTGAACAAATTGACTAGCAGAGAAACGCATGCCATCATTACTTCCAAACATTCCCAGCCTCTCCTTCCTCCTTTCTGTAAGCCTCTGATCAACTCGGATACATAGTTGGATGAAGGCTTTAACATCATTAGGAGTCTCTAGTCTGGCAAGCTCATCTTTTACGTGTTCAGAAAGCCCTTGGTGGAACTAACTTTTTTGCGCTGCTGGGTTCCAAGTGGTTTCTGCCATCCAACATCTGAATTCAGCTGTGTACTGAGCAACAGAGTGTTTACCCTGCCGTAAACTATGCAACTTTGGTGCGGAGTCTAAGTACTAACCGGTGTTCACCAGAGCTCCTGATGGTGGAGATGGATTTTGCGGCGTGTTAGTACCAGGTCGCGGTCCTCAGGATCGCCCCACCAGGAGGTGAGCAAGCCGGGGTTCAGTAGCGGATGAGCAGGTAAGGATTAAACAGAAGCGTGGTCAGTAAACAAGCCAAAAGGTCGGTAACGAGTAGTTGCAGGTTGGGATCAGGCAGAAGTGTAGTAGAGGAGCAAGCCAAGGGTCGATAACGAGCAGTAGCAAATATGAACGGCAGCAGGGAAGACAGGAGCGAGATACAGGCTGGAGATAGCACAATATTCTGGCAAGGAGGAAGTGCAGAGACATGGGACTTAAATTCAAACATGACAGAATGTGTGCAGGTTCCAAAGAAAAGGCTCCAGCTCTAGAGGATGTGGAATAAGCTGTAAAACTTACCTTACTCCTCGTTCTAGCAGGCTCCAATACTCTCCTTTGCTCTGTGTTGATGGCAGTCACTTGGCATCCTTATGTGCAATGGATCTGATGATGTCATCATGTGACCGCTAACTTGCACATCTAAAGCTGTGTACACACGACGCACTTTTCGACAGGACTGGTCCGACGGAACGAGTCCGTCAGACAATTTGATTGTGTGTGGGCTTCATCGGACCTTTTCTGATGAAAAATCTGTTGGACTTTAGAAATAGAACATGTTTCAAATCGAAACAGTCCGATCGAGTCCGATCGAAAAATCAGTTTGTTTGTATGCTAGTCCGACGGACAAAAAATGGCGCAAGGGCAGCTATTGGCTACTGGCTATGAACTTCCTCATTCTAGTCCGGTCGTACGTCATCACGTTCGAAACAATCTGACTTTGGTGTGATCATGTGTAGGCAAGTCCGTTTCGTTGGTACTCTGTCGGAACTCCGTCGAAAAGTCCTTTGGAGTTCAGTCCGACGAAAAGTCCGGTCGTGTGTACACGGGCATTAGAGAAGAGGCTTTAATGGATCGGTCAAAAAGATGGAAGGAGCCTGCCAGAGCAAGGTGTAGGGTAAGTGTTACGCCTTGTTGTTCTGCACCTAGAGTTAACAATCATTCAACCCTTGCAGTGCAGAGAGGTTCATTGCAATACTGTTTTTGTTTTTAATACCCATAGTTGAGCTTTAACAAACTGAAACACATCATATTTTTTTATTTGGAAATAACAGTGTATTTACTGAGCACCAAATAGAAAAAATACTACTAATATTATTAATGTTTCAAGAATAAGTTCTCTTTATTGACAAATAAAAACAATAATAATAATCGTAATGGTTAAAGAATAAGAACTCTTTATTTAATAGAAATAATAATAGTTTAAAAATAAAAGCTCTTTATTGAATAAAATAATAATAGTTTAAGAATAAGAACGTTTTATTAAAAGAACACTTTATTGGATAATATTAATAATAATCATAATAATGATTTAGGGATAAAAACTCTGTATTATATCCACCTAGCAGCACTAGGGTCATTGGTTCAAATCCTAACCACGGCACAGCACTACCTGCACAGAGTTTGCATGTCCTCCCTGCTCTTGCGTGGATTTCCTCCGGGTACTCCATTTTCCTTCCACACTCCATGTTGGTAGGTTTATTGCCTCCTCTCTAAATTGGCCCTAGTTGGTGTATGTATGAATGTGAGCTAGAGACCTTAGATTGTAAGCTCCTTGAGGTCAGGAAATGATGTGAATGTACAATGTATATGTAAACACTGCACAAATTGATGGCACCTTATAACTATCTGTAATAAATAAATAATATTTATAGATCAAAAATAAGAAATCTTCATTGAATAATAATGATACTAATACTACTACTAATAATAGGCTACGAATAAGAACTCTTTACTGAATAATTAATGATAATAATCCTAATAATAATGGTTTAAGAATAATGAATCTTTATTGAATAATAACAATAGCAATACTAATAATAGTAATGGTTTAAGAATAATAATAATTCTTTATTTATTAAGACTACTTGAGGCATAGCAATATTAGATTACGGTAAGAGCTTTTTTGCCAAAAATGTGTATTTGCACAGGTTGAAGTAGTGTGAGTTTATAGGATTATTCCACAAAAACGTGTATTTCCTTTTGCAGCAACAAGCACAATGTGCTATTACAGCAACCCAAAGAACAAAATACCGGTAGTTTATACAGTATTATTACCTCTATTTATCAAATACTGTATCTTTTTATGAGAGACTGTAGAGGTTATATTCACACCTCTGGGGTTTTCCTTTAATGCAGTGGCAGAAATGCATGTCTACAGCTCACCACATATGTTTCAATCTGATTGTACAATCTCATTTAGATTTATCAAGAAGTACGTAATAAATGGGTCTGCCTAATTAGATACAGATTAATTGGATAGTTTAGGAGGGTCCTATATTTCATAGATTTGGAAAATCTAAAGTGGATTGTTTGAACATTGTACGATCAGCTTGTAGGGTGTATAGTGACCTTAAGGCAGCCCATAGATTAGTCAGTTTTGTTCGTTCAACCTGTGGGTTGAATAAAAAAACTGACTTGATTTGTCCATCCGCATATTTGATGTGGATGTGGGAATCTTCCCTGGTGAGCTATTGTATTCTGATCGACTGATCAGTAGATCGACTTATAGTGCCTTGAAAAAGTATTCACACCCCTTGAAATTTTCCACATTTTGTCATGTTACAACCGTAAAAAAAAAAAAATTATTGGGATTTTTGTGATAGACCAACACAAAGTGGCACATAATTGTGAAGTGGAAGGAAAATGATAAATGGTTTTCAATTTTTTTTACAAATAAATATGTGAAAAGTGTGGCGTGCATTTGTATTCAGCCCCTTTACTCTGATTCCCCTAACTAAAATCTAGTGGAACCAATTGCCTTCAGAAGTCACCTAATTAGTAAATAGAGTCCACCTGTGTGTAATTTAATCTCAGTATAAATACATCTATTCTGTGAAGCCCTCAGAGGTTTGTTAGAGAACCTTAGTGAACAAACAGCATCATGAAGGCCAAGGAACACACCAGACAGGTCAGGGATAAATTTGTGGAGAAGTTTAATGCAGGGTTAGGTTATAAAAAAATATCCCAAGCTTTGAATATCTCACAGAGCACTGTTCAATCCATCATGCGGAAATGGAAAGAGTATGACACAACTGCAAACCTACCAAGACATGGTTGTCCACCTAAACGGACAGGCCGGGCAAGGAGAGCATTAATCAGAGAAGCAGCCAAGAGGCTCATGGTAACTCTGGAGGAGCTGCAGAGATCCACAGCTCAGGTGGGAGAATCTATCCACAGGACAACTATTAGTCGTGCACTCCACAAATCTGGCCTTTATGGAAGAGTGGCAAGAAGAAAGCCATTGTTGAAAGAAAGCCATAAGAAGTCCCGTTTGCAGTTTATGGGAAGCCGTGTGGGGGACACAGCAAACATGTGGAAGAAGGTGCTCTGGTCAGATGAGACCAAAATTGAACTTTTTGGCCTAAAAGCAAAACGCTGTGTGTGGCGGAAAACTAATATTACACATCTCCGTGACAACACCATCCTCACTGTGAAACATGGTGGTGGCAGCATCATGTTGTGGGGATGCTTTTCTTCAGCAGGGGCAGGATAGCTGGTCAGAGTTGATGGAAAGATGGATGGAGCCAAATACAGGGAAATCTTAGAAAAAAACCTGTTAGAGTCTGCAAAGGACTTGAGACTGGGGCAAATGTTCACCTTCCAGCAGGACAACGACCCTAAACATACAGCCAGAGCTACAATGGAATGGTTTAAATCAAAGCATATTCATGTGTTAGAATGGCCCAGTCAAAGTCCAGACCTAAATGCAATTGAGAATCGGTGGCAAGACTTGGAAATTGCTGTGTACAGATGCTCTCCATCCAATCTGACAGAGCTTAGCTATTTTGGAAAGAATAATGAGCAAAAATGTCACTCTAGATGTGCAAAGTGACAAAATATGGAAAATGTCAATGGGTATATGAATACTTTTTCAAGGCACTGTATGTACAACCTCCCTGCCTATACATTGATCAAAATTCAGCTGGTCCCTGCTGAACCAGCCAAATGTTGATCCATGTATGGTCAGCTTAATATGGTTGTAAACCCTCACATATACCCAGTGAAGTGAACAGCCTCAAATACACAGAGATTAAACAAATCTTCCTACATAAGTTTTACTTGTTTATCTACAGTCTTCTCTTCCCAACAACCCTACAAAAGGACAGATTTGTGTTAAAACCCTTCTTTATCTGTAAGGAGCACAGAGGAGGGGGCAGAGAGGCTGAAGTAACAGTGTGTGAGAGCTGATTGGGGGAAAGGCATACACCCTCCTCCATATAGCAGAAAAACTGTGTTCTGAATAGACAAGCTGTTTGCTGAGCTCCCTCCCGGACTCAAATGTATCTCATGTGTCGGGAAAACTTTTAAGAAGTGACACATGTTGATAACAGAGGAACGGAGCACCAGAGAGAAACGAAACCCAGAGTTTTGGAGAGAGATAAGTAAACACTACAGATTTGCTTTGCTCAGATTCCATGACTGAGGTTTACAACCACTGTAAAGACTTTTATGATTGGACACAGATTGATTGGATTATTTAGGTAGGTCCTTATGTTACATAGTTTTGGTATATTTAAAGTTGATTATATAGAGGTTGTATGATCACATTGTAGCGTGTATGGTGACCCATAGATATCTTATATGAGCATTATCATGGGCGTATTGTTAAAATTGCAGCAACAGATTCATTGAATGTACCATACCAGAATGCAGAGGTGTGGAGCCTCATGATAATAAATGTATCTGATTGAAGAGACATTTTTGTTTCTAGTAACAACAAAATGGTCCTGTCCATGTTCTTGGTAAGCGAAAATTACTTTGTAATGTGCCCAGAAATAAAGCAAACATGAACTACCACACAATGCAGAAGGCAGAACCAAGTTTACTTTTCTAGAACATTTTTTGAAACAATGTAGACATGTATCTTCCACATTACACCTGACATGCTGCTGGTGAAGCAGTGAAGATTCTAGGTGTCTTTGCTCACATTACTGTCACCATAGCATAAATCTGCATACACTCAGGACTACAGAAATCTATTTAAAGTTTAACTAAAGCCAAAACTTTTTTTTTGTATTCATTTTGGATATAGTTCAGCCAAAAGGCTGAAAAAAACCTAAAAAACTAAATACTAAAAAAAAAAACTAAAAATTTACAGGCTGAGTGGAGGGAGTGAACTAGTGCTACCTGACTTTTTGGCAAATGTGGCAGTGGAGGGTGGGAGACAGACAAGCACAGCTTTCCCTTTTGGGTGGAGCTCCGCTTTAAGGTGGTGTAAACAGCCCTGTCGATGTACCAAATACTAGGTAACCCATAGCAACCAATAAGATTTAACTTAACCACTTGCCAACCATACTATAGCCGAATGACGGCTACAGCGCGCATGGCTAGTTCTGGGAGATCGTCACGGCCTCCCGTGATTGCGCCCGCTGTGCACCTGCTGCGCAGCACGGGCGGCACACTCTGCTGATCACAGATCGAGGTAGAGAGCCAATCAGCAGCCCTTTACCATGTGATCAGCTGCGTCCAATCACAACTGATCACGGATGTAAATAGAAGCGGTTTATCTGCACTCTTTTCCTCATGCTGACAGCATGAGGAGAGGAGAAAAGTGCAGATAACTGGCTTCTCTGAAAGGGTGCAGCATCATCAGTGTCTACCAGTGCCTCCTCATCAGTGCCCATCAGTGCCACCTCATCAGTGCCCATCAGTGCAGCCACATCAGTGCACATCAGCGAAGGAGAAAAATTTTATAACAAACTATGAAAAAGTTTGTTTTTGTTTTTTTAATTTTCGGTTTTAATTCTTTTATTTAGCATAAAATAGAAAAAACCCAGTGGTGATTAAATACCACCAAAAGAAAGCTTTATTTGTGTCAAAAAAATTATAAACATTTTGTTTAGGTACAGCGTTACATGACCGCGCAATTGTCATTCAAAGTGTGACAGCGCTGAAAGCTGAAAATTGGCCTGGGCAGGAAGAGGGTAAAAGTGCCCTGTAGGCAAGCGGTTAATTGTAGTCTAAAGCTGGCCTAGACAATTTGTTTTTATTCATTCAGCCAACAGGCCAAACGAAAGAAAGCAGCAGGTTCCTCCATCCACACAACTGAGGCAGATGGAGGAAACCCCCGCTAGGACTTTCTATTCTGACAGCAGGGCTCGGCGCTGATCAGTGGCTACAGTCAAAAGTATTGACAAATGTTTTCCAATTTGTTTGGACATCCACACACAGATCAAAATTCAGCTGGTCCCTGCTGAGCCAGCCACATTTTAATCCATGTATGACCTTATGTCAGATTGTTTTATTGCCTTCTGTGAATAGGGAGATTTCCCTTCAATTCCTGTCCTGTACATGCAACAGGATTAGATGGGATATCCCCTCTTAGAGAACTGTTACAGGAACAAGAGTCCCCATTGGAATATTTACCTCTATTCCTGTTCTGGTGACAACCCAACATTTTGGATTGATGCCCACTTTCATTCCTGGTGAACCCGATGATCAGGACAATTACAGAGATAGAATCTCCCAAACAGGGACCAACAATAAAAAGCCTTTTGGGACCAACAATAAAAACCTGACAGAGGGTCTAGCCACTTACTACCTTAATACATTTTTATTTTTGGTCTAAAATGAAAACAAATGGATATAAATACATTATAAAATGAAACTAGGAATAACACAGATTATATTATTTTATCAGTAACTTGTGTGATTAGTCATTTGCTGCATGTGACAGTTCAATTTTTGTACTGCAATGTACTCCCTCTAAATGTATAGAGGAGGAGGCCCCTATAACAATAGTGTGCGCATGATATGTCACATACAGGTCACAGCTTTCAGCACTTGGGCCGGGCTTTGGGTAACACCAGTTTGTACCCAGCAATGACAATCTTATTCTGTTACTAACCCCCTGCCTTTCCAAGAACAGAGGCTCCAGTCTCAGGTTTCATTTGAAGCCATCATTTGAAGGGGATGTAGAGGCTTTGATATATGGCCCTAGAAAAATTGCAAAAATAATTGTTTTATATTTACCACTTTCAGGTCTCAGCTGGTTTACCTGAGGCTGCGGTGCAAATCTTTAGCTAAGTTGTGAATGAACCTGAATAGCAGGAAATCAAAAAGAAACACAAATAGGGATGGGCCGAATGTTCGGTTCGCACCAGAGCTTTCAAACACCGCAAAAGTTCGGACTGAATAACAAACCCCATTAAAGTCAATGGGACCCAAACGTCAAAAATCAAAAATGCCCATTTTGAAGGCTTATATGCAAGTTATTGGGCATACAATGGTTATAGGGGTCCGGGTCCTGCCCTAGGGGGCATGTATCAATAAAAAAAAGTTTGTGAAAAACGTCATTTTCAAATGAGTAGTGATTTTTTTTATTTTTAAAGTGAAATGATAAAAATGAAAAATTCCTTCCAATATAGTGCCTGGGGGGTCCCCTTAGTCTACCTGTAAAGTGGCGGATCTCTACCATGTCTAGAATCTGCTGCAGTAATAATTGCATATATAAAGCCAAAAAAAAATTACATTTTCCTTGCAGG
This sequence comes from Lithobates clamitans, assembly GCA_037952925.1. Classification (NCBI taxonomy): domain Eukaryota; kingdom Metazoa; phylum Chordata; class Amphibia; order Anura; family Ranidae; genus Lithobates; species Lithobates clamitans. The sequence goes on from JBBGZY010000342.1 coordinate 1,362,821, forward strand.
CTGCCTTTATTTTGCTCAGCAACAGCTGGGCAGTGTGTATGATGAGGCCACAATGTAGTTCACTGGAATCAAGATTAGAGATTTTTTGGATAAATTCTAGTGTCACTTTGACTTTGGATAAAAGTAACAGGTGCGTAAAAATTAGTCTTTGGGTGTCAGTGGCGCCTTCCCACCGTAACCCTATAGAGGTAATCTTGATGAAAGCAAGAATTGGCCTTGCTGTAAAAAATTGCAATGATATGCACCTGTCGAACAGGTGCTGAAAAATTGGTCTTTGGATGTTAATTGTGCCCATAAAACCTATACCAAAAACATTCTTCCAGATGAAATGATTGAACACCCTCAAAGCTAGGCAGCCCTGAAGTCTTGCAGAAGTGCCACATCCCAAAAAGGCTTAATCAGTGACATCAGCATCGGGGGCTTCATAGCTGGTAATCCAGGACTGATTTATTTTTATAAAAGTCAAACGGTCCATGGAGTCTGTGGACAGAGGCGTTCTATGATCAGTAAAGAAACCTCCTGCAGCACTGAATGCCCATTCTGATAGCATGCTGGATGCAGAGGAGCCCAACAACTCAATAACATACTGGGCAAGTTCTGGCCAGTGGTCTATTCTCATGACCCAGTAAGTCATTGTATCGTCAGCTGGAAAGCTCTCCATCTCTGTTTTGGGCCTGAGGTAATTATCCACCATGTGATGCAGACGCTGCCGATGGGATGTGGAAGCTGACATCCCGGGGGGGGGGGGACTAAAAAAATTCTGAAATGCCTCACTTAGGCAGACTCCTTCTCCAACGGTCCTCTCTTAACAAACAGAAGACTCAAAACTATGTTTTCCACAACACTGTAACCTACTGGAGTCAGGAAAAATGTTCAATAAAATCCTCTTTAACGTGTCCTCAAGAGATTTTATCTTCTACACTCTCTGGGGTGACGGGATGAGTTCTGAGACCTTCCCCTTACAACGGTGGTCATCCTCCTTTATGCCACTTATTCTTGGGTCCTTTCACAAGCTTTGATGGTTTGAGGTTACCCATGCGCCTCAAATTTGCCGAGGCTTGAGAAGCAGACTCCTTGGAGTCACTCAGTATGACAACATCTGGAACGTCATCCTCCCAGCCACGTACTACTCTCAAGGGTCCTGGGGTTGGAAAGCCATCGCTTACAGATTGACGCATGTCTTCCTCTTCTTCAAAGCCTATGAAAGTGCCAGAATCCCCCTCCTCATCCTCCTCCCTCTCTCCTCCTGTGTGTTCTGTGACATAGTTATGATGGTGTCTGGATAAAGTGGGCCTTGAGAGGAAAGGAAGTCCTCCTCTTCCTCCTGCTGCTCTGCCTCCAGTGCCCTGTCCATAATGCCACGCAGAGTATGCTCCAGCAGAAACACAACAGGGATTGTGTCACTGATGCATGCATTGTCACTGCTCACCATTCTTGTGGCCTCCTCAAATGGTGACAATACAGTGCATGCAGCCTTAAAGATCAGCCATTAGTGTGGGGAATAAAAATCAGAGGCGGCCTGAGCCTGCCGTTGTGCCGTACTGGCACAGGTACTTGTTTATTTGTATAGCCTCTGCAGCATTCCCAAAGTTGAGTTCCACCTGGTGGGCATGTCACAAATCAGGCGGTTTACGCGCAGGTGGAATTCCCGCTGAATTTCAGCCAACTGAGCACTGGCTGTGTATGACCGCCTGAAATGGCTACAGACTCTTCTGGACGGCTTTAGTACATCTTGCAACTCTGGGTACGTACTTAGGAAACGCTGCACCACCAAATTGAGGACATGTGCCAGGCATGGCACATTGTCAACTTTCCCTGTCTAAGGGCGAACAGGAGGTTTGAGCCAATATCGGACACCACCATTCCTGGCTCCAGCTGGCATGGTGTGAACCACCTTTGGGCCAGTCCCTGCAAAGCTGCAAGAATCTCTGCTCCGGTGTAGTTCCTGTCCCCTAAATACACCAGCTGAAGCACTGCACGGCACCTTTTAGCCTGATCCTGGGAATAGCCCTTTGAACGCTTAGGGGGTACCTGATGTTCATAGGACAATTCTGCAGAGGAGGGCATGGAGGTGGCGGAGGAGGAGGGGGTAGAGCCCACAGGTCTGGCATCATCACCACCAGCTGTATGGAAACGTGGGGGCACAACAAGCTGCAGCACCGAGCCCTGTCCTGCATCCTTTCGAGTTGTAAGCAGCGTTACCCAGTGTGCTGTGGTCCATGATGCCCATCATCAGTGCCCATCAGTGCCACCTCATCAGTGCCACCTCATTGGTGCCACCTCATCGGTGCACATCAGTGCCGCCTTATCAGTGCCTGTCAGTGCAGCCATATCAGTGCCCGTCATTAAAGAAGAAAACGTACTTATTTACCAAAAAATGTAACAGAAACAAAGAAAAACTTTTTTTTTTCAAAATTTTCGGTCTTTTTGTATTTGTTGAGCAAAAAATAAAAATTGCAGAGGTGATCAAATACCACCAAAAGAAAGCTCTATTTGTGGGAACAAAATGATCAAAAATTTGTTTGGGTACAGTGTATCATGAGCGCGCAATCGTCATTCAAATTGCGACAGTGCTGAAAGCTGAAAATTGGCCTGGGCAGGAAGGTGTCTAAGTACCTGGTATTGAAGTGGTTAAGCATGTGGTAACCAAATGGTTGGTGTTTTTGCCACGTTTGATGTGCTTGAGATACAGTTTGCAGATAGCAACAGTGCGATCTGCTGCAAATGTGCTGAAAAAGGCCCAGACAGCTGAGCTTTGGGGACTGGGCTGGGAGATAAGAGCTACAGAATGTGATGGAATAGGGTGGCTGCTCTCTGCACTTTCTTGATTTCGACCTCCTTGGAGTTGTGCGGGCCTCACTTTCAGTTTCCTCCTCTGCTCTATCTGGCACCCAAGTCACATCAGTGAATTCATCATCATCATCATCATCATCATCTCCATCTACTCCATCTTCATCATTACCACTGGAGACAACTTGGCAATACACTGCGGCTTGGGGAACATGAATGCCAATTTGTCTACCAGTGTTCCTTCCTCTCTCTAGAGTCTAGGCTCATATTCCTGTCATCCTCAACCTCAGAACCAGCATCTGAATCCAGTAATGGCTGGGCATCATCAAGGAGCAAGTGGCTGACGCTGTGGTCAAATAACTTAGCTGACTCCTCAATGGCTGATGTTAGGGCTATGGCGGGAATAGATGTGGACAAGGAGGCAGGTTTATCCACTCTGGCAAATGCAGGAGACTGCACACTGTTCTATCGCTCTCCATGCCAAAATCACAGTGAAAATGGCTGCCATTGAAAGAATACTCTTATACTGTGGGGCGGGAATGAGCCATGATTGGATAAAATCATGATGACAGTGTCCAATCATGACTCTGATAGTGCTCTGTGCCCTGATTGGCTGAAGCTTTCACTGCTTCAGCCAATCAGGGCTTGCAATACACTATTCAGCGCCGCAATGCATTGTGGTCGGTTCGCTGTTCGCCGAACGACTGAACAACGAAAGTTCAGACCGAACCGGTCGCCCATCCATACATACAAATAGCTGTATGACATCAGAGAAAGGACACACCCCTCTTCCTCTCTCCAAGCAAATATGGACTCATATGGGTTTCAAATTAGACGCAAGCAGAATAAAAGTGATTAGATGATCCTCAGGTCCCCCAGAACCTGGTAACACTTAGGGGTTGACCTACTAAAACTGGAGAGTGCAATATTTGGTGCAGTTGTGCATGATAGCCAATTATCTTCTAACTTCAACTTCTTCAATTAAGACAAAATAGTCAAAAAAAATTAAAGCCGATTGGTTTCTATGCACAGCTGCACCAGATTTTACACTTTCCAGTTTTAGTAAATCTACTGTTTAAAGCGGAGGTCTTCAAACCCCCCCCCCCCCAGAAAAAAAATAAAAGTCAGCGGCTACACTTACTGTAGCTGCTGCCTTTTAAAATTAGGACACTTACCTATCCTGGAATCCAGCGATGTCGGCACCCCAGCCGATGTTTCCATTGGCTCTCGGGTGCTGCCGCCCCCATAGCCTGTAAGGAAAACTGGCAGTGAAACCTTGCAGCTTCACAGCCAGGTCCCTACTGTGCATGCGTGTGCTTTCTGAATGGCCCAGAGACAGGGGAAGGGGGAGGGGGGCCGAACCTCTGAGGGATCCCGCTCCAGTACCACATCACCCACCGGCTACACCCCCCCCCCCCCCCGAAAAGGTGCCAAATGTGGCAGCAGAGGGGGGAGGAGGCAGATAAGCAGAGTTTCCACTTTTGGGTGGAACTCCGCTTTAAAGTAAAACATTTACCATATAGTGGTTTCCATTGCTGATCCTTTCTACATAAAACACTATGGAAAGGTAGGTAAAAAGGAGCGCCTGATATCTGATGAATTGCAAGTTGGAAGGTGAATTTGTGATAGTTTTTATTGAAAGTAGCGACATGTGATCAAGTCAACCTGTTTCGAGGGAACAGAAACCCCCCACTTCCTCAGGGCTATAAGAGAAAAATAAGAGTGTACAGAAAGATATACAATATATAGAAGGATGTAAATATGTAAAAATGGAGGTTAAAAGTAAAAATAATTTACATAATTGTTATTGTATATTAGAACATCTTATACAAAGGTGAAGCATATGAAAACTGTATTTATAAAGCATGTATGTATATACATTCGCGGGCAGGGAGACAGAGTGGGCAACTTCCAGTGGAATTGCCTAGGTGATTCCAGTAAGAAGCGGGAGCGGGCACCTGCAAAAACTAAATACCCGCTCCCCCTGAAAAAAAATTAGCTTTCAATATTATTAGAGGAGGGGGGAGGATCCTTTAAAGTGTAACTTTAAGTTCTGCTTTGAAAGTCAACAGAGGTTTAACTTACTAACATTCACTTTGCATTGTGAACATACAGTACATTTGCAAGGCCAGGAGAACAACCTCTCTTAGGAAATCAACCTCGGTGTCTAAAAATGTTGAGGTTAGGGAAAGCCAGGAAACTAGCATTTTCACAAGGAGGTCATCAAAGGCAGCCTCCATAGTTCCCTCTGTACATGTTTCCATGAAGTAGGTTCTCTGACCACTCAGTGCTGTCTCTCATTTATGAAAAGCAAGGCCTAAGGCAATCAGCCCTGTGCTAAGGTACAGCAGTGTCAAAGTCCTGAGTGATCGGAGTGCCCATAGCACTGTGTGGAAATGTGTATGTTTCCTTTTGTGTTGATTTTTTTTTTTCTTATATTGGGACATTCGGTAAAACCATTGTTAATCTTATGCAGCCATTGTTTCTTTGTTGAGTTATGAAGTCGTGCTAATGGGAGTATAAAGATTTATGTGCGAATTAGCGTTATTATTCTAGCGCAACAACTTTATTATTCGCGGAATAATAGGATGGATGATAGACGTTTTTGAGCAAATAATTGTTTATAACCACATAAAAGCGTTTTATATTTATTCATAATGTGTAAAGGCTTATATAATCATTTTTTATTTGCTCATTTGTCGAATCATAGGGGAATTTTTTAAATGTTACTAATAGAATGTAGAAATCTTAAAGTCATAGTTCACCTATACCAAAAGACTGCCTATGCAGATAAAAGGACAGATGAAAACACGCTGTGCAGCTTTGACCAAAACTGAATAATACCTTTGCTATAGCTGCAAGTCATTTACGTACCTTAATGAAGCCTGACTGGAAAACTCCTAAGAGAGGCAAAACTATTACTGTTCACCTTCCCCATCATCGGAGTGAGCCTTTTCTCTGATTCAAACCCCCTTGCATGCTTTTTCTCTCTCCTGATGCAGTAGCTATGAGCTCAGTCTTTCAGAGCTTGCTACTGTGATGGTAAAAGTGTTCAGCAATAGCTGAGCCTCTCTTGTACAACATCCTAGTAATATCCTAGGAGTTTTCCAGTCAGGTTTCACGAGGTACGTACTGTAAATGGCCTACACCTATAGCAAGGGCATTATTCTACTTTGGTCAAAGCTGCCCAGTTTATTTTTATCAATAGACATCCCTTATCTGCATAGGCAGTTCTTGGTAAAGGTAAACTAACACTTTAACCAGTTCCGGACCAGCCGCCACAGTTATACTGCGGCAGTTTGGCCCCCCCCGGGGCGAGGCGTCATAGCTATACGTCAGTTGCTCGGCCGCCTGGGGGGCACGCGCACGTTCATCCGGCGCACCCGCGGCGATCAAGATTCACTTCAGAACTGATCAGTCTCCAGGCCCGGGCCAATGATTTCTGGCCTGGACCTAGTGATCGGTTCTGGTGAATGGGAGACTGTCTCCTGCCTGTAACTGTAAACACAGGCAGGGGAAGTGATGTCATCTCCCTCTCTTGAATTCTTTTCCATTCCAGAGAGAGGAGAGAGGACATCTAAACGTGAGTTGCACCAACACTACACTGACACAGTACACGTAGGCACACATTTCACCCTCGATCGCCCCCACACCCCCAGTTAACCCCTTTACTCCCTGTCACAGTGTCACCAAGTGCAGTTTTCATATTTTTCTTTGACCACTGTACTGGTGCCATTTGTGACACTAATCAGTGTTAGGGTACTTAGTAGTATGCTCGGATAGGTCTAGGGACCCCCCCATACCCCTTGATCACCCCCAGTTAACCCTTTCACCCCCTGTCACCAGTGTCACTAATATAGTGTACAGATCTCTTTTCTGATCACTGTATTTAGTGTCACGGGTAACGCTAGTTAGCCAGTTAGCTAGTTACTGTTACCGTAAGGTTTTTAAAGCATCAGGGTACCCGCCATATATTGCCGAATAAAGGTTTAACCACTGACCCCCCGGTGGGTGACTTCAGTTTTAGCGTCATTTAGGGTCTGCATCAGCCACAGGCAGTGTAAGATTAATGCCAGTAGCACTAACACCCATGCACGCACCATACACCTCCCTTGGTAGTATAGTGTCTGAACGGATCAATATATATGCATTAAAATTTAAAATTTAAAAAAGTGTTTTTCTTCCAAAAAAATCGCGTTTGAAAAATCGCTGCGCAAATACTGTGTGAAAAAAAAATTGCACCCACCATTTGCTGATAGGCATGTTGAGTCCATGGAATATATTATATTTTGCCACAAGTTTCGGGAAAATTACAAACTTTTTTGTTTTGCACAAATTTGTCACTAAATGATATATTGCTCACACTTGCCATGGGCATATGTGAAATTACACCCCAAAATACATTCTGCTGCTTCTCCTGAGTATGGGGATACCACATGTGTGGGACTTTTTGGGAGCCTAGCTGCGTACAGGACCCCGAAAACCAATCACCGCCTTCAGGATTTCTAAGGGCGTAAAATGGTGATTTCACTCTTCACTACCTATCACAGTTTCGGAGGCCATGAAATGTCAAGATAGCACAAAACCCTCCCAAATGACCCCAGAAAGCCTGAAGGCGGTGATTGGTTTTCGGGGTCCTGTACGTGGTTCGACTGCCAAAAAGTCCCACACATGTGGTATCCCCATACTCAGGAGAAGCAGCAGAATGTATTTTGGGGTGTAATTCCACATATAACCATGCCATGATTTAGTGACAACTTTGTGTAAAAAAAAAAAAAATTAACATTTTCCAAAACTTGTGGCAAAATATAAATATTCCAATGATCAGTGGCGGCCTGTGCACTGTGGGCACTGCCCCCCCATCCATGCGCCTCTTTCAGGATGCCGGTTGCATGGATTCCCATGGCGGGGGTGGGAGGGGGTGGTGTTTTTTGAAGCACCTGATTAGAGCCAGTGGCTCTAATAGGCTTCAAAATAGGGTGGGCTCGGGGTGCAGAGAGTGCGCCCTGATCCCACCCAATTGTGTGACCATAGCGATATAATTTTTGCTATTTTCACACTAACCTTCCTCCCGCCAATCAGGAGGCAGGACATCAGACCTGCTTCCTGATTGACCAAAGCGCCAGACCACACTATTGGATGCCTGGTGCTTTGGAAGAGGAGCGAGGAGACTCGTGCTGGAGCGGAGGTCGCCGCCGCTCTGAGAGGATCTGCTGCAGAGCCGCAATACGTGCGTCGGGTGGGGGATGCTGCCAGAGGCACAAACACCGCAAGTGGGGGGAGGGTCGGTGGGCACAGTGGCTGCATTTGATGGGCAAGTGGCTGCATTTAATGGGCACAAGTGGCTGCATTTGATGGGCACAAGTGGTGGCATTTGATGGGCACAGGTGGCTGCATTTTATGGGCAAGTTGCTGCGTTTTATGGGCACAATGGATGCGTTTGATTGGCGCAAGTGGCTGCGTTTGATGGGCACAAGTGGCTACGTTTGATGAGCACAAGTGGCTGCATTTGATGGGCACAATGGCAGCATATTATGGGCACAAGTGGCTGCATATGATGGGCACAGTGGCTGCATTTGATGGGCACACGTGGCTGTGTTTGATGGGCACAAGTGGCTACGTTTGATGGGCACAATTGCTGCATATGATGAGCACAAGTGGCTACATATGATGGGCACACATGGCTGCATTTGATAGGCACAGGTGGCTGCATTTGATGGGCACAGGTGGATGCATATGATGGGCACAATTGCCTGCATTTGATGGGCACAATTGGCTGTGTTTGATGGGCACAATGGATGCATTTGATGGGCACAAGTGGCTGGGTTTGATGGGCACAAAGGCTGTGTTCTATGGGCACAATGACTGCATATGATGGGCACAAGTGGTTGAATTTGATGGACACAAGTGGCTGCATATGATGGGCACAGTGGCTGCATATAATTGGCACACGTGGCTGCATATGATGGGCATAGTGGTTGCATATGATGGGCACAGTGGTTGCATATGATGGGCACAGGTGGCTGCATTTGATGGGCACAAGTGGCTGTGTTTGATGGGCACAATGGATGCATTTGATGGGCACAAGTGGCTGCATTTGATGGGCACAAGTGGCTGTGTTTGATGGGCAAAATGGATGCATTTGATGGGCACAAGTGGCTGGGTTTGATGGGCACAAAGGCTGTGTTCTATGGGCACAATGACTGCATATGATGGGCACAAGTGCCTGCATTTGATGGACACAAGTGGCTGCACATGATGAGTACAAGTGGCTGCATATGATGGGCACATGTGGCTGCATTTGATGGGCACAGGTGGCTGCATTTGATGGGCACAGGTGGCTGCATATGATGGGCAGAAGTGACTGCGTTTGATGGGCACAAGTGGCTGCATTTGATGGGCACAATTGGCTGCATTTGATGGGCACAAGTGGCTGTGCTTGATGGGCACAATGGATGCATTTGATGGGCACAAGTGGCTGCATTTGATGGGCACAAAGGCTGCGTTTTATGGGCACAATGGCTGCATATGATGGGCACAAGTGGCTGCATTTGATGGGCACAAGTGGCTGCATATAATGGGCACACATGGCTGCGTTTGATGGGCACAATGGCTGCACTTGATGTGCACAGTGAGGCTGCAATTCAATTGATGGGGGTGTTCAGTATTTTTCAGTTTGTTTGCGCCCCCCCCCAAAAAAAATTTTGAGCACCAGCCGCCACTGCCAGGGACTCAACATGCCTCTCAGCAAATAGCTTGAAGTGTCTTCTTATCCCCGTACTCAGGAGAAGCAACAGAATGTATTTTGGGGTGTAATTTCACATATAACCATGGCAAGTGTGAACAATATATCATTTAGTGACAACTTTGTGTACATTTTTTTTGGTCATTTTTCAATCACTTGTGACAAAAAAAATAAAATATTCAATGTGCTCAACAAGCCTCTCAGCAATTTCCTTGGGGTGTCTACTTTCCAAAATGGGGTCATTTGGGGGGGGGGGGGGGGTTGTACTGCCCTGCCATTTTAGCACCTCAAGAAATTACATAGGCAGTCAAACTAAAAGCTGTATAAATTCCAGAAAATGTACCCTAGGTTATAAACGCTATAACTTTTGCCCAAACTAATAAATATACGCTTATTGACATTTTTTTTTACCAAAGACATGTGGCTGAATACATTTTGGCCTAAATGTATACTAAAATTGAGTTTATTGGATTTTTTAATAACAAAAAGTAGAAAATAAAAATAAAGTTCAAAATTTTCATTTATATATTTTTTATATACATTTATATCACCAAAAATAAAAGTTTCGAGGCAATCAAATACCATCAAAAGAAAGCTCTATTTGTGGGAAAAAAAGGACAAAAAATTTGTTTGGGTACAACAGTGCATGACTGCACAATTACCAGTGCCAAATTGTAAAAAAACATGTTAGCCTGCTTGCCTATGCAGGTTGCACAAGTGAAGTAATCAAGAACCCCGCACTTCATGATCTGCACAGTGTATGTTTTTACTTGTCCATAAGGTAGCCCATACATTAGTCATCTTTTTTTGTTCAACCTGATTCCCCTATCCATACACTCGATGTGGATGAGAGAATCATTCACACTGAGCTGCTATATTCTGACAGACGCAAGATTTACCCGCCATCAGAATATACTGTTGGCGGCGGTGCTGACTGTGTGCAAATATTCCAACACGCTGGTTGTACAGGAGTTGATCGTTAGAACAACTTCTGTGCAACCAACCTGCCAATTCATGGATTGATATTCATCCAATCCCTGCTGAAGTGGCTGACTTTTGATCAATGTATGTCTGGCTTTACACTTCATCTCATACAACCGTTGTAGAAATACACAATTAAATTCTGCACTGGCAAAATCAACATTTCACAGATCATTGCTAACAAATGCCAACCAACTACAACTCTTCCCTCACACAAATGTCATCTTCAAGCAGCCAAGAGCTATAAATGTGAAGATATAAATATATATGAATGGCAAGGATGCTGCAGACATTTCCAGAAGACCTTTGGCTCCAGGCTGCCCTTTGACCTGTCCACTAGGAACACGACCTTCCAATTTCTCCAGCGACCTTTGCTCTCTGACCTGTCCTGAGTATTGAGGGTACATTGTACACATTGTTGCACATCAGCTGAAGCTGTTCTACATTATTATTAGGTAGGAAATGCTAATTGTACATTAACAATGGTATTATATTTACTATATTTTGCAATTGTGTCTACCATTGATCCTATGCCAATTCATATTGGTATTATATTTTGAAAGGTTAAAGTGTATGTAGACTCTAACAATACATTTCTCTTATTTGCTCCCTTTTGGTCTATTAAGTATATCAATGAAAGCACCTTGTATATCAGTTTGAAAACTAAAAAAATAGCTGTCCATCCCCCCAGAAATCTTGTGAGCTGATTACTTCCTGTATTCTTTGTTTTTTTTTATTGTCAAAGCTTAATTGAACAATCTGATGTTAGAAGCTGATTGGCTACTATGCACAGCTGCACCAGATTCTGAGTGCTCTAGGTTTAGTCAGTCAATCTCTCCCAGTGTAAAGTATTCCTGAATGCTCATTAACGTCTTCCTGACCGCGCTATAGTGCACATTAGCAGGGATCTGTGATCGAGGTAAAGAGCCTATCACATTGGCGCTTTACCATGTGATCAGCTGTGTACAATCACAGATGACCACAGTGTAAACAAGATTTGCCGGTTATCGGCAGTCCTCTCCTCACACTGGCAGCGCAGAGGAGAGCTGGTAAGAGGCAATTCACATAGGAGACATCAGTGTCCTGATCATCAGTGCAGCCCCAACAGTGCCCATTAGTGCTGCCAATCAGTGCCGCCTATTAGTGTTGCCTATCAGTGCCCATCATTGCCGTTTATCAGTGCCACCTATCAGTGCCCATCAGTGCCGCATATCAGTGCAGCCTCATCGGTGCCGCTTCATCAGTACTCATCAATGCAGCCCATCAGTGGCCATTGTTGCAGCCTATCAGTACCCATCAATGCAGCCTATCAGTGGGCATCATTGCAGCCTCTCAATGCCCATCCATGCAGCCTATCAGTGCCCATCATTGCTGTTTATCAGTGCCACCTATCAGTGCCGCATATCAGTGCAGCCTCATCGGTGCCGCTTCATCAGTGCTCATCAATGCAGCCCATCAGTGGCCATTGTTGCAGCCTATCAGTACCCATCAATGCGGCCCATCAGTGGGCATCATTGCAGCCTCTCAGTGCCCATTCATGCAGCCTATCAGTGCCCATCAGTACAGCCTCATCAGTGCACATCAGTGAAGAAGGAGAAAAATTTCCTATTTACAAAATTTTATAACAGAAACTAAGAATATTTTTCTTTACAAAATGTTCAGTCTTTTTTCCTTTGTTTAGCAAAAAAATAAATAATAAACAGTGGTGAATAAATACCACCAAAAGAAAGTACTATTTGTCTCAAAAGAAATGAAATTTTGTTTGAGTACAGTGTTGCATGACCGTGCAATTGTCATTTAAAGTGTGACAGCGCTCAAAGCTGAAAATTGGCCTGGTCAGGAAGGGGGTGAAAGTGTCCAGTAGGCAAGTGGTTATAACTGTTTGTCAATTAAATCCAATTTTCTGTAAAAATAATGAAAATTTGTGTCAGATCCAAAATATCATGCTATGGCACTGGCAGTATTTATGACAAACTATCTGCACTGAAAAACCTTCGCTAAAGTGTATAAACCTATGGAATCAGCTCTGCATACCGGTAGGCACACAAGCTGTATGTAAACTCTCATTTCTTTTATTTTCTCCCATTTGATCTGTCAAATATCCCATGGAAAGTGTTTTATTATATCTGTTCAACCAGTTCAACAAAAAATAGATAGCTGTCAGCTAGAATTCTTGTGAGCTGACTCACTGGGCTTTCTGCCTTTGAATTGTTATCAACAAAACCCTTCCCCCTGTTATGGAAAAGAGAGGGAGGTGTTATGTAGTCCTAACTTACTCCCTGTCCTAGGATGACAATGCTGCTCAGTAAGGTTGTCACTCTAGGACATTAAATTAGTTAATAGCAGTGTAACAGAATCTCTAACCTATTCCGGTCTAATGAGAACCTTTGAGGTCACAGACCGCTGACATCCTTCAATATGTAGTGGGTTGTGAACCATCGTGGCTGCAAAGTCATTGGGTGCCAGACACTTCTTGGATGCAAAAGAGGTTTTATCTCTTTTAACAGTCCTTTTATATTTTGCAAGGGTAAGAGGGTTGGGACCAGGACACTCTTAAAGCAGAGTTCCACCCAAAAGTGTAACTTCCGCTTGTTGTACCCCCCCCCCCGGTGCCACAATTGGCACCTTTTGGGGAGGAGGGGGGTCAGGTATCCCCTTTCACAGGTATCCTGTTCCCACTTCCGGGAGCCTGAACCGCGGGTATTGACGTCACCGCCCAGGCTCCCTCCTCCTCCCTCCTCCTTCCCCGGCCGCCGGGCCAGTAGGAGAGAGGAGCGGAGCCTTGCGCATGCGCAGTAGGGTTTCCGGCGTGAAGCTGTAAGGCTTCACTGCCGGGTTCCCTTACTCTCAATGGAGTCAGCATTCACCCGACAGCTGATGGAAACATCAGCTGCGGTGCCGACATCGCTGGACTCCAGGACAGGTAAGTGTCTGATTATTAAAAGTCAGCAGCTGCAGTATGTGCAGCTGCTGGCTTTTAATTTTTGCAGCGGTGGGTGGACCTCCGCTTTAAGTAGTTGCAATTTTAATAGGCAGACTCCAAGACTTCAATAGGAAGACAGCTGTACAGGGAAAGGCCCCATCAAGGTACCACTTCTACACGTGCAGGTTTGTTGTCTCCTATGGCAACAGTATTTAACAGTTCCTAACGCAAAGTTCCACGGTTCTCTCAGCTTCACTACAGTGTCCACTTGTAGCTCTTCAGCCCCTTGAGCTCCTAGTCTCTGACTGGACTCTCTGATTCACTGACTCTGATTCCCGTGAGCTCCTCAAGGTTTTTGCGGTGGTATCTCCCTCAAGTGTCACCCACACTTCCCTGCTTGGTCCCTAGCTTGGCACTCCAGATACCTTTCAAGCTTCACCACTGCTGACCGGCTCGGTCCCTGGCTTGACACATAAGGCTGCTCTGCAAGCGTCACCTCCGCTGTTTGGGTCCCTGACTTGATCACGGCCTGAAGTTTCCCGATTCTCCACCGTGCCCGTTCGGTGAGAATGTTGCTCCGGTACTTGCTTCAGTTACTCACTATGGTCCCTGGTAAAGGTGGTTGGTCCCTTAGTGGCGACAGATTCCCTTCTACCTCGGACCACGACAGGTTCTCCGGCCAGCAGAACCGTCACTTTTGGTTGGACTGCAAGCCGCAATCCCAGCCCTGTGCTGTCCTCTTACTTCTGTGTAGGCCCTCACACAGCCTGAGAGCCAGATACCCCTGGGATAGGCCCAATTTCCAGCCTAGCAGCCCAGGGCAGACGAAATACGTCCACCCAGATGGCAGTCCGGGTGACACAGAACATAGATCACTTGACTCCACCTGAATATATAGGTTCTCCCAGCAGGCTAATGGTTTCAAGAAAACCCTTGCCCATTGGCTGAGATATCCTATATACCTATAACTTGACCTTGCAATGTCCTTTTCACATCTAATGCCACCAAGTGCCCGGCCACCTAGTGGCAGAAGAGAAAAGTACAACAAGGCCAAACTTGAGAAATCAATGGATCTCTAACAACTATCTACAGTAGCTACTCCTGACAAGGAATTTGGTGAGGAGCTTCCTGACTAAACCCCAGAGCGCTACAGCAGGATTAACAGCTTTGGTATATGAAGATTTCTTAGGTATATGTTTCTCTTTTAGAATAAACCTTCCTCTGAATTATACTCCTGAAGAAGCGATTCCCTGCAAAACATGTAGATTTTTTTACAGTGAAGAGACTTTTGTCAAATCCCCTATTGGGGGCGGATATACCTATTTCTCTCCAGTTTACATCAGAGGAACTTACCTGTCTAAGGTGGTCTCCTGGTATGGGTTACCCTATGTATGTTATGTCTCCCCTTTTGGGTTTTTTTTTTTTATGGATTTTTTTCAATAAATTTGTATAATTTTAATAAATTGTTTGAGCATTGTAAGTCTATACCATACCACGAAAGTCCAAGGTTGCCTCAAATTTCCTAGTTGTTTTTGCAGAATTGATAGTACAAAGGTACATTACACTTTTTTCTAAATTCAGTAGCGACAAATATTTTTAAGCAGGATTACCAGGTTAAATTAAGGCTTCATGCACTCTGTATAGCAGGTATATGCAATTAGCGGACCTCCAGCTGTTGCAGAACTACAAGTCCCATGAGGCATAGCAAGACTCTGACAGCCACAAGCATGACACCCAGAGTCAGAGGCATGATGGGACTTGTATTTTTGCAACAGCTGGAGGTCCGCTAATTGCATATCACTGCTGTATAGTATTAACATTTTTTTTTCCTACAAGAGTTTAGGATCAGCAAGAATGCTGTAAAAGTTGCATTTTTTCTTGTGCATTCCACTGTCTGGCATTATTAACCACTTGCCTACTGGGCACTTCCCCTTCCCCCTCCTACCCAGGCCAATTTTCAGCTCTCAGCATTGTCACACTTTGAATGACAATTGCATGGTCATGCAACACTGTACTCAAATTAAATTGTTTTAGTTTTTTTCACACAAATAGAGCTTTCTTTTAGTGGTATTTAATCACTACTGGGTTTTTTATCTTTTGCTAAAGAAACAAAAAAAAGATCAAAAATTGTGAACAAGTGTTTTTTTTCTGTAGTTTGTTATCCTTCGGAATGTTCTCCTTCACTGATGTGCGCTGATGAGGCTGCCCTGATGGGCACTGATAGGTGGCACTGATGGGCACTAATGAAGCTGCACTGATGGGCACTGATGAGGCGGCACTGATGGACACTGAGGCAGCACTGGTGAGGCGGCACTGGTGGGCACTGATGAGGAAGCACTGATGAGGCTGCACTGATAGATGGCACTGATTGGCTCGGATAGGCAGCACTGATGGGCACTGAGAGGCGGCACTGATGGGCACTAAGATGTGGCACTGATAGGTGGCACTGATGGACACTGATAGGCACTGGTATGTGGCACTGAGAGGCAGCACTGACAGGTGACACTGATAGTAAGGCACTGATTGGCACCACTGATGGGCACTGATAGGTGGCACTGGAGGGCACTGATAGGTGGCATTTGTGGGCACTGATTAGATGCACTGGCGGGCACAGAGGCAGGGGCAGATGTCCCTGTAACAGAAGCCGGTTACCAGCTTTCTGCTTCTCTCCTCACGCTGATCATGAGGAGAAAAAAAAACTTATAATCAGCTTGTTTACTTCCATGATTAGCTGTCATTGGCTGAGGGCTAAATTTATTCTCACTGGAGAAGAGACGCACGAGAGGAGATTTGATAGTGATATACAAATATCTCAAAGGTGATCCCAGTGTAAGTATGAAACTTTTCAGTCCTGGGCAGTGTAAGAGGACACGGAGCCACGCGATGAGACTGGAAGAGAAGCGGTTTACCCTTAAGCTGCATAGGGGATTTATCATTGTCAGGGTGGTAAGGATGTGGAACCCTCTTCCACAATCGGTGGTGTTGGCAGGCAATATGGATAGTTTTAAAAGACTCTTGGATGTGCATCTTAGCGAAAACAATATACGGGGATATGGGAAATTATTTTTATACACACACACCAATACAGGTTGAACTCAATGGACTGTCTTTATTCAACCTTACCAACTATGTAACTGTGTAAGCATGCCACCATTTTAATGTTATTGACATTGAAACACAATCTGGCTTATCCAATAAAGAAATGTTAACAAAAATGCCAAATCTGTAACAACAAATCAGAAATAACATCTTCATTTATTAGAATACACTAAGGTTAAATCTTATTGGTTTCTATGGGTTACTCAGTATTAATACATTCACAGCGCTCTTTGCACCAACTCTCATTTTTTAAACCTACCCCCTACAAATAAAGAAGGTAAGGTGGTATTAAACCTAAAAACAAACATTTTGTATTATGCAGTTTGCCAATCCTTTGGTAGCTGCATCACTACTTATTGATCCCCCAACCCGCCCCACTGAACTTGACTCTACTGAAGAAATACTGCTGGGCTGGTACTCAGGAGGAGCCATTAGTCTTGCTGTCCCTTATGGAGGTGGGGGCTAGGGCAGATTGCAAAAGGTCTTTTAGGCCAGGCCATGAGACCCCTGTGAGAGGCTGCTTACCTGGAGGGTCCTGGGAGAGGTGTACCTAGCGAGGATCCAGCGCTGTGCACATCTGCAGCTCTTCTCTCCTCTTACTTCATGGAACCATTAGCTCCTGCTGCTCTCAATCAAAGCCAGGGAGGAGGGAGTGGGGAAGAAGTCTCGCTGTCTGTGTCAATAATGAGCCATTTTCAAACTGGTGCTGTGAAGCCAGCACCAGTCTCCCCCAACTCAGCAATTCCATCACTTGACTCCTAGTGACTAATCCCACTTTTGCTACTGGATACAGGAAACTCACTTTCTGCATTCCTAATGCTTGCTTTCTCTTTCTCAGGGCCCCACTACATCTTTCTCTCCCATGATTCCAGGCCAGGTCACTAGGCATTCTGTGTCACGGATCCGGTACCAGAAGTGGGAAGCGCCGCTAGTGAAGGTGCCAACATAACCCACTTCACTACCAGAGCAACCATCACCTTGGCCATGGCCAAGTAACCGTCACCTTGGCCATGTCACCCGTCTCCTGGCTGGTTGGCTTCTATGGCATGTGACACAGACACTGCAGTCATTAGCAACTGCATTCTATCTTCCTCTACACAGAATTCTGCTCATTAGCCCCTGTACTGTATCTTCTCTAACTCCAGTCCCCTGTTGCAAGCCCTATTCTTTTGATACACCATGCATGTACCCCTGTATGACCTGCAGGGGGCGGCAACCTTGCTAAAAAGTAAAAGCGTTTCCTGTACAGTTACCCCCAGCTCAGCAGGTCAACCTGAGGACACAGTGCAACATCAAGACATTGTAACAATTTGCACCTAGCTGAATAACTTGAGAACAGTAACACAAAGATCCAAAAAAAAAAATTTCAGAACCTCCTTGTAAGCACCTGCTTTCATACTTCTCATTATAGATTTACCTGTAAACCACATAATGGTTCATTTCGCTTCAAAATATCAAGTGTCTAGAAATCCTAGAGACAAACCCAGAACTGATTTCAGTACGAGAAAGAAATGCAAATTTTCATCTGCTGAAGTAAACAGTATGACACACAATATCACAGGTGTCTGATCTTTTGTGATAATACCACAAAGTTTCAGATTCTGAATTCAAAGTGCATTTCTATTTTAACAGCCAGACTGGGATATCACCTACTTTTTATTTATTGCACATTAACATAGAATACCGGTAACTCAAAAAAATATAAAAAAATTGCTGCTGACCTTGCTTAAAAATTCTACTTAGCTTTTCTCTTTTATGTAACATTAAAGTAACTGTAAGTAACTGTAAGGGTTAGTTTTTTTTTTTTTTAAATAACAAACATATTATACTTACCTCCACTGTGCAGCTCGTTTTGCACAGAGTGGCCCTGAACCTGCTCTTCTGGGGTCTCCTCCCCATATCAGATAACCCCCTAGGAGAAGTGCTCTCCTGGGTGTTACCTTGCGGGCGTGCTTCTGAGTCCAGTATTTGCATCCATAGATACGAATGCCGGACTCGGCCCCGCACCCCGGCGCTTGCGTCATTGGATTTGATTGACAGCAGCAGGAGCCAATGACTGTGCTGCTATCAATCTATCCATTTAAGAGCCGTGACCCCGTTGACAGTGGGAGAACGCGTCTCCGCTGACAGAAATACGACTCACGTAATTAAAATGGGGGGGCTAGTTAGGTCGAATGCCCATGCGGGGCGACCCCTGTAGGTATCCTCTGGACCGGTGGTTGGCTACAGTAAATGCTCCTCATATGAGGTTGAGTCACGTTACTGTGACGCGTTTCCGCCCACATTTCTAAATCTGGAAATCAAGCCTCCACCACGGTAGCGGCTGTACGACCCGATTAGGCAGATTTCACGGACCCACTTATACCTGCTGTTCACTCCGGGTGCCAGGATATCAGGCACTCATACATGTGAGTTGAGCACTCTTTTATTTTTTGGAATAAATAGTTCTTTATTACTGGTACTGCGCAATGAGGCTTTCTCTATTATATTTACCTGTATGAGGAGCATTTACTGTAGACAACCACTGGTCCAGAGGATACCTACAGGAGTCGCCCCGCATGCGCATTTGACCTAACTAGTGATAGTTGGTCCATTCCCAAGTGTAAGTGCACATCTATCAGGGGGGAACCTTATCTAAGCACCTAAGAAGCACAGAATTATTCATCTATAACCTAAGTCACGGCACTGTATATCAAATCTCCAACATTGTTCTACAAACACAAGCACTTTTTCACTGGGGACTGTTTTTTTAATTTTATTAATTGCTGTTAGCATATCACATATACTTCATCATTGTATGTTTCTTTATGGATGATTGGCAAGAAGAAAGCCATTGTTGAAAGAAATTCATAAGAAGTCCTATTTGCAGTTTGCGAGAAGCCATGTGGGGGACACAACAAACATGTAGAAGATGAGACCAAAGTTTAACTTTTTGACCTAAAGCAAAATGCTATGTAAACTAACACTGCACATCACCCTGAACACACCATCCCCACTGTGAAAGATGGTGGTGGCAGCATCATGTTGTGGGGAGGCTTTTCTTTAGCAGGGACAGGGAAGCTGATCAGAGTTGATGGGAAGATGGATGGAGCCAAATACAGAGCTACAATGGAATGGTTTAGTTCAAAGCATATTCATGTGTTAGAATGGCCCAGTCAAAGTCCAGACCTAAGTCCAATTGAGAATCTCTGATAATGCCCCGTACACACGGTCGGACTTTTTTTTCGGACATTCCGACAACAAAATCCTAGGATTTTTTCCGACGGATGTTGACTCAAACTTGTCTTGCATACACACGGTCACACAAAGTTGACGGAAAATCCGATCGTTCTGAACGCGGTGACGTAAAACACGTACGTCGGGACTATAAACAGGGCAGTGGCCAATAGTTTTCATCTCTTTATTTATTCTGAGCATGCGTGGCACTTTGTCCGTTGGATTTGTGTACACACGATCGGAATTTCCGACAACGGATTTTGTTGTCGGAAAATTTTATAGCCTGCTCTCAAACTTTGTGTGTCGGAAAATCCGATGGAAAATGTGTGATGGAGCCCACACACGGTCGGAATTTCCGACAACAAGGTCCTATCACACATTTTCCGTCGGAAAATCCGACCGTGTGTACGGGGCATAAGACTTAAAAATTGCTGTTCACAGACACTCTCCATCTAATCTGACAGAGCTTGAGTGATTTTACAAAGAAGAATGGGCAAAAATGGCACTCTTGATGTGCAAAGCTGGTAGAGACATACCCAGAAAGACTGTAATTGCAGAGAAAGGTGGTTCTACAAAGTATTGATTCAGGGGGGCTGAATACAAATGCACGCTACACTTTTCACATATTTATTTGTAAAAATTTTTGAAAACCATTTATCATTTTCCTTCCACTTCACAATTATGTGCCACTTTGTGTTGGTCTATCATATAAAGTCCCAATAAAATACATTTATGCTTTTGGTTTATAACATGACAAAATGTGGAAAATGTCAAGGGGTGTGAATACATTTTCAAGTCACTGTAAATGAGAAAATTAAGGGAACCTTTCCAGTTTAAATCCTGAATCACACACTTTAAAAAGTATGCATGCAATGAGGTCAGATGTTCTGATCTGCATCTCAAACCATCTGCTTACCCCAAGCACCACAACATTCACAGTCAGGATTTTTGCTAGAGGTTCCATTACTGAGTACGCCATGTCCCAGCTGAAAAAGCCATAGTTACTTCTAATTTTTCATCTTACACCCAGAGATCTGCTGGAGATGAATAAATACATTGTAGTATTCTGCACTACAGGCAGTCAGTGCTTGTCTCTTCTGAATGCTGCTCCAGTGGCTTCCCCTCTGCACACTGAATACAGGAGATCGCTCGCTCAGCACCTCCTCCATCCAGAGAATGCCATGTTTTTTTTCCAATAAATACAAAAAAATCATTGATTGGACAAGGTGGAGATCATGACATCATCTGCCCCTCTTCTTTACTCCATCCAGTCTGAGCAGGCCTTGTATTCATCGAAACAAGATGTTCTCTGCATGACGGAGGTGCCTTGTGAGTGACCCTTTGTGTTCAGTATATAGAAGGAAAGTTGCTTGAGTATTACCCAGAAGAGACCAGCACTGACTGTATGCAGCACAGGCTGATACAGTGGATTTCTGCATCTCCAGCAGCCCTCTGGACGTTAAAAAAAAACGTAGATAGAACCAAGCTGGACCTATGTAAGTTTTTTTAAAATAATTCCTGGAGTTAAGCTTTTACAAATTTACTAGTTGTCTGGTGTTGCTCTTTAGTGCTTTGTATAGTCACACATTCACTAACTGATTGGGAATACAGTCTAATTTTAGTGCTTAGGGTATAGGCTAGCAAAGTCATTTGTCGAAGGTCGCAAAAAGCTGAAAAAGGAAACTGATGGATCATTTTTCTAGGTCAGTGGAAGGGGTAGATGCTAATATTGTTGATGGTATTGTTTTGCATATTGACATTTAAAGTGGAACTGCACTGCATCTGAGCACCGCAAACCAAAAATGCGATTTACTTCAATTTTAATATTCAAAGCAAACTCACCCATCCATCTATACTCAACGACCACTTTATTAGGTACATATACTCAACGACCACTTTATTAGGTACATATACTCAACGACCACTTTATTAGGTACATATACTCAATGACCACTTTATTAGGTACATATACTCAACGACCTCTTTATTAGGTACATATACTCAACGACCACTTTATTAGGTACATATACTCAATGACCACTTTATTAGGTACATATACTCAACGACCTCTTTATTAGGTACATATACTCAACGACCACTTTATTAGGTACACCTTGCTAGTACCAGGTTGGACCCCCTTTTGCCTTCAGAACTGCCTTAATTCTTCATGGCACAGATTCAACAAGGTGTTGGAAACATTCCTCAGCATTTTGGTCCATATTGACATGATAGCATCACACAGTTGCTGCAGATCTATGATGCGAATCTCCCATTTCACCACATACCAAAGGTGCTCTATTGGATTGAGATCTGGTGACTGTGGAGGCCATTGGAGAAGAGTGATCTCATTGTCATGTTCAAGAAACCAGTGGTGAGATGATTTGAGCTTTGTGACATGGTGCATTATCCTGCTGGAAGTAGCCATCAGAAGATGGGTACACTGTAGTCATGAACAGATGGACATGGTAAAAAAAAATACTCATATAGGGTGTGGCATTTAAACGATGCTCATATCTTCCACACTATTACACCACCACCAGCAGCCTGAACTGTTGATACAAGGCAGGATGGATCCATGCTTTCATGTTTACACCAATTTCTGACCCCACCATCTGATGTCGCAGTTGAAATTGAGACTCATCAGACCAGGCAACATTTTTCCAATCTTCTATTGTCCAAGTTTGGTGAGCCTATGCGAATTGTAGCCTCAGTTTAGCTGACAAGAGTGGCACCCGGTGTGGTCTTCTGCTGCTGTAGCCCATCTGCTTCAAGGTTCCATGTGTTGTGCATTCAGAGGTTGTATTCTGCATACCTTGGTCGTAACAAGTCTTTTTTTTTAGTTACTGTTGCCTATCATGTCAAACCAGTCTGCTCATTCTCCTCTGACATCAACAAGGCATTTTCGTCCACACAACTGCCGCTCACTGGATATTTTCTCTTTTCGGACCATTCTCTGTAAACCCTAGAGATGGTTGTGTGTGAAAAATCCCATTAGAGCAGCAGTTCAGTTCAGTTTTTGAAATTCTCAGACCAGCCCGTCATTCACCAACAACCATGCCACGTTCAAAGTCACTTAAATTCCTTTTCTTCCCCATTCTGATGCTCGGTTTGAACTTCAGCAAGTTGTCTTCACCACGTCTAGATGCGTTGGCAGATGAGTTGCTGCCATGTGATTGGCTGATTAGCAATTTGTGTTACCAAACAATTGAACAGGTGTACCTAATAAAGTATGTCTCCATTTAGCATTTTGAAAAACACCCCGTGGCAATTCTGGCAGTGGTCATCTTGAGTAAGGGCAAATGATTCATGTAGCATTTACTTCCTGGAATCCGTTTTCCCTTAGCTCAGGCATTGGCTGAGAACCCTCCCTCCCCTCCTGAAGACTCCTGGGATTTATGACATCATCTGCCTAGGCATGGATTGGAAACAAGGAAGTTACTAAAGAAATGTAAAAAAACAAACAAACATGTAAATATGATATACTTTCCTATCTATTTACTATACTAGCAGCATAAGGATTAAAAATAGTGCATGTTGATCGAGAGAGTAAAGTTCTGCTTTAAATTGTAAATATTCACAAAAGCGGCACACTTTTGGAGATTTCCTTCTGTGTCCGAAGAAGCAGCCAAATGCATTTTAACAGTGGCTCTAGATATTATCACAAAATACACTTGTTGAGTAACAACGTGCAAACAGAAAAGTTAGGCCAAGATAAACGACCACAAGACATATACGGAGGGACTACATGACCGGGTTAAATGGGCAGTGTAGGCACGGGAGGAGTTGTGGTAATTTAAAGGGTGCAAGGAGGTGGGGGTACTTACCTGACTGGTGCAGCTGGACAGGAACAGGTGGGGTTTCAAGGGGGTTGTCGGCTGGAGGGTCCTGGGGCTGAGAAGGTTTCATTTGGAAGACAGCAGACATCATGGAATCTTCCTGCCCTCCCTCCTCCTTATTCACTTACTTTTGTTTTTGTTCCTTTTTTGTTAGATGGGAATTGATTTAGGTTTAGGTCGAGACATTCAGTCATGGCAGCTGGTGGTGTTCAAGAGGGCAGTAGGTTAAATGTGAATTAGTAGGGACCTTTCTTGGGTACCGCTCTCCTCAATTTTCTACGTTTTGGTAGTACTTGAGGTTACTGGCAGTTGGAGCCTACTTTTCGGCTTGTTGCATCTTGCCGACCGCATAACTGGAAGAATACATCATTACTTTGACGTTAAATACTGGCGTTATGGCTGCAGCTAGATGCCATAACCCCCGTATCATTTTTTTCCCTCAGGCACCAGACTTTCTCATAAAAGTGGGCCAAATCGTTGGATTCACCGCTGGGTCACTTTTAGAAGCGGCGGGAGGGGTGCCCCCCAGAAAGAGTAGAGTAGAGAAGAGATTTGGGGATCCCAGATGTTTACATTCCTTGCAATAGAAACCAAAGTATTCAAAAACAAATATTTTTAAAGGGACAGTGCAAAATTAAAAATGTACTAAAAAAAATTGAAAAATGTAAGTGCCCCTGTTCGCGCGCAGTAGTGAACGCATACATGGGTCACTCCCACATATGTAAACAGTGTTCGCACCACACATGTGAGGTTTTGCTGTGAACGCCTGAGCATGAGCAATACTTCTAGAACTAGACCTCCTCTGTAACTCTCAACTGGTAACCTGTAGAAATTTTTTAAGTGTCGCCTATGGAGATTTTTAAGTACTGTAGATTGGTGACCCCGCCCCCTTATTCCCTCACAGTCCCAGCATGTCCAGGGACTGTGACGGCATAAGGGGGCGGGGACCCCGCCTATATAAGTCATAGCGGATCGCTCAGACGGCATTACAGCCGGAGAGAGCGTCGTGTCAACATCGGAAGAAGAGAAGAGGGAAGAAGGCGATGCAAAAGTCCAGGCCACCGCTAGCAAAATAGCGGCAGAAGACAGCGGAGGAGCCGGCAGAAGAACCGGACACCGGGAGAAGAGGTCGAACACCGGGAAAAGAGGCCGGAGAGAGCGGAGAAGAACCGGACGCCGGGAGAAGAGGCCGGAGGGACCCCGGAAGTCAGAAGAAGACCCCCGAAGTCAGAAGAAGACCCCCGAAGTCAGAAGAAGACCCCCAGAGCTGTCTAATAAATTACTTTAAAAACCTGCGTAGTGTGTTTTTTTTTTGACACTTTTTCCCTAGGTGAATGGGTAGGTGTTACGATGTACCCCCTACTCATTCACATAGGGTGGGGACCGGGATCTGGTGGCCCCCTTATTAAAGGGGGCTCCCGGATTCCGATAAGCCCCCACCCGCAGACCCCGACAACCAACGGCCAGGGTTGTCAGGAAGAGGCCCTTGTCCTCATCAACATAGGGACAAGGTGCTTTGGGGTGGGGGGCCGCAGCGCGCCCCCCTCCCCCAAAGCACCCACCCCCATGTTGAGGGCATGCGGCCTGGTACGGTTCAGGAGGGGCTGCGTGCTTGGATCAGGGTCTGGTATGGATTTTGGGGGGACCCCACACCGTTTTTCCGGCGTAGGGGGGTTCCCCTTAAAATCCATACCAAACCTAAGGGCCTGGAATGCCCTGCGCTCGCCGCAATAGGAAAATTTGTTTTTCCTATTTCAGCGAGCTCGAGATGTAGTACCCTGCCCTTGTGTCGTATTTGGTTCATTGGACCAGCATACAGACAAACGGGCTTTCCGTCAGGAACTGAGTCCGGCGGAGTTACGATGGAAAGATTTGAAGCAAGTTTCAAATCTAAAGTCCATCGGATTTCCGACCGAAACGGTCCGTCGGAAGTCCGATGCAGCCCACACACGGTCGGATTGTCCGCCGGATTCGGTCCGTTGGACCAGTCCGGCCGGAAGGTCCGTCCGTGTGTACGCGGCATAAGGAATTATGTGATAATTTCCAACATTTTTGGTGTAATGGTACTGGCTGTTATGGATTAAAGCATCAATCTGTGTTTTGTTTATGCATTGACGTGCTTTGATGCACATTTTCAATGGGTTTTTTAATTTAGAATTTGAAGTGGATAAGGTCATAGCCATTGACAAAAGCTTGTTAACACCTGTTGCCATTTTGATGCGCTGCAATTGACTTCTATGGGCCTCCCAATGCACTACAATGCAGAAAAAATGGTTTTATAGACACAAGAATAAACTCCTTCTAGTAAACACTAAACTTTATTTGTACATTATTTTCTGATTCACAGCATGGCTTCCCAAAGGGCCTCTTTTAATGAAACATTTTACCCTTACAACACAAATTTGTGACCTGTTCATATATAGAAGATAAAATGCAATATCTAGCACATAAAAAGATAACCAATTATTTAAAAATATTGTTTATAAAGTTGGACGCACACAGAAAGCATTTCTAATAAAACACAGCAGTTATTTCTGTATCTGGACGCTTCATAAACATTCAGCCTGCGTGTCTGCCCAGTATCATTCCGTGTTCATTGCTGTTTGTTTATTTCCAGGGCTTGGAGAATTAATCTGCAGTTCTTGTGTGCTCTTCAGTCTAATGGTAATGGAAAAGCAATGTATTAAGCATTATGAAATCTAAAAATAAATTAAACAGTGCTAGCAGCACAATAGCCTGGGATATTCTCATCCTATTACTCTCAAGCTTCGAAGGGTACCAAGCTGATGTACACAGCATAGCTACTTGTTATAAGGTTGGACAGCCAGGGTGCTGTTGCATAGTGGGCACATTGGGTTGTCACGTTTATTTTTTATGGTATCTTTTTTTATAAAGCAGAATTGACTGATGACAGCACAGCACAGACAATTGCTGCTGGATGCTGCAACACAACTAAGTTGTATCGTTCAGTATTTTTTCAGTGATAAATGCGATATAGATACATTACAGTTTTAAAATAACAGTAGAATAGCGAACCAAGTTAATGCAGAAAGTTTGGCGTTTAAGTCCTCATTCACACAGACAAACCAATCTGCATGCCCAAATGAAGGGCTGCCTTCACCCATGCAGGATGCACAGGAGTTCCATGCACCCGCATGCAGACAGCCTGTTCAGATTAATGGCATGTGGGCAGCTGCATAGATATGCATAATTCTTCAAGAGCATTTTTGATTGTACATCCGTGCAGGACCAATGGACAGATAAGGAACGCAGTCTGTCTGTGTTCTGATGCACAGTCAGAGATGCACTTGGACATCCGTGCAGGTCCATGCAGCTGCCGCCCTTCATTGATTTGAACAGACTGCCTGCATATGGCTGCACGGAACACTTGTGATCCCACACAGATGAAGACAGCCCTTTGAATGGGAGTATGATTTGGTTCACCTGTGTGAATGAGGCCCTAAATTCCAAATGTTCTGCAGTAGCATGGGACACCTGTACATCCCACACACAAGGATTGGTTCCCCAAGGTCTAAGCAATACCTTCTTCAGGCTTTCAACACTTCAAGCCTGAAGAAGGGATCTAAATTATCCTGAAAGCTTACATCTTTAATAATTTGATAATAATCAACCTAACATGCTAAAATTGTATTTCTAATCCATAATAACTGTCCAGGTATGTTTATTAAAAAAAAAAAAAAACATATTTACTACTCCATGGAGTCTATTGTTGTCTTGTGTTGTTGTCTTGTGTTGTCTTCTCTCCAACCCAAAGTTCTTCTTTGTCACTCTGCTCCTGCAAAGCCATCTTGAATTACAAGCCCAGATTTGACCGTTCTATGGGTACAGACAAAGACTTGTGGCGGTCTAAGCAAGAGTGGGGGGAGTTTGTGCATGCACAGATGCACTGTGGGTCTGTGTAGGGGCAAGATATTACACTGAAACACTGACATACTGCCTCCTGGGATGTGATATAGACATTCCAGGAGGCAGCGGGTGGCTGGGCATGTCATCCCCACCTAGGCAAGGATTCAGTGAGGTGCGCCCATGGCAAAAGCTATTTTTTTAATTTAAAAGAATGTAAAAATGTAGAATGTACTTAATGTAAAAAAATTCAGTTGGGAGTTAGGAAAAAATATATATACCGCGCTGTCCCTTTAAAACAATAAAAGCAGTCAGCACAGCAGAGGATCAATTATGCAGAGTGTAACATACAATAAAAAAGTGCAGCGCTAAGAATTTGAAAGTCTCAGATACCTACTGAGAATAGTAAATATACATGTACAGTGACTGTGCAAAAACAATATGAAAATAAAATCAAATGAAAAAATGAATATATATATATAATTTATAGAAATGAAAATGAATGGATATAAGATGGTAGTCACTACATCAAAAAAATGTCCTTGATGGCATAGATATCAATCACAATCTAATTGCTATTGTCTATAAAGAAATTAATGATGGTGATCCAAAAGATGACGTGATGTATATTATATAAATGTGACTTTAGTGAAGAAAATTGATAGGAGATCCGCCACCATATATTCTTAAAGGCTTACCGGAAGGATTGAACCTAGATGGGTCTATACCCACTGGGTCAATCAAGCTTGAAATAATATTGGACCTGGAAGGCAACTGCCACAGAAGACACAATTTCCAGGGGACCAAAAGGACTTCCGATGATGTATTAAAGGAGTTTACCCAAACAGGTCAAATGTGTATAGAGGGAGAAGAAGACAGGAGGGCACATAGCGTAATTCCGTAAAAAAACTCACAGCTTGTTTATTAAAACGAAAGAATAACATTAACATTTCTGACGATAAAAAAGTGCTTATAATAAAACAATGGCAGTATCAGTGGCATCAGTAGTCCTTCCCGACGCGTTTCGTCCTATAGGACATCACCTGGGGTACTAATCCACTGTAAATACTGCCCTTATATAATAAAAGGAGCCCCCACATTAAGCCATGGCTCCAATGAAACACAGCCGTTCAACTGAACTTACTTCCGGGTATGTAAGATGGCGTCAGTGGCGTGCGGTTCAAGCCTCGTTCCAAACGAGAGACAGAAACCAGAGGCATGCAGCTGGGATGCACATTACACAACAGAACTAAGGGTACTTCCGGGTAGACGTGATGACGCAATGCACGTGCGGCTCAGGCCTCGCTGTGAGCAAGGACTGAGCATAACTGGAACGCACATCACAAAACCGACGTCCCGCAGTAGTGTTGACGTTCAGGTAACTATGGTAACGTGATGCAAGTGCCGCTCAAGCCTCGTTGTAAACGAGAACCATAGACCGGAAGTACATAGCGATGTTAGATAATATATCTCAAACTAAAATACATAAAGGTGATCAGACATGTTAAGAGCACCATTATCTCCGGGAAACACCGGCCTTGGATAAATGGCAGTTCTTAGATATCACAATGGGGGCATAAAAACTAAAAACAAATAAATACAACCGGAAGTGGGTACCAGGAGTTGGTCTTAGGTTCTTTGAATAAACCAAAAACTAGATTTTCCTTCACCAGAATTCCTCTAGTATATAAACCACACCTATTCTCTTGCATACCAATGCTTAACTGTTAACTGTTAAACGAAACATGTACTGAAAGGATTTGAAGTCCACCACTGCTGACCTCTACTAAAAATGATAGTGGTCTAGTAGTCATGTCTAGTAGTCATGTCCAATAGCTTCAATACTTTCAGAACCACTGACCTGGAAAAAGTATGCAGATCAGGAGTTCTGACTTCACTTTCTAATCTGTTTGCTTGTTCTGGGTCAGTGACGCAGAAAGTCTTTATGGCTGAGACATTCAGGTAGCAAGTATTCGTAGATGGGGGTCAACGGAGTCTCCATAAATCTTTAACTACAGGTGTCCTTCAATGAGTGAAGACATGGTTTGCAGTTACTGAAACATCACAATGAGGAGCATAAAGCATTCTAAAGTGGCCTCTCAGTCAATATTATCATGTCATTTTAGCATGCCTTCAGTGTTGCTTAGCACTCCATTAAAGCTTAATGGGTCAAAGCTATCATGTCTAATTTGAAAGAACAATTTCTGGTAATACACCATCTGAGACAATGTAGACTTGCTGTTGCGTCCATTGCTGACTGGTATGCCTGATATTAATGACTGATGCTTTGATACTAAGCTTGATATTGACTATGGGGTACGATACTTTTATAGTATATAAAAAAAAGGCAGCACGCTGTATACAGTATCTAGCATATAAAAATGTAAATGTATTATCAATCTCATAGTACAGAATGTATACATCACAATACACACATGGATATACACAGCAGATCTCACCATCTATCCAACTAAGCTAAACAAAGACATAATGATATCTAAATCACATAAGTTACGGAGTCCCATGATGTTGAGATCCAAAATAGCAGTACATGGCTAGGTCTATGTGCCACTATTATGGCACATTTAAATACCTGTGGTGATCACATTTGTGGTCTGAATTGAGAAAGGGGTTCTTACCTGTGGTGATCACACTTGTGGTCTGAAATGGTTTCTTAACCAGAAACATTGTTAGGTAAGTCCACCTCCACTTGTTTCCAGGTGTCCACATGCCAATGTGCTTTCTTTCTGGCATTACACTAATTGGTATTTTTTATTTTGTATTGCTATATTTGATCGCCCCATCATGCCAATCTAATTGATTGCTTTTATTCAGATTAGAATATTCCTCTGTTAAATTTAGTAAAGTAGATTGTCAGATCCGCTGTACATATTCATATGTGCATTGTGATGTAACTTTTCTAAACTAAGTGATTTACAATATAGGTACATCTTTAAAACATTAACATTGTGGTATGCTACACTTTATTTTCTTTTTACTAGTATATTTGAGTTTTTGTTAAGAAGCTCTATTTATGGTTGCAGCATCCACATTCTCTCTACAAAGTATGCGTATGTGCATTCTACATTTTTTTTACTAACTGTATGATACTTGTTTGCTTGATATTGACTATGGTATGTAATGCTTTAGCACCATCTCTGGCATTATTTACATGTTATAGGATAATTACGGTATGTGCAGTTGAATTGGAACTATATTTATTTCCTTGTTCAAATCCATATAGAAGGCCCATAAGACATCTGAAATATCTAATTCTCTTGGTCAAAGTGTGTGGTCAAAACAGACAGTGACCCTATACCCCTGCAAGGATCACAACATGTGTGTCATCTTAAATTCTTTGTGCTATTATTACTGACGTGCTTCAGACAGGTCCTGGAGTCTGTGACATGTACAGTAGGTGGTCTTGCTGGGGCCAGACTGTCCTTACTGTGCAAGAGAGAAGACATAAGATATTTTACAGTTAGCAAATCAAGTTCCATATGTAAGCTACAACTACTGTGGATGGGTCATCCGAGAACAGTATTATAAGTAGAGACTTCAGGTTCATTTTAAAAGTCAGTTTTTCCCTTGGACATACACTATATTGTCAAAAGTATTGTGACGCCTGCCTTTACATGCACATGAACTTTAGCGGCATCCCAGCATTGGGTGGTGCAACATTGAGTTGGCCCACCCTTTGCAGCTATAACAGCTTCAACTCTTCTGGGAAGGCTGTCCACAAGGTTTAGGAGTGTGTCTATGGGAATGTTTGACCATTCTTCCAGAAGCGCATTTGTGAGGTCAGGCACTGATGTGGATGAGAAGGCCTGGCTCGCTGTCTCCGCTCTAATTCATCCCAAAGGTGTTCTACTGGGTTGAGGTCAGGACTCTGTGCAGGCCAGTCAAGTTCCTCCACTCTCTCATCTATGTCTTGTGTGGGGTGTGGGGTCCCCCCCAGAATTCATACCAGGCCCTTTGGGTCAGGTATGGATTTTAAGGGGAACTCCATGCCAAAATTAAAAAAAAATGGCATGGGGTCCCCCCCAGAATCCATATCAGACCCTTATCCAAGCAAGCAGGAAAGGGGGGGGGGGTTAGAAAGTGCTCCCCCTCCTAAACCATACCTGGCTGCTTGCCCTCAACATGGGGAGGCTGCTTTTTGGGTGCCCCCCAAAGCACCTTGTTTCCATGTTAATGGGGACAAGGTTCTTCCCAACAACCCTAGCCATTGGTTGTAGGGGACTGCGGACAGGGGGCTTATCAGAATCTGGAAGCCCCCTTTAACAAGGGGACTCCAAGATCCTGACCCCCTACATTGTACATTGTACCCCTACCCATTCACCAAAATAGTGTCAAAAAGTAAAAACCACAAGAGTTTTTGACAATTCCTTTATTCAAAAAGAAAAAAAAAAGTGTTCCGTGATGTACATCCATCGTCAATCACACCGCCCAATAAACCTGAAAAATAGAAAAAAATAAAAAAACTCTGCCTCCATGGGAGTCCTCCTGGCGACTTTTCTTTTTGCTTTGAGATCTTATATAGGCAAGGGAGGGGCCACCCACTGACATAGCTGGATGACCCCGCCCCCTCTGACATCACATTATGCCAGAAGGGGATGGGGCTCACTCAGTTACGTCACCGGGTGGCCCCTCCCTTGCCTATTTAACAGCTGTCAAAGTCAAGAGACAGCAGTTGCCGGGAGGCCTCCCATCGAGGCGGAGCTTTTTTAATTTTTTTAAATTTTTTCGGGTCCGTTGGGCAAAGTGATTGAAGATGGATGGACATCAGGGGACACTTTTTTCTTTTTTAATAAAGGAATTGTCAAAAACTGTTGTGGTTTTACTTTTTCATACTTTCTTTGGTGAATGTACCCGATATCCATTAACATAGGGGGGACGGGGTCTAGGGGTCCCCTTGTTAAAGGGGGCTTCCAGATTCCAACAAGCCTCCCACCCGCAGACCCCGACTACCACCGGCCAGGGTTGTCGGGAAATGGCCCCTGCCCCCATCAACAAGGGGACAAGGTGCTTTGGGGGGCACCCCAAAGCACCCTCCCATGTTGAGGGTAAGTGGCTTGGTATAGTTCAGGAGGGGGGGCGCTTGCCCCCCCTTAATCTACCACATCACCATAATATATGTAAGTGTATCTTCCAATTTTTTGTATAATTGTCATCCACAATATATATACATATCTTCATGTTGTTATATACTTACGGTACTTCTTTTTATATTATATTATAGGTATATTTTCCTCTTCAATATACACCCCTGAAGAAGGAGATATCTGTACTCTGAAACACGATGGGTGCAAGAGGAGCATATCTG
The DNA here is from genome assembly GCA_037952925.1 of Lithobates clamitans. Taxonomy (NCBI): domain Eukaryota; kingdom Metazoa; phylum Chordata; class Amphibia; order Anura; family Ranidae; genus Lithobates; species Lithobates clamitans. The sequence continues at coordinate 1,395,601 of JBBGZY010000342.1, forward strand.
TCATGCTATTAGATGGTGACAATGTCATAGATGCATAATACATTCCTTCTTTATATGTCTGTTTTTACTTAATATGTTTAATGAATAATATTTTTTCTACTGAAATACTCTTAGATACTTTTACTTCAATTAGGTGTGCCTTAAAAGTCCATCATAAGGGTTTTTTTGTTTTGGCTTAAATACTGGATGTGGCACTATAAACGCATAAAATTACCGTCCCATATTTTCTCATATTATATATATATACTACACTGACTGCACTATATACTCTGAACTGTTTTATATATACTACATTAAGTGCACTATATACTCTGAACTGTATTATATATATACTAGACTGACTGATTGCACACCACACTAACTACCTGCCTAATCTCCATTCATTCACTATATACGGCTGCCGTGTAAGCAGCAGGCTTACAGTGGGGACGGAAAGTATTCAGACCCCCTTAACTTTTTCACTCTTTGTTATATTGCAGCCATTTGCTAAAATCATTTAAGTTCATTTTTTTCCTCATTAATGTACACACAGCACCCCATATTGACAGAAAAACACAGAACTGTTGACATTTTTGCAGATTTATTAAAAAAGAAAAACTGAAATATCACATGGTCCTAAGTATTCAGACCCTTTGCTGTGACACTCATATATTTAACTCAGGTACTGTCCATTTCTTCTGATTATCCTTGAGATGGTTCTACACCTTCATTTGAGTCCAGCTGTGTTTGATTATACAGATTGGACTTGATTAGGAAAGCCACACACCTCTCTAAACAAGACCTTACAGCTCACAGTGCATGTCAGAGCAAATGAGAATCATGAGGTCAAAGGAACTGCCTGAAGAGCTCAGAGACAGAATTGTGGCAAGGCACAGATCTGGCCAAGGTTACGAAAAAATTTCTGCTGCACTTAAGGTTCCTAAGAGCACAGTGGCCTCCATAATCCTTAAATGGAAGACGTTTGGGACGACCAGAACCTTTTCTAGAGCTGGCCGTCCGGCCAAACTGAGCTATCGGCGGAGAAGAGCCTTGGTGAGAGAGGTAAAGGAGAACCCAAAGATCACTGTGGCTGAGCTCCAGAGATGCAGTCCAGAGATGGGAGAGAGTTGTAGAAAGTCAACCATCACTGCAGCCCTCCACCAATCGGGGCTTTATGGCAGAGCGGCTCGACAGAAGCCTCTTATCAGTGCAAGACACATGAAAGCCCGCATGGAGTTTGCTAAAAAACACCTGAAGGACTCCAAGATGGTGAGAAATAAGATTCTCTGGTCTGATGAGACCAAGATAGAACTTTTTGGCCTTAAATCTAAGCCGTATGTGTGGAGAAAACAAGCCACTGTTCATCACCTGTCCAATACAGTCCCAACAGTGAAGCATGGTGGTGGCAGCATCATGCTGTGGGGGTGTTTTTCAGCTGAATGGACAGGACTACTGGTTGCAATCAAGGGAAAGATGAATGCAGCCAAGTACAGGGATATCCTGGACGAAAAGCTTCTCCAGAGTGCTCAGGACCTCAGACTGGGCTGAAGGTTTACCTTCCAACAAAACAATGACCCTAAGCACACAGCTAAAATAACGAAGGAGTGGCTTCACAACAGCTCCGTGACTGTTCTTGAATGGCCCAGCCAGAGCCCTGACTTAAACCCACTTGAGCATCTCTGGAGAGACCTAAAAATGGCTGTCCACCAACGTTTACCATCCAACCTGACAGAACTGGAGAGGATCTGCAAGGAGGAATGGCAGAGGATCCCCAAATCCAGGTGTGAAAAACTTGTTGCATCTTTCCCAAAAAGACTCATGGCTGTATTAGATCAAAAGGGTGCTTCTACTAAATACTGAGCAAAGGGTCTGAATACTTAGGACCATGTGATATTTCAGTTTTTCTTTTTTAATAAATCTGCAGAAATGTCAACAATTCTGTGTTTTTCTGTCAATATGGGGTGCTGTGTGTACATTAATGAGGAAAAAATGAACTTAAATGATTTTAGCAAATGGCTGCAATATAACAAAGAGTGAAAAATTTAAGGGGGTCTGAATACTTTCTATCCCCACTGTATATAGTGTGGGGTGTGGACACAGCGCTGTGATTGGCCAAAGCATACAGGTGATGTGCATGCTTTGGCCAATTAGCAGCCGTCCATGCACTGTGATCTCGCAGTGCATTATTGGATGCTCCGGAGCGGGCGAACTTCCAGCGAGCGCACCATTTGTTTGTTCTACGGACAAACGGACAGCCGATATTTGAGTCGAACTTACGTTTGGCTTGAACTTCCAGCCCATCTCTGAGTGCAAGAGGCTGCTTAGGCATGAACATCAATATAGTACCCATCAATACTGTCCAAAATTGATTTATTGGAAGATCCTGCTTTACCTGCAACATTCAGTACCAGATATTGTAGTATCATGTATAGCAGTTGATGTCATAGCCTCAACCTGTCATTTTCTCTTCTGATGTACAGATCTGTAAAAATAAATGTACTATTTAAATGACTGAAGGGTTTATAGTTCTCCTAACTAGTTTACCCAATATAGTATAAACACTACCATACAGGAAAATAAGTGAAGTCCCCAAAACAATTAGCTGATCCATCTTTTTAAGAAACATAATGGACTTGGTCACACAAAAAATAGACTTAGCACTTCTGCCTGGCAGCACTAAGGTCGTTGTTTCGAATCCCAACCATCGCACTACCTGTACGGAGTTTGCATGTGCTTCCTGTACCTGCGTGGGTTTCCTCTGGGTACTCTGGTTTCCTCCCACACTCCAAAGACATGTTGGTAGGTTAATTGGCTCCTGTCTAAATTGGTCCTAGTATGTGTATGTATGAATGTCAGTTAGGGACCTTAGATTATAAGCTCCTTGAGGGTAGGGACTGATGTGATTGTATAATACATATGTAAAGCGCTGTGTAATTTGACGGCGCTATATAAGTACCTAAAAAAAAAAAAGACACCAACGCATTCAGTTGACTTATGTTATAAATAATCTATGCTGTCTTTGTGGTGACATTGTAGGCATAAGTAAATACATTAAAATACATTTCCAGCTCAAAAAAGAGACCCTACTATTAAATGCTGCTTAAATAATGTACACTCTTATGAAATTATGCTCTACAATTTCCTACTATATAAACAAACTTTACAGGAACCCAAAACTTCTTGAATTATTGGAGAGTGTCACTGTAATCACTGCTCGGTTTTCAGGACGCCACTGATGTCATAAACAGGATGGTGTGGCTTTGCAGTGCTCTTGAGTGGGCATTTGGAAGGAGTATAATGATTCTCCTTATCAGCCACTTCCTTACCTATACTGAAGGTAGGAGATATGCTTAGATCTTTTGAGAATCAATGTTAGCGGAAATAACTGCAGACAGAGTCTTTTGAAGTATTGTTATTCTGTTTGACTTGACCATGTAAAATGACTGGGGCCTTCTGAGGTATGAATAGGGGGAGAGGGTGTAGGTTTTTGAGTCAGGCTTTTGCAGTACATTTTGGCAAGGCCCAATTATTTTGAGTGGACTCCTAATGCACCATAATGCAGTTTTTAATGTACTTGCATATTTTTTTTTACTGCACTGCAATACACAAATGGTTGACATTGCGGTGCACTAAAACACACATACATTGTGGTGCACTGGCCAGATTTGTGGGAGTGCCATTAAATATAATAGCGCAATGAGGCACCACGCTTAGTTGATGTGTTACTGTGCATAGGTTGAAGTAAGGAGTGGTAAGGAGTAGTGTTTTTTTTATATCTGTACGTGTTAGGGATGTAGTTGGAACAACACACATTTGGATAGATAAACTGTAGGAATGCTATTTTATTCCCTTTACGCTTACTATTTCTGCACAGGCCACAAAGTTCCTGGTCATTGTAGTACAGTACAGTCAGTAGTACAGTTTAGGTATCCTAACAGTGGTCTAAGCTGAAATCCCACATGTATGCACTAGTCAGTTCAGCCTCTTGCATCACAATCAGTATCAGACATAGCAATTGGCATTGTGCCTCACAGTCAATATCAGGGGATTCTTTCGGCATCATACATCACAGTCATTATCAGACATTGTGGTCACTATCAAACGTTGCAATCAATCTCAGGTACTGCAATCAACAACTAGCACAGCTGTTCTGACAGCAGACAAATAACCCAGGATTGCCTGCAAAACTGCAGAGAATATGACAATCATTATACCTGCCGGTTATAGCTAAGGTGATTTACGTAACCAATTCTCAAGAGAGGGGTTCCAACCAGTAGTTTGCGCTTGGGGTTCCAACCAGTAGTTTGCGCTTGGGGTTCCAACCAGTAGTTTGTGTTTGGGGTTCCAACCGGTAGTTTGTGCTTGAAATTTACATCTGGACCTACTGTATATTCCTAGATGTAAGAGCACAAGGAGTTAAAGGCAATGAAACACACAAAACCTGATTATGGTATCTGGCTGACAGCTGAAAACCTTCTAATGATGTGAACTGGCTGACTGGCTGTGCTTCAGTCTGCATTTTATCTAAGATCAGTCCTTCTGCTAGTCAGCTGCTAGCATTAGTGTGCCTGGAAGTCAGCTGCTTCTGTGGGATTATCCATCAGCAAAAATAGAGAGCGATGTCTGTATGCCGGGGGAGGAAGCAGACATGGTCACTGGTACATTCTCTCAATCTGCGGATGACTGTGACTACCTCACCACATGTTTAAGAAAAAAACAGAAGTCCAAGGAAAGGAGACATTACTAGGCACATCAAATGAATGAGTAGCCATAATGACCTTTGTTCAATATGTTTCATCAAGGTCTGAGCATGACTTGCTGAAATAATTGTTGCTGATGTTTCTGATCTCTGTGCCTAATGTAAATTGTTTGCTCCCTAGAGTCTTGTCCTGGCTCACCGAGCACGTAGAGTCCGTAAAACCTACCAATGTCCTTATATCACTTCGTGGCCATGATGTAATGCTTTGGATGTAGATTACACCATTGTTAGAGAGAATACAGTCTTACCTTAAATTGCCTCTTATATTTTTCTTTATTTTACCTAATTGGTGCCATCATTATTGTAACAGTTTTCAAAGAACATTGCACTAATCACATTAGTCACTCCCACTTGATGTCCAATCCTTGCTCATGTATGAGCACTGCAGGGACGATTTTGGTGCACACAGTTAAATAATATAGGATGGCTCACCTTTGATTTCAAACATCATGAAAGGTAACCTACTGTATTGCTACCTCTGTAGGAGCTGCTGGTTAGAATGGGGCCTCTGTTCTTTGCCTCAACCTGCTTAAAGCAGAGTTCCACCCAAAAGTGGAACTTCCACTTTAAGGACCCCTAACCTCCCGACATGCCACATTTGGCATGTCATTTTTTTTTTGGGGGGGGGGGTACCTAGTTTTGATAGGTACCCAGCTCCCACTTCCACTCCCCCCTCCCTCCCTGAAATCTTCTGGGACACGTCACAGGTCCCAGAGGATTCCACGGCCAATCAGGATGCACAGCGTGACTCACGCATGCGCAGTGCGCACCCCGCTGTGAAGCCACCATCTGTCACAGCCGGGTGCCCACACTAGTGATGCCGGCGCCAAGGAGAGGCGGGGGAGAGAACCAAGGCTTCGGGTGGCTGCATCGCTGGATCCTGGGACAGGTGAGTGTGTGTTTTTTAAAAGTCAGAAGATATACTTTTTGTAGTGGCTGGAACGCCTCTTTAAGAACTTCAGCCCCTCTAGGCCACACTAGGTTGAGTGTGCAAAGCATGCAATATCACAGAAAATCACTGAAAGTAATACTTAAGGCCTGTACATACGATCAGAGCACTTTTGGACCGATCATACGATAATCTGAATGCTTGTCTGATCATAGGCACACCCTAATCCCCCCATGCGCATTATTGTTATCGTTCTGTGTAGCAACAGGAACATGGGAAAGATCTCCCTCTTACCGGCTCTACCATTAGAGAAGTGTTTATCCTTTTCTCTTTCACTGTGCCAGCAGGGAGATCAATGTGCCGGGGTCATATATATGTAGATACATACACATGCATGTGTGTTTGAGCTTAAGGGTGCACACCCTAATGTATAAGGCTGCGCACACCTATGTGTCTGATATTATCTGATCAGACAAGCACAATTTTTTTTTATCGTTTTAATTAGTACAGTTGTTTGAAAATGCAATACAACACATTACATCACTTCTGAATTTTTATTCTGCCATACGAGAATTTTCATTACTTTAGTAAACTCTTCATTTTTTATATGAGACTAGCATGCAAAAAAAAAAGTACAACCATTCGTCCCATAATCTCATTGTGTGTACCAGGCATTAGTACTTACCGGTAGTAGTAGTGCTATATAAAAGAAACAGGCACTGAACCAGTTAGTAAAGGCAAACTTATAATATTGTCACCTGTTATGGTTGGTAAGGAAGTAAGTATAGAAATTGGATAACAATGGTAATAACACAATTTAGCAAACAGGGTGATTAGTGATAAGGCTTAGGCAAAGGATGACACTTGACATCCAGATCAGCATAAACAGTAGCAAGGTCACCTAGAGCGCAGCAGTAATAAAGCTTTATTTACCAAACACAGGAACTATACTGCCAAAGTGCATTGATGGCAACCATGCTAGGCCTAGATGGACTGGACGTGCATTGTCCATAGAAATGAAGGAAATGTGAGAAGGGAACAAAGGGGGCTTACAGGATGGTTTTACAGGAGGGGCAGTTCTTTATGTTGTTCTTCTGCTGGCTATCGTTGGGGCCCTTTAAGAAGTGTTGGTTGAACCTGTTTTGGTTGTCGTTATTTCCCAATCCTGATCCTATTCACAATAACCTGACTACATTTATTCGATTTAATAAACCTACGGCTAGTCCTGGTGTTTTCTGGGATACACTAAAAGCCTTTTTAAGAGGTCAATTAATTAAAACTATCAGTGCCATTAAGACCGAGACCAAGACTTGGGAACAATCTGTGCTGAAAAAGGTTGAGAGGGCTGAGTCTAGTTTCGTTGATTCCCCTTCTGAACACACTGAAAAAGTTTTGCATGAGGCTCAACACATGGCTAAACATTTGGTACTAACTAAAGCCGAAAATAAAAGGTTTTTCCTACAACAGAAATATTTTGAGGAGGGAGAAACTACAGGCCATATGCTTGCCATGATGGTGAGATCACAGAAAGATCATCTCATATAGAGGCAATAACTAATTCCTTGGGGGTCTTGGTTTCCTCTCATGCGAATATTTTATCCGTCTTTAGGGATTTCTATGCTGATGTGTACTCCTCTAAGGTATCTCCAACTACAGAAGAAATTGACTCTTTTCTTGAACGATGCCAACTGCCACAGCATCCCGGCCCAAGATCTGGAGCAGTTGAATGCTCCCCTTACGGCTGATGAACTATTGGAAGCATTAGCGCTTTCCTCTCCGGGTAAGTCTCCGGGCTCGGATGGCCTGCCGGCGGAGGTATATAAACGCTATTCTGAACCATTAATACAACATTTAAAAGAGGTATTTGAGGACGCTAGAAAAACGGGAAGCTTACCCCAATTCATGAATGAAGCAATTATTGTGCTTCTTTTGAAACCTGGTAAAGAGGATCACTCTCCGGACTCCTATAGACCCATTTCGCTATTAACAACCGATGTTAAGTTACTGGCAAGGGTTTTGGCCACTAGACTAGCTAAAGTTATTCATAAAGTGGTCCATAGGGACCAGTCAGGGTTTATCCCATCGAGATCTACAGCCCCTAACATCAGGCGACTATTTCTTAACCTTCAGATACCTGTCGATAACCCGGGTGGGAGAGCGATCCTGTCCCTAGATGCAGCTAAGGCTTTTGACAGCGTCGAATGGCCTTATTTGTGGGCTGTCTTAAAATGTTTTGGACTAGGGGACAATTTCATTCAATGGGTTAAGCTGTTGTATGCAGCACCTACGGCTAGGTTCCGCATAAATGGAGACCTTTCGGACTCATTTCCTCTATTTAGAGGCACGAGACAGGGGTGCCCACTCTCACCCCTGTTATTTGCGTTAGCCCTTGAACCACTTGCAGCTACTGTTAGGTCATCCCAGTCTATAGTGGGTTTTAACAGAGGACCATTTACAGATAGGATCTCCCTTTACGCGGATGACACTTTGCTTTACCTGGGAGACGTGGACGCTTCCCTTACAAACGCGATGCAGGTAATTCAACAATTTGGATCTTTATCAGGATTCTCTATTAACTGGAGCAAATCTGTCCTTCTTCCTGTAGATGGGCCAATAATCTCATTACCGGCTAGTGCAGAATCTCTTAAGGTAGTCTCTTCATTTAAATATCTGGGAGTACAGGTGTCGGCAGACCCACTGAAATATCTAGAAGGCAATCTTTTACCTCTGTTTAAGAAACTTCAAATGACGTGTAATACTTGGTGCAAGCTCCCATTATCAGTAATAGGCAGAATAAATGTAATTAAGATGGTTTGGGGACCCCAGCTATTATACATTATGCATAATTCTCTGCAGTGGATACCTCGTAGATGGTTTAGCCGTATTGAAACTCTGTTCAGGTCTTTGATTTGGAAAAAAAAAGTGGCCAGAATCAGTCTTTCCACTCTGCAGTATGGTAAAGATCGGGGAGTCCCTAACCCTAAACTTTATTTTTACGCCTCTCAGTTACAACAATTAAGTGGTTTTGGGTTACTGGGTGAATCTGATTCAGTCGAAAGCATGTTGCGGAGTGGAACGCTGAACACTTCAGTGCTGGCGAGTTTGAAGGTGGGGTTACCACACCTGCCACAAACAGCGCCCACTGTTAATCTCCTGAAAAAATTATGGTCCACGGTCAAGGCTATTTTGAAGATCTCTGGATTTTTGGCTGAAACTCCATTATGGGATAATCCGAATCTTACAGAGGTGTATAAATTGGATAGCTTTCAATCCTGGAGACTAGACGGAATTTGTAATATTTCCCAATTGTTTAAACACAATATTTTAAAATCTTTCCTGGAACTGCAAACAGAATTTAACCTACCTAGGCATCACTTTTATAAATACCTTCATTTTTTTGGTGACTTGATGTATATTATGTATCTTGTTGTTGGTGGCACAATAAACAAAATTTTTTTTTGTGCACTTAACGATAGTTTTAGTAAGCCAGCATGTAGTATAGGTACAGTAAGGCCCCTTTCACACTGGGGCAGTGGGGGCGTTGGCGGTAAAACAGCGCTATTTTTAGCGCTGTTTTACCGTCGTTTTTGCGGCTGTATTCGGCCGCTAGCGGTGCGGTTTTAACCCCCGCTGGCGGCCGAAAAAGGGTTAAAACCGCTCGTATAGCTGTCCCATTGATTTCAATGGGCAGGAGCGGTTTAGGAGCGGTGAATACACCGCTCCTTCACCGCTCCAAAGATGCGGCTTGCAGGAGTTTTTTTCTTCTCCTGCCAGCGCACCGCTTCAGTGTGAAAGCCCTCGGGCTTTCACACTGAACAAACAGCAGCGGCTGTTTTGGGTCGGTTTGCAGGCGGTATTTTTAGCGCTGTAACGCCTGCAAACCGCCCCAGTGTGAAAGGGGTCTTAAGGTGTGGTAAAGATGCAGTAAAGGTGTGGAACAGGTGTAGTATAGGTGCAGTATTCTTAAAGTGATTGTAAAGCTTTAATTTTTTTAATTAAAATAATAAGCATGTCATACTTACCTGCTTTGTTCAATGGTTTTGCACAGAGCAGCCCCAATCCTCCCCTTTTGAGGTCCCTTGCCACCACTCCTTGCTCCCCCCCTCCACCGAGTGCACCCATAGGAAGCCACTTCCTATGGGGGCACTCATGTGCTTGATCCCAAGCTGGGTTGTTTGAGTCTATTCAGACACACAGCCCGGCTTGGCCCGATTCCCTGGTCACAGGCTTGACTGAGAGCAGCAGGAGCCAATGGCTCCTGCTGCTCTCAGCCAAGCCTGTGAGACGAGAGGGGAGAAGAGCTGATGCAGACGTGCACGTCGACGGATTGAGATCGGGCTTAGGTGAGTATTTGGGGGTGGGGGGGTGGGGGGAGCTACTATTATAAGGTTTTTAGGTGAAAAAAACGGTTTTATATATAGTGTCAGAGTAATTTTTAGTGATGGTGTATTTAGGTATGTTTTTTTTACTGTTTTGGGACAGTTTTATCCACCTTGGGTGCCTTGAGATTTTGCATACCTTTAACTGGAATAACCCCTTAAACCCCACATCAGAGTGCGCAACCCTGTGTATTGCACACCACTGCGGGGTGGGTGTGGGATGCCCCCCATTCAGTCAAGTTCATTAGGCGGGGCTGCCTGCCGAATGCAACACCAGGGACAACTTTTGTCGCACCTTGATGCTGCCCCCCAACCGCAAGTGTAAATGAGGCCTAAGGGTGACATGATTGAAAAAAGGTTGAAAAAGACCATTCTAAGTAACACCCTTCGACTAGTAGCTCCTCTTTTACACTGGGCATTTATCAATATTTTAATAACATGTAAATTAAATTATATGAGATGACTGTTCCTACTGATGATATAAAACATATGCCCATAATACTACAGGGAAAACCACCTTATTTTTTATTAAGATACTTTGTACAGTCATAGGGAAAGACTGGATAAATTCCAGTTTAATGGAAGCACTGATTTTTAAATCTCGTTTTTTAGAAAGAAATCTGTAAAGAGTTTACACAGAGGTACCCATACACTTTGAAACAAACTTGCTTGTTGTTGTATTGAAGACAGAATTAGTCTGCGGATTCCTACAATATTTGTCTGTACACCCTCTATTCACTTGACTGTGTTCATTCACACTGGGTTAAGATTTGACAGTTTGAAATTGTCAGTGTTGCTCAGATTAACACATTTATTTGGGGATAATACCATGACCAAATGTTAATCTTTCCTGATTATTTCCCGCATTCTGTCCAACTGTTGAGATCACGGTCTAGCTAACAGCACCAGCATGAGAGGCTCCAGCACAGAAGGACGCACACCGCGCTCTACTGATGTCCTGTGCTGCCTGCAGCCCACATGAGAGTGCTTAGAATCCCTGGAGTGTCCTTGAAATAACTAAGGCAGCTGGGCTGGTGGGCATCTCAGAATTATAATGGGCTGTCTGTGGAGGTGGATGTGGCCGGTTCATGTATTTTCAGGTGGCAAGAAACACACATCAGCATTTTTCACTGGGAACGAAGGACAAACTGTCTCTGATCCTTATTTTCTTTTGCTGTTTGCACAAGGATAATTGAACACAATATTGTGTTATCAAACTGGCAATTCAGAAGGCAGGTTTGGTGTGCTTGACCTCAATCAGTCCTGTATACAGGAAACCTTTCCCAAATAAAGCGTAGTGGCTGCCATTGCTGACGTCTCAGTCTGCAAATACTAGTTGTCTGCCTGTCACATTGGCCTTATTGATTCAATACCTTGGGTACTAAACCGGAATAAGTATGTAGAATTCAAACTTTCCTGAACTGCATACTTGTTTAGGTTAGCAAAGTATTGAACAAGGGTCAGCTTAACAGCCAGGAAGCTAACATTTTCTGAAGGGTGGCGGCAATAGCCATCCCCATATTGCATTCATAAAAGTTTTACTTTATAGTAACCCTGTTGCCAATATCAAATATATAACATGTAATTTATATAAATAATGTATATATGTAGCACCCTCTAGTTAGGTAGGCACTAGAGTGAGTATTTTTCTGACAGAGAAGGAAAATTTAGGTTGCTAGGCCTGTTTGTTTTCTGGGCTGGGAGTGACTCACAGGTAGCATCACTGTGGCCTCCCTCTTCTTTCTAGAAGGTGCTAGTCTGGAGGAGGAGAGGTGAGGTGGAGCTGCCTGGGGTATTTTGAGAAGCCTTGACCTATCCCCAACTTGGGTTGACAGGGGACAGGCCTCCTTAAATACCTAGGGTCAGCCCAGCTGGGGAAGAGTTGTTGGGTGGAAGAGCTGGAGTGAGAGAGTGTGGGCCCACAGGGAGCTCCGAAGTCTAGGGGGGGGGGTGACCTTGGGCTGGGGCTCGGGTGCATCCAGGAGGAGAGAAGAGATCCTGGAAGAGAAGCACATGAGAGAACAAGGAGAGGACAGCGGGGGAGAACACTGACTAAGAGGCTCCAGGGAGGACAACTGGTCGCAGCCAGGAGGGCTGGTGAGTGAAGCACAGTCGGGAGGACTGGAGAAGCACGCCTGAGAGAACTGGGAGTTTGCAGTTTGAGATGGGTGCAGAACCAGAAGAGAGGACTGTTGGAAGGGCAGTGGAAAGAGGTCATTGCAGCCAGGCTGGCTGGCAGGGCCTGAAGAGAGCTATCTGGGATTAGTAGCTGAATAGAGAACCGTTAGCACTGGAATGATTTCTACACCACAGGGGCCTGAGGTCCCTGCCTGCAAAAGGCAATCCACTGAGGCTTGGCTGAGTTAGTGTCAGGCATAACCATGTGGTGCTAGCTAGCCTGCAGCAAAGGAAGTGCTGGAGGAGTAACAATATGCAGCAAGTGAAGTGCTGGAGGAGGGAAGGAAAAGAGGTCTTAAGCAAGTGTTTGTGCTAGAGAGAAGACTGGAGTGTATATACAGGAATGTATGTAGTAGTCCCAAGCACGGTACACTGAATCTTCTGGGCATCCCATAATTTCCTATTCCCATCCATGCTCAATCTCCTCAAATAAAAAACAAAAAAAAAAAACAAAGCTTATGGACTGTTCTGTGTTCCTGAGTGACTGAGAGAAGGATGCCGGGCTGGGCTGGGGGCATGGCTACATTTACTTTTTGCCCTCTGTGCAGCATTGGAGAGATTTCCCTTCACTTCCTGTCCCATAGCTAAAACAGGAAGTGAGAGGAAATCACTCCAAAGTGAGTCCCTGGTTGTCACCAGGGTCACTAGAACTAGTCTACTTATTGGAAGGGGGGCACAGACAGCAATAAAAAAAATGTAAAGCGTTCTATTTACTCTCCTCTCTATCCAAAACAAAAAAAAAGTTTTGTCTTCAGTTATAGTTTAACAGGCCTTTGTCCAGATTTGGACTATGATGCACCTTCCCTCTTTATCTTCCTAACATAGGGACGAACTAGGCATGGACTAATAGCACTGCTTCAAATGTGCAGTAGAGGAAGAGTGCACAGGATGTTATTACACTGAATTTCTGTAAGGATCAAACATTAATTTTATTATTTGAACAGTTAAAGAGTTGTAACCCTTACATATATCCAGTGAAGTGACTGGCCTCAGATGATATGCAGAGATTAAATAAATCCTCCTACATAGGTTGTACCTGTCTCTCTGCAGCCATCTCTACATTCGTTCAAAGTGCTAAATTTATTTAGCTTGTCTGAGTGTTCTAAAAAAAAAAAGGGGGGGGGGGGCAAAGAGCTGAAGTTACGCTCTACAGAGCTCAGTGTGGAGAGCTCTGAGAGCTGATTGGAGGGAAGGGACACACTCCCCTTCCCACAGCTCACAGGAACAGAGCAGCGGCTGTCAATCTGCTGGAGGCCCCTCCCCTGTCACCTTTTTCTCTTGGTGTTAGAAGTGATTCATACTGATAGCAGAGGAATGAAGCAACAAACAGAAATTACACTTAGTGCTTTTAAGACAAGTACGCACTATAGAAGGATATGTTTTGTTCATATTTCATATCTGAGGATAGATAAAGTGGCAGTATTACCTACCAATTGTTTGCAACATATTATTTTGAAAATCTCCATGCCATAATCACTATTTCTGACAGTGGGAGTGTTTACAATAGAGTCAACCTCTACCAAGTCGCAAAGGATGTTCTGCCTATTGTATGGCCTGGACATATTGCCTCATTTTATAGCAGTTAAAGGCTTAACGGCAAAGTTTCTCTGGAAATTAATTTGCAATGTTGCAGCTATGAAATACTTTACTTAGTAACACTGATGCTTCACTGAATCAAACGAGATGTGGTTTGGTTTAGCAATGTATTCTGGAAAGTTTTTTTTTATGTTGCAATATTGTTTCTCCTGGATCTGGCACTAATAATTAAGAGGAGGTGAGTCTAAATCCCCCACAAAATATACTTCATCTTCTGGACACCTGAAGGGTAATTTAAAACAGTGTATAATAAAACTGACTTAGGCTAATGGTAGGGGTCTGTTTTACCTTTAGGCTGGGTTCACACTTTATACACAGCAGGAGTCCTGTGCCTCCCTGTTCACCCTTTCAGGCCTGATTTCAGCCCAAATTTTTGTCTGAATTCAGACCTGAAACAGACCAATAGATGCACAGGGCTTCTGTGCAAATTTGCAGCGGAGATATGTGAGCCGGTCAAAATCGACCGGTCATAGAGAGCTGGTCAAAATCTCCTGCTATTGCTAATTGGATGTGGTGAACCCGCATCCAATTCACAATGGTGTGAACCCAGCTTTAGGGTTCAAAGGTAAAAGACACTTTAAAAAAAAAAGTAGTTTAGAAACAGGATGAGAAATTTAGGTGGTTACATTGAGCTTGTGCACACTATAGCGCACATATTAGTGCACACACAATGCACATGCACTGGCAGTGTTTCCCATGACCCCTACATTCCCCACATTTTATTGCAATGTTTTTAATGTGCACCACAGCACATTGCTATGTGTTTCAGTAGGTTTGCGACATGTCATATTTTTTATCAATGCAAACCAGTGCAGTGCATTGGTGTGGAATGAAGTCATTTGATATGACTATTTGCCTTTTCCTTACGATAGAATGATGTACCTTTTATTCATTTACATGGGGGGTTGGTATCTGGGTGCCCCCTTATTGCTCAAGGGGGCTTCCAGATTCTGATAATCACTTGCCGGCAAACCCCCACAACAACTGGGCCAGGGTTGTGGAGAAGAGGCCGGTGTCCACCCCCCGTGTTGAAGGGGGTGGATTCTTTGAGAGAGATGTGGATTTTTTGGGAGAGACCTTACAATTTTTCTTTTCTTGATTTTTGCATGAGATTATCAGTACTCAATGCCCCCAATGCCATTTGTTTGACATTCCCTTGCCTATTAGTCTAGAAAATTACAGATATTACCATTCAGATCCAATTGACTTCAACCTGCCTCAAATCAAACCCAGGAAGGTTTGGCTCATCCCTAATCATAACAAAGGACACGTTTTGACCCGTTGCTCCTACTAGAAAGCTTGTGATCTGGTAACTTCCTGCGCTGGCTACTACACCCTAAAAAATAAATCAATATACACATTTCTTTTTTTAGATGAACTTTGAGGATGACGTCAGATGGGCAGAGTCACCCAGGCAAGGGAACCACTCCCTCTAATGATATTGCTCCCATGCTAGCCTGGAAAGCTTCAAAATTTCACTTGCTAGCAAGGGGCAGCGAGACAGCAACACAAAGCTGGTCTGGCTACCAATGAAGGGATTCCATACAAATAGGTTGGTGGCTATCCTGTCAATTGCTAGTTGGAAACATTGGAATCACCCCTTTGACAGTCTACAGCTTAGGACTAAAATAAGATCTTCACACCCTGTACATTTTATTCTTTCCCTCTTACCTTGCTTGTGGAATTGTCTCCAAAAAACATACTTACAGTGGGGACGGAAAGTATTAAGACATCCTTACATTTTTCACTCTTTGTTATATTGCAGCCATTTGCTAAAATCATTTAAGTTAATTTTTTCATCATTAATGTACACACAGCACCCCATATTGACAGAAAAACACAGAATTGTTCACATTTTTGCAGATTTATTAAAATAGTAAAACTGAAAGATCACATGGCCCTAAGTATTCAGACCCTTTGCTGTGACACTCATATATTTAACTCAGGTGCTGTCCATTTCTTCTGATCATCCTTGAGATGGTTCTACACCTTCATTTGAGTCCAGCTGTGTTTGATTATACTGATTGGACTTGATTAGGAAAGCCACACACCTATCTATATAAGACCTTACAGCTCACAGTGCGTGTCAGAGCAAATGAGAATCATGAGGTCAAAGGAACTGCCTGAAGAGCTCAGAGACAGAATTGTGGCAAGGCACAGATCTGGCCAAGGTTACGAAAAAATTTCTGCTGCACTTAAGGTTCCTAAGAGCACAGTGGCCTCCATAATCCTTAAATGGAAGATGTTTGGGATGGCCAGCATATGTGATGTGCCTTGGTGAGAGAGGTAAAGAAGAACCCAAAGACCACTGTGGCTGAGCTCCAGAGATGCAGTCGGGAGATGGGAGAAAGTTGTAGAAAGTCAACCATCACTGCAGCCTTCCACCAGTCGGTGTTTTATTGCAGAGTGGCCCGATGGAAGCCTCTCCTCAGTGCAAGACACATGAAAGCCCGCATGGAGTTTGCTAAAAAAACACCTGAAGGACTCCAAGAGGGTGAGAAATAAAATTCTTTGGTCTGATGAGACCAAGATAGAACTTTTTGGCCTTAATTCTAAGTGGTATGTGTGGAGAAAACCAGGCACTGCTCATCACCTGGCTAATACAGTCCCAACAGTGAAGCATGGTGGTGGCAGCATCATGCTGTGGGGGTGTTTTTCAGCTGCAGGGACAGGACGACTGGTTGCAATCGAGGGAAAGATGAATGCGGCCAAGTACAGGGATATCCTGGACGAAAACTTTCTCCAGAGTGCTCAGGACCTCAGACTGGGCCGAAAGTTTACCTTCCAACAAGACAATGACCCTAAGCACACAGCTAAAATAACGAAGGAGTGACTTCACAACAACTCTGTGACTGTTCTTGAATGGCCCTGCCAGAGCCCTGACTTAAACCCAATTGAGCATCTCTGGAGAGACCTAAAAATGGCTGTCCACCAACGTTTACCATCCAACCTGACAGAACTGGAGAGGATCTTCAGGGAGGAATGGCAGAGAATCCCCAAATCCAGGTGTGAAAAACTTGTTGCATCTTTCCCAAAAAGACCCATGGCTGTATTAGATCAAAAGGGTGCTTCTACTAAATACTGAGCAAAGGGTCTGAATACTTAGGACCATGTGATATTTCAGTTTTTCTTTTTTAATTAATCTGCAAAAATGTCAACAATTCTGTGTTTTTCTGTAAATATGGGGTGCTGTGTGTACATTAATGAGGAAAAAAAATGAACATAAATGATTTTAGCAAATGGCTGCAATATAACAAAGAGTGAGAAATTTAAGGGGGTCTGAATACTTTCCGTCCCCACTCTATATACAGTGCATTCAGTGTAGACTATATATATACAGTGCAGTCAGTGTAGTATATATGTACAGTGCAGGCCATACAGTGAGAAATTTAAGGGGGTCTGAATACTTTCCGTCCCCACGGTACATGCACAGCAAATCTACCATAGTCCTGCTGCAAACCACTGAATTGCTGCTGCATGCTGGATCCTGCACCACCATCTTCCTTTCTGACATCATCAAGAAGCGCTGACAGGTCCATCCTCCTCCACCTGTTGTGTTGAAGCTAATGCCCCCCGGCATATGTGATGTGCATATGAGGCTTCAGAAGTGAAGGTGTGGCAGGTTGGAATATAAAAAAAAAAACTGGCATCTCAGATTGCAGCGAGTGGGAGGCTCGTAGGAAATAAACTAAAGGCAATTTTTATTTTTTGTTTTGGATAGAGTGGACATGGATTAGAACACCTGTCAGTTTTTATTGCTTTTTGTGCCCCTGTTAGGGAGATTCACCCTCTCAATTTGTCCTATGTACCATTATCATTGAAAGTGAAAGAAAATACAAAATTTTGGGTTGTCCCTAGAAAAGCGATAGATGGGATATCTTCCAATGGGGACACTAGTTCTGGTGGCCTGGGGTTCCCCAAGGATTTCCCTTAATTTGCAGGGATTTCCTCTCACTTCCTGTTTGGCTTATGGGACCGGAAGTGAAGGGAAATCTCTGCAATGGGACACAGATGGCGAAAAAAAAAAAATCTGACAAGGGTTATAACCCTCCTTTATCCACAATAATAAAAGTGATATACAGCCCATCCTCATTTTTTTTTTCCTGCCAGGAACGTCTGATACTCACTCATACATCAGCATAGTGTGCAAGAGGCCTTTAAGTTACATAGTTACATAGTAGGTGAGGTTGAAAAAAGACACACGTCCATCAAGTCCAACCTATGTGTAAAGTGTAAGTGCTAAGTGCTTAGCTTGAGTGAAAGTCAGCTTTACGATTATAACTGATACTGGTCTTAAAGTGTCAAAGAAATTGAATAAGCTATTGCGCTGACTAGAACCCCACCGTAATTTAACATGGCAAACGAGAACATGTGCTGTGTTGCCCATAGCAATTAATCAAAAAAATGTTTTTTTGACTGATAACCTCGAACTGTAGAAATTCCAAAATCTGAGCACACTTATAAATTGGGCAGGCATTTTCATAATTATAATATGTACTAATCAATAGTCTTGTCATTTTGGTTGCTGTGTCTCAAGTGTGACAGTTATATGGGGTACTTTTTCATAAATTCAGGCTCTATGATTCAGTAACATCTCTATTATTGTAGCACAACTAAAACGCTGTTGTGTCATCTTCCACCTCTCTGTCATTTAGTGGTGAAAGCTGTGATTTGAACCTTGGCAACACATTGGGCCTGTCAGGGCTGCATTGCAGGTACAGACAACATCCAACCACATCCTCTAAAAGATGCTATTGCCTGTGCCCATATTCAGAATAACATATCATCTTTTGCTAGCGTATGAATTACATGCTGCATGTTCCCCACAAGGCTGGTCTACCCTTCTCACATGGAACAACTTGTCTCTCTGTAATTTAAAGCTTCAACAGCTATTTCTAATTTTACCAAGTCAACCGTTTTTTTCCCCTCTCCCCTTTGGCAGACATTGCTGCTGAAATCCATGGAATTTCAGAAAGCCTCAATCTTAAAAAAAAAAAAAAGAAGACAATTTGTATTCTGCTGGCCCATCTATTTCTGTGTGCCACCCTTTAAAAACAATAATTACCAGGAAATTACAGGGCTCCATAGAAAGAAATGAATTAGGTAAGTGCGGTTCTCATACCTTAAATATTTCATTGGTTATGTGCTCGGAAAAGACACGCTGCTTGCTTTCATTGCAGCAGACAGCCTGGAGAAGTGGTTTCACTATGCTGCAGATTTTCCATCTTTCCATTTGTATATTTAAACTGTGTCCATGTGGAAAGAGGTTTTTTTTTTCTCCTTGCTTGATAAATTTTATATAAGATGTTGTTGAAAAATAAAAGCAAGGAAATGTCATCCTGCTGGCAGCAGAGCTGAGCTAAAGCTTTTGAAGGGATTGGACCATGCAAAATCTGTCTGTAAGTCCCAAGCCTTTAAGGACACAGTAACTGCTCTTACTGGAACTACTGACTGTTCTTCCCTATGCCAATGTTCACTTCCATTCTACTGCTGTTGAAGACCTTTCTATTGTTGGTTGAGGCAATACACCAGTGCACTCAAAACTGAAATCCAAGGAAAAAGGTAAGTACATAGATGATAGATCATAGATGATTACCAGTCAAAATAGTTCCAAAAACATGGCTGAGCCCTCCTTGTTTTATTGGAAACTCCAGAAACTCAGAGACAGGAAATTACATCACACCCATGTAGTTCTACTAGAAAGAACATTACATTATACAAGGCTTTACTACCTCCCACCCGCTTTATAGACAAATGATGGCGGGCGGGATGATCCGTTGTTCTGGGACAAAGTGCCGTGTCACTTGGACATGGCACAATCTCAGTAAAGAGCCGATGAAATGGCTCTTTAGCCATGTGATCAGCTGTGTCCAATCACAGCTGATCACATGTAAACAAGGAAATGCTAGTTGTCAGCTCTCCTTGTCTGTCACTGACAGCATGTGAGGCAAGGAGAGGCGATCGGTGGCATTTCCTCACAGGGGAGACCTGTACAGATAATCAGGGCACTGATCATGAGTGCCCTCATGATCAGTGCAGCCCCAACAGTGTCCAGCAGTGATGCCAGTCTGTTCCTGTCTGTGATGCCAATTTGTGCCCATCAGTGAGGCCAATCTGTGCCCATCAGTGATGCATGTCAGTGCTACCTTTCAGTGCCATCAGTGCCTGATCATCAGTGCCGCCGATCAGTGGCCATCAGTGCTGCCCATCAGTGATGCATGTCAGTGCTGCCTTTCAGTGCCATCAGTGCCTGCTCATCAGTGCCGCCGATCAGTGGCCATCAGTGCTGCCCATCAGTGGCACCCATCAGTGCCGCCTATCCATGCTGCCTATCATTGCCCATAAGTGCCGCCTATCAGTGCCACCTATCAGTGCTGCCTATCAGTGCTGCATATTAGTGCCTCCTCATAAGTTTTCTTTAGTGCTGTCTCATCAGTGCCCATCAGTGCCGTCTCATCAGTGCAGCCTATCAGTGCCCATCAGTGTAGCCTTATCAGCGCACGTCAGTGAAGGAGGAAAATGAGTTTTTTACATTTTTTGACAAAAGCTTTTTTTTTCTCGAAAATTTCCGTCTTTTTTTGTTTTTGTTAGCACAAAATAAAAAACCCGTTGGTGATAAAATACCACCAAAAGAAAGTTCTATTTGTATGAAAAAATATATAAAAATTTCATTTGGGTAGAGCGTTGCACGACCGATCAATTGTCATTCAAAGTGTGACAGCGCTGAAAGCTGAAAATTGGCCTGGGCAGAAAGGTGGTAAAAGTGCTCAGAACTGAAGTGGTTAAACATACAACACACTACTACAAACTGTCAGGGTTACTAATCACAGTATAATCAATGAGAATAGTTGTTGCACCTATGTCTGTACATACTTTAAAATACAAGTAATAAGTAATATAATGTACAAGTACATACATAATGAGAGCTGTTTTACTTACCAAAGGATTTGTATTTCTGCTCATTCATTCCTGAGATATACAGTATCTCACAAAAGTGAGTACACCCCTTACATTTTTGGAAATATTTTATTATATCTTTTCATGTAACAACACTGAAGAAATGACACTTTGCTACAATGTAAAGTAGTGAGTGTACAGATTGTATAACAGTGTAAATTTGCTGTCCCCTCAAAATAACTCAATGCACAGCCATTAATGTCTAAACTGCTGGCAACAAAATAAAGTACACCCCTAAGTGAAAATGTCCAAATTGGGCCCAATTAGCCATTTTCCCTCCCCAGTGTCATGTGACTCGTTAGTGTTACAGGGTCTCAGGTGTGAATGGGGAGCAGGTGTGTTTTATTTGGTGTTATCACTCTCACTCTCTCATACTGGTCACTGGAAGTTCAACATGGCACCTCGTGGCAAAGAATTCTATCGCCCCGTACACACGATCGGACTTTGATCGGACATTCCGATAAAAAAATCCATGGATTTTTTTCCGAGATGTTGGCTCAAACTTGTCTTGCATACACACGGTCACACAAATCTTGTCGGAAATTCCAAACGCCAAGAGCGCGGTGACATACAACACTTACGACTAGCCAAGAAAAATGAAGTTCAATAGCCAGTGCGGCTCTTCTGCTTGATTCTGAGCATGCATGGCACTTTGTGCATCGGAATTTTGTACACACAATCGGAATTTACGCAAACGGATTTTGTTGTCGGAAAATTTGAGAACCAGATCTCATATTTTGTGCGACGGAAATTCTGATGGAAACTGTCCGATGGAGCCTACACACGGTCGGAATTTCCGACAACAAGCTCCGATCACACATTTTACGACGGAAAGTCCGACCGTGTGTACGCGGCATCTGAGGATCTGAAAAAAAGAATTTTTGCTCTACATAAAGATGTCCTAGGCTATAAGAAGATTGCCAATACCCTAAAAGACCATACAGTGGTTTAACAGGACATGTTCCACTTAGAACAATCCTTGCCATGGTCGACCATAGAAGTTGAGTGCAGGTGCTCAGCGTCATATCCAGAGGTTGACTTTGGGAAACCGATGTATGAGTGCTGACAGCATTGCTGCAGAGGTTGAAGGGGTGGGGGATCAGCCTGCCAGTGCTCAGACCATACGCCACACACTGCATCAAATCGGTCTGCATGGCTGTCGTCCTAGAAGGAAGCCTCTTATAAAGATGGTGTACAAGAAAGCCCACAAACAGTTTGCTAAAGACAAGCAGACTAAGGACATGGATTACTGGAACCATGTCCTGTGGTCCGATGAGACCAAGATAAACTTATTTGGTTCAGATGGTATCAAGCGTGTGTGGCGGCAACCAGGTGAGGAGTACAAAGACAAGTGTGTCTTGCCTACAGTCAAGCATGGTGGTGGGTGTGTTATGGTCTGGGGTTGCATGAGGGGAGCTACAGTTCATTGAGGGAACCATGAATGCCAACATGTACTGTGACATACTGAAGCCGAGCATGATCCCCTCCCTTCGGAGACTGGGCCGCAAGGCAGCATTCCAACATGATAACAACCCCAAACACACCTCCAAGACGACCACTGCCTTGCTAAAGAAGCTGAGGGTATCGGTAATGGACTGGCCACGTATGTCTCCAGACCTAAACCCTATTAAGGATCTGTGGGGCATCCTCAAACGGAAAGTGGAGGAGCGTAAGGTCTCTAACATCCACCAGCTCCGTGATGTCCTCATGGAGGAGTGGAAGAGGACTCCAGTGGCAACCTGTGAAGCTCTGGTGAACTCCATGCCCAAGAAGGTTAAGGCAGTGCTGGAGAATAATGGTGGCCACACAAAATATTGACACTCTGGGCTCACTTGGACATTTTCATGTAGGGGGGTACTCACTTTTGTTGCCAGCAGTTTAGACATTAATGGCTGTGTGTTGAGTTATTTTGAGGGGACAGCAAATTTACACTGTTATACAAGCTGAACCCTCACTACTTTACTTTGTAGCAAAGTGTCATTTCTTCAGTGTTGTCACATGAAAGGATATAATAAAATATTTACAAAAATGTGAGGGGTGTACTCACTTTTGTGAGATACTGTACCTATTTTCTTAATTTTAGGACACTTGTTCTAAGGGTGACAGTGAAATAAAAAAATTTTGAGATGGGGGGCTTAACAATAGAATATTTAGACAAAAAGTCCTCCTTGTTTCTTTCCCTAAACAATACTTTTTTTCACATAATTTTATTGTCTATGGTAGATCCCTATAGGGTACAGGAGGTTGTGCTGTATTGACTTTAAAACCTTGGTAGGAATAGCTATTCCTAGATTTCAAAGGTACTACCATTTAAGCAGTTTTCGACCCTGTTTGTACAAAGGGGCGAAGTTTGAAGTTGATAGTTGAGAACATGTGGTTGTCACATAGACATCTAAATACTCCTTCCATGCATAGAGAAATTGTAGTTTAATGGTTTAACCTTCTCTGAGGGTTTATGGAAAGCTAATACTTTGTATAAGTTAGGCACAATGATTCTCTTGCTGTAACAGCAGGCAGTATTTTGCTGTTGGCATATACTTGGAGCCATAGCATAAGTCCCAAATAAGGCAAAGAAAAAAAACATTCTAAAACTGTATTTTGTAGGTTTGGGTTATTCCATTAGGATGCATAGAACCTAACTTGGAAATCATGTGAGATCATTTATGGATAACCCCATTAGAACATTTCCAACAAAATAAAGAACAGCTGTGAAATTTTTTTTTAACTACAACCTCTCCCAGTCTTATACTCAATGCCCCCAAACCAGTGAGATATTGGCTGTGCAACCTCATCAACACAGCACAGCTGCTTGTCAGAATCATCCCGGTGGGGCCCTCACATGGGCACTGCACTTTCATTCAGTCTTATGAGAGTTATTCTGCATTACAATCTGAAAAAAATATTTACAAAAATAGCTTTACCTTATAAAAACCAATTGTGAAATTGGACATTTCAAGTGGTTGTAAACAGACATGAAATATGAAAAAAAACATATCCTTCTATAGTGTGTCTCAATTAAGAGCACTAAGCATCATTTCTGTCTGCTGCTTCATTTCTCTGCTATCAGCATGAGTCACTTCTGACAATTATTCCTGACACCAAGAGAAAAAAGGTGACAGCAGATTGACAGCTCTGTTTCTGTGTGCTGTATGAAGGGTGTGTGTCTTTTCCCTCCAATCAGCTCTCAGAGCTCTCCTCACTGGGAGTGTAATTTCAGCTCTGTGCCTCCTTTTTTCTGACAGCTCAGACAAGCTTTATGAATTTGAATGGATATAGAGAAGAAAAGACTGTAGATAAACGGGCACAACCTGAGGCCAGTCACCTAAATGGGTATGTGTAAGGGTTTACTAGTGTTAAGTAAAATTCTTCATTCAACCCGTACACTACTATAAGCCCTGAACTTCCAGCACTGAAACTTGCAGTTCCAGCTCTAGTACGGTGATGATGATGGGTCACTTGCTCTCCAGCTCCTCAATTACAAAGTGTTCTGTGAATGGACAAGGAGACATGTGACGTCCATCCACTCCTGCTTTCCCACCTAGCTGGTGGGATCACTAGGAATGATTAAATTAAAAGAAGACCCTACATGTCTATGTACAAGAACATATGTATTTTGATTAACTATTTGGGTGAGGAACATTTCGATTACAATGGAGCAGTAACGCTCATGATGAATTTGTATTTCCCCCTTAATTTAAATTGTACATAGAATGACATTTTGCAGGTAAACCTGATCAGTGTATTCTAATGGTGGGGAAGCTTCCCCACTGTCACAATACAATAGCTCAGCGGGGAGGATTCCACCAACCACCTCAAATTTGTGGATGGGGAATTGAGTCAGTTTTTTTCATTCAACCCGCTGATTGAACAAAAAATGGACTTAACCATAGGCTGTCCTACTTAGCTTTACTTATGTTGCCTGACAGTGCGTGAGATCAAGGAGTTTTCAGACTGTTTGATATCCAGTAAGCCTTGACATTCAGAATGCAATGGTATTTCCTATATTTCTGTGCTATTTTCAAAGGAATAATTTGATGAAAATACATAATTAAGCTCCACTTGTTTACAGCATACACACACACACACACATTTTTTATTTTTACATGTCTTCATTAAACGCATACCGTCTTTGCGTGCAAAGCTATCTTAAACTGGAGAGCGAAGTTAATTTAATAGGAAAGCAACCCTAGGGGGTTGCTATGGTACAATGGATTTTTAACATGGTTACTTTTAATAGCACTTGATCTATTAACCAAGGTAGTAGGAAGAGCAATGGAAATGTACGGTAAGTACAAAGTGCAGTAAACCTTTCTAATTAGACCTACCTATTCCTGATTTCACAATATGTGGCAGTGGCATTGATGGGCCTGGACACCTGTGGCACATTTTTTCTAACCAAGTGCCCCATGTCTTGCATCCCTATACCCCAGCAATGTAAACACTGTAAAGAATTTGTATTGTTTGTAATGTAACTAATGCAGCTTTGTCATTGATTTAGCCTTGCTTTTCCTCTTCTCCATGCTCCTCTATTTGAACTGTACAAGATACACTATATTGTCAAAAGTATTGGGACGCCTGCCTTTACACGCACATGAACTTTAATAGCATCCCAGTCTTAGTCCGTAGGGTTCAATATTGAGTTGGCCCACCCTTTTCAGCTAGAACAGCTTCAACCCTTCTAGGAAGGCTGTCCACAAGGTTTAGGAGTGTGTCTATGGAAATGTTTGACCATTTTTCCAGAAGCACATTTGTGAGGTCAGGCACTGATGTTGGATGAGAAGGCCTGGCTCTTAGTCTCCGCCCTAATTCATCCCAAAGGTGTTCTTTGGGTTGGGTTGAGGTCAGGACTCACTGCAGACCAGTCAGGTTCCTCCACCCCTAAACTCGCTTATCAATGTCTTTATGGACATTGCTTTGTGCACTATTGAGCAGTCAAGTTGGATCAGGAAGGGGCCATCCCCAAACTGTTCCCACAAAGTTGGGAGCATGAAATTGCCAATGTCTTACTATGCTGACACCTTAAGAGTTCCCTTCACTGGAATTAAGGGGCCAAGCCCAACCCCTGAAAAACAACCCCACACCAAAATCTGATACTGGATCAGCTGTCAAGATGCTGAGAGTGTGATATACAGACAGAAACGGTGCCATCCAAAATGTACTTTTTAGGCATTTGTACAATTTGCCACAAGTTGTCACAATTTGTGTGCAGTGTGTCATCCCTTATCTATAAAAGTGGTGCTTCAGGGTGCCTGTGATCTTTTAAAAACTCAACAATGCGCCTGGTAAAAAGTGAATTGTGATTAGTTACTGTAAGTGTTTACACTGTATTGCTGCTCTTTGTAGTTCTTTTTTTTTTTTTTTTTTTAAATAAAACTGTTTGTCTTTCACAAAGTTCTATCTTTATGTCCTGGAATAGAGCTGGTTAAATAGTTTATATATAAAAATTCTAATACTATTTATAAAAAAATAAATATGCATAAATGGTGTAGAAAAATCAATGCAACGGATGTTTACCACTCGGATTAAAATTGGGAATTGTCAAAAATTTCCCACATACCACTTTAGCTATGGTATGTCTGTAGTATAAATATAATGGATTTTGTATAACTGAAGGAAGAAACGTGAAAGGCTGATATGGAGATGAACACAAACAGACACTGTCACATGCAGATGGACATACACATACTACAATCTAAAAGTATAAGTTTTATTTATAGAACAAAGCTAGAATAAAGCTACGGTCACATGACTTATATCTGTAATGTTAACTATAACAGTCACAAATGGATACTTAGGATTAATAGAATGCTGGCAAAAACCCACAGAGAGGGTGGAGTGATCATGTGGTTGCAATGTGTGTTACTGTTTTTGCATTAAAGAATGTTAACTCATTTTGAATAATGTATAGAAGATATCATGTAATAAAATAATCATCGAATGAAATAGTTCAGGTAACGATAGTAAACAGTAAATCAAAACTATATAAGACAATTCAAATAAAAATAATTTGATTACGCTTTTTTCTGCCTACTATAATGTGTTAAGTCCCTATTTTAATGAACCTGTCAATTCTTGGGACATCTTTAGGATGGATTGTGTGGAATGCGTGTTTTTTAATTTAAATGAAATGGTTATATTTTGGCCACATTTTCCAACATCTTACTAGCAAATTTTGAGAGAACCTGTAGTCTACACAGCACCCCATATTGACAGAAAAACACAGAATTGTTGACATTTTTGCAGATTTATTAAAAAAGGAAAACTGAAATATCACATTTTTAGTACACTAGGTATCCAGGCCCTTTGCTGTGACACTCATATATTTAGCTCAGGTGCTGTCCATTTCTTTTGATCATCCTTGAGATGTTTCTACACCTTCATTTGAGTCCAGCTGTGTTTGATTATACTGATTGG
The DNA here is from genome assembly GCA_037952925.1 of Lithobates clamitans. Classification (NCBI taxonomy): domain Eukaryota; kingdom Metazoa; phylum Chordata; class Amphibia; order Anura; family Ranidae; genus Lithobates; species Lithobates clamitans. The sequence continues at coordinate 1,422,752 of JBBGZY010000342.1, forward strand.
ACTTGATTAGGAAAGCCACACATCTGTCTATATAAGACCTTACAGCTCATAGTGCATGTCAAAGCAAATGAGAATCATGAGGTCAAAGGAACTGCCTGAAGAGCTCAGAGACAGAATTGTGGAAAGGCACAGATATGGCCAAGGTTACAAAAAAAATTCTGCTGCACTTAAGGTTCCTAAGAGCACAGTGGCCTCCATAATCCTTAAATGGAAGAAGTTTGGGAGGACCATAACCCTTCCTAGAGCTGGCCGTCCGGCCAAACTGAGCTGTCGGGGGGAGAAGAGCCTTGGTGAGAGAGGTAAAGAAGAACCCAAAGATCACTGTGGCTGAGCTCCAGAGATGCAGTCGGGAGATGGGAGAAAGTTGTAGAAAGTCAACCATCACTGCAGCCCTCCACCAGTTGGGGCTTTATGGCAGAGTGGCCCAACGGAAGCCACACAACGGAGCAAGACACACGAAAGCCCGCATAGAGTTTGCTAAAAAACACCTGAAGGACTCCAAGATGGTGAGAAATAAGATTCTCTGGTCTGATGAGACCAAGATAGAACTTTTTGGCCTTAATTCTAAGCAGTATGTGTGGAGAAAACCAGGCACTGCTCATCACCTGTCCAATACAGTTCCAACAGTGAAGCATAGAACAAAGAAAAATGCCCCCCTCAATGGAACTTTGACAGACCACCAACTCTTATGATAAAAAATATATTTTTAAAGATATACAATAAAAAGACGTAAGAGCGTCTACACAATACAAAAATACATTCTATAAAGAAACAGAACAAAAAATATACAAATATAAATCATCATATCATATGTACTCTCCTAAGGGTGGTGTACCCTGATACCTGACACGTTTCCAGTATTCTGATACCTTCATCAGGGATTTGAGAGTTGAGAATGTTTTACAAATGTATAAATTCCAAAGGGATGATTCTATGTTTAAACAGCACTAAAGGCGATTGGATCAAGTAAAGTATTCCATGGACGCCAGACCATAATGGTGGAAGAGCTGTAAGTGTACTATGTTTCCAGCATCAATGTATGTTAGGCGAAGCTGCTTGGGATAGATGATCCTTAGAGCTTTTTTAGTATGGGCTGCATAACAGGCGGATAAATATCCAAACGTCCCAAAGTAAATGTGTTCTATGGATGTCCAGGTCCAGTATATGGATGCCTTCTGTATGTCAGTGCCTTTTTTCTTTGTTCTTCCCAACAGTGAAGCATGGTGGTGGCAGCATCATGCTGTGGGGGTGTTTTTCAGCTGCAGGGACAGGACGACTGGTTGCAATTGAGGGAAAGATTAATGCGACCAATTACAGGGATATCCTGGATGAAAACCTTCTCCAGAGTGCTCAGGACCTCAGACTGGGCCGAAGGTTTACCTTCCAACAAGACAATGGCCCTAAGCACACAGCTAAAATAACGAAGGAGTGACTTCACAACAACTCCGTGATTGTTCTTGAATGGCCCAGCCAGAGCCCTGACTTAAACCCAATTGAGCATCTCTGGAGAGACCTAAAAATGGTGGTCCACCAACGTTTACCATCCAACCTGACAGAACTGGAGAGGATCTGCAAGAAGGAATGGCAGAGGATCCCCAAATCCAGGTGTGAAAAACTTGTTGCATCTTTCCCAAAAAGACCCATGGCTGTATTAGATCAAAAGGGTGCTTCTACGAAATACTGAGCAAAGGGTCTGAATACTTAGGACCATGTGATATTTCAGTTTTTCTTTTTCAATAAATCTGCAAAAATGTCAACAATTCTGTGTTTTTCTGTCAATATGGGGTGCTGTGTGTACATTAATGATGAAAAAAAATGAACTTAAATGATTTTAGCAAATGGCTGCAATATAACAAAGAGTGAAAAATTTAAGGGGGTCTGAATACTTTCCGTCCCCACTCTATATACAGTGCATTCAGTGTAGACTATATATATATACAGTGCAGGCAGTGTAGAATATATGTACAGTGCAGGCCATCTAGTATAAATATATATATTTATATATATACAGATTCCACTCAGAATAGGCCTCGCCATGGTCAACCAAAGAAGTTGAGTGCACGTGCCCAGCGTTATATCCAGAGGTTGTCTTTGGGAAATAGACGCATTAGTGCTGCCAGCATTACTGCAGAGGTTGAAGGGGTGGGGGGGTCAGCCTGTCAGTGCTCAGACCATACGCCGCACACTGCATCATATTGGTCTGCATGGCTGTTGTCCCAGAAGGAAGCCTCTTCTAAAGATGATGCACAAGAAAGCCGGCAGACAGTTTGGTAAAGACAAGCAGACTAAGCACATGGATTACTGGAACCATGTCCAGTGGTCTGATGAGACCAAGATAAACTTATTTGGTTCAGATGGTGTCAAGCGTGTGTGGCGGCAAGCGGGTGAGAAGTACAAAGACAAGTGTGTCTTGCCTACAGTCAAGCATGGTGGTGGGAGTGTCATGGTCTAGAGACTGGGCTGCAGGGCAGTATTCCAACATGATAATTACCCCAAACACACTTCCAAGACGACCACTGCCTTGCTAAAGAATCTGAGAGTAAAGGTGATGGCCTGGCCAAGCATGTCTCCAGACCTAAACCCTATTGTGCATCTGTGGGGCATCCTCTAATGGAAGGTGGAGGAGCGCAAGGTCTCTAACATCCACCAGCTCCGTGATGTCGCCATGGAGGAGTGGAAGAGGACTCCAGTGGCAACCTGTGAAACTCTGATGAACTCCATGCCCAAGAGGGTTAAGGCAGTGTTGGAAAATAATGGTGACCACACAATATTGACACTTTGGGCCCAATTTGGACATTTTCACTTAGGCTGTTTAGACATTAATAGCTGTGTGTTGAGTTAGTTTGAGGGGACAGCATATTTACACTGTTATACAAGCTGTACACTCACTACTTTACATTGTAGCAAAGTGTAATTTCTTCTAATATCTTTTTGTCACATGAAAAGATATAATAAAATATTTACAAAAATGTGAGGGGTGTACTCACTTTTGTGAGATACTGTATATGTATACTACATGGTATATACAGTGCAATCTGCTCCATGTATCACACTACATATGGCCACCGTGTAAACAGCCTTATATAGTGTGGGGCATGGAGTTAGCCCCCTGAGCCATGATTGGCCAAAGGCACCCTGCCTTTGGCCAATCATGGCTCTCACAGCAAATCGTGCTGTGATTGGTAAAGGGGAGTTCCAAATTCTGATAAGCCCCACGCCACAGACCCCCAACAACCAATGGCCAGGGTTGTTGAGAAGAGGCTCTTGTTCCCATCAACATGGGGAGGGTGCTTTGGGGGCACCCTCCCCATGTTGAGGGCATGTGGACTGGTATGGTTCAGGAGGGGGGGGCGATCACTCGTCCACCCCCTATCCAGTGTTACCAACCTACCAAATTGAAATTTACGGACACGACACCCAAAATCTACTGGCACTGCCAAGTTTTTACTGGCATTTCCAAAAGTTACAAAAATTACAGTTTTAAGTGCAAATTTCAGTATTCAGGCTACAAACAAGTACAATATGCAATGAGCAATATGATTTAAGATAGATTTTAAAGCAAAAAGCATATTTCTAATTTTATTTTCAATTTAGTAAGTAAGTGGCTCAGGGGCAGGACTCAGGAGGGCAGGAAATTAGAATGAATAAAAAATAAGTGCAGCGCTAAAACTGAATGAGTAAACAAAAACATATGCTAAAGATCATAAATGAATAATTGGTCCACCATACATTATCAAACCAACAGATCTCCTGTAGAAAATAGAGGCAAATGTCTCTGCATGTGTCATATGTGAAAAAAAATCATATAACATAAATTATGTGATCCCAAAATAATAGCAAAAAAAAGTCCATAAGTGAAGTAGGTGAATGATCAAAATTAAATTCCAAAGGAAATTGTGACACAGGTGATTCCAGCATCCAAAAGTGACTTGCACCCAAGTGAGGTATGAGGCTCCTTACCAGCTCAGGATGACCACCATAACAGTGGTCCCACCAGGCGTTTGGGAAATTAACAGGTCACCCACAAACCTATGCCGATCATTCCGGTGTGTAGAACTCAAAAGACAAAAATCAAGAAAGAGCTCCCATAGCGTAAAATTGTAAAGCTGTAACACTTTAATATGCCAAAAGATTGCACTTACAAGAAACTTCCATCAAAAGAGACAGTGTATGACAAAGTACTACGATCGCGGCGTCTCCACGAGCCTTCGCCTGCCTGCTGTGTATGTCCCATCAATCACGAAAAAGAACGTAATGACGTCAGCGTCACTGGCTCCTCCCTACGCGTTTCGTCACTAAGGGACGTCGACTGGGGATTGGCCAAGTGACGCAGTCATCACGTTCATAGTTTAAATAGTCCCGCAGCGCCATATTGACTGCTGGCAACTGGGACCAAACAGATGGAAACAAACACACGCCACCATATTGCATTCTGGCAGCCTATGTAAGTTCAAAATAAGGGACATACAATGAGTAGGAATAAAAATTCCCCCATCTAGTGGTGGCCAATGATATTGCCAATAACACTTATTTAAAAGACAGGGGAAAAGAAAACAATGGGCTAAGAATCTCGCCATCTAGTGGGTAGAAACCATACCAGTTAAAATCCGATAGGTCATACACATCAGCAGGCAGAAGACTCATGAAGAGTATGTAACTATACCGCATAACAAATATTTAATCATTATATAAACACAATTTAAAAATTACAATCCTGAATTAATACAGAGTCACTATGAATCTAAATGACCATTAAAAAATGGGATAAAGATTAAAATATAAAATGTAAAAAATAAAATAAATAACAAATGAAAGGAATAGAGTAAATTTAAGAATTATTGATAAAGCAATTTATGTCCCAGTCAACATTAAGGCCTAGGGGTGCATAAGATTTCATCAAAAAAATCCATTTCGTTTCACACCTAGAAATGGCTCTCACTTTATTAACTCCCCTCCAATGGGGCTGAAGCTTGTCGAGAGCCATAAACAGGGTCCCTTTAAGTTGTTTATTATGATATTTCGCATAATGTCTGGAAAGGTTATGCTTACTGAAGCCACGTTTAATGTTCCCTATATGCTCAGATAGGCGTACCTGCAGGGCTCTCTTGGTACGTCCTATGTACTGTTTGGAGCATGGGCACTGGATCATATAAACTACACACTCCGTTGAGCATGTAATAAAGGACTCTATGTTGTACGATTTACTGGTTTGAGTAGACTGAAACGATTCACACCTACGTCCTCGGAAGGAATTAATATGACATATTTCACACTTCCTACAGGGGTAAAAGCCTTTCATGCTTTGGAAAAAGGAAATGGTTCTAGGGGGATTTACGACATTGGGGGCTATCCTATGGCGTAAGGAGGGTGCTCCTCTGAAGATAACAACAGGGTGATCAGGAAGAACTGGGCCCAATACTTTATCACTCTTCAGCAGACTCCAATATCTCCTAAAAATTTTACTGACCGAGAAATGCTGGTTGGAGTAACTTGTCACTAGGGAACAAGCAAATTTACTGGTATCTCCCTGATTGTTCCTCCTGGGTTCTTGGAGCATAATGTCCCTGCTCATATTCCCAACATTAATGATAGTTTCCTCAATCTCCCTCTCATCATATCCTTTATCAAGAAATCTCATTTTGAGGATCTGAGCCTGTTGCTGATAATCCGATAAGTTGGTACAATTACGTCTAATCCGCTGAAATTGCCCCTTAGGAACTGCCCTAAGCCAAGAAGCATGATGACAGCTGTTGAGCGGAATATAGGCATTACGGTCCGTTTCTTTGAAGTGAGTGGTAGTAATCAGTTTACCATCCTGGACACATATATTCAGGTCCAGGAAGTGGATTTGAGTTTGGCTAGTCTCATACTGTAGGGAGATCCCTCTGTCATTTGAATTGAGCTTATGGAAAAACGCCTCTAGAGAAGGCAGATCACCCTCCCACAAGAGAAGGACATCGTCGATGTACCTTCTCCAGAGGCGTAGCTCTTTAGGGGGATTGACATCAATTTCTTCACTCTCCCAACGAGCCATGAAGAGGTTCGCTAGGCTGGGCGCGAACTTTGCCCCCATAGCCACACCTACTGTCTGTAAGAAAAAATCCCCCCCAAACCAAAAATAATTATGACTGGTAGCAAAAGTCAAAAGATTTAAAACAAATTCCCTCTGAATGGCGGGCAAAGAGTGGTCCTGTTCCAAATAAAATTTAGCAGCTTCAAAGCCATGTTCATGGGATATGTTAGTATAGAGGGAGGCTACGTCTGCAGTAGCTAGAATGCAACCCTCCCTCCAGTCGCATTCAGCTACAAGTTTGATAACTTGAGTAGTGTCCCTAAGGTAGGCTGGCGTTTTAACCACAAGGGGTTGCAAAAAATTATCAACATAGCGGCCTATTCTTGATGTAACCGAATCTATGCCGCTAATGATAGGGCGACCGGGTGGTTTAATTAGGTTTTTATGGATTTTAGGTAGATAGTACATTACTGGTACCCTTGGCGCTGAGGGCACCAGGTGTAATTTTTCTTTCTTGCTCAAAATACCCATCTGAAATCCGGAATCAACCAATGATAAAAGTGCTTTCTTATATTTAAAAGTCGGATTCGTTTTTAATTTGGTATAAGTTATACTGTCAGATAAAAGTCTGTTCATTTCATCTAGGTAGTCTGTTTTGTTCAGAACGACCACCCCACCCCCCTTGTCAGCGGGGCGTATAATAATATCATTGCGTGCACAGATTTGTTTGATATTATGTTGGAGATCATAATTATTACTAGATCTTGGTATCTTGAGAGCTATCAAGTCCTTAATCACCATCTCTTTAAAGACTTGGACAGAGGGAGCTACAAAACCGGGAGGATTGAACAAAGAGGCATTAGCCAGATTAGTATGTCTGATCTGGACGATGCTATCTACTGCCAGTCTACCATTAGATGTAAGGTTAGCTTCTTGGTTGGTATCAGAGATGGAATTAGTGGGATCCACACCCGTATTTTGATATACATTAGTGGAAACCACCTGACTCCTATTACCAATCGGGTTAAGTAAAAAGTGTCTCTTAATGTTCATTTTACGAATGAACTTGTGGACATCTATAAAAGTCTCGAATTTGTTTAGTGCACGGGGGGCGCAAACTTAAGTCCTCGACTAAGGACAGCTTGTTCCCCTTGGGAGAGTTGGGCTGAGCTCAGGTTGAAGACGCCAGTAATATCTAGTATCTTCTTTTCTTTGGACCTGACTCTCCTCCCCCCTCTAGTGCCTCTCTTTCTTCGAACCCCCTTTTTGGTCTGGTGTTGCCCATGGGAAAAAAACGATTTTGTTCTATCCGGTCAGGCTCATAAGGGGATTCCTGCTGTTCATTCCTATGTTCCAAGTGACGATCATTAGGATGTCTTAAAATGGCAGGTGCTGAGCCATAATTGTCTTCCCGATAGAGTGGGGCGAACCTATTACGTAGGGGAATACCTCTATCGCCAGGGGTACCCCTATTTGGCCTCCCCCTATGGGGATTGGTAAAATCCCTGGGATCTTCCCTGGGCCTTTGATGTTTGTGAACATTTCTATGTGGGGTCCTTACACTAGGGGGGTCATTCCTATAGGGTGTCCCCTGTACTGGAAAATTATTTCCATAGGGAGTCCTCTGAGAGTACATTTCGTGTCTCCCAGGGCCATTACCATATTGATGAGGCAATCGTGAACCTCCAATTTGCCTGTACTGGTTGTGGTTATTTTTCTTATTTCTATTGTTATGTTTCGATCTAGTGGAACCATAACCATCATAGTGATCCTGGGAGGGGTATCCTCTAGACCCCCTCAAATTACCTTCATCACCTTGCCTCGAAGGTATCACAGTATTAGGCAAGGGAGGGGGGGGTGGATGTATTGGTATAGTAGGTAGGTCCACATCTACACCTTCCCTAGGTTCATCTGTTTTAATCTGCCACTTAAAGACAACCTGATTGGAATAATCCGCTAGGTCACGGTTATATTTTTTCTTTTTCTTAGACTTTTGTTCGACATCTTCTTTCTCAAGAAAAAGTCTCAATTGGTCAGATTTTTGTTTATACAGATCTTGATCTTTGAGAGGAGACAGTTTGTCTCTGACAGAGCAGATTTCATCATTGAGGATTTTAAGTTTATCTTGTTTCTTCCCCACCAAAAACTGAAGGAAACGAATACCAATGTCGTTAAAATAGACGAACCAACCTTCTAGATCTGTCTCACCCTTTTGCGGGCTCACCTCCCATCTTAGGCTACGGGGTACCATTTTCTGCGTCACATACTGCTCAAGGTATGCTATATCCCAGCTTGTATGTAACTCTGAGACTAGAAGGTTCTTAAGTCTCAGAAAAAGGCCCCCTATTTCATCATTCTGCTCCCCTTTACCATTGAACACACCCTCAGTGTTAATATTGTGTTGAGATCTGAAATCAAAAATATCCATAACGATAGTTCAGCAGCAATGTTGCAGTATCAGAAAATCACAAATAAAATCGAAAAAACCCAAAGAAAGGGTTAAACGCTGCGCTAGAACAATAAAAATGATATGTGAAATGTAAAAGCTGCCAGCACTAAAAGTCCAATACTAAACTCCAAACATCAAATAAATAAAAAATAAGTGCAGCGCTAAAACTGAATGAGTAAACAAAAACATATGCTAAAGATTATAAATGAATAATTGGTCCACCATACATTATCAAACCAACAGATCTCCTGTAGAAAATAGAGGCAAATGTCTCTGCATGTGTCATATGTGAAAAAAAATCATATAACATAAATTATGTGATCCCAAAATAATAGCAAAAAAAAGTCCATAAGTGAAGTAGGTGAATGATCAAAATTAAATTCCAAAGGAAATTGTGACACAGGTGATTCCAGCATCCAAAAGTGACTTGCACCCAAGTGAGGTATGAGGCTCCTTACCAGCTCCGACTTTTAAATATAAGAAAGCACTTTTATCATTGGTTGATTCCGGATTTCAGATGGGTATTTTGAGCAAGAAAGAAAAATTACACCTGGTGCCCTCAGCGCCAAGGGTACCAGTAATGTACTATCTACCTAAAATCCATAAAAACCTAATTAAACCACCCGGTTGCCCTATCATTAGCGGCATAGATTCGGTTACATCAAGAATAGGCCGCTATGTTGATAATTTTTTGCAACCCCTTGTGGTTAAAACGCCAGCCTACCTTAGGGACACTACTCAAGTTATCAAACTTGTAGCTGAATGCGACTGGAGGGAGGGTTGCATTCTAGCTACTGCAGACGTAGCCTCCCTCTATACTAACATATCCCATGAACATGGCTTTGAAGCTGCTAAATTTTATTTGGAACAGGACCACTCTTTGCCCGCCATTCAGAGGGAATTTGTTTTAAATCTTTTGACTTTTGCTACCAGTCATAATTATTTTTGGTTTGGGGGGGATTTTTTCTTACAGACAGTAGGTGTGGCTATGGGGGCAAAGTTCGCGCCCAGCCTAGCGAACCTCTTCATGGCTCGTTGGGAGAGTGAAGAAATTGATGTCAATCCCCCTAAAGAGCTACGCCTCTGGAGAAGGTACATCGACGATGTCCTTCTCTTGTGGGAGGGTGATCTGCCTTCTCTAGAGGCGTTTTTCCATAAGCTCAATTCAAATGACAGAGGGATCTCCCTACAGTATGAAACTAGCCAAACTCAAATCCACTTCCTGGACCTGAATATATGTGTCCAGGATGGTAAACTGATTACTACCACTCACTTCAAAGAAACGGACCGTAATGCCTATATTCCGCTCAACAGCTGTCATCATGCTTCTTGGCTTAGGGCAGTTCCTAAGGGGCAATTTCAGCAGATTAGACGTAATTGTACCAACTTATCGGATTATCAGCAACAGGCTCAGATCCTCAAAATGAGATTTCTTGATAAAGGATATGATGAGAGGGAGATTGAGGAAACTATCATTAATGTTGGGAATATGAGCAGGGACATTATGCTCCAAGAACCCAGGAGGAACAATCAGGGAGATACCAGTAAATTTGCTTGTTCCCTAGTGACAAGTTACTCCAACCAGCATTTCTCAGTCAGTAAAATTTTTAGGAGATATTGGAGTCTGCTGAAGAGTGATAAAGTATTGGGCCCAGTTCTTCCTGATCACCCTGTTGTTATCTTCAGAGGAGCACCCTCCTTACGCCATAGGATAGCCCCCAATGTCGTAAATCCCCCTAGAACCATTTCCTTTTTCCAAAGCATGAAAGGCTTTTACCCCTGTAGGAAGTGTGAAATATGTCATATTAATTCCTTCCGAGGACGTAGGTGTGAATCGTTTCAGTCTACTCAAACCAGTAAATCGTACAACATAGAGTCCTTTATTACATGCTCAACGGAGTGTGTAGTTTATATGATCCAGTGCCCATGCTCCAAACAGTACATAGGACGTACCAAGAGAGCCCTGCAGGTACGCCTATCTGAGCATATAGGGAACATTAAACGTGGCTTCAGTAAGCATAACCTTTCCAGACATTATGCGAAATATCATAATAAACAACTTAAAGGGACCCTGTTTATGGCTCTCGACAAGCTTCAGCCCCATTGGAGGGGAGTTAATAAAGTGAGAGCCATTTCTATGTGTGAAACGAAATGGATTTTTTTGATGAAATCTTATGCACCCCTAGGCCTTAATGTTGACTGGGACATAAATTGCTTTATCAATAATTCTTAAATTTACTCTATTCCTTTCATTTGTTATTTATTTTATTTTTTACATTTTATATTTTAATCTTTATCCCATTTTTTAATGGTCATTTAGATTCATAGTGACTCTGTATTAATTCAGGATTGTAATTTTTAAATTGTGTTTATATAATGATTAAATATTTGTTATGCGGTATAGTTACATACTCTTCATGAGTCTTCTGCCTGCTGATGTGTATGACCTATCGGATTTTAACTGGTATGGTTTCTACCCACTAGATGGCGAGATTCTTAGCCCATTGTTTTCTTTTCCCCTGTCTTTTAAATAAGTGTTATTGGCAATATCATTGGCCACCACTAGATGGGGGAATTTTTATTCCTACTCATTGTATGTCCCTTATTTTGAACTTACATAGGCTGCCAGAATGCAATATGGTGGCGTGTGTTTGTTTCCATCTGTTTGATCCCAGTTGCCAGCAGTCAATATGGCGCTGCGGGACTATTTAAACTATGAACGTGATGACTGCGTCACTTGGCCAATCCCCAGTCGACGTCCCTTAGTGACGAAACGCGTAGGGAGGAGCCAGTGACGCTGACGTCATTACGTTCTTTTTCGTGATTGATGGGACATACACAGCAGGCAGGCGAAGGCTCGTGGAGACGCCGCGATCGTAGTACTTTGTCATACACTGTCTCTTTTGATGGAAGTTTCTTGTAAGTGCAATCTTTTGGCATATTAAAGTGTTACAGCTTTACAATTTTACGCTATGGGAGCTCTTTCTTGATTTTTGTCTTTTGAGTTCTACACACCGGAATGATCGGCATAGGTTTGTGGGTGACCTGTTAATTTCCCAAACGCCTGGTGGGACCACTGTTATGGTGGTCATCCTGAGCTGGTAAGGAGCCTCATACCTCACTTGGGTGCAAGTCACATTTGGATGCTGGAATCACCTGTGTCACAATTTCCTTTGGAATTTAATTTTGATCATTCACCTACTTCACTTATGGACTTTTTTTTGCTATTATTTTGGGATCACATAATTTATGTTATATGATTTTTTTTCACATATGACACATGCAGAGACATTTGCCTCTATTTTCTACAGGAGATCTGTTGGTTTGATAATGTATGGTGGACCAATTATTCATTTATGATCTTTAGCATATGTTTTTGTTTACTCATTCAGTTTTAGCGCTGCACTTATTTTTTATTTATTTGATGTTTGGAGTTTAGTATTGGACTTTTAGTGCTGGCAGCTTTTACATTTCACATATCATTTTTATTGTTCTAGCGCAGCGTTTAACCCTTTCTTTGGGTTTTTTCGATTTTATTTAGGAAATTAGAATGGACGGGCACACACACATGAAATTGAGCAGCGTGTAGCAGATCACCAACATGTCCCCTCCTGAGTCACAGTGACAGTCTCTCTCCATGCCAGGTGGTCTCTTCAGTCCCTTTAGTCCAAACAGCACTGACAGTCCAACTCCCGGCTTGCCTTGCTCCTGTCCCACAGACCTTCACATGAGGCTCTGGTCATTCCGCTCAACTCCCTTGCACCATGACATCACATGACACGCTCAGGCACCACTTCCGCCAGACCAGCCCCCTGCCTGTACCGCCCACTCTGGACCCGAGGGGCGCATGCGCAGTTCCGAGCAAAGTGTCACTGTCTTACTGGCATTTACTGGCAGGAGAAAAGTGCCCATTTTTTTCTGGCTGCCAGTAAAAATATTGACGGTTGGCAACATTGCCCCTATCCTGACCTCCAGTCTGCATGCTCAGATAAGGGTCTGGTATGAATTATGGGGGGGGACCCCACGCCAATTTTTTAAAAAAAATTGGCGTGGAGTTCCCCTTCAAATCCATACCAGACCCAAAGGGCCTGGTATGGACTGGGGGGGTGCATGTTGTTTTTTTCCTTGATTTTTATCTATATTGCTGGGAGCCGGCAATACATTACAGCCACGAGCAAATTCAAAAGACATAAGACATAAGACAGAATATAACTTCCGAAGTGATGTAATATATTGTATTGTTATGCATTCTTTGCTTTTCGAGCATGCGTGGTCTTGGTCACACAATTTTTTTTATCCAAATACTATACTAATTCCATGAAAACAGTTTGTTCTGTTATCGTACAAGAAACATTTTCATGCTTGTCCCTTCTTGAATTTTTGCATGTACTGTCGTGATTGGCTCTCAAAAGCTGTGTACTAACAAATAGATTATAGGACGATCGCTCCAAATGTCTCAGCTCACCCTGCTCTACCATGAAATTTCAGTTTTAAGTCAATTTCTCCTTCAAAGTTTCCTCGCCTAGGCTTTCTACAATATATCACCCAAAGGTCATGTAGCAGAAGATCTTTGCTGCTGTAGGCCAGCGGTCTCCAAACTTTTTAAACAAAGGGCAAGTTTACTGTTCTTCAAACTTTAGGGGGACCGGACTGTGGCCAGCGGGAGTAAAAAATGTCATGGTGTCAGTGGAAGTAAACAGTGTCCCCTCTTTGCTTATTAGGGGGAGGACTAGTGCCCCATCGTTAGAGTCAGTAGGAGGATTAGTGCCACATTGTTAGTGTCAGTGGGAGGAATAATGCCTCATCGTTAGTGACATTGGGAGGAATAGTGCCCCATCTTCAGTGTCAGTGGCAGAATAGTGCCCCATTATCGGTATCAGTGGGAGGAACAGTGTTCCATCATTGGTGTCAGTGGGAGGAATAGTGTCCCGTCATTGGTGTCAGTGGGAGGAACAGTGTCCCATCATTGGTGTTAGTGGGAGGAATAGTGTCCCATCATTGGTGTCTGTGGGAGGAATAGTGCCTCATCATTAGTGTCAGTGGGAGGAATAGTGTCCCATCATTGGTGTCAGCGGGAGGAACAGTGTCCCGTCATTGGTGTCAGTGGGAGGAATAGTGTCCCGTCATTGGTGTCAGTGGGAGAAATAGTGTCCCATCATTGGTGTCAGTGGGAGGAATAGTGCCCCGATGTTGGTGTCAGTGGCAGTAACTGTGCCCATTGTTGCTGACAGTGGGGGGAATAATGCCCAAAGGGCCAGATAAAAGCAAGCAAAGGGCCCCCGCACCACAGTTTGGAGACCACTGCTCTAGGCCAACATATGTATGGAACTAATATTATTGAAGAATGGACAGCACCATCACTCATATGCTACATTAGTGTGCTCACACACTGATAACTCTGGAGGAGCTGCAGAGATCCACAGCTCAGGTGGGAGAATCTGTCCACAGGACAACTATTAGTCGTGCACTCCACAAATCTGGCCTTTATGAAGTGGCGAGAAGAAAGCCATTGTTGAAAGAAAGCCATAAGAAGTCCTGTTTGCAGTTTGCGAAAAGCCATGTGGGGGACACAGCAAACGTGGAAGAAGGTGCTCTGGTCAGATGAGACCAAAATTGAAACATGGTGGTGGCAGCATCATGTTGTGGGGATGCATTTCTTCAGCAGGGACAGGGAAGCTGGTCAGAGTTGATGGGAAGATGGGTGGGGCCAAATACAGGGCAATCTAAGAAGAAAACCTGTTAAAGTCTACAAAAGACAGGAGACTGGGGCAGAGGTTCACCTTCCAACAGGACAACGACCCTAAACATACAGCCAGAGCTACAATGGAGTGGTTTAGATTCATGTGTTAGAATGGCCCAAAGTCCAGACCTAAATCCAATTGAGAATCTGCGCACTTAAAAATTGCTGTTCACAGACACTCTCCATCCAATCTGACAGAGCTATTTTGCAAAGAAGAATGGGCAAAAATGTCACTCTCTAGATGTGCAAAGCTGGTAGAGACATACCCAAAAAGATGTGCAGCTGTAATTGTAGTGAAAGGTGGTTCTACAAAGTATTGACTCAGGGGGGCTGAATACAAATGCACGTCACACTTTTCACATATTTATTTGTAACAGGAGGTCTTCTCAAGACCTCCTGCTCTCTAGCTCCCTCATCACCTTCTCCCATGCTCGCCTCCAGGACTTTTCCAGAGCCTCTCCAATCCTATGAAACTCCTTACCCCAATCTGTCCAATTATCGCCTACTCTATTAGCTTTTAGACAATCCCTAAATTCCCATCTCCTACCCACACCTAAGAACTGTATTTTTATTTTCTCCATCTGATCATCCCCTACAGTTATTAGCTTTTGTTCCACTTGACCCACCCTTCTAGATTGTAAGCTCTAACGAGCAGGGCCCTCTGATCCCACCTGTATTGATTTGTATTGTAACTGTACTGTCTGCCCCCATGTTGTAAAGAGCTGCACAAACTGTTGGTGCTATATAAATCCTGTATAATAATAAAGTAAAGTAACAAATTTTAAAAACCATTTCCTTCCCCTTCACAATTATGTGCCACTTTGTTGTTGGTCTATCACATAAAATTCCAATAAAATACATTTACGTCGTTTTTGGTTGTAACATGACTAAATGTGGAAAATGTCAAGGGGTGTGAATACTTTTTCAAGGCACTGTATATACACAGGAAATGAAGTCCATATTATAAGAGAAAATCCATGCAAAAAGTCATATAACCAAATCCAATAAAAGTCCCAAATAACATTAGCTGTGAAATTTATAAAACATGAGTAAATTCTTCAGAAATTCCTTCTGGTGTACACCAAGCACCAGTGCAGTCTACCACCACCACAAGTAATAAATGGACTCACCAGAGCTCTATGCTGGTAAAATTATAAACCAGCTAATTCGCATCACACTCTGGGAGAGACAACCTGCAGCTTGATAGCTCCTCCACTCAAAAGGCACCACCCGATGTTAGTTTCATATATTCCACAATCACATGGAAAAAGAGGGAAGAAAGGAGCTCCCATAGCATAAAAATGTCTAAAACTCATTTAGTCTTTAAAAACATGAAGCACACTCACATTCCCTTGTATCTCCACTGACACAAGTGTAAAGGAAAAATCCTATAGCCGAGTCGCCACCAGCTGAAGCTCTGGGCGCGGTCTCAGCGTGTGTGGTGACATCACATCCTTTCTCCGCCCTACACGTTTCATCATTTGAAGTCCTCCAGGGACGGGCAGGACATCGAATGATGAAACGCATAGGGCAGGGCTAGGATGTGACGTCACCACGCACGCCAAGATCACGCTTACGGCTCAGAGCTTTGACCGGAGGCAACTCGGCCATATGATTTTGCCTTTACACTTGTGTCAGTGGAATGTGAGTGTACTTCATGTTATTAAAGAATAAAGCAGTTTTAGATTTTTTTTTGTGCTATGAAATATTCCTTTGTTCCCTCCTCTTCTTTTATGTGATTGTGGAATATATGAAACTAACAGTGGGTGGTGCCTTTTGGGTGGAAGAGCTACAGTATCTCACATAAGTGAGTACACCCCTCACATTTTTGTAAATATTTTATTATATCTTTTCATGTGACCACACTTAAGAAATGACACTTTGCTACAATGTAAAGTAGTGAGTGTACAGCTCAAAATAACTCAACACAGCCATTAATGTCTAAACCGCTAGCAACAAAAGTGAGTACACCCCTAAGTGAAAATGTCCAAATTCGGCCCAAAGTGTCAATATTTTGTGTGACCACCATTATTTTCCAGCACTGTCTTAACCCTCTTGGGAATGGAGTTCACCAGAGATTCACAGGTTGCAACTGGAGTCCTCTTCCACTCCTTCATGACAATATCACTGAGCTGGTGGATGTTAGAGACCTTGCGCTCCTCCACCTTCTGTTTGAGGATGCCCCACAGATGCTCAATAGGGTTTAGGTCTGGGGACATGCTTGGCCAGTCCATCATCTTTACCCTCAGCTTCTTTAACAAGGCAGTGGTCATCTCGGAGGTGTGTTTGGGGTCGTTATGTTGGAATACTGCCCTGCGGCCCAGTCTCTGAAGGGAAGAGATCATGCTCTGCTTTAGTATGTCACAGTACAAGTTGGCATTCATGGTTCCCTCAATATACTGTAGGTCCCCAGTGCAGCAGCACCCATGCAACCCCAGACCATGACACTCCCAACACCATGCTTGACTGTAGGCAAGACACTTTTGTCTTTGTACTCCTCACCCAGTTGCCGCCACTCACGCTTGACACCATCTGAACCAAATAAGTTTATCTTGGTCTCATCAGACCACTGGACATGGTTCCAGTAATCCATGTCCTTAGTCTGCTTGTCTTCAGCAAACTGTTTGTGGGCTTTTTGTGCATCATCTTTAGAAGAGGCTTTCTTCTGGCATGACAGCCATGCAGACCAATTTGATGCAGTGTGCAGCGTATGGTCTGACCACTGACAGGTTGACCCACCACCCCTTCAACCTCTGCAGCAATGCTGGCAGCACTCATAAGTCTATTTCCCTAAGCCAACCACTGGATGTGACGCTGAGCACCTGCACTCAACTTCTTTTGGCGACTGTGGCGAGGCCTGTTCTGAGTGGAACCTGTCCTGTTAAACCGCTGTATGGTCTTGGCCACCATGCTGCAGCTCAGTTTCAGGGTCTTGGCAATCTTCTTATAACATAGGCCATCTTTATGTAGAGCAACAATTCTTTTTTTCGGATCCTCAGAGAGTTCTTTGCCATGAGGTGCCATGTTGAACTTCCAGTGACCAGTATGAGAGAGTGAGAGTGATAACACCAAATTTAACACACCTGCTCCCCATTCACACCTGAGATCTTGTAACATTAACGGGTCACATGACACCGGGGAGGGAAAATGGATAATTGGGCCCAATTTGGACATTTTTACTTAGGGGTTACTCACTTTTGTTGCCAGCGGTTTAGACATTAATGGATGTGTGTTGAGTTATTGTGAGCGTATAGCAAATTCACACCGTTATACAAGCTGTACACTCACTACTTTACATTGTAGCAAAGTGTCATTTCTTCAGTTTTGTCACATGAAAAGATATAATAAAATATTTACAAAAATGTGAGGGGTGTACTCACTTTTGTGAGATACTGTAGGTCACCAATCCAACCCTTGTCCAGTTATATGGTATAAAATAGAGATGAAAACCACACACCACAAAGCACAGTCATTAGTAATGTAGAGAAGAGTGAATGGAACAACATCTATCAGTGAGGGACCATGCTGGATGTATATGTGTTAACTCTTTTCTAAGTATTAATTCTTTCCTTTACAGGTAGGATTTTTTTTTACTTTTAGGCTAGCTACAGAGTCGATTTACCTCTTGGCCTTGTGTCTACAGGCTTTGTTTCACTTCACATCTACTTTGCTCCTCATGCAAATCAATGGAAGTGCAAAAGGAGCTTGAAGCAGGTCAGAGAAAGTCATCTACAGGTCTATTGTATCTGCAATAAATTCGGAAGGACCTCAGAAGCATCTCATTCTGATGTCAGAAGCAAAACCCATTTCCCATCAACATAAGTTAAAAGCCTGTTAACACAGACCTTTAGTCTACAGGAAATTCTACCCTACCAATTCCAACCTAGTTAGGGATGTTATGGAGCAGTAGGTTCCATATGCTGCACCTTCAGGACTTGCACAAAAACATAGTCAAATTGGTGAATGGTCAGTAAAATCCTAGGATCCTATGTTACATACCTGCCATCTTTAGATCCTGCTGCAATTTCATGGTTTACCTTAAAAAATCTTCAGATCTCTATACCGTAAATTGATCTTTTTGAAATGGAAAAAACAGACACTGCCCTCATGGGACAAATTATATTGTTGCATAAATGATGTCTACTCCATGGAAAGTTTAGAGCAAGCTGGAACAATTCCCTGTATAGATTCAGCATGATCTGGCAACTCTGGGACTAACTTTTATTTGCTGACATATAGGATGCTGTGCTCATGCTGTTATCCTTATCATTACAAAAAAAAAAATTGAATCAAAAAACAAAACATAAAAAAATATCTAATTTGCTACAAATTAAAGTCACCGGAGTTAACCCTTTATGCTTGTTTTTATTGCTGTGTTGAATACTTAAAGGTGTATGCATTGAACATGACTTTCAGAGTACTAACTACTTACCGTGATGTGTCATGTATTGAGCATAAAATATGTTACTTGTTAAAATTTATGTAAAGTCTAATAAAAGAAAAACTTGACAGAGTAACTCCCTCAGGCCCTAAGCAAAAGTTGTGAATCATGGCAAATATCTCCTAGGCCATCATCTTTGTACCCAGTATTTAAAAACCTTTTATTCCCAAAAAGAACGCATACTGCCTAATGCCTTGAATGGAGATTTATAGGTACTTTACAAGCAATGCACCTCAATATATCTTTGAGCTGGAGCTCCTTAGACTCATTCAAAGGCCAAACTTCCACTACCAACTTGGATTTATGGAGCCTTTACTTTCTGAAGAAAAGTTTTGATTAAAAAAATTGTCAGTACCCTACCCTAGAAATGTTTCAACATATTTGTTGCCATGAAATTTTACTATAAAAACATTACCACTTTTAAAGTCTAACTTTATACGTCTAACTCCTTCCATGTTAGCTCAAACTGCTAGGAGACCTTATTTGCTCTTTAAACACTACCACTAGGATAAGATGTTTAGCTTAGCTCATAAAGCATCTAGGTCAACCAGACATTAGATATGTAGTTTGCCAGTGCTATCACAATCTTCAATGCCTCCAGGAGAGGACTGGCTGGGGGAACTTTCATAGTATAAGATTTTAAAGCTGGTCATACATGACTCCAAATTTGGTCACTTCAGCAGGGACCAGACAGATTTCGATCCCTGTATTGGTTGTAGTCGATCCATCGGTTGACTTGTGTACAATCAGCCTGTCGGGTTTTTCCTAAATGGTTTGTGCTAGAAGCCAGCACCACTAATCATTGTGTTCTGCAGGTAGGGAAGGCTCCTTGTGCTCCACTCCAGCAAAACACAATAGCGATGCAGGAGGGATTCAGTTAGTGTTGATGGGGGAATTGATGGGGAAATTGAGCAATTTTCTTTCCTTCCCTCCTTGGTGGAAGGAGAGAAAATTGCATAATGTATGACCTGCCTAAGTCCTAATAAGATGTGTTGGGCTGCTTGCCATGAGTGGAGATGCTTCACCATTCACACATTGATTAGAAACGGATCTGCAGGCAGTGACAAATGCATGGCAAAAAAAAAGCTATCCCTCCCTGTTCAGATCTGTGATTAGGGTGTCTGGGAAAAGGGAACTCTTCACACACCAACCTCTATATGTGTCATGTGACCAAATGCCAAGAATGACAAAGGAAGGTGATTTTGGAAACTGAGTATGTACCTGTCATAAAAGGGACATGTAGCTGTATTTGGATTTCAGTTCATCCTCTCAATTCATCCATAAAATATCTCCATGGGGTGATTCTACATGCTGTGGATTCCCTAATAATTCAGTATACCTTATATTTTGGGAGATTTCTTATTTAAACAATTATGACTGCATTTGCAGTTCATTGTACTGTACATTGTCAGCATTCCTTGGTGCCAGAATGAATGAACTTGCATGTACATGTGCAGAAGATATGTCAATCCAGCCAACCAAGATGACCAGAGATGATAAAAACTGAGTGAAGACATTGGCACCGGTTAGCGATCTCGTAAACACTCCATCGCTGGAGCAGAGATAAGTATTGCAGGCTTTAATTCCACTTTAATCCATTCCCAATTCATACAATGTAATTGTATGCCAGCAATCTCAATTTCCTGTTCTGGCAGTGGATTTAACATTGTATTTGCACTTCCTTGTACTGCAAAGATCTCCATCTTCTGGCTCCATGCAATAACCAATTAATTATACAGCGTTTCTAATGCCCCGTACATGTGTGATAGGACCTTGTTGTCGGAAATTCCGACCATGTGTGGGCTCCATCACACATTTTCCATTGGATTTTCCGACACACAAAGTTGGAGAGCAGGCTATAAAATTTTCCGACAACAAAATCCGTTGTCGGAAATTCCGATCGTGTGTACACAAATCCGACGGACAAAGTGCCATGCATGCTCAGAATAAATAAAGAGATGAAAGCTATTGGCCACTGCCCCGTTTATAGTCTCGACGTACGTGTTTTACGTCACTGTGTCGGATTTTCCGACAACTTTGTGTGACCATGTGTATGCAAGACAAGTTTGAGCCAACTACTGTCGGAAAAAATCCATGGATTTTGTTGTCGGAATGTCCGAACAAAGTCCGACCGTGTGTATGGGGCATTATACCGCAGTGTTAGTGTCAAAACCCTAACACAATATTTTGCTATACCACACTTATAAATAAACATAAAGAGCAATATTTAACAATATTAAAGTGCAACAGATACTGTATCCACATAAATTCATAAAGTGTCCTTTTAATATAAAGTGTCCCTAGCTTTAAGCCAAGTGCTTTGTGCTCTTTCAGTACTTCAGAATCACTCCCTGAAGTCGTCAGTTGATGAAAAGCAAAGGGGTAGAGCTATGTAGACTGATGTCACCATACACGGAAACCATACACGGAAGCCATACACGGAAGCCACGCTCACACTGGGAAATGAGTGGAGTCAGCTACCACATAAGACTAGGCTGTCATATCCAAGTGCTGGTACATGTGAGTGTACAATTTTTTATGTATTTTAAGTTTGTTTTATTATAGGTTTTTAATATTATATTGTCATTTCTGTCTTCACCCTAAGACATATTAAGAGGATAGTAGAAAAAAAGAGAAAACATTAAAGAGAGCAGTGAAGATGGTTTGGGCTGAGGTCTGCTCTCCAAAATTTAGTCAGGGAGGGAATATTGGCATTGATGAACACAGAACAGAAATTGGAATTCTTCAAAAAGACTGTATGTGAACACACTGTAAAATATATTCCCATGGGCAATAAGTTTAAAAGGCTAAAATAAAACCATGGGCCAAAGTTAAAAAAGCTATAAATAATAAGAAAAGAGTTTTTAAAAATATAAAAATTAGGAGACACTATCATAGTTTAAATGATATAATTATATAATTATAATATATAAATGTTATATTTAAATGTTATATAGAACAGAATATTTAAAAAGGAAATCAGAGCCGCAAAAATTCATAAAGAATTATAGATTGCAAAAAGATAATAGGACAAACCCTAAGATATTCTTCAAATATATTAATAATTAAAAGGTCAGATCTGAGCATGTTGGCCCTTTACAGAATAATCTGGAGTGGGTGACTGGAAAGTAAGCTAATTTTTTATTTACATTTTATTAAATACCTTCTTTAGTTCTGTGTATACAAAGGAGCAGTGCCCCCATGAGAAGTCGTTTCCCATGGGGCACTTGTGTGTGCTCCCACCCGAGCCCCGCTGCTTCGTCCATTGACATGGACAGCAGGACTCGGCCCCATCCCCCGCTCTCTCGTCATTGGCTTTAAGTGACAGCACTGGGAACCAATGGCTCCCGGTGTCCCAGAAAAGCCAGCGAGACTCTGAAGTGAGGGGAGAGAAGAGTTGCAGACGTGCTCGGTGCTGAATGGAATGAGGGCTCAGGTAAATGAAAGAGGGGGTGAGAGGGGGGATGTTGACACCTAAACATTTTTTACTTTAATGCAAGGAATGCATTAAGGTAAAAAAATGTTTAGTCTTTACAACCACTTTAAGCAACAGACAACATGGATTCATGAAAGACAGAAGTTGTCAGACAAATTTGATTTCTTTTTATGAGGAGGTAAGTAAAAGCTTGGACAGAGGAGTGGCTGTGGACTTGGTATACTTGGATTTTGCAGATGCGTTTTACACAGTTCCCCATTCATGGCTCATGTGTAAGGTAAAGTCTACAGGCTTGGAAAGATCAATTTGTAAATGGATAGAACACTGGCTAAAAGACCGAATTTGGAGAGTAGTGGTTAATGATTCTTACTCTGAATGGTCTAAGGTTATCGGTGGTGTACCCCAAGGTTCAGTGTTGGGACCATTACTTTTTAATATATTTATAAATGATATAGGGTCTGGGATTAAAAGTACCATTGCAGTCTTTGCATATGACACCAAGCTATACAGTGGAATTACGTCTATACAGGATGTCTCCAACTTACAAGCCAACCTCAATGCACTGTTTAATTGGGCAACTATATGGCAAATGAGGTTTAATGTTGATAAATGTAAAGTTATGCATTTGGGAGCTAAGAATATGCATGCATCATACATACTAGGGGGAGTACAGCTGGGGGAATCAATGGTGGAGAAGGATCTGGGGATTTTGGTAGATCATCCCCAGATCATCCCCAGCTTATTAATAGCATTGAATGCCAAGCTGTGGTTTCCAAATCAAGCAAAGTCCTTTCGTGTATTAAGAGAGGTATGTACTGCAAAGAGAGAGCTATCATTTTGCCCCTGTACAAATCATTAGTAGGACCTCATCTGGAATATGCAGTTCAGTTTTGGGCGCTAGTTTACAAAAATGATATCAGAACTGGAGAAAGTGCAGAGAAGGACAACCAAACTCATAAGGAGGCATGGAGGAGCTCAGCTATGAGGAAAGATTAACTGGACTGAGTTTATTCTCTCTTGAGAAGAGGAGATTAAGGGGGATGTGATCAAAGATGCATAAATACATAATTGGTCCATATAGTGAACTTGGTGTAGAGTTATTCACTTTAAGGTAATCACAGAGGTCAAGGGGGCACTCTTATGTCTGGAGGAAAAGAGATTTAATATCCCTTACGAGCTGGTTCTGGCCAACTTAGTAGTTTTGTTTTAAGAAAGGCCTGGATTCTTTCCTAAATGCACAAAATAGACAGTGCTTTGAAAAAGTATTCACACCCCTTGACATTTTCCACATTTTGTCATGTTACAACCAAAACCGTAAATTTACTTTATTGGGATTTTATGTGATAGACCAACACAAAGTGGCACATAATTGTGAAGTGGAAGGAAAATGATACATGTTTTTTACATTTTTAAAAAAAAATAAATATGTGAAAAGTATGGCGTGCATTTGTATTCAACCCCCTTTACTCTGATACCCCTAACTAAACTCTAGTGGAACCAATTGCTTTCAGAAGTCACCTAATTTGTAAATAGAGTCCACCTGTGTGTAATTTATTCTCAGTATAAATACAGCTGTTCTGCGAAGCCCTCAGAGGTTTTTTAGAGAACCCTCATGAAGGCCAATGAACACACCAGACAGGTCAGGGATAAAGTTGTGGAGAAGTTTAAAGCAGGATTAGGTTTTAAAAATATATCCTAAGGATTGAACATTTTACAAAGCACTGTTCAATCCATCGTCCAAAAATGGAAAAAGATGGCACAACTGCAAACCTAAAATTATTAAAGTGATTTCGTGCAAGAGGTAGTTAATTATCCTATAAGCATGAGGAGATTGTTAATAATACTTCAAGGTGGAATTATACTGAGTGATGTGTTAGATATCTATCCGTGATAACGAAGAAAAGTAAAAATAAAATATTAAGAAAATATTGAATTTCACTCTTCCCGTGTATAGTCACACAGTGTTCTTAGTGTAAATATATAGTAAATAACCTAATGTGTGTGCAGGTATAATTAAATAAAATATCCTTATAAAAGTGACACTGCAATGAATAAGGATACACTTTACATTTCAAACAGAAACAGTGTAAAAAAGTCCAGTAATAATTATAGTGAAAAGGGAGTGATTGGGTTCTGTGATTGTAGAAACAGGTGCAAATGGTGATTCCCAATATTCCTGTTGTGGCTCCCTTGACAATCTGGTCTCCCAGGACTCTTACCTCACTGTTTACAATAATATGCAGTCACCACTAGGGGGATCCCCTGACTTCTCTGGATGGTCAATGTGGTATCTCTGGATGGTATATTGAGCAGTATTCCTTCCCAGGGTACAGCGATGTGTTGTCCAATCATATAGTGCAGGGAGGTACCTCAGTATAAGAGAGGAGACAAGGAGGAGAAAAGGAGCCTCCAATAGTGTAGTATGTCAGGTCTAAAACGTGTTTATTGAGACAAGGTAGCATAAACTCTTACACAAAGAAGATTAAAATAACACAGGGAACAAATTAGGCGTTACAATCAAATGGTTTAGATCAAAGCATATTCATGTGTTAGAATGGCCCAGTCAAAGTCTAGACCTAAATCCAATTGGGAATCTGTGGCAAGACTTGAAAATGCTGTTCACAGATGGTGTATATGGAGGTTTTCTATTTGAATGTGTTGGTTTTATTTATTTTTCTTTGTTGATTGAACTGGATGGACTTGTCTTTTTTTCAGCCAGATTAACTATGTAACTATGTTGTTTGAATTGGATATGTGGATATGTGCAAGCAAGGAGTGATTTGCTGTACACTGGCACCAAAGTATTGTAGAGAAAAGAGCACAAAGGACTTGGTCTAGAGAACAGGACACTTTATGGATTTATGTGGATATCTGTTGCACTTTAATATTGTTAAAAATTGTGTTATAATGATACTATAAGGGTGTTTGATACAGCAGCTAAAAGATTCTTTAGGGTAGTGCAGGTCTATATACGTTTTAGTGGCCCCATGTAATGTCATATTGTAGTGTTTGAGTGCTAGGCATACATCTAGAGGAACCTTTTTACTTATTCTGTTATATTCCTTGTAAAATTTAAATGATGATAGATAGTGTCTCTTCATTTTTATATCTTTTAAAAGCTCTTTTCTTATTATGTATAGCTTTTTTAACTTTGGCCGTGAGCCATATATGTTTTATTTTTAGTCTTTTAAACCTATTGCCCATGGGAATATATTTTGCAGTGTGTTCACATACAGTCATTTTGAAGAATTCCAATTTCTGTTCTGTGTTCATCGATGCCAATATTCACTCCCAGTCTAAGTCTTGAAGAGCAGCCCTCAGCCCATACCATAAAGTGCGTTACACCTTCTGAGCACAGCCCCTCCAACTCAGAAAGAACTCACCAGATCCTTTGACCCCTTTAAATTATAAGTGCATCATATAGCGGTTTATTTTCCCCAAGGGGTATCTCCACTGCTCTCTTCAATGCTTTCTCTCTTTCTCCAGTATCCTCTCCATACGCCACAGGGTGAAAGCAGAAAAGTCAATATAATATTAAAAAGCTATAATAAAACAAACTTAAAATACATAAAAATGATACACTCACATTTACCAGCACTTGGATATGACAGCCTAGTCTTATGTGGTAGTGGACTCCACTCATTTCCCAGTGTGAGCGTGGCTTCCGTGCGTGGTGATGTCAGTGTCCATAGTTCTTCCCCTACGTGGTTCATCAACCAACGACTTCAGGGAGCGATTCGTAAGCACTGAAAGAGCACAAAGCACTTGGCTTAAAGCACGGGACACTTTATATTAAAAGGGCACTTTATTAATTTAAGTGGATATCTGTTGCACTTTATATAGTTAAAAATTGTGTTATATCATAGTGATAATATAAGGGTGTTTGATACAGCAGCTCAAAGATTCTTCAGGGTAGTGCAGTTCTATAAACGTTTTAGTGGCTCCATGTAATGTCTTAATGTAGTATTTGAGTGCTAGGCATCTGGAGACAGTAACAACATAACATCTACAGGTACAAGATAGCTTTGCACATTAACGTGTATGTTACCCTAAATTTTTTTTGTATGTGTGTGTTCACATGTGTACAGTGCCTTGAAAAAGTATTCATACCCCTTGAATACAACCAAAAACGTAAATGTATTTTATTGGGATTTTATGTGGTAAACTAACACAAAGTGGTACATAATTGTGAAGTCAAAGGAAAATGAGAAATGGTTTTCAATTTTTTTTTTTACAAATAAATACGTGAAAAGTGTTGCGTGCATTTGTATTTAGCCCCCTTTACTCTGATACCCCTAACTAAAATTTAGTGGAACCAATTGCCTTCAGAAGTCACCTAATTAGTAAATATTGTCCACCTTTGTGTAATTTAATCTCAGTATAAATACATCCTGCAACTTTCCACAGGCTGAACAGACTATGGAAAACAGGCACATTGTGTATTTGCACAGTGTCCTGTTACCCCACCCCCACTATCAGCAAGAAGAGATGCATGGTCACATGACAGAACGTTTGTAAAAAAAGGTTTAGCACCCCTCCTGCATGGGGTAGTGGGAAAGACTCACCTCCAGCAGGGAGAACACTAGCTTTTACCTCAGGGTGGATCCATGGTCACAGTGGAGAGCATCACATGACAG
Source organism: Lithobates clamitans (assembly GCA_037952925.1). Taxonomy (NCBI): domain Eukaryota; kingdom Metazoa; phylum Chordata; class Amphibia; order Anura; family Ranidae; genus Lithobates; species Lithobates clamitans. The sequence continues at coordinate 1,449,468 of JBBGZY010000342.1, forward strand.
GGAAGGGCACCAGTCAATTTGGTCTTTTCAAGTTTTATTGCTCCAGCTTCACAGGGAGAGAGGGTTAGGTCTCCAATAGTAGCGAGAGCTTCCAGACTCCATTAGTCCAAGGGAGTGCCAGGATACTCTGAGGTCAGGTCAACAACTTTTCTTCGGGAGTATTGTAAAGGAGATGCATGTGTTCAGCAATTTCACCTCAGATGGTCAAGATAATGTTTAGCCGTGTTGGTCATAAAAGAAAGATGGAATTATTGTCTCTGCCTGGGTGGAGGAACCAGTGAGGCACCACCACCACAGGGTCCCAAGAAGCCCCCATGGAGGTTCCCACAAAAGAAGCCACTGCTGTCCGGAGACCTAAGGATCATTAGATACTGTATAGTCCCACCATCTGGAAAAAGCGTCACTGAATGCCTTAAAGGGGGTGGCGTAACTACGGACTTCCCATATACCACCAAGGGGATTCGTCCCTTGTCAGATGCAAAGAGTGTCCCTATGTTGTCCTCCCAGGCATAGAGCTTAAGAGCAGGCAGAGGCAATAATTCCATCTCTCTTTTATGACCAACACAGATATACATTACCTTGACCATCTGAGGTGAAATTACTGAGGAAGTAAGGGCCAAACATTGATGGACAGAGGGTATAGGACTAGTCACCAATATTGCCAGGGGTGTTCCCATAGGTAATCTTTCTCCATTATTGACTTACCATGTCTTGTTCTGCACTGTGTCTCTGTGTGGAAATGGCTATCTTGGTGGAGGAAGAGCTTTACTTCCTCATGACAGAGCCTTCAGCACAGAGAACAGTGAGCAGTTATGCTATCACTAAATTTCACTTCAAATATCCTGAAACTACCAGTTAGAGGCAGTAGGGGCTTAGATCTCACACTGCAGACATACAGCTATGAGGCACCCTAGGCACCCTGACATACTCGGACAGGGATATGCAATTAGCGGACCTCCAGCTGTTGCAAAACTGCAAGTCCCATCATGCCTCTACCTCTGGGTGTCATGCTTGTGACTGTCAGAGTCTTGCTATGTCTCATGGGACTTGTATTTCTGCAACAGCTGGAGGTCCGCTAATTGCACATACCTGTACTAGGAGGTGCAATGCTAAGGATATGAGGACATAAGGTACATTTTCTCTATACAATAGCACATCTTCACTTTTTGAGTTTAAGCCCACTTAAAATAAAACTGGGAATTACATTTGTGAGTATTACCTAAAGAAAAATTACAGAAACCACTGACTTCAGCTAAGCTACATTTCAAAAAAGGGGCTCATGGGTATGAATATCAGGTAACTCGAATTTACCGTAACGGTGCATTTTTTGTAAAACATACTGATAGTATTTAACCTAAACCCTGAAAGACATTCTCCAAGTAAGATCCTCTCTATTAACACTTGCAGTACAAGCTAAGCCCCATCCTCTATATCTATTTTCCCTTTATCTTCCAATTTCTTTCATGCTCCTTGTACACTGTGCAGAGTAGGGGTATTGCTCGTATAAGTGATAATAACGGATATGTGAGTAAGGCATTATACATACAGCTGTTCATAAACCATCTATGAGTCAGGAGATTGTATGCAGGTCTTCCGGTGCTCTGTCTACACTTCCCTTGTGTAACAATTTAGCAGACTATTTCAGGCTTCTGGAGGTCAGCCATAGCACAGCTGTCTGTGGTTACTCTGTCTAATGCAGACATTATACAAGGCTGTGCGGTAAACACAAATCAGCCTCCTAGATGAACACAACATACCTGATGATGCACGCTATGCTTACAGTCATGTATTTACCCTGCTAATAGGACATTCTGTGCTGTTGTAGACTTTGTGCATGTAATCATGAACAAGCCGCAAGACATTAAGGCATTAGTGGGCACAGGGCAAGGAACACATGAATGTCCTTTTTTCTTCTGGAACGTGTGAGCATAGTTGCCAGTGTCTCATCCAGAGGATACTGCAATATTTTCCACTGCACAAGTAGATATTGTAATTAATGCTAATTACAGCACTCATGACCTCAGTTATAAAAGTGCCCTCAGGAATACTCACATCACTCTTGCCACCTGACCCACCTCAGGCTTGGTCTTGGGCAGAACATGAGTGTGGCGCGATAGACAGAAAAATGGAATAGCCAACAGTCCCCAATTAGATTCAAACCTTCAGATCTTAAATGGCAGCTAGACTCTAAAAGCTTGAGTATGACTGGTAAGTGTGGGCAACACAAACAGCTCTTATTAGTACTTAAGGGTAATCCACCAAAATTGCAATTACATTTACGGTATATGTGGGTACTAGTCAGTTAATCACTCAAGCAATTCTTGTATCTCTCCAGTAGGGATGAGTTTCGAGTTCGAGTCGAACTTAAGTTTGACGTGAACATCGGGTGTTCGCCCGTTCGCCGAACAGCGAATTTTATTGGGCGTTTGCAGCAAATTCGAGCGCCCCATAATGCACTGCAAGACCGCAGTGCATTGCTGTATGGTGATTGGCCAAAGCATACAACTGACCTGCATGCTTTGGCCAATCACAGCATGCTCCACAGCGAGAGCCATAATTGGCCAAAGGCAGGGTGCCTTTGGCCAATCATGGCTCAGGGGGACTAAGTCCACACCCCACACTATATAAGGCTGCATACACAGTGCCTGTATAGTGTATTATAGAGGACGGAGATAGAGAGATTGAGCTAGATTAGGCAGGCAGTTTAGTTAGTGGCAGTGTATTTGATATATACATACAGTCAGACTAGTATATATATATATACATATATACATATATACTCTGCATTCAGCGTAGCCTATATATACAGTGTAAACTCTATATTCAGTCAGTACAAGCAGTTTATTTGATTAATATATATACAATCTACTATTATATATATTGTGGAGATGCGACTCTGTGTCACAGTTGCATATGAGCAGGGTATGCCTGATTTTGGTAGGCTTGCTAATTGCACACTGGCTTCATAGTCATCCCAGGAATAGAGGTCAGTGCTCATCCTTGGAGTCAGCTCTGCCCGGCAGACAGGAGTTCTGGCCTAGGAGTCAGGAGGGAGCCAGTGCAGCACAGAGGTGCTGAGCCTCAGGTCTAGGGAAGACAGACCAAGGCCTAAGGTGTAAGGCCTGAGCAGGAGTGCTGTGTTTTTAGCCAGGAAGGCTGAATGCTGGTTGTTCTGAAGCAGGACTGTAATGCTAAATACACCTGCGAGGGAATCTGATGTTTGTTTTTAAACTTTTGAATAAAAATGGGCTGCCATGCCCTTGAAAATGCAGTTGGGACTGACACGATTTCTTCAACTCAGATGCACCACTAGAGCTTAATCACCGCAGATCTTCACAGTATGATAGAGAAATTGGCGTTGGGCATGGATGGCACTGGTCCAGATCCTCGCATGCTGGAAACCATGAGTGTCAGAGACTGTGTGTATTACTGTTGCTCTGTGAAGCAAAGTGATGGGTGCTGTGTCTCAGCTGTAAGGAGACAGTATGCAAAAAAATTTTTGAAGGAACTCTGCATCTGTTACTGCAAAGATGCATGTTGTTGCTCGTAGCAACAAAGGCAAGGTCGGTCGTGAGACCTATGGTGGATGGTGGAATGATCCTGATAAGAGTCCTGGCTGGTGGGCTCAAAAGGAACTGTTACAGCCAGTTGTAGAGGGCTGGAGAAACTCTGCAGGGAGAGTGCGATCTCCCATGGTAACCAGAGACAAAGTGTCGTCTGGATGGTGGGGCTGCTATGAGGAGGTTGCTCACTGTTCCCACAAAGAAGGCTGGGATGCCCGAGAAAAGTCATCTGGATGGTGGGGCTGCTATGAAGAGGTGGCTCACTATTCCCACAAAGAGGGCTGGGAAGCCTGAGAGTCTTTCATTTCACCCGGTAACTGCATGGGGAAATACAGCAGGAGAGAGCAACAGGCTGGCCGGAAGTTCAAGAGGAGAGCGGTTGCCTGTAGCAACGCCTGTGATTCCAAGTCTACAGACTGGGTGAGAAAGACTGACCATGTGACTGTGCACACGGGAGTGGAAGTGACCCCAAATGGGAGATCCCCTGTTTGTGCTAAAAAGGACTTGCCTTGCTGCAATGCCCTGTTCAGTGGGGAGGCAAGTGTTAAAATCAAAAATGATATGTGTGATAATGCAAAGCTTGATGTCTGCAATGAAACGCCATCTGCTCACAGTGGTGAGGGTGGGGTACTGCAACATGGTGTGGTTAAAAATGTGTTGCCACAATGCAGTTTAAAACAAAGTGATGTGTTTAATGTGTCTGCTGCTGAGCTACTCTGTCCTGTGTCTCCTTGCACAGTTGGAGAGGTGCTGTGTAGTACCTTTGATGGGAGTTCAACCAGTACAGACTGGGATGGCATGGCCAGATGGATATTAGCATGGTGGAAAGAACTTTCTGTTGGTAAAGGTGTAGTGGACACTATGGCTGCTGTGCCAGGAGAGGTGTCTGCGAAACAGCTTGTAGACCACAATTCAATGGCTGTTGCAGAGATTAACCCTCTCATGACTGAAGGTCTGAGCGAGCGTAAACGCACAGCGGAAATTGTATCCACAATGCAAAAAGGGAAAAATGTGTATTTTGTGACAGTTATGCTTAAGGAAATGTTAAAATCGTGGAGTGTACAGCCAGTGTATGTCCTGCCGTCCTCTCCTGTGTTTGGAGAACTGGTACCACGGGGTATGGCTGATTGGAGCTGAATATGGCAGGCTGTACTGTGTAGAAATCGCAAATGGTGGAATCGTTTAATGCTATGTCTTGTATTAATGTGGAAAGTTGTCTCACAGTGTGCTGGATTGCTTCATGCAAAGATTGTGTATGAGAGGCACTCTGGAGCCCTATTAGACAAGGCAGAGGTACCGGCGGTAACAGAAATGGGAAAAACTGGTGTGGAAAAAAGTGTTGTGCAAGAATAGTCGCTGATGGAGTGTTGGACAACAGGGGGCGATGTGAAACTGTGGGAAGGTCCCATAGAGAGTAACTGCTTCCCTGTGTGTGTGGTCCCTCCTCAGACACTCTCCTAGCAGGCGATGGGACCAGAGTTCCTGGTGGTTTTGAACTAGGTAATTTTAAGAAAGCAGTTGCCAGGGGTAACCACACAGGTATCAATGAACCTGAAACCCAAAAAGTGCTTGATAAAGTTTAGACAGATGTCAAAGTAGGACCCTGACTTACAGTACAGGGAGAGTAGATCTGAGGGTGGTGAGAACAAATGTAAGCTCCCAAAAATTAGGCATGGAAGCACACTCGGAAAAAGCGGTGGGCAGATTGCCCCTTTAGGAAGAAGGGTGTTGTATTTCTCCCTACAGTGCGAAACGGGGGGAATATGTGGAGATGCGACCCCGTGTCACAGGTGCATATGAGCAGGGTATGCCTGATTTTGGTAGGCTTGCTAATTGCACACCTGTGCGCTGGCTTCACAATCATCCCAGGAACAGAGGTCAGTGCTCATCCTTGGAGACAGCTCCGCCTGGCAGACAAGAGTTCTGGCTTAGGAGTCAGGAGGGAGCCAGTGCAGCACGAAGCTATGAGAACAGAGGTGCTGAGCATCAGATCTGGGGAAGACAGACCAAGGCCTAATGCCGTGTACACACAAGCGAAATTTCCACCAGAAAGAGTCCGATGCAAGCTTTTCATCGTATATTCCGACCGTGTGTATGCCCCATCGGACTTTTTCTTTTGAAAATTCAGACGGACTTAGATAGAGAACATGTTCTATATTTTTCTGACGGAACAAATTACTATCAGAAAAACCGCTCATCTGTATGCTGTTCCGACGCACCAAAAACGATGCATGCTCTGAAGAAATTACGAGACAGAAGCTATTGGCTACTGGCTTTTAAAATTCCGTTTTCTAGTCCCGTCGTATGTGTTGTATGTCACCTCGTTCTGGACGGCCTGAATTTGGTGTGACCGTGTGTATGCAAGACAGCTTGAGCGGAATTCCGTCGGAACTCCATCGTAAAAGTCTTCAGAGTTTATTCCGATGGCAAAATCGGTCGTGTGTACAGGGCATTAGGTGTAAGGCTGAATGCTGGTTGTTCTGAAGCAGGACTGTAATGCTGAATACCCCTGCAAGGGAATCTGATGTTTATTTTTGAACTTTGTTTCTTTTGAATAAAAATGGGCTGCCATGCCCTTGAAAATGCAGTCGGGACTGACACGATTTCTTCGACTCACCACTAGAGCTTAAGAGCAGTGCATTCGGCAGTGTACAGTTTCTAATAAAGTGCAGGCAGTGTACACAGTATATAATACAGTGTGTACAGCTTAAAATATACTTCAGGCGGTGTACACAGTATATAATACAGAGTAGTGCAGTGTTAAAAAAAAAATACCCAACATGTCCGGAAGGCCTCCAAGGAGAGGCAGACGCTCACAGGCCACTAAAAGAGGGCAAGCAGCCTCTGAAATAATATTTAACAGCAGGGCTCCTTCCTTCACTCAACAAGAGTAACTGTGAGGGGTTACCATGTTCTGATACCACCAACACCTAAGGCCCAATTTCAGCAGAGTATATAGTGCAGTCTGTATAGTATATATACTGCAGTTCAGAGTATATAGTGCACTCAGTGTAGTATATATAATACAGTGCATGATATATAGTGCAGTGTACAATATATAATATAGTGTATTGAAGTGGTTAAGGAGAGCCCTATGACAGAATTAGGAAAAAAATGGCATTGGGTTCCCCCCCGTCCATACCAGGCCCTTTGGGTCTGGTATAGATTTTGGGGGGGACCCCCACGCCATTTTTAGAAAAAAAATTGGTGTGGAGTTCACCTTAATTGCCTGGTATGGACTGGGGGGGGGGAACCACACTGTTTTTTTTAATGATTTTTAATGTAAATTGCCGGGATCTGGCAATACATTACAGCCGTGAGCTGAACGATATTTAAAGGAATATTTCATTTTTTTGTTTCGTTTTAAGCATTCTTAAAATCACTGTTCCTGAAAAAAACGGCCGTTTTAAAAACTTTTTTTCGCATTGATACAAGTACCCAAGGGCAGTATCCGGGTCCCCAAACACTTTTTATGGCAATAACTTGCATATAAGCCTTTAAAATGAGCACTTTTGATTTTTCACGTTCATGTCCCATAGACTAACGGTGTTAGCACAAATTTTTTGTCTGTTCGCAAGTTCTGGTGCGAACCGAACCGGGGGGTGTTCGGCTCATCCTTACTCTCCAGCACTCCAGTTACATGTCATCCAGCAAGGTCCCAAAGTGAACCTAAACCACTGAGAGGCACAAAAGAAGCTTTACTGGTTTAGAGCAGTAATAACATGCATCTTTTGGTGTTTTAAATATGTAAATGGAGTACAATGCTAAAATGCTGAAAAGATCTCATCTTTTCCTCCTCCAGTGTAGTGTTTGCTGTCCTCCTTTTGATTGATGGGATTTACACTGTGTATCTGCCCGTAGCTTCTGATTAGTCAGCTGGAAGAGAACATATTGTCGATCAAATAATTAATTTTGATGGGAAAAAGAGGAAAGCCAATCGTTGCAGTCATCCAAGCGTTGTGTTTGCTTTATAAGGGGAGCTGGACATAGCAGAGCTAGTGTTGTAAGGATTCTCCACCCCTGTGTCATGTCCTCTCAGGCCTGGTTCACACCTATGCATATTTTACTGCTTTTTGCAGAAACGCACTACAGTCCATTTAACATTGTTTCCTATGGGACACGTTCACACGTTTATGCTTTTTAAGCCGCTGCATTTTTGCTGCATTTTTGGAAAGGGTCAGTTACTTTTTAGGCCTGATTCACACCTATGCATTTTTTGTGCTTTTTGCATTTTGCAGATTTTCACTACAGAACGTGTTCCATAGGAATAGATTTGGACTGTAGTACAAATCTGCAAAATGCAAAAAGCACTAAAAATGCATAGGTGTGAATCAGGCCTAAGGTCCATTTAACATGGTTTCCTATGGAACACATTCTGTAGTGCAAATCTGCAAAATGCAAAAAGCACTAAAATTTCATAGGTGTGAATCCAGCCTTAAATGCAAAACGGTGCATTGTTGGTTCAATAGACTTCAATGGAGAAGCTGCAGAAAAGCATGTAGTGTATTTTTGCCACAATTTTGCTGCGATTTTGCTGCGTTTTGCATTTTTTCTTCTGCCCAACAAAAAAAAGCAAATATATGCAAAACGCATTAAAACAGTGTGAAAAACACTTGTGCAAAAACGCAAAAAGCACTGCAGAAACGGATCAAACGCAAACTGCATAGGTGTGAACCAGGCCTAAGGCCGAATTCATGGTTTCATACATGCTGATACACAGGAAAACACATGGTGTATGTGCTATTAGGTATATGACCATTCATTTTAATGGCACCCCAGTGTCCATATATGCAAAAACAAATGCATCTGTCCTTCAGTATGCCTCAGTGCATGCAACACAACGCATGCACTGCCCTGTGATGTGCTAGAAGAAAATAAGTCTGGTGTGTTTTCTGGTCTGGAACAAGTATGAAAGAGTATGGGAGTTTTATTTTCAGTGGCTATATACTTTCTCTGTGTCAATGACTTGAAGAGTATTGAAGGCAGAGATAGGGTTGCCACCTTTTCTTCAAGTCAAACCCAAACACATTAGCGGCGCACAGCAATTAATTTTTTTTATAGTATAAACTTACAAACTATACATATATTTAGCAATAAATAACAATTCTAATCATACAAAGTTAATCACAAGTGTTCCCCTTTTACATCAGAGTCCACAGAGTCCCCCTTTTAAATCTGAATCCACAGAGTTCCACTTTTATATCTGACTCCACAGAGTTCCACTTTTATATCTGAATCCGCAGAGTTCCCCTTTTATATCTAAATCCGCAGAGTTCCTCTTTTTTATCTGAATCCGCAGAGTTCCCCTTTTATATCTGAATCCGCAGAGTTCCCCTTTTACATCTAAATCCGCAGAGTTCCTCTTTTTTATCTGAATCCGCAGAGTTCCCCTTTTATATCTGAATCCGCAGAGTTCCCCTTTTATATCTAAATCCGCAGAGTTCCTCTTTTTTATCTGAATCCGCAGAGTTCCCCTTTTATATCTGAATCTGCAGAGTTTCCCTTTTACATCTGAACTCGAATAGTTCCCTTACACTGTAAAGGGGGGACTCTGCAGTCTCTGATGTAAGGAAGGACTCTGGGGACTCTAACATAAGGGATGCTCTGGGAACCCTGATTTAAGGGGAAACACTGAAAACTCTGATGTACAGGGAGGACTCTGATGTAAGGGGGAACACTGTGCCTTCTGGTGTAAAGGGGAACTCTGATGTAAGGGGTACTCTGAGAACCCTGATTTACCTTAGTGTACTCACTCAGAGGCAGAAGGGAGAAGGATGGTGAGCTCACTCACCCCTTGGCAGTCAGCACCTCTCATTCAGATGTATCTGAGGCTGCTGGACTTCAAATTTCTGGCCCCCATGTTCCTTTTCTGAGCCACAGTGCTGGGGATTAGAGTGTGGGCAGACACAGAGGGATAAGGGCGGGACAGAGAGGAGCAGATTGGGCCCCCTCTCCTCTCTTGTCTGTGTGTGTGTGTGTGTGTGGGGGGGCAATTATTAGTGCTGGCTTTGGGCAGTGTGAAAGAGAGTGTAACAGACACTCTCGGCTTAGACAACTGCAGCCAGCAACCCTGCTGGGAAGCCATAGTCCAGTCTGAATAATGTGTCTGGGTTTCAGGCAGTTTGAAACTCGGACACATGATTCCAAACCTGAACTGTCCGGGTGAATCCTGGACAGGTGGCAACCCTAGGCAGAGATGGTAAGGTGACTTGCATTTTTGGAAGTAAATCAGCAATGGCAGCCTCCATATTTATCTCACTACATGATCATACCTCCCAACTGTCCCTGATTTCGAGAGACCGTCCCTGATTTGGAGCAATGTCCCTCTGTCCCTCATTCCTCCTCATTTGTCCCTCATTTTGGTCTGATCCATATAGTTGTATATAAAATGCACTTTTTATCTTTCAAAAAGTGTTTCCCAGTTCTAAACCTTTCATCCAATTTCTAAATAGCTGCATTTGTAAATTTTAAAAGCCAATATAACGGAACAGTAGTGGTAAAAAAAAGCACTTGTGGATTTAATTAACCTTTTTTTGGGTTAATTCTCCTTTAAGGGGGTGTGGCAGGGGTGTGTTCTATGCCTGCATACATTTGCTAGTAGGTGTCCCTCATTCCCACCTCAAAATGTTGGGAGGTATGCATGATTCCTTTCATTTAAAAAAAATACCTATTCAAATTAGACTTTCATTATTCACCAGGTATTCAATCTGTTAAATATACTACTATGTTGTATTGAATGTGCCTCCTTCACCTTCTTTATATGTTTAACGAGAGCCCAATGCCTTTCTAACTACACCCCCTTAATTAGTCCTACTTGATAGTCCTGAGGATAGTACCATCAAGGACCAATATGCTGCGTGATTTTGCGTGATTTTTTAACGCTGTATATTGTGTAAGCTATGAGCCAGGGTATGCCCAATAGACACTGTTTTGTACTTATACCATTGAAACGTAAAAAAGAGAATTTTCAAAAAAATATATACACACTGTATGCTACTATGTTATCAGAGCATTGTGATATTGACAGAAACTGCAGGAATTTCTTCTGTAAACCTCAGTCAGACCATGGAATTTTAGGAATCTTTATTCTCTTAGGGCCGTCCCTTTCACACCAGCCTGGTCCGCTGTGATGAGTTAAATGCATGGGTACTTAGTGGGTCATTTTCCCTAACCTAGGAAATGCATAAAATGTGATATTTAAAGCATAATTGTATGTTTATTGCATTGTTCAGCAGCCTTCGCTGCAATACTCACCTAAGTTTGATGCGGTCCTTTGCTTAATGTCATCTTTGCCACTAGATGGTGCTCTGTTCTAGGTTGTCATTCAAGCCATTTTCTCTGAGTTCAGGCTGTGATGAACATCTCCCCTTGGAGGTGTGTCAATGTTCAGCCTTGGCTGCTGGAGAATTAGAGACAGTCCTGTATCTGTGAGGTCTGCGTGACAATAATAAGGTTTGATAGACCCCAGATGAGGGTAGAATGGGGATTGTTATGTAATACAATGCCAAATTTTACAAGTCAGCACCAAAAACTCTCCGATTTAGAACCTGTGTTTATTTTATGGCCAGGCAGAGAATTTACACATTTCATTTAACCACCCACCCCCACTACACCTGTCATTAAACTGCCATATCGTAAGACCTCTAGACGAGTCCCCAGCAGGCTCTGGTGTATCTTGGTGGTAGTTCAGTTCCATTAGGCCAGGGCCTGCTAATAACTATCATAAATAGTCATAAAATTATTTAGGAATTATTTAAAGCAAATACACTTCCTGGTCTTGTTTTTTTAAGCTACCACAGCCCAACCATTATTTGAAAATAATATTTAAAAATCATTACTCTGAATCTCTAAATGCCCTAAATCAGAAATTAAAGAATCCTTGCATCTGTGAGGGCATCTCTGGGTACTAAGCTTTAAAACTCTATACATTCCTTTCTGGGCGTGGCCGCAGGTGTCGCCAGCATTGTTTTTAAGGCAGGGCAAAAGGGGCAGCTGCCATGGGCCCCATCATTATTGTGGGGCCCAAAGCAGCTGCCTCATACTTGCCAACTGTCCCAGTTTAAATTCCCTTATCCCTTGAAGTTTTGGTCTCGTGTTGTGTCCCGATATCTCAGTGTAAAGTTCTGTTGTTGCTGCCCAGCTCTGCCCTATTGCTATGTACAGATGACTCACCTGCAGACCCTGTGTTTACATGGAAATAACCTGCATTGATATGTAAATAGCAGCGGCAATAATATGTAAATAGCCGCGGACCGCTGCATTGATATGTAAATAGAGGTGACATTCATATGTATATCATGTCCCCCTGAGGTCGTATCTACCATCACTTCTGCTGAATTCTGCCTACCGGGGAGGTAAAGGGGCATGCTTGAAAGTCCTGCCTACAACTATAGTCATTAAGCCTAACATCAGCCTGTTCTGCAAAGGTAAGCAAATTGGAGGTGGAACCCTTCTTTAAAAGAACATGGTGCCACAGCACCCTGAATTATGGTGCATGTGAATATGCACATCTCAGCTGATGTATGAGGGTGCTTTTAACAATTAATGACACTTCTGTGTATCTGCTAAAGGCATGTTTCTGTGGTGTCAGGAAAGTGATTTTGCATGTATTCCTGACACACACAAATGTGAATGCAGGCTAAATGTCTCAGTTACATGGATGGTCAGTGTAAATCCTCTCATTACATTGGGGCTTGGTGTACAATCCTTTAATTCATAATAGTGGCCAGTGTGAAGGCCCCCCTTACATTGGTTTTCAGTGTAAATCCCTCTTTACATTGGTGGTTACTGTGAATTCTCCTATTACATTAGTGGTCAGTGTAAAACCCTATTACATTGGTGGCCAGTAGAAACTCCTCTTCATATTTGTAATCATTAAAAAAATCCAAACTTGCATTTGTGGTCAGTTTGGAATCCTCCCTTACATTGATGGTCCATGTAGAAGCCCCCTTTAAATTGGTGGTGAGTGTAAATCCCCCTTACATGGGTGGCCAGTGTAGAAATACCCCTTTATTGGCTGTTGATGTAAAATCCCCCATTACATTGGTTGTCAGTGTAAATTCTTCATAACACTGGTGATCAGTGCACATTTCCCTTTACATCGGTGGTAAGTGCAGAATTGCCCTTACACCGGTGATCAGTGTAAATCCCCTTTTACATTGGTGGTCAGTGTAAATCCCCCCTAACATTGGTGGTCGGTGTAGAAGTGTCACCTTACATTGGTGGTCAGTACAAATCTCGACAATGGTTGTCAGTGTAAATTCCCCCTTACATGGAGGTCATTGTATATTTCCCCTTACACTGGTGGTTGGTGTAGATGCTCTTATTACATTGGTGTCAGTTTAGAAATACCTCTTTTCTATTGGTGGGTGGCCTAAAATCCCCCGTTACATGGTGGCCAGTGCAAACTTCCCCTCACATTGATGGTCAGTGTAAACCCCCCCCTCACATTGGTGGTCATTGTAAATTCCCTATTACATTGGTAGAACTCCCCCCACTATATACTTGCCAAAGATTTCCAGCTTTGCTCTACTTGATTCAGATTTTGTTACAGTTTATTGCGTCCTAACTAATTCCATGCCCCCACCACTGCCATTGATCCCATCAACCCCCCAGCATTGCCACTGATCACCCCCCCCCCCCCCCCCAGCATTTCCACTGATCCCAGGAATCCTAGGATTCCTAGGAGATTTCTGTCTATTGATGGGTCCCCTCACCTCCCCAGTCCATGGTGTGCAGGCAGTGAGGAGATGATGTGCAGTAACCTCTAGGAACCAATCAGTGAGCAGTAATAATGTGCAGTAGCTTCTAGCAACCAATTAGTGAGTGGTATAGAAGTACAGTAATCTCTAGCAACCAATCAACAAGCAGAAGTCATGTGCTGTAACCTCTAGAAAATAAACAGTGAGCCATAATGTGTGCTGTAACCTCTAGCAGCCAGTCAGTGAGCAGTAATGATACATTGTAACCTCTGGCAACCAATCGCAATCACTGCCTGATCTGATTCAGTAAACTGATTTTGAGTATAGCTGCTATTTATTGTATGTCTCAAAGCATGTAGAGAGCGAAATTGCATAGAAGAGGGGGCCCAAGAAAATGTTTGCCCAGGGTACAGTCAATATTAAAGACGGCCCTGAGTGTCACAAACATTTCCTAACCTATTTATTATTGGGCATTTTCATCCCCTTCCTGACCAGGCCAATTTTCAGCTTTCAGTGCTGTCGCACTTTGAATGACACTTGCGCAGTCATGAAACACTGTACTCATATGACATTTTTATTATTTTTTTCACACAAATAAAGCTTTCTTTGGGTGGTATTTTTTCACCACTGGATTTTTCTTATTTTTGGCTAAACAAATGAAAAAGAACAAAACTTTTGAAAATCTCCTTCACTGACGTGCGCTGATGGGCACTGATGGGCAGCACTGATAGGCACTGATGAGGCGGCACTGATAGGTGGCACTGATGAGGCTGCACTGATATGTGTCACTGATAGGCAACTCTAATGGCACTGATAGGCAGTGATGGCCAGCACTGATGGGCACTAATTGTCACCGATGGGGCTGCAGTGCTGCACTGATAATCTGTGTACATATCCCCTGTCACACTTGCCGGTTACAAGCTCTCCTCTCAGTGTGCGAGAAAAATACTGACGATAACCGGCAAGTCTGTTTACATTGTGATCAGCTGTGATTGGACACAGCTTATAACATGGTAAATGGCCCCTATGATTGGCCTTTTACCGCGATCTGTGATCAGCTGTGTCCGAAGGACACAACGATCACAGAGCACACCAAATGCGCGACCCATTCAGTCACTGGGAGTGAGGTGACAGAGGTACGCTGGACTGGTGGAGAGGGCTGGGCTCAGCAGTGTCCCTCCTAAAAGCAACATACATTGAGGAAGGTGTGTAGTAACATGGGACAGCAAGTTTTACAGAGGGACATGTACATTTAACTACTGCACACAGTGTACGGCTCATCTCTAAGCCGGGGTACTGTCATGATGTTGACTTACACACGAACGCGGCTCCACCCTCAGTAGGCCCCGCACCCAAGCATGCATTAGCAGCTCGTAGCAGTGAATTGCACACGGTTGGAGCATTGTGTGATAATGTGAAAGTGACAACTCCTTACTTTATAGGGATTAATTCCTTCAATATATTTAATGATCAACTGGTACTTCTGATGCTACCAATTTTGCAAAGCAAAATAAAGCTAGCAATTGGTTAAATATACCAAAAGATGATGGATGAAAAAAAAATAGACACAATACTTCTTTTTTTTCAAGGTTTTCTAGCCTGTCCAGTCATGATTTCCCCAAAGAACTGTCTGGCGGTGGTCTCTTTGGGCACTTAGTAGCCTGAGATGAATCCCTTGAGGGCAATGGTCCTATTAGCAGAGCAGCAATATCAATACTGTAAGTAGGGGGTTACTTCCTTGCACTGTTCAGGTACAGGCATTTGAAGAACAATTGTATCAGCAAATATTACAGTTCTATGAAACCTGTGACATGGGGGTCCTGTTGTAACCAGCTGATCGCTGATACATATCACATATGTCACACTGCAGAGGGCTGTCACATTAGTCTTCTCCTCACCACCTTTTTCTTTCTGGCTGGAATACTTGCCAAGGTGACAAACACCTTCATTAAGTGTTTCATCAGCTCCCCTCTCTTCACCTGATGCCACATATATCTCCGACTTCTCCGGGGAATCCAACAAGATGCTTAGAGTCACAACAGCACAATAAGACAAAATGGCTTATGTGTAACCCTTTGTCTGCCAAAGTGCTCCTCACACATCCTGCCTCACAGGTGCAGCAAGGTCACATCTCATGTTCCTCATTTAGTAGAGGTTCTCTAGTCCAGTGTTACCCCAATGTAGCCAGATCGATGCAACTCTACACTTTTAAAATGACAGCTGGTTAATGAACATATAAATCTAGTTGGCTGATGAAGGGTCGCATAGGTTACTTAAGGCATGGAGGTAAGTGAGGATGATTTTACAACTCAGTGGGGGAGATGTACTAAAACTGGTGCACACAGAATCTGCTGCAGCTGTGCATAGTAACCAATCAGCATCTAACTTCAGCTTGTTCAATTAAGCTTTGACAAAACCTAGAAGCTGATTGGTTACTATGCACAGCTGCACCAGATTCCGTGTGCACCAGTTTTAGTAAATCTCCCCCATTGCTAAAGTGTTTGTTACCCCAAAATGTCATATTCCTGGTATGCGCCTGCTGTACCATGTACTTGTATGAGAAAGTATCCTGTTCTCTTTGTATGGCTTTCTTTATGTGAAATCCCTGCCAGTCCCTCTGCTTTCCTATTAAAAACTGACCACACTAAGCAGGAGAACACATCGTGTTCAATTCTCTAGCTATGCTGGAAACTCAGTGTGCTCTCCTCCAATGATCAGACTTGTCCTGACATGCCCCACCCTGCACTGCCATTCACTGGGAAGCTCAGTGTGCTGCTGCTTCTCCTCCCCCCCAGCGCTTATACAGCTGAGAACAGAAGGAATGTGATCACTTATAAAAAAAGGGAAATAAGGTATTTATAATGTTTTTTTATATCTATACAAAAATGTTTTTCCTTTCATTTCTATTTTAAACTGAAATGGTTGTTTTACAAGTTGATCATTTACAATCACTTTAAATATCTGCCCTACTGTACCTACAAGAGAATGTCTAATTCGTTTTGATGAGGTTTTAGGCTATTTTCATATGCATGCAGACAATCTCCGGTACCCCAGTTGTTTCATCCAGGTTTTGTGCCTTGAGGCTGGGTTCAAACACTCCGACATTGGGAGTTCATGTCGCATGACGTGTGAAATTCAATGTTTCCCTATGGGAGCCGTCCTAACTGGTCCGACACAAGTCGTTCCGACTTTAGAAATGCTCCCTGTTCTACTTTGGTCCGACTTTGATCCTACTTCAGCCCATTGACTATCATTGAAGTCGGATCAAAGTCGGATCGACGTCTCGCATGATTCGACTTCGGCATGCGACTTGTGCTCAGATGATCTTGAGGGGGAACTCCGCGCCAAATTTTAAATAAAAAACCGGCATGGGTTCCCCCTCCAGGAGCATACCAGGCCCTTGGGTCTGGTATGGACCTTAAGGGGAGCGCCCGACGCCGAAAAATTGGCGTGGGGGTCCCCCCCAAATCCATACCAGACCCTCATCCTGATATTGACCAAGCCCCCTTATGACGGCACAGTCCCAGCATGCACCAGGGCTGTGACCTCATAAGGGGGCGGGGTTGCCGTCTAAGTCCATTGCGGAGCGCTCAGAGAGCTTTCCAGCTGGAGAGAGCATTATGTCAACATGGGAAGAAGAGGGAAGAAGACAAGAAGGCAGAAGTCCGGGCCACCGCTAGCAAAAGAGCCGCAGAAGATAGCGGAGGAGCCGGCAGAAGATCAGGACACCTGGAGAAGACGCCAGGGAGACCCCTGAAGTCGGAAGAAGACCCCCGAAGTCGGAAGCAGACCCCGGAGCTGCCTAATAAATTACTTTAAAAACCCGTGTACTGTGTTTTTCATTGACACTTTTTTCCCTAGGTGAATGGGTAGGGGTACAATGTACCCCATACTCATTCACAAAGGGTGGGGGCCGGGATCTGGGGGCCCCCTTATTAAAGGGGGCTCCCGGATTCCAATAAGCCCCCCGCCCACAGACCCCGACAACTAACGGCCAGGGTTGTTGGGAAGAGGCCCTTGTCCTCATCAACATGGGGACAAGATGCTTTGGGGTGGGGGGGCCGCAGGGTGCCCCCCTGCCCTAAAGCACCCACCCCCCCATGTTGAGGATAAGGGTCTGGTATGGATTTGGGGGGCCCCCACTCTGTTTTTTCTGCGTAGGGGGGTTCCCCTTAAGATCCATACCTGGTATGCTCTTGGAGGGGGGAACCCATGCCGGTTTTTTATTTAAAATTTGGCGCGGAGTTCCCCCTCAAGATTCATACCAAACATAGTGCCGGGCATTGGAGGGGATCCAAGTCGGATCCCCGTTCATTGAAAGTCGGACACATGCCGGCTTCATGTCGCAGGGCAAAGTCGGATCCAAAGTAGGACGGCTGTCGTGTCGCACCAGTGTGAACGCAGCCTGAAGGGGGTCCTGCTGAAAGTGGCCATTGAAGTAGATATTTAGCACCATCAAGCAAAACACCTTCAGGTGGAAATAAGCAGAGCTGACCATGTTGGTCTTTGTTGGATCATCCAAGATGGAATAAGTGGATAAAGGCAGAAGTTGATCGAGTCCACCAAGCTCCACGTATAGCTAAGCCATGATTTTTGAGCGAACTGACTTGAAATGCAACATATGTTATCAACCATTTCTGGACATATAATTAGAAATCTATGGTGGTTCTCAGTTTTCTAAATAGGTATTGTGTATGACTGGCAGAAATTCATTTGTACAGCATTGGAGGTGCATATTTAAAAACAAGCAGCCCCTTGCCCAAGTTCATCTACATTCACTGGCTGTTTTTCAACATTCACTCAGCAGGTTTTGTTAAAAATTGGACATATTGTGGGTGGAGAGGATGAATGCAAATGGGAATTTTAGGATTAAATCTTGATTTGCGGGAGATGAATGTGTGGCTATTTGCAATAATCTACTGTACATAAATACAGCAAATGTTACTGTGATATCCGAGTGTTTATCAAATGAACTGGTGAATGTGCTTCATAAGTCTAGTGACTTTTGCCATTATTCACCACCTTATAAATGTTTCTTATAATACCTTTGGCAGCTATGACACCTGTAAGTACTAAGGATGAGCAAAATTGAGAGTTTTCATTTTTTTACTGAAATTCCTGCAAAAATCGAGAGATTTTGAAGAATTGTTGCCATTTGGGCAATATACATTAGTTTCAATGGGAAAGGCAAAAAAATGAAAGTTTTTTTCTGAAAGGTTTGATGGGCTTCAATTGGTTCCTGAAGGTTATCCATGCTCCTTTTAAAGTGGGAGTAAACTCCAATGCATGAATTTTACCTGAAGGTAAGCCTATAATAAGGCTTACCTATAGGTACTGTAAATATCTAATAAATGTGCACAGTTTAGATTGTATTTACTGTAGATTCAACCAGTGACGTCACCGGAACATGCGCTCTGAAGGAACGGCCACCCATACCATTCTCTCAGAGTCCTGTGCCGTAAACGTCCGCTCCCGCGCGCATGTGTGGGAGTGACATCATCGTGGCTCTGGCCACTCACACAGCCGAAACTGTGATACACTACGGTCCGTCATCACCCGATCCCCCATAGGGGAGAGCGGCGCTCTGACAGGTC
The DNA here is from genome assembly GCA_037952925.1 of Lithobates clamitans. Lineage (NCBI taxonomy): Eukaryota > Metazoa > Chordata > Amphibia > Anura > Ranidae > Lithobates > Lithobates clamitans. The sequence continues at coordinate 1,468,326 of JBBGZY010000342.1, forward strand.
CGTCGCTGCACAGTGTGCAGAGACAGACCTGTCATCTTCCTGCTCAGCGGGGATCGGCGACCGTGTGAAAGAGCCCTTAATGATACTGGACCTGTTCTCCAAAAATGGCCCCTTATTAGCCATATTATATTAATTTTTTAAAAAAGAAAAAGCAAACAGTGAAGAAAGTACAGTACGTAAATAACAATCAAATGCACACACACACAAATGGGAAATACATGCAAATACACAGAACACTAAATTAAACTACCACAAATCCCCCCCCCCCCCCTTTTTTGACTCATCACCTAAGCAGCACAATTAATTAAAAAAAAAAAAAGCTAATTCCGCAATTAAATTAATTTTACTGAAATCATCTGCTCATCCCTAATAGGCATCCTTCTATTTGTATATGTGTTGGATGTTCAGTAGTTATTTATGACTTATAGGGATCTATTTATCATTTTTGATTACATAAGAGTCACCTAGCTTTCATCCAGGATACACACATTTCAGTTGTAAAAATGTGTAAATCCTGGGTGAAAGTTGTGTGAATCTTAAAAAAAATATTTATAAATAGACCCCATTAACTCACAAACTCCTTAGATCCAGCTTGCAATGACACAAATACCAAACTCTAATATTAGATACTAGGCCCGCCAGCTGAGTCCCTGCAGGTAGTGACCTGAAATCCCTTAAGAACCATTTCTCAAGTATGACTAACATTTTGTGTTTTGAGGATTGCCCTTATCAAACACAGAAGACTTTCCTTCTGTTTGACTGGGTCACTAATTACACTGCTGGTAATTACTCCCACTGAGAGGAATCCTCAGAACTGCCTGGTATTTCAGGATTGAAGCTGGCAAGGCCAAACAGAACAGAAAAGGGAGATGTAACTCCGCAAGTCTGTAAAGGGCATTAACACATACCCAGCTCCCATCTGCTAATCCAGTGCAGCCAGAGCTATGTGACCATTCTTAGCCGTGCTACCAAAATCTGAAGCAGTTAATCACTTTCATCGTGTTACATTTATTTTCATGACAGCTGCAGAAGGGATCATGATTTGGGTGATCGATCCCCCACAAACATACTATGACGCAGAAAGAGTTAAAGTGTTACTAAACCCAGGACCCTGCATTCACCATATCTGGTCTCCCACAGTACACAGACCATGGAAATGCATTATTTTAGTAAATATAAACTGCTAAATACCTTTTCTCAATAGCAGTATACAGTAGTCTTGTGACTTCTATCAGTGTCCAGCTGAGCACTGGTTAAAGCTTGTAAGAGGAGTTTTCATTCTCCTCTGACTGTCCTATGGGGCTGCATGACCCCTGACTGGACAGTGCTTATTGGCCTTGTACTGATCACATGCACCCTTCCAAGGAAAAAAAAAACTCTCTAACAATACACACCAAACTGAGAATGTGCAGAGTGCCCCCAAGGCTCTGTACAATCAGGAGGTGGATTGGGGACAGTAAAAGAAGGGGAGGATCAGAGAAGATAGGATCAAACAGCCTTTTTACACAGTGCAGATGAATAACCCCTTAGGTTCCACAGTGAGTATAACAAGCATGCTTTACTTTTTTATACAGACTAGTTTTACTGTTGTGGGTTTAGTAACACTTTAAGCCAGCCAAAGACAGAGCAATTTTCCTTTCTGCATTCCCCATTAACACAGTCAGTGTTCTCGCTGTGGAGGGTTGGTGGAGAAGGCCGTCCTCACCAGGAGAACACAGTGAATATTGCTAGCAGCTATAACAGCCGCTAGCAATAATAGCGTGTAGCATGTAAAATCCAGTTGTACCCAAGTTGCTTGATCAACTTGGGTGCATTCAGCCCGTCAATACATGGTTTGAATCTCGCCCAGTTCCTGCTGAACCGGCCAAGATTCAAACTGTCTATGGTCGGCTTTATCTTTTCAAGCAGGAACTGTTATCAAAAAGTAAATTGGCCATTGGGTGGGGGGGGGGCCATAAAGCTGTAGATAGGCTTTAATGTCCTCGCCTCCTCCATAGACTTTAGTGTTGGTAGAGATTAATTTCTCAACAATTGCTAATTTATAAGATTGTTGGGTTGCATGTTTCACCCAGATATCTCCTGAAGTAGCACTGAAAAAGCCTATCTTTGGGACTAGTGCCAGGACAAGCTCATCCAGTGCCCCGAATGAAGATGCCAAACTGCGTCCTCCCCCACCCCAAGCATCACTCCTGTCATTCAGGTAGCTAGTAAACAAAGCACTGACCTGCTCCCAGTGGACCTCATCCATATAAAAAACTGCGCCCCGGGCTGGTGCCTCTCTTGCCCCCTTCTTTGTCTTGGCTTTGGTTGGGATGCATAAGAGATTATCTCTCCATAGGCATAAATACATTTTTCCCACACACGCACAGAGGAAGTAAGAAAACAACTGGGAGAGTTTGCAGTGGTGGCCACACATTTTGGATCTAAGGTGATCTAAGAGCTTCTGTGGTAGCTGGGGGTTGTCGGGGGTAATTGTAAGGTTAACTAAAAGATATAGTTTGCCTTTAAGAATAAATAAAGTAAGCTCTATTGTACTCCAATCCCCCCCCCCAAACACACACGCATGCACACAGATACAGGGTACTCTGCTACTTTGCCTCTTTTCCAGTGGTTGGCAGTCCGCAATGTCACTTGGCAATTCAGAAAACCGAAGGTGCAAAAAATGTAATAGCACAAAAAAGTTACAAAAGGGGACATCAATGTATAAGAGGTGAGCTTTGCATCATGAGCTGCATATTTTAACCAGCTGGGAAGCTGTTTAATTAAACAAAATAGTTCAGGTTTGGACTTTATGTTGTTTACTTTACTTTATTGATTTTTGGAATTCAGCTAGCTATTACATATACAGTAGAATGCTGCACTATTCAACAGTAAAGCCAACACCCTCCCATGGAGTACATTGATTAGAAAGCACCACAGTTGCTGGATTTTTTTTTTTTTTAACTCCAGTTTAGATACTTCTGCAAATCATACTGCAGATAGGCTGACGGGCTACTTTATTATCCTGAGTGTTCCTGTCCTTTGCCATCTAATCATCTTCCAAATCTCATTAATTCACTTTCAGACCTTAATAAGTAAGGTGAAATAATGGGAAGAAAAAGAGACATTCTGCAATCTAATTAAGCAGATGTAGCTTTGTTGTTACCTGTGAAAAAGAGCATTTCTTTACTGGGATTGAACAAACATCTAACCAGATCATAGCCACAACTGTATACTCACTCCCATGGCACACTGAATACAACCACCTCTAGGTTCCCGAAAAATGTATTTATCAGAGATTGATTTCATGTTATCTGTTCAAGATTTTATGCTTACTAAGGGCCCAATTACACTTGTGGTTGGGTAGGTAGTAAACACAGGCGGTTAGCTGCTTCCCCTAAAGTTATAAAAGCAGCCAGGGATGTACACATTTTGTGCCCACAATACTTTGATTCCCAGCAAAAGTGATACCCCCTGTCGCATTCAATGGTCAGTACCACCCGTAAACGTGACCCACTCTAGTGAAGTGGGGCCACTTCATAAATGCCCTGAAACTGCATGTAATAGACATGGTTGTGGTGTGAAGGTGCAGAGTTTACAAGGTTAGACCTACAGGTGAGAAGGAAACATATAGCCTCTTTACCACCTGTCAAATGCCCCTGAGGAAGAAAGTACTCCTTCGAAACGCATCAGTCAGTAGTGGTCCTGATGTCCTCCCCTCTGTCATCTGGAGACTGTTAGTTTCAGGACTGATTGCCACAAATAGGTGGCTTTTACAAGCAATATTTCTCCATATGTTTGTGAGTAGATTATATCTTGTTTCTATCAATAAAAATATGTGAAGGGAATAATGCACTAGGCTGGTGCGTCCTCTCTTTTTTCTATCTTTTTTATGACTAGGATGTCCCCTATCCTGGAGGGCAGCAAGGCCAGAGAAACTATCCCTTGAGTAGTAGACCACCCGGACATCACACTAATGTACAGGAGTGTTTGTTTGCTGTTATCAAGGTGATTGGATATACAAGTGGTTATAAGCGAGAAAAATAAATAAATGGTCATCCTACAATCAGCTGTCACCATTACATGGGATATCTCATTTTTTCTTAGATATGCATTATCGCATGTACACTATGTATATTTGTGTCACAGACATGTTTTTTAAACTTTTGTATTAATAAAACATTGACATTTTATTCAGTGGTACCATTATAGTCCTTGCTTTAGTTTTTAGGTTTTTTTTGCACATCTAAATGTAGCCTATACAGCATAGCTAAATTCAAAACCAAGATGACCCTTTTTTACATTTATGAATAGTGATAGGTGGAATCTGCTGAGCGGAGTCACCCTCTGGACTCTTATGTCACCCAAAATCAATTTTTAGTATGTTTGGCATCATACCTCATTGTATACAGATTTCTTAAGCAAATAATTTTTTGCTTTTTTTATCTATTTATTGCAAAGTTTCTTACCTTGAGATCCTAGCAGCACTTCCTGTTGCAGGCTGACAACGCTAAGCCTCACACTTAGTAGCTGGGCTGTCAGCCTGCTGTGCAAGTTCCTGCAGTACATCTGAGTTGGCAGCTGGGCTGCCTGCCTGATAGTCCTTATAGACAGGCCAATATCCAGCTGAAGAAGCGCACATGGCAAACTGACAATGTTGCTGCTAATTGCGAGTAACGTCAGTAAAATACCGTAATTCATGCTGCAGTTGTGTTTAGTCACATGTAAAAATCTTCGGGTTCTGCTTACAATGATTTATAATAACTAAAGAAGAAGAGGAAAGGGGTGCTGCATTTACCAGCCAATTCAATGATAGCTTCACTTTTTTAACTGTCACTATAAAAATACGAGCTGGGAAGGGACTTTTTTAAGAACAAAGAGGAAGTAAACTAGGACCATTATAACTGGTAATGTCAGAAATTGCACTCCATTTATATTTAAAAAATTTGATGCAGCTATAAGTCCCTTGTAATGTAAAATACTATGTTGTCTGGGTTTCCGCTGCCTGCCCGGGGTTCAGTACTATTTGGAATGGACACGTTACAGCCATACAGCCTGCAAAGTCTGCATACAATTCCAGGACCCGCTGCCGCCTATTAAAGCGGAGTTCCGGCCAAAAGTGGAAGTTCAGCTATAAGCATTCCTCTCCCCCCCCTCCTATGCCACATTTTGCATGTCATTTTTTTTGGGGGGGGGGGGAACAGGTACCTAGTTTTGACAGGTACCCAGCTCCCACTTCCGCTCCTGCCACCTATGCGACTCAAGCGGAAGTTCTCCTCTCCCTTCCTGCAATCTTCTGGGACACGTCACAGGTCTCAGAAGATTGCCCGGCCATTGAGGAGGCGCAGCGCCACATTTACGCATGCGCAGTACACACCCGGGTGTAAAGCCACAAGATGTCACAGCTGGGTGCCCGCACTTGTGATGCCAGCGCCGGGGAGAAGAGAGGGAGAGAAGTGAGGGTTCAGGTGGCCGCATCGCTGGACCGTGGGACAGGCGAGTGTGTGTTTGTTAAAAGTCAGCAGCTACACTTTTTGTAGCTGCTGACTTTTAAAAAACACAAAAACGAGTGAAACTCCACTTTAAGATGCTTTAAAAGAGGTGGCTGTACAGTTGTGAACTTGAGGTGGGGGGGGGGTCTGTCAAGTACCCCCATGCACACTGACATATCCAAAAGCACACTACCTGTGTTAAGAGCATACGTCAGTGCACATTTGGGTGCTTTGCGCAGACCCCCGCACACAACCACCTACAGCCGCCTCTTCTAATGCATCTCAATGGGAGGCTGTAAGCAGTGGCAGCAGGTCCTGGGTACGTCATAATGGAGATTCTGAGTTATACAGCCCCTGTACAAATGTGTCTATGAAGCCTAAATCCATGCCTGGCAGAGGACTATTTACAGTGAAATGCTTTGTGCTTTCCTTCATATCCAGATTATATCTTGTACTTTTTTAGTGCAATTACTCAGAAAAATTAATATAATTTTTCATTCACTGCTATTTGTTAATGCACTTTGCATATTGCGCTATGATTTAAGCTGCACTTCGATCATTATTATTTTGCTGTGCCCAGAAAATTCTGATTACAAGATTAGTTTGAGATGTGCTTGTAACTGGATATGCTACACAGTTTACCAAGCTACTGACCACTGTACTGGAGCCAACAGCTGCAGTGCCTGCATTTGTGCTACCTCTTACAGAACAGATCATACAAAGTAAAATACAGAAGTCTTTATGTATGTTAGAAATATCCTGCAGCCTGTCTCCAGATCTCTCAGCCTGTACTGCCTATGTGTAAATCCCACAGATGCAGAGTGACATCTCATTACATGACAGCTGCTGATCCAGCGTGTGTACTGAACTATGTCACCAATGCAAACACCATGTCACACTGGAAATTCATGTGTTTCATCCAAGAGCATTTCAAGAGGTTGGTACAGAGATATTAGTTTCATTCTGCAGGATGATGATAACTTGTAAGTGGGTAATAGAAAGGCAATACTTTGGTGAACTATAAGTTTAAAACGGAGTTCCACCCAAAAGTGGAACTTCCGCTTTAAGCACTCCTCACCCTCTGACATGCCACATATGGCATGTCATTTTTTTTGGGGGGGGGGGGGCGGGAGTGGGTACTTAGTTTAGAGTTTAGACTTCCTGTCCCATTTTCTTCTTCATGCTCTTGGCCACCTAGGCGACTTCTCCTTCCCCCCTAGGCGGCCCCTCCATGTCAGCAATCTTCTGAGACACGTGACAGGTCCCAGAAGATTGCCTGGCCACTAGCAGAGCGCAGCGCGACTCGTGCATGCGCAGTGAGCGCCTGACTTATTAAAAGTCACGTACAAGTCCATGGGTTTCTGGGGACTGAAAATGATCCCTTGAAGACTGCTGCTGATGCTGAGTGCCAGGCTCCATCTCCATGCTGACACAATCCTCATTCTCCTCCTCTTCCTGTGTGATCGGCGGGCCCGCAGGAATACTGCTTGGATAAAGGGGGCCTTGAGAGGTAAGGAAATCTTCCTCTTCCTCCCTCTGTTCTGCCTCAAGTGCCCTGTCCATTATTCCACGAAGCGTGTGCTCCTACAGGAAGACAAGAGGGACAGTATCACTGATGCATGCACTGTCACTGCTCACCATCCTCGTGGCCTCCCCAAATGGTGACAGGACAGTACATGCATCCTTGATCAGTAGCCACTGGCGTGGCGAAAAAAAGCCAAGCTCCACTGACCCTGTCCTGGTGCCATACTCAAATAGGTACTCTTTGATGGCCCTCTGCTCCGTGTGCAGCCGCTGCAGCATTTCCAACGTTGAGTTCCACCTGGTGGGCATGTCACAAATGAGGCAGTTCTTGGGCAGGTTGCATTCCTTTTGAAGGTCAGCCAGCCGAGCACTGGCATTTTATGACTGGCGGAAATGCTCACAGACTTTCCTGGCCTGCCTCAGGAAATCCTGTAAGCCTGGGTACCTGCACAAGAACCGCTGCACCACCAAATTAAGGACGTGAGTCAAACAGGGAACATGGGTCAAGTGTCCCTGTCGGAGGGCAGAGAGGAGGTTGGTGCCATTGTCGCAAATCACCATTCCTGGCTGAAGCTGGCATGGCGTCAACCACCTCTGAGTCTGCCCCTGCAGAGCTGACAGAATCTCTGCCCCAGTGTGGGTCCTGTTCCCTAAGCAGACCAACTCAAGCACCGCATGGCATCTTTTTTCCTGAGTGCTTGCGTAGCCCCTCGAACGACTATGGAGCACCACTGGTTCCAAGGAGAAATCTGCAGAGGAAGAGGCCATAGAGGAAGAAGAAGAGGAGGGGGTGGAGGAGAGAGGTGTGGCAGAATCACCACTACTAGCATTTTGGAGGCGTGGTGGCAGAACTAGCTCCAACAATACTGCAACCTGTCCTGCATCCTTCCCAGCTGCCAGCAGAGTTACCCAGTGCGCCATGAAAGAAAGGTAACATCCCTGTCCATGCCTGCTGGACCATGAGTCAGTGGTAATATGCACCTTACTACTGACCGCCCTGTCCAACGAGGCCAAGACATTGCCTTCCACATGCTGATAGAGAGCTGGAATGGCCTTCCGTTAAAAGAAATGGCGTCTGGGAACCTGCCACTGAGGTACCGCACATTCCACAAATTCACGAAAGGGGGCAGAGTCTACCAGCTGAAAAGGCAGCAGTTGGAGTGCTAGCAATTTAGCCAAGCTAGCATTCAGCCGCTGAGCATGTGGATGGCTGGGACCAAATTTCTTTTGATGGTTTAGCAACTGGAGTAGGAAAATTTGCCTGCAACAATCGAATGTTGGTGTAGCGATAGCAGATTGCCCGCAAGTACACCTAATTCTACATCTTCATTTCTCTCAGTGCAGGTTTCTGAGAGGACTGAAGGTATAGTGGGGATGGAGATCCCAGCTGATCCCAGCTGATGAGGAGCAAGGAGAGATCCGCCTTGTTCTCTGGAGTGTGTCCTTTAAGTACTGTTGCCAACGGACTGCATGGGAGGTCGACATTTGTCTGGTCAAGCATGTGGTGCCCAAGCGGCTGTTGTTTTGGCCATGCTTGATACTTTTCTAGAACTTTTCAAAATATGCGGGGAGTCAGCAGCATTCTGCACATGCAGGGCTTTACGGTGTGATGCAGTCAGGTGGCTGCCCTTAAGCTGGCCCCTGGAGGGCATCCTGCCTTGTTGAGATGTGCCTCCTCCTCCTCTCTTCTATCAGGCACCCACGTAGAGTCAGTGACCTCATCATCCCCTTCCTCCTCGTCACTGGAGCAAACCTGGCAGTATGCTGCAACTGGGGTAACATGACTGCCAGTTTCTTGTCCTTCTTGGGCACCCCCTCTCTCTGGGCTCACATTACTGCCTTCCTCAACCTGGGTACAATCATTGGAGCCTTCAAAATGCTGCGCATCCTCCTGCAGTATGTACCCAACACTGTGGTCGAACAGTTGTAGATATCTAGGAGACTGTATATATATTTAATGCACTGCAGATCACTGAATCACCTGCCTGCCTGCCTGAAAGTATTTTTGAAAAAGTACACCAGGAATGGCCTGCAGTCAGATATAGGCTTAGCTAGACTGGAATGCAGTGGATATATGTAGGAGACTGTATATATATTTTATGCACTGCAGATCACTGAATCACCTGCCTGCCTGAAAGTGTATTTGAAAACATACACCAGGAATGGCCTGCAGTCAGATATAGGCTTGGCTAGACTAGAATGCAGTAGATATATATGTAGGAGACTGTATATATATTTTATGCACTGCAGATCACTGAATCACCTGCCTGCCTGCCTGAAAGTGTATTTGAAAACATACACCAGGAATGGCCTGCAGTCAGTTATAGGCTTAGCTAGACTGGAATGCAGTGGATATATGTAGGAGACTGTATATATATTTTATGCACTGCAGATCACTGAATCACCTGCCTGCCTGAAAGTGTATTTGAAAACATACACCAGGAATGGCCTGCAGTCAGATATAGGCTTGGCTAGACTAGAATGCAGTGGATATAGATGTAGAAGACTGTATATATATTTTATGCACTGCAGCTCTGACAATGACACTGCTGGGGACGAGTTCCACCCTCCGGCTCTGGCCATAGCCAAAGCCAGAGGGTGGAACTCCTCCCCAGCATTGTCAGTAACTGTATTTTGAACAACCCCTGCGATTACCATCAGCAGGTGTACTGAAGATCGCCACCCTTCCACGGGCTTTGTTTAAATAATATAGATTTTACCCTTCTGTCCCCTGTGACTGCTTTATATGGCCAAGTCGGTTTTCCAGTGTTAGTGGATGGTACATGCGGGGACTGACCAAGCCAGGGGTCACACAGGGAAATTATAAGAGTGTTGGATGATATTACTTTTCAGCTTGCATATCCCTTGAAAAAGTGACACAGCAAAACATGTCGGGCTAGTATGCAACCATATCATCCCTTTGAAATAAACATACACTCATGTTTTGTCTGATCACTGTAATTCTATTGATATCGCAATATTTGTGAACTATGTAAAAACTACATGATTTTAACTTTGATTGTTAAATTAAAAATCATTTTTTTTATAATTTTTTCTTTGTCTAGTCTGTCTGCACCGTTAAAATCCCTTCTTTTCCCTTTCTTTGTTATCTACAATCATTTCAGGGATGTGGTGCCTATCCAACAGGGTGTTCCACCATTAATCGATACCTAAATTTCTTTGTAATGCAGTGGATATATTTATATGTAGCAGACTGTATATATATTTTATGCACTGCAGCTCACTGAATCACCTGCCTGCCTGAAAGTATATTTGAAAACGTACACCAGGAATGGCCTGCAGTCAGATATAGGCTTGGCTAGACTCGAATGCAGTGGATATATGTATGTAGGAGACTGTATATATATTTTATGCACTGCAGCTCACTGAATCACCTGCCTGCCTGACAGTATATTAAAAAAAGTACACCAGGAACAGCCTGCAGTCAGATCTAGCTACACTGGATACAGTGGATATATATATATATATATATATATACGAGACTGACTGTATATATATATATATTAAATGCACTGCAGCTAGCTGAATCACCTGCCTGCCTGAAGTATATTAGAAACAGTACACCAGAAACGGACTGCAGTCAGATCTAGCTAAACTGGATATAGTGGATATATATATATATATATATATATATATATATATATATATATATATATATATATATACGAGACTGACTGTATATATATATATATTAAATACACTGCAGCTCACTGAATCACCTGCCTGCCTGACAGTATATTAGAAAAAGTACACCAGGAACAGCCTGCAGTCTAAACTAGCTACACTGGATACAGTGGATATATATATATATATATATATATATATATATATATATATGAGACTGACTGTATATATATATATTAAATGCACTGCAGCTAGCTGAATCACCTGCCTGCCTGAAGTATATTAGAAACAGTACACCAGAAACGGACTGCAGTTAGATCTAGCTAAACTGGATACAGTGGATATATTATTATTATACGAGATTTATATAGCGCCAACAGTTTACTCAGCGCTTTATAATGTATAAGGGGGACAACACAATTACAGTACAGTTCAATACAAAAGGTACAGGAGGGCTGACTGTATATATATATATATATACACGAGACTGACTGTATATATATATGTGTTTACAAGTGACAGCTCTGCACTCTGTGTGTAACCCCCATGAACTCTGCACTCTGTATGTAATGCAATCCTGATATTTAATGACCCCTTAAGACCCTTCTACTGTTTGTGAAATATGACCATAACCACTATTTTATGTGATTTGGAAGCTGTGTGGGGGAGAGGTTTTGGGGGGTCGTGGTTGAGTTCCAGCACCTATTGTCTGAGAAAAAAAAAAGCCCTGTGTATATATATATATATATATATATATATATATATATAAAATACACTGCAGCTAACTGAATCACCTGCCTGCCTGAAGTATATTAGGCACAGTACACCAGGAATGGATGACAGTCAGATCTAGCTAAAATGGATACAGTGGATACAGTGGATAATATATATATATATATATATATATATATATATATATATATATATATATATATATTTATGGTCGGAGCCCTATGTCCGATATGGACATAGATAACACTTATAGTAAAGATAAGACTTACCATCGGAAATAGACCTGAAAGTGTGGACTTACCATATGAAATAGACCTGAAAGTGTGCCTTGGTCTAATGGCCGGTATGCCAAAATAAGGGGGCATACCCTGGTTTAAGAAATGATTATTCTGTAAGAGAAATGAATGAAATGAATAGTTGAGAAATGCTGTGAAATGGGGATGGGAGGGTGGGTATCGCGCACAGGAAACCGACAAGCACCACAGGTGAGCGGGCTGCTTAAATACCCCCCGGGCTCCTCCCATAAATTCAGGCCACCATACTGGCCTTCCTACTTATGGTCGGAGCCCTATGTCCGATATGGACATAGATAACACTTATAGTAAAGATAAGACTTACCATCGGAAATAGACCTGAAAGTGTGGACTTACCATATGAAATAGACCTGAAAGTGTGCCTTGGTCTAATGGCCGGTATGCCAAAATAAGGGGGCAAAAACATTCAGGTAGGGTTATAATTTTTATTGGTTTTCAGTTATTTATTGAGCCAATTTGGAGAATGCCTGTGCCATCTCTGTTTGTGGATTGGGGATGTACCGGGCGAAGCAGGCTGATTTCCACCTGCCTAACCTTTTGATGATGTGATCTGGCACCCCGTGGCGGGATGCCGCGGAGGCTGCTCCGATGCGGAAAGAGTGTCCGGAATACTGACTAGGGTTAAGGTGGAGATTGCGGAGAAGTATTCTTATGTGGCTCACAAACTGAGAGGCATTTAAGGGTTTGACTGGGAATGGTAGAAGGGGACTGCTGTCTGGTTGTTCGGGTAGGAGAGATAGGAGTCGGTTGAGTACAGCGACTGGACACCAGCTGTTGTTGGTTCTGTAGAGGTGGATGTTCACTCCCGAGCCAGTTTGCTGGGTTTTAGAGACCTCGAGATGCAGGATAAAGTGGTCTTGGTGTCGAAGCAAGTGTCGTCTGCATAGTACTAGGTCTGTGGGTTTGTTAGTGGTGAATTCGCCAGGCCGCAAGAACCCGTAGTAAGCTAAATATATGGCTGCTTGTAGGACCATGCTGGGGAGCAGACCGAATGGCGAAGTAGCCAGTATGTTTGACATGTCCCTAAAGATGGGCCCCGTAATGGGCAAACGCTTAGTGCAGATGACTGGTTGTTGTTTCTGTATTCCCCTTAGGATGGCTCGTATAGCGTGGGATGAGAACAGTGACGACTTCGTCGGGTCTTCAAGCGCCATGAAATGTTGAATGCCGGCTAGGTATAACCGGATGGTGTTGTAGGATAAGGCCAGCTGCGTGTGGCAGTGTGCTGTGAAGGCCAGTACCTGTTTGATATCTGTTGGTTCTTTGCGGCAGGGCGTGAGGAATTTGTTGAAAGCCTTCCAAGCTGTCTGGTAGGCTTTGAGTGTGTTGCGGGAGAGGGAATTATTTATGAGTTGCGTAGCTCCGTGTAGATGTTGCACTAATCCAGGGTCAGTTGTGACCAGACGGGGATAGGGGCCGACATTGGGTCGGCATCGGGAACCTGTTTGAAAAAGGAGGGATAATTGAAACGTGATAGTGCGTCAGCTGCTGAGTTGTATCTGCCGGGTATAAATTCACAGTGTATGTTGAACTGATGTTGTAAAGACAGTTGGACCAACCTGCGCAGGAAGGACATGACTGCTAGGGACTTGGACCTGCCTCTGTTGATGATGTCTGCCGTGGCCTGGTTGTCGGTGGTGAAGACTACGGTTTGTCCTGTCCAGTGGTGGCCCCAGAGTTGTGCGGCTGCCACTATGGGATAAAGCTCAAACAGGGCAGATGTTTGGGAAAAGCCGGGTATCAATAGTATCTGTTGAGGCCAGGGTCCTGAAAACCAATGATGGCCAAAAATTGCCGCGAAACCTGTGGAGGCTGCAGCGTCAGTCACTACCTGGGGTGAATGGATCGAAACCATAGGTATGAATAAAGATATGCCATTCCAGGCGGACAAGAATTCCTCCCACATTGATAGGTCCGCTATAGCTGCGGAGTCTAATTTCAAAATCTGATCAGGGTCTTGAGTTTCTGACAGAAATCTAAGTAGGCGTGATACGAATGTGCGGCCTTGTGGGATAATTCGCATAGCGAAGTTGAGCATACCTAGGAGAGACTGCAACTGTTTTTTGGTACAGCCCTTGGTGTGTGTAAACTCGTGAAGGACTGCCCTAATGCGTGTTAATTTGTCGGGGGGGAGACTGGCCTGCATTGCGCAGGTATCCAAGCTGACCCCGAGAAAGGTGATGATGTTTGCTGGACCGTCGACTTTGTGCTCGGCGATAGGAACGTTGAGGTTTCCAAAAATTACTCTCAGTTTGTCAAGATCTCCTGGGGGCTTGTTGGGCGGTTCTATCAGTAGGAAGTCATCCAGGTAATGGATGACTTCATGGCATTGGCCCTTGTGTAATAGTATCCAAACGAGGGACTGTGCGAACGTGTCGAAGAGCCACGGGCTACTCTTCGAACCGAAGGTGAGTTTCGTAGCAAAATAATACGCTTCCTTCCACTTGATGCCATGCCAGCACCAAAGGGATGGGTGGATGGGCAGGAGCTTGAAGGCATCCGAGATGTCGGCTTTGGAGAGCCAGGCACCTGTGCCTGCTTTGATGATCGCTTGTATTGCCATGTCCACGGAGGAGTATTTTAGGGAAAACTCTTCGGAGGGGATCAGGGAATTGAGACTGGGTATGTGCGAAGAATGAGGCGCAGACAAGTCGTACACCAAACGCAATTTATTAGAGAATTTGCCCTTGACAAGCCCAATAGGGCTGACTCTCCATGTGCTGAAAGGGGGGCAAGTGAAAGGGCCTATTACATAGTCTCGATCTACCTCTGCCTGTAAGAGCTGATCTATGGCCTGTTCGTCGATGGCTGCCGAACGAAGATTGGCGCATTCGTGAGTACTGTGGGGTAGTGCAATGAGGCCGGTGTGAAAGCCTATTGTGAAGCCTTGGATAAGGTAGGTGGCCAGGGAAGGGGTGGGGTGTGAAGTGAGATACAGTCCTAGCCATAAGATGTTGATTCGGCTTAGTCATGCCCTCTTGTTTTGCTTGACTTCACACAAATTCCTAGGGTGTGCTCTTTGGCATAAAGTGCAGATGTGAAGTAGGCGGCATTGGCTGAAGTTGCAGGACCCATAGTTGTAGTTATTACAGATGGCTGCCCCTCCCACGGTTCGGACTGGGCGTCCGAGTTTGTCCACCTGAGGCGTTGGTTCAGGGGGTGACTGGCCCTGTACTGTACCTGAGGTAGAGGGGAACTCGAAGGGCCGTCTGATCGCCGTATTGGCGCACCAGGTGGCAGTGTGGGTGGAAGACTGGCAAATTGCACACAGAGGTGAGCGTAAGCCGGCAAAGTGGCGGCAGAAGAGCTCTGTGTCCATGAGACTCCAATCTGTCGCGATCTGGAATTGTGCGAATCTAGCGGCGGCCTTGGCTGAGAAGGAACGATGATAATCGTAGAAAGCGAAACCTCCATACTTGTGGCCCAAGTCTACCACAGTATGGAGGTATAAGTCCAGCTCTTCCCGCCTGCTGGGGGTGGCTGAGCACAGGACATCTCTGAGCATGCCAAAGGCCAGGGTAAATTCGGGGACTGATAGCTTGCGGTTCAGCCTGGGGTCTTTGGCTTTAATGACCACCGATATGTCGCCCCAGGAGTAGGCTTTATTTTCTGCTAAATCATGCACGGAGATAAGGAGAGAGGCCAGGTTGACGTCCTTGCCGTCCAAAATGTCCTTCCTGATACTGGTTGGGACCAGGTGGGAGGGGTAGACAATGACGCTTGAGCCTGAGGTACCTGTAGGAAGAGGTGTCAAGGTCTGAGTTGCCGTTGGGTCGGGGACAGCTGTGGCCGGTCGGGCCTCCAGAAGTGCCACCCTGGCTTGGACGTCTGCAACTGAGGTGGATAGAGATGATACCATTGTGTGTAACTGCGAGATGGCCGATGATATGGACTGGAGGGATGCCTGTTGGGTACTGGGTCCTGCTGCTGGTGGGGGGAAGAGGAGTTTGAAGAGCTCGCCTTTCCTCGCTGTGGCGGGGAAGGGGACACCTCTGCGTCTGAGCTCTGCCGTCAGTCTGGGGATAGTCCATCCCCTGAGGGATTGCACGCTGCCGCTTTCTGAGACGGGAGTAGGTGATAGAGGGGCCGTGAAGTCTTCACTGCCGGCCTGGGACATGGTTGCTCTGGTGAGGATCTCTCGAGCTTTATCTCCTGGTTGACTGTAACCTATTGGGGGTGAGATGGATTTCAAGTTTTTCTTTGATCCGCTGCGTCATACTTACCCGACTTGTTCTCCCTCTTTTTTTTTTTTTTTTTTTTTTTTTTACCTGGGGGGATATCGTCCAACCTGGTGCAGGGTGGACCTACTGAACTTTGACTGACCTGAGGAAGATGAAAGGTGACAATTCGTGAAGGGATTGCTAAGTAACTTGAAGCAATGATTTGTATGGTGCTTGCAATTTGTGACAATGAAATGGTTCGAAATGTTTGCCTTGATTGTGAAATGAATGAACTGCATGACAGAGGTGCGGCCTGGTCGTGTCACGATTTGTTCGACCGTGGACCGGGCTCTGGAGCATGTATGAAATGAGGCAACTAAAATACTGGTGCTCCTGGGTCGAATCGGTGCTTGTTTGCTGCATCTGGATTCGAATAGGAGTGCGGTATTGAATAAATGAGAGAAATGATTGTTTTGACCGAGGCTCGTATTGGTTGTGCCGTGTTAGCGACTGGCAACCAACCGAGCTCTGGTGTTGTTATGAAATGTGATCGAAACCTGTGATGCATGCCGTGCCGAATCGGTGCGCCTTGGATGCGACTGGTTTCGAAACGGTGATACGTTGTGAGAGTACCATGGTAGAAATTGCGTGACAGAGATATGGGTCAATCCCCGGTGTCTGCGATTCAGCTATGATCCGGATTTCTGGAGCATGTATCAGAAATGTGGCCAATCCTGGGGCACGCCGAGACGAATCGGTGCATTTTCATGCGACTGAATTCCTGTCGGAACGTGATACGTGGGAATGAAATGATAACCATGACAGAGGTACAAATGACTGATAAGGTAACTCTGGAGCATGTATAGAAATGAGGCCGATCCTGGGGCACGCCGAGATGAATCGGTGCATTTTTTATGCGACTAAATTCATGTCGGAACGTGATACATGGAAATGAAATGATAACCATGACAGAGGTACAATTGACTGATAAACGTAACTCTGGAGCATGTATAGAAATGAGGCCAATCCTGGGGCACGCCGAGACGAATCGGTGCATTTTTTATGCGACTGAATTCATGTCGGGACGTGATACATGGGAATGAAATGATAACCATGACAGAGGTACAAAATGACTGATAAAACGTAACTCTGGAGCATGTATAGAAATGAGGCCAATCCTGGGGCACGCCGAGACGAATCGGTGCATTTTTATGCGACTGAATTCATGTCGGAACGTGATACATGGAAATGAAATGATAACCATGGCAGAGGTACAATTGGCTGACAATAACGTAACTCTGGAGCATGTATAGAAATGAGGCCGTAATAACTGGGGCACACCGGGACGAATCGGCGCATCTTTGGTGCGATTGGATTCGAATCGGAGCGCGGTAGGTGACTGAAATGAGAAATGATTTGAAATGTCAGAAATGAGTTTTCAGAAATAAGAAATGATTTGAAATGTCCGAAATGATTTTTAGAAATGTTGTTCCAGAAATGAGAAATGATTTGAAATGTCCGAAATGAGTTTTTTGAAATGTTTTAGAAATGAGAAATGATTGGTACCGAACTAACTTGATTTGATAATTTTACAAGCTGCGACTGGCTATGGCTGTCTACTAATACCGACATGCTAGAAATGATGCGACGTCAGCGTCGCCGTGCTATCGAATTGTAACATATCGAAAGTACGAGCGATATACATTGCAGTTTGTGCGATGCGGGTGAAACGAAATTTGAACTCACGGTTTAGTGACATGATATGAAAAACGAAAAGTCCGACGGGACCTTACCTGCGACAGCCAAGCCAGACGCGTGGTACAACTATGAACGAAAACGCGGACTTCGAAAGTTTAGAGTACGGAGTATCGAATACGGGAACTGCGAGGCAAGAACTTGCGGACGCTGGTATATCGAATAGTCGGCTCAGTGACGTATATCGCGCACAGGAAACCGACAAGCACCACAGGTGAGCGGGCTGCTTAAATACCCCCCGGGCTCCTCCCATAAATTCAGGCCACCATACTGGCCTTCCTACATATATATATATATATTAAATGCACTGCAGCTAGCTGAAACACCTGCCTGAAGTATATTAGAAACAGTACACCGGACAGCGTTCAGATCTAGCTAAACTGGATACAGTGGATATATATATATATATATATATATACAAGACTGACTGTATATATATATATATATATATATATATATATATATATGTATATATAAAATACATTGCAGCTAACTGAATCACCTGCCTGCCTGAAGTATATTAGAAACAGTACATCAGGAACGGACTGCAGTCAGATCTAACTAAACTGGATACAGTGGATATATATATATATATATATATATGAGACTGACTGTATATATATATTAAATGCACTGCAGCTAGCTGAATCACCTGCCTGCCTGAAGTATATTAGAAACAGTACACCAGGAATGGATGACAGTCAGATCTAGCTAAACTGGATACAGTGGATATATATATATATATATATATATGAGACTGACTGTATATATATATTAAATGCACTGCAGCTAGCTGAATCACCTGCCTGCCTGAAGTATATTAGAAACAGTACACCAGGAACAGACTGCAGTCAGATCTAGCTAAACTGGATACAGTGGATAAATATATATACAAGGCTGACTGTATATATATATTAAATACACTGCAGCTAACCGATTTGCCTGCCTGCTCAATCTAAATGAAATGACACTTGCTCGGCCAACGGCAGCAACACACTACTCAGGGCCGACGTGCAGGCAGCCTTATATAGTGTGGGGCGTGGACTTAACCCCCTAAACCATAATTGGCCAAAGGCACCCTGCCTTTGGCCAATTATGGCTCTCTTTGCTGATGGTGCTGTGATTGGCCAAAGCATGCGGGTCATAGCGCATGCTTGGCCAATCAACAGACAGCAATGCACCGTGATGTCACATTGCATTATGGGGCGTGACGCGCCGCTCGAATTTGGCGTGAACGTCCCATAATGTTCGTATTTCGACGAACGCTTGAACAGCCAATGTTCGAGTCAAACTCATGTTCTACCCGGACATAAAGCTCATCCCTAGACACCATCCTCTTCAGCCCAAATAGGGGGAATTGATCAGATCTTCTGTGTTTACCACCCACTTTTATCTATACTCTTATAATTTGGAGTCTAGGTTTCAGGTAAGTAAACATTTCATGTGATCTAAGGTGGAGGTGTACTTGGGTGATAGGTTCCCATTAATTACCTGCTCACCTATATTGGATACTTACCAGGAGTTCACAGTCAACGATTCTTCTTTGGAGAACAACATGAATCGTTTTTATATTAGGATACTTTCTTTATAATTCTATCATTTGCATCACCTTGATTGCTTAGTGTGGCAACCATTTATTTTTATTTTTTTTTTAATTTATGTTGTGCCTTATATCTGACTAGAGTTCAGATTCAAGTTTTTAGTGAGTGAAACATGTGCTAGGGAGATGCTCAGACCTGTTGTTTGGACACTTATCTACAATCTGCCTCCTTGGGCAGATTGATAGCAGTGAAATTCATTGGCTCCTGCGGCTTTCAATCCAATCCAGTGACAAGGGGATGGGGTGGGGCCAAGCCTTCCTGTCTGTGTCAATGGATGCAGACAGGGTGGCTTGGGAGCGAGCCGCATTAGTGCCCCCATAGAAACCTTCCATGGGGGGCACTCACCAAAGAGGAGGTGCCAGGGACCCCAGAAGAGGAGGATCAGGGCTGCTCTGTGAAAGACTATTACACAGAGTTGGTATCTATGATATGTTTATTATTATTTTAAGAAAAAAGAAATTGAGGCTTTATTAATGCTTTAATTTCAGGATGGTATTCTGAAGTACTGCCTACGGTTCTTTGTATGTATGGCAACTTCACAAAGAGGGAAATCAAATTTTATCAATATCTGTCTAAGCAGAGCAGTAGGCATTAGAAAACCAAGAACAAAAGGTGACATTGGTGGGTTCCTGCCTACCTTTCTAGATACTGTAGGTGTCAGTTTTGAAGCAAGACAACTTCTAACATTTTTGAAGTTTGGGGTCATATGACTTCCCTTCATGGCTTAGAACCAATTTGTAAGCTTTTTTTTATAGGTTTATAAAGGAAAATCTGTTTGTTAGGTCTCATCATGCACAGGTCTATTATCAATAAGTCTGAAGATCAGAACCTTGCAGGAAAAATGGCTTTCTTACCCCTTGTAAAAAAAAGTCCCTGCCTGCAATGTACAAAGACGCTATTAGAAGCATAGCTTGAAAACTAGATACTTATGAATTGCTTTAGAACAAGAACAGAGGGGGGCTTTCAGCTTTGTGTTAGTTACAAGTTAATTGAAGGATTTTAATAATATCACTGTAATGGCTATACATGGTACTGACACACAACTCTACGTGACAGAGCCATAGATGATCACATTTATTTTAATAGCGCAATATTTTTCAAGAGCATGAAGAACACTAAAGTAAAGTACTGTGGTAGTGTGCAGAAACCTTTATAATAACACCAGCATATCAGATGCTTCTCTTGTGGCTGCAGATGAATGCTTTATCTCTGAAACAACTGCAGCTCTGAAGCAGCACATCTGACCCACCATAGAGAGGTGCTCCATATATCTTGTTGTGTCCTATTCATTGGGAAATAATAACGGTACCAATTAAAGTACTAGTTCCTTCTACCCTTACATGCAGTGTTTATGTAGAAACAAAGCTTCCCTTGGATAAGTTTGGATTTTATCATCTGCCTGGTGCCTGTAAGGCCGCGTACACATAGGGGACTTTTCGACCGGAGTGGTCCAACGGACTTTTGACGGACTTCCGACGGACTTTTGAACGAACGGACTTGCCTACACACGATCACACCAAAGTCCGACAGATTCGTACGTGATGACGTACGACCGGACTAAAATAAGGAAGTTGACCAGTTGGCCAGTAGCCAATAGCTGCCCTAGCGTAGGTTTTTGTCCTTCGGACAAGCATACAGACGAGCTGATTTTTTGACCGAACTCGAGTCCATCGGAAAGATTTGAAGCATGTTTCAAATCTAAAGTCCGTCAGATTTTGGACTGGAAAAGTCCGCTGAAGGTCCGATGAAGCCCACACGCGATCGGATTGTGCGCCGGACTCCGTCCGTCAGACTAGTCCGGTCGAAAAGTCCGCTCGTGTGTGCGCTGTATAAGATTGTAATGTACACCTATAAAAGTTAAATTTTCATTGAAAATCTTCAGTGTTCTGTAGCTGGGTGCTCAGCTGGCTAGGAAGATGCATCTACAGATACACAGTGCTGCAGCTGCTCCATGTGTTCACACAGGTCTTTTATGCTGATTTAGCCTGTGCCATTCTGCTTTCATCCACTAGAAGGGAATGGTTGGTGAGACATGAAGTATCAGAAAGACTTTTATGCAAAATGAAAGTGGATTATAGGAGATGTAGTTCACTAGAAGGACTTGGCTATGGCTGCGAATGGGCCCGAAAGACTACAATTCCCATCAAAGAGGCATAGAAGGGGAGGAGTGGAATGCAGTT
The DNA here is from genome assembly GCA_037952925.1 of Lithobates clamitans. Lineage (NCBI taxonomy): Eukaryota > Metazoa > Chordata > Amphibia > Anura > Ranidae > Lithobates > Lithobates clamitans. The sequence goes on from JBBGZY010000342.1 coordinate 1,489,708, forward strand.
TTCCTGGACTGTGAAAGGGAGAACTTTCTCTTTCTGTGAGAGGATGGCAGTGCACACCTCTACCTAGCTGTGCACAGCAACCCAGCGACCCAGATGGCTGGGAGACAGAGCTACAGAAAGGAGACTTGTACTGAGGGCAATGCCAGAGGAGTCCTTGGTTACCAAGTACCTATGTTCACAATACCGCTGCTAGCAGAGGGAGGATAATTTTCATTTAGAGACATTATACCACTGTATGCAGGAATCCTTAAGGGATGGAACTAAGTGCACCACTAAATACTTGCAATAACATCCCTGAGCTATATAGGGACATTGGACAATCAGATGGAGACCATTCAAAGGGGCAAAGCTGCATGCAACCAGGACTTGTTTTGGGAGTGTTATGTTGACTCACTTGGTAAAACAAGGGGTCAACTTTCTGAGATGGGAATGAGGGACACCTATCAGCAGAAGTCATAGGACACACCCCTTGCCACGCCCACTTAAAGGAGAATTGTACAAAAAAACAAGATTGGTTAAACCCACAAGTGCTTTTTTTTACTACTACTATTCCTTTATATTGGCTTTTGGAATTTACAAATGCAGCAATTTAGAAATCAGATGAAAGGTTTAGCTCTGGAAAACACTTTTTGATAGATAAAAAGTGCATTTTATACACATCTATATAGATCAGTCCAAAATGAGGGACAAATGAGGAGGAATGAGGGACAGAGGGACATTGCTCCAAATTAGGGACAGTCCCTCGAAATCAGGGACAGTTGGGAGCTATGAATAAGATCCGGTAAGTGTGGCATGTTATGCTCATGGTCTTTATCCATCTGGAATAATCAAATCTTGGAACACAAAGTTAGAAGCACTTCTTTCCTTATGCACACAGCGAATGTGGATGGCTGGGAACACTGAGCACTTACACAAGTGTGGAATGTTTAAAGAACTATTATTAGTTGGTGAAATGTTTTACACTTTTCCCTTTCACTTGGAGCAGACTCTACCAGCGGATCCGCCCGCTCAACAGGGGATCTCTCTGCTGATCCCAGCTGAACAGGCAAATGATGCTTCTCCGATGCAGAGCGAGACAAAATCAGAGAAATTCCCAGCTCAACTCACCAACCAGTCTGCTTACCAACAGAATTAACCTGTCTAACCGTATGCATTAAAAACAGGTTTAGTTATCACACATTTGCAAACGCATGCATAAGCTGCAAGGCCACTTCACGGCACCTTGTATTACCTGCAGTCCTAACTTCTGTCAATTTATGAGAGTCTCCACAGTGGAAGCACATGCATTCTAATGGATAGCTAGGGGGTAGGCGGGCCTGGAGGTAGCCCAATCCTCCTTAAAGGCAAAGGGGCACACTGGACACCCAGAACATTTTACAAAGGCACCAAAGGTGCCCAGTGTGAATTTCTCTGGTTTTGTCTTGCATGCATTTCTCTTCAATATGCTCCTTGCTGTGAAGACCAGTTATAGCTTGTAGCAGGGGCCATTTTCTTTGTTACTGATGTAATATTGGTAAGGAGACACACTGGACACCTTTGCTGCCATTGTTCTATGTGCTGGGTGTCCAGTGTGCCCCTCTACCTTCAAGGAGGATTGGGCTTGCTCCAGGCCCACCTGCCCCCTAGCTATCCATTAGAATGCATGTGCTTCCACTGTTGAGACCCTCATAAGTTTACAGGAGTTAGGAGTGCAGGTAATAAAGGGTACCGTGAAGTGGACTTGCAGCTTACGCATGCGTTTGCAAATGTGTGCTAACTAAAACCCTGTTTTTAACGCATGTTAGACAGGTTAATTTTGTTGGTGAGTTGAGCTGGGAATTTTTATCTTGCTTGTGTTGCCCTTCCATGTGCTCCTTGCTGTGAAGGCCAGTTTTAGGTGGGGGCAGGGGCCATTTTGTTTGTTGCTGATACAGAGCGGACGTGGACAAAACCCGCTGTTATCTATGGTGCTGTCGGATGGAAACAGATCGGATTGGCGAGTGTCAGTGGACACATGTCCGCTGACACCCGTCACTCCATAGAGAACAATGGATGGTCCGATCGGGTCTGCCTGAAAAACTGACAGGCAGACCCGATCAGTCCTTCAGTGTCAAAGGTTCCTTAGTTTGGTATGTTTATTAATATTTGTACATAGACAGCGCTGTCATTCTTAACCACTTGACAACTGGGCACTTAAACCCCCTTCCTAACTAGATCAATTTTCGGTGCTCTCACATTTTGAATGACAATTACTTAGTCATGCAACACTGTACCCATATGAAATTTTAGTCCTTTTTTTCACACAAATAGAGCTTTCTTTTGGTGGTATTTAACCACCGTGGGCTTTTTATTTTTTGTGCTATAAATCAAAAAAGACTGAAAATTCTGTAAAAAAAAATATCTTTGTTTCTGTTAAAATTTATTGATGAGTATTGGCAGAGTATTGGCGAGTATTGGCAGAGTATTGCAGGGTATTGCAGAGTATTGCACAGTATTGGTAGAGTATTGCACATTATTGCAGAGTACTGCAGAGTATTGCATATTATTGCAGAGTATTGCACAGTATGGGCACAGAGCAGTGCGGTGGGCACTACAGATCCAGCCCACAGCGCTGCTAAAAACTATCCCTCCCCCTGTCCCCTTGCACTGTACAGATCGGTACAGAGAGGGGAGGGAGGAACCGGCGTCATGACATGACGCTGGTTTGTTTACAAGTGATCGCTCCGCCATTTGACAGAGCGATCACGTGGTAAACGCCCGCTACAAGCAGCCATTTATCACGATCCATGATGTGATGGGTCTTCCAGACCCGGCGGTCATGGATGTTTGTGAGAGCAACATTCTGGGAGGACGTCCATGGACGCCCACCCAGAATAAGCCGACCACGCTGTAGCCGTCTTTCGGCTATGGCCCGGTCAGCAAGTGGTTAAAGATCAGCTGGTATTCATGTTAATAGCTACTAAGGGGATATATCACTTTTAGACAGCAGCTACCTTATTTCATTATTTATTGATGTAGCACCCTGATGTTTAGGCAGGGTTGCTCCTAAATTTACTTGCCAGGTGTAGTTACCTTGGCTTATTGTTAGGGAACAATTGATTTCCTCCTAAGTCTCGAATTGCTGCACTTCTTCTCTTTTGCCGCTAGGTGGCCGGGTACCTGGTGGCATTAGATAAGACAAGGGCAAAGCAAGGACAGATTAGGAGTATATGGAACATCTCAGCCACTGGGCAGGGGTTTTCTTAAAATCTCTTGGCCTGTTTGAAAAGCCTATATATTTGGGTGTCAGGTGATCAGGGGTTCTGTGCCACCTGGACGGCTGTCTGGGTGGATGTATGTTGTACTGCCCGGGCTGCTAGGCCAGAGTTTGGGCCTATCCCGGGCACATCTGGCTGCTAGGCTGTCTGAGGGCCTATCCAGAAGCAAGAGAGCAGCGCAGGGTTGGGATTGCAGCTTTTAGTCCAACCAGAAGTGACGGTTCTGCTGGCCGGAGAATCTGACATGGTCGGAGGTAGAGGAGAAGCTGTCGCCACAGTGAGTAGCTGAAGCAAGTAATGGAGCAGTATTCTCACCAACCCGGGACGGTGAAGAATCGGAAAACTTTAGTGGGTATCAAGCCAGGGACCCAGTCAGCGGAGGTGAGGCTTGCAGAGCAGCCTTGTATGTCAAGCCAGGGACCGTGCAGGCCAGTGGGGTGAAGCTTGATAAGTATCTGGAGTGCCAAGCTAGGGACCCAGCAGAGAAGTGGGGGTGACGCTTGAGGAAGATACTACAGTGAAGATTTGAAGGGATTCAGTGGCAGTGAATTATCTAGTCTAGTGTGAGAGAGACTGGGAGCTCAGTGGGCTGAAGAACTACAAGAAGTGATTGTAGTGGAAGTGAAAGAACTGTAATGCCCCATACACACGGTCGGGTTTTCCTACGGAAAATGTTCGATGTGTGTCCGTGTGTAGGCTCCATCGGAGATTTTCCATCGGAATTTCCGTCACACAAAATTTTAGATCTGGATCTCAAATTTTCCGACAACAAAATCCGTTGTCGTAAATTCCGATCGTGTGTACACAATTCCGACTCATAAAGTTCCACGCATGCTCCGATTCAAACAGAAGAGCCGCACTGGCTATTGAACTTCATTTTTCTCAGCTCGTCGTACGCGTTGTACGTCACCGCGTTCTTGGCGTTCGGAATTTCCAACAAGATTTGTGTTAACGTGTGTATGCAAGACAAGTTTGAGCAAACATCCGTCGGAAAAAATCCATGGATTTTGTTGTTGGAAAATCCTATCTTGTGTACAGGGCATTACACTTGTGTTAGAAACTGTTAAAGACTGTTGCCATAAGAGACAGCACTCCTACACATGCAAATGTGGTGTCTTGCTGGATGACTTTCCCTGCATGGCTGTCTTCCTGTAGAAGTCTCGGAGTCTGACAATTAACATTGCAACTACCTAAGGGTGTCCTGGCCCTAACCCTCTCTTCCAAAGTTCTGTTTAAGAGAAATAAACACTTTGCATTCAAGAAGTGTCTAACTTGCATTACTGCCACTATGCCATACAACCCACCATATACAGAAAGAGGTAAGCGATCTCTGGCCCTGGAGGTTCTCATTAGACTGAAGGAGACCGGGGACCTTGCTACATTTGGTGCCCAACGTGGGGCGTTATCCTTGCAGTAGTCGCCTGTAGCAACCGGCTTCAGCTTCATCGGGATTTCATCTGGCTCCGTGGGAAGGTGGCAAGTAACATCTATACTTCTAATAGACAATAATAGACTGTGTTGTCATGTGGGGAAGAACCAACAAGTCTCATTGCTCATGGGAGAGGATCAGCCTGGTCTTTTGACACTTCCTGACAGCGCTGTGAGGGTTAAAACAGACTCCAAAATGGACTCCATTACAGTTTTGGTGCACCGCAGCATGCAGAAGGCGGGCGCAAAAGTTTCCAGAGCATGTCTGTACCAATCCGTTTGCAGGGGGAGGAGTTCCCGCACTGCAGAGGAGGATAAGGAAGTGCTGCCACGTGTGTCTGATTGTGGGTTGGAGAGAAAGATGGCGCAGTTCGTAAGCGAGATGGTGGATTGGAAAAAGTTTGCTCTGTGTGTTGATTTCGGTCTGAGCAATGCAAAACCAGTCCTGACTGACACCAGAGTGCGGTATACACCGAAGGGTAAGCTTGCCTTGTATATGGCTGGAGGCTATGAGGCCTTGGGACTGAGCTGTGAGAAATATTCCAGTTTAACCATACATTTGAGGCCTTGGATCGCCTGTGGATGTTGCCGAAAGCAACAGTTCAAAGTGACATCCCCAACTCAGCCTCCGTGGACACTACAGGTCGATTGGGACAAGAACATCCCTATCCCGGCTGGGAGTGATATCCAGAGCCCACCAGCCATCACCAGATCCGTGCAGGAAGCTGCTACCCCTGCATCAACGACCACCCCAGGACCCTGTGCACCGGTTGCTCTTTGAGGCCGCAGTTGGGCCCAACTGCTCGCCTTGATGTCCAAACTACCGGGGAGAAGAGTACCGGGACCGGGTAAGTCAGTACGGAGTGCAAGCAGTGTGCCTGTAGGGGAAGTGATGCCGGTGGCTGTAAAAGAGGATAATACTGTTGTGCCAGTCGAAGCAAGTGCCAACCGCAACTATATCCCGGCCGAGGAGTGTTCCACTATAACCGATTCAGACATTCCGTCAGACAGCCTATCGGAACTCTTTTCGAATACCTTGTCTTGCACCGGGAAGTGGAGTGACAGTGATGATGAGCAAGTGAGTGATGTGCAGGAAGGTGACGTTTTCCCTGTTGTTGCTGCCGATGTGGAAATTAAGCTGTTTGCTAATGCAGCTCTGCTAATAAGTATCACTAGATCCTTTGAGGAGGATCGTTGGGCTCAATGAGTCCCCAAAGTACGCTCTATTATGCCCATGCCTGCAGTTAGGCCAGATCATAAGCCAGATGTGGTTGCTGGGTGCTCAGCTCAGCGTGCTCCAGGCGCTCGGGTCCTACCCAGATACGGAGACCCTGCTTTGGCTGTCTAAGATACAGTGGATCATGATAAAGAAAGTGGCAGAAGAGTATGGGTATCTATTCCCCTATATACTGGCTCACCCATGCAGGTTTAGGAGATATCCATGGTAGCTACAGGTAAGCCTTATTATAGGCTTACCTGTAGTAAAAAGTGGATTGTAAGGGTTTAAAACCACTTTAATATTGTTCATTGCTGATGCTATTCTCTGTTTTATATATTCTGTGGTTCTTGTATTAAGAGAGGTATGGACTCCAGAGAGAGATATATCATTTTGCCCCTTTACAAATCATTAGTAAAACCTCATCTGGAATATGCAGTTCAGTTTTGGGCACCAGTTCTCAAAAAGGATATCGGGGAACTGGAGAAAGTGCAGAGAAGGGCAACCAAACTGATAAGAGGCATGGAGGTGCTCAGCTATGGAGAAAGATTAGAGGAACTGAATTTATTCTCTCTTGAGAAGAGGAGATTAAGGGGGGGGATATGATCACCATGTATAAATTTATAAGAGGTCCTTATGGTGAACTTGGTATTGAGTTATTCACTTTACGGTTAACACTGAGGACAAGGGGGCACTCTTTACGTCTAAAGGAAAAGAGATTTCATCTCCAAATACGGAAAGGTTTCTACACAGTAAGAGCTGTGAAAATGTGGCATAGACTCCCTCCAGAGGTGGTTCTGGCCAGCTCAGTAGATTGCTTTAAGAAAGGCCTGGATTCTTTCCTAAATGTACATAATATAACTGGGTACTGACATTTATAGGTAAAGTTGATCCAGGGAAAATGCCTCTCTGGGATCAGGAAAGAATTTTTTCCCCTGCTGTAGCAAATTGGATCCTGCTTTTCTGGGGGGGGGGGGGTTCCGCCTTCCTCTGGATCAACTGTAGGTATATGGGATTGTATAATATATATATATATATTTTTATTTAATTACATTTTTTTAATGGTTGAACTAGATGGACTTGTGTCTTTTTTCAACCTGACTAACTATGTAACTATGTGGTATAAGTGTTAACTTAAGAGTGAGTCAGTAAAACCTAACCACAATAACTGCTAAGCATTAACTCTTTCGGTCCCAACTGATGCATTCTTGCACAGTTGCTTACTCTTAATTTATGACAATATACTCTCTTCAGTGGTTCTCAACTCCTGTCCTTGGGACCCACCAACAGGCCAGGTTTGCAAGATAACTGAAATACATCACAGGTGATATCATTTTCTGCCCAGTGATTGCAGTATTCTAGTCTGCATCTCCCCAAGGTAATACATAAAACCTGGCCTGTTAGTGGGTCCTGAGGACAGTAGTTGAGAACCACTGCTCTACTTGCAATCAACCAGTCTGGTGTCCATTTCTGGTGCCTTTTTCCTAGTTGTATTTAGGATACTTACAGTGTATTTGTATTTTCAACAATCCTGTACCCAGCAAGGTGTGTCAGAGGGAACAGAGAGCTGTTTGCAGAGTGAAGGCACAAGAAGAGGGAACCCGATATATCCAATGGCTCCTCCAGGGGTAACTGCTACAGTTCTTACAGATTATAGCTGGCTCTGGTTCCTACATTAACTATTTTGCAACTATATTTTAATGTAATGATCATTTAACCTGAAAGGTGGGCCATCTTCATGAAATATGGAGCCTCGTGTGCACTTAAAATGTATGGCCCAATTGCTGCATTCATTATATCTGTGTTTTTACTGGTGCCTAAGCAGAGAAACCCTGCTCACTCTTAGGGCTTGTTCTTATGTTCAGTAGTCCTTGTTGCCCCTCTGAAAATGTATTTGCAGGCTGAACCACTGTGATGCAACCACATGCATTGCACGCGATTGCAGGGTGGTTGCGACGTGGCTCCATACACTTAAATGGGTTGCGATTGGTGGTGGTACTATTGCAGGGTGGTTGCGACGTGGCTCCATACACTTCAATGGGTTGCGATTGGTGGTGGTACCACCCAGCGAAAGCAATGTGGGGTTTAATTTTTGTCGCAGCATGTGTACAGCCCTGAAAGGATACAAGCCCTTCTTTAGGTCGGAGGGCATTAATTCCATTAGTCAACCAATTGCTTTTACTACACCTGGGCTGCCCATGTGAACAAATCCTTAAGCCTTAACGGTTATAAACATCATTCCAAAAATATAGAAATATTCGTAAATGTTACTGTAAACAGGAGCATTAAAATTCACTTTTGACTATTGACTTTATAGGCCATCTCAATACAGATGCTGAGGCCTGTACAGTGTTTATGGAGGTGTTCATTTGCCATGCGGAGTCACCTCATGCTGCATGAAGGCAGTCTGTGTTAGTGAATGGAGATACAGTGACTGTACATACACAGCTGCACATCCACGTTTGACAGGTGTGCAGGTGCACAAACCCACCAACACTTGGTTTTAGAAAAGCAGAGCTTTCTACAAAAGAACAGTATTAATACTTTGTATTCTGGTGGGTAGTGATTCATATCTTTACCTTCCTGTAGAGCTACACCAGCCTAAGAATCTTCAGCATCTGGGACACCTTTGGGTGCATTGGCTGGCTGTTGTGTAACTACTGTATGATGTATCCCTAAAGAGCTTTATAGTGGCCAGTGGGTGACACAGATATCGGACACACCTGGAAGTGTAATGAATGCTGAAGATTCTTCTACTGCTGTAGTTTTGAAGGAGAGTAAAAATCAGAGTCACAGCAGCCAGAATTATATTAAAGTAATGTAATATAAATTATTATTTTTTTTAATCAGAAAGGTTTTTATTGTGTCACAAAAAAAAGCATAGAGCTCAGACATGACATTTCTAACAATATACTTATATCAGGTGTGTTCCGTCACTACTTTTAGTTCCACATATTTCACTAGTAAGTTGGTAGCAATGTACATGACACACTGGTAGTCATAAACAAAAGGGCAACTGTGATTGAACTAACTACCCTCCAACAGGAAGGTGAAACTAACTGAAGTTTCTCGTCACAACCAGGACCTTGTTGGGTTACAGTGGTCCATACCGCTGGCTGACCACTAAGAAAGGAGGTATTAAGAATGATCCCTAATTCCTTGAACTGGCTCAAGGCTTTGTATTATCGTGATATGGTACAAACAGTTGGCTAGTATTTTTAAGGATCTAGAAGTTTACATTTGGAGCAGTCTATTAAGAACTAGCTGAGAGGGTGCCAAAGCCGGAGTGTCCAGCCAAGGTTGCCAGATTTTATAGAACTTATTAACCGCATTTCTGTCAGCTTTTCTTTAGAGTATTATTAACCTGTTCAATCCACTGCTTCGTTTTTGGGCTATCAGCTTGCGTGCAATATACAGCAATCTTGAGATTGCTATATTAGTTGGGGGGGGGTGAAAAATTCCTCGCCCAGCAAGCATGTGACAGGGTGTAGCAGAACAGTGGATTGATATACAAACGATATTGTATTGGTTACTGTACTCCAATATCTGAATAGTTTGGGGCAGCACCACATCAGGTGTATAAGATCCCCATTAGCCCCCCACATCTGGAGCACAGAGGGGAATCCCTCCTGCCCCATCTGTGAAGCAGCACCAAGGTACGGTAGGTTCTGTGTAAAATGAAGATTCGGGAGAGCCTATACGATGGAGACACCGAGACAATTGGTAGAGACTGTAAGCACAGTTCCCAGTCCTCACCCCCAATCTCTTCTAGGTCCTGCTCCCACCTATGTCTACACGGAAGTTTAACTGCATCCTGCGCTCTAGATGAGAGTGTGTTGTATATTTGTGAGATCTTCCCTTTTTTTTTTCTGTGTGTTAAGTATGTAAGTTATTATCGGATGTTCTATGTGTTCCAACCTGGACAGTTGTGTCTGTGATTGCACAGCATGCCGGAGTTGGAGGTATGTATAAAAGTTATGTCTTAGTAGCCCGAACTCCTCTTGCAAATCAGTGAAGGATTTAAGGATGGTCTGTGAATAGAGTTGTGATATGTACCTACATAGTTACATAGTTACATAGTTACATAGTAGGTGAGGTTGAAAAAAGACACAAGTCCATCAAGTCCAACCTATGTGTGTGATTATGTGTCAGTATTACATTACATATCCCTGTATATTGCGGTCATTCAGGTGATTATCTAATAGTTTCTTGAAGCTATCAATGCTCCCCGCTGAGACCACCGCCTGTGGAAGGGAATTCCACATCCTTGCCGCTCTTACAGTAAAGAACCCTCTACGTAGTTTAAGGTTAAACCTCTTTTCTTCTAATTTTAATGAGTGGCCACGAGTCTTATTAAACTCTCTTCTGCGAAAAAGTTTTATCCCTATTGTGGGGTCACCAGTACAGTATTTGTAAATTGAAATCATATCCCCTCTCAAGCGTCTCTTCTCCAGAGAGAATAAGTTCAGTGCTCGCAACCTTTCCTCATACCTAAGATCCTCCAGACCCTTTATTAGCTTTGTTGCCCTTCTTTGTACTCGCTCCATTTCCAGTACGTCCCTCCTGAGGACTGGTGCCCAGAACTGGACAGCATACTCCAGGTGCGGGCGGACCAGAGTCTTGTAGAGCGGGAGAATTATCGTTTTATCTCTGCAGTTGATCCCCCTTTTAATGCATGCCAATATTCTGTTTGCTTTATTAGCAGCAGCTTGGCATTGCATGCCATTGCTGAGCCTATCATCCACTAGGACCCCCAAGTCCTTTTCCATCCTAGATTCCCCCAGAGGTTCTCCCCCCAGTGTATAGATTGCATTCATATTTTTGACACCCAAATGCATTATTTTACATTTTTCTACATTGAACCTCATTTGCCATGTAGTCGCCCACCCCATTAATTTGTTCAGGTCTTTTTGCAAGATTTCCACATCCTGCGGAGAAGTTATTGCCCTGCTTAGCTTAGTATCGTCTGCAAATACAGAGATTGAACTGTTTATCCCATCCTCCAGGTCGTTTATGAACAAATTAAATAGGATTGGTCCCAGCACAGAACCCTGGGGGACCCCACTACCCACCCCTGACCATTCTGAGTACTCCCCATTTATCACCACCCTCTGAATACGCCCTTGTAGCCAGTTTTCAATCCATGTACTCACCCTATGGTCCATGCCAACGCACCTTATTTTGTACAGTAAACGTTTATGGGGAACTGTGTCAAATGCTTTTGCAAAATCCAGATACACCACGTCTACGGGCCTTCCTTTATCTAGATGGCAACTCACCTCCTCATAGAAGGTTAATAGATTGGTTTGGCAAGAACGATTCTTCATGAATCCATGCTGATTACTGCTAATGATATCATTCTTATTACTAAAATCTTGTATATAGTCCCTTATCATCCCCTCCAAGAGTTTACATACTATTGATGTTAGGCTAACTGGTCTGTAATTCCCAGGGATGTTTTTTGGGCCCTTTTTAAATATTGGTGCTACATTGGCTTTTCTCCAATCAGCTGGTACCATTCCAGTCAATAGACTGTCTGTAAAAATTAGGAACAACGGTCTGGCAATCACCTGACTGAGTTCCCTAAGTACCCTCGGATGCAAGCCATCTGGTCCCGGTGATTTATAAATGTTAAGTTTCTCAAGTCTAATTTTAATTCCGTCCTCTGTTAACCATGTAGGTGCTTCCTGTGTTGTGTCATGAGGATAAACACTGCAGTTTTGGTTACTGAAGCCCCCCGATTCACTCGTGAAGACTGAGGAGAAGAATAAATTCAATACCTCTGCCATCTCCCTATCCTTTGTAACCAGATGTCCTTCCTCATTCTTTATGGGGCCAATATGGTCTGTCCTCCCTTTTTTACTGTTTACATACTTAAAGAATTTCTTGGGATTTTTTTTGCTCTCCTCCGCTATGTGTCTTTCATGTTCTATCTTAGCCATCCTAATTGCACCCTTACATTTCTTATTGCATTCTTTATACCTAATGCCCCTAGCCTCCCAGGACTGGAGCCCCTCTAGTTTCTGCAGTTCCGTGTAGCGAGGATTACGCCACAGAGGGGTGTGTATTGTAAAGCCCCTCATATCCAAGCTATGTTTGATGAGGCCCCATAGTTTGGACAGTAAGTTTATGGTAGCCATCGATTTAGGGTGAGGGGGAGATCTGCCACAACATGTGAAGCGGCGGGGAGGCCCGATGTGGCTTGAAATAGTATGTTACGGATAGGGTCTGTCAAACCAACTCCTCCATTCACCCAGGTGCTGCAGCTGTGAGGCCAGGAAATAGAGTCACATGTTAGGGACTGTCAACCCCCCCGGTCTTTACTATACTGCAATGTGGATAATTTGATTCTAGCAATCTTTTTTTCCAAAGGAGGTTTCTAAAGATAGTGTCAATGCGTGTGAACCACCTTTGAGGGATCCACTGCGGGGAGTTATGTAGTATGTGTAATAGCTGAGGCGCCCACACCATCCTCATAAGATTGGCCCTACCGATGATAGAAATGGGTAACTTGCACCAGGCGCTGCATTTGGTTTGTATCTTAGTGATCATAGGGAGCAAGTTCAGGGTTAGATATCTGGAGGTATCCGGCGTAACCTGTACTCCCAAATACTTAAATGAGGAGACAACCTGAACAGACCGGGAGCACTCTGGCAGTGGTGCTATAAGTTCATCCAAGGGCAGGAGGGCTGACTTACTCCAGTTTATGGAGAAGCCAGAGAAGGTGCCAAAGTGTGTGATTAAAGACATCACGTTTAGTAGTGAAGTGGAGGTATCTTCCAGATATAGGAGAGTGTCATCTGCATACAGTGATATTTTATCAACTGCAGGGCCTCTCAGGAAGCCGGGTATCAATGACGACGCTCTTATCATCTCCTCCAACGGTTCCAGGGCTAAGGCAAACCGCAGGAGCGACAAAGGGCACCCCTGCCTCGTGCCTCTGTAAAGACGGAAGGGATCAGAGAGCACCATTAATACGCAGCCTGGCAGTGGGGTTTGTGTATAGTAGCTGGACCCATTAAATGAAATTCTTCCCCAGACCGAACCTCTCCAGGATCTCCCACGAATATTGCCACTTGATGCTGTCAAAGGCTTTGGCAGCGTCGAGGGATAGAACTGCCCTATTACCTGGGTTGTCCACTGGGATCTGCATATTGAGGAACAAACGTTTTATGTTTAGTGCCGTAGATCTGGAGCTTTTGAATGACAGACAGTAGACGAGTGGCCAGCACTCTGGCCAGTAGTTTTACGTCCGTTGATAGCAGAGAAATGGGCCTATATGAGTCTGGGAGAAGGGGATCCTTGCCTGGCTTAAAGGGGTGTTTTCCGGCCAAAATTATATTTTTTAAATAAAAATACCCCTATATTACACAAGCTTAATGTAGTCTAGTAAAGTTAGTTTGTAAACTAAGGTCTGTTTTGTTAGTTTATAGCAGTAGTTTGTTATTTTATAAACTTAAAGCAGGCCGTGGCCATCTTAAGTGTGGGCATCTGAAGCCAGACTGTATTTCTTCCTAGATCTCATCCTTGCAGATCTCGCACATGCTTAGTGCAGCACAAGCAGTGTAATAGGTTTCAGGTCAGGTTTTCATAGCAACTACAGTGTCAGAGGAAGTTGCCGCCCCTTCCCAGAAGGCATTGCAAACAGGAAATGACGCGATGGACCGTGGCCAGGGAGGAGGAAGTGAAAAATGAATACAGCAGATATACAGTAAGTGCTGAGAAAAAAAATTTAAAAATATCCAATTCGTTTACAGTGCACAGTTTAGAGAGGGATGCTGAAGAGTTGTAAAAGTGGGTGGAACTCCACTTTAAGTATCAGAATTATAGTGGCCTCTGTCATGAATGGGGGCAATTGACCTAGTTCTAGGGCTTCTGTTAAGGTGTGCTTTAGTTGTGGTAGCATAGTGTCAGCATACTTTTTGTATACCTCTGCCGGCAGTCCATCTGCTCCCGGGGACTTGCCAGGAGGTGAAAGGGACAGGGCCTCTAAGACTTTGTCGGTTGTGAGAGGGGCATTCAACATGTCCCTATCAGACCGCTCAAGACGTGGCAGATTACACCTCAAGAGGAAGTCCCGGATATCAGTGGGAGCAGAGGAAACCTTAGAGGAATATACATCTTCAAAGAACATTTGAAATGTCATGATAACCTCCGGATGAGCATTTACTACCCGGCCGGTGGCATCTTGGACTGCCGCTATGAATGAGGGGTCTCTACCGAACTTAGCCATCATGGCCAACATATGTATGGTGTTCTCCCCTTCCTCATAGTATTTCTGTTGCAAAAAAAAATGCTTGTTTTCTGCCTTCGATGTTGTCATATTAGCTAACTTTTGTGCCTTCAACCATCTCCGTTCGGTATGGTCGGGTTTGCAATGAACCCCGATTCCGCCTCTCTTAGTTCCTGCAGGAGAAGTTTGGGGTTTTTTTAGGCGCCAGACATCATGCAGTCCCATCTCCATCAGTAGATGGGCAAATGGTGTCGGGCCACCTGTCTTAAGTCCATCAGGATGGGCCATCGAAAATGTATCTAGCTGGAATTTTAAATAATTATTAAAGTCGCCTACGATAAGAGCTGGAACATTAGGGTGATGAGCCAGAAAGCTTGCCAAAATGTTAAGAACTTCTGTAGAAAAGGGAGGGGGTATATACACATTTGCTAATATACATTTTAATGCCCTGTACACACAATAGGATTTTCCGATGGGAAATGTGTGATAGGACCTTGTTGTCGGAAATTCCGACCGTGTGTAGGCTCCATCACACATTTTCCATAGGAATTTCCCACACACACAAAGTTTGAGAGCTTGCTATAAAATTTTCCGACAACAAAATCTGTTGTCAGATATTCTGATTGTGTGTACACAAATCCGACGCACAAAGTGCCACGCATGCTCAAAATAAATTAAGAAACGAAAGCTATTGGCTACTGCCCCGTTTATAGTCCCGATGTACGTGTTTTACGTCACCGCGTTCAGAACGAACGGATTTTCCGCCAACTTTGTGTGACCATGTGTATGCAAGATAAGTTTGAGCCAACATCCGTCTGAAAAAATCCATGGATTTTGTTGTCGGACTTTCCGATCAATGTCCGACCTTGTGTACAGGACATAAGCCCTCCAGGTTGCACCTGAGAAAAATATACCTCCCCTTGTCATCTATGTAAAGATGCACATGTAAAGAAGATCCCCTGGGGGATCCATATACTTACTCCCTGAGAAAACGAGGAATATGCAGAGTGAAACTGCTGGCTGAACATACGAGCCGAGAATTGTATGGATTGGTCTGTATGCATATGCGTTTCTTGTAAGCAAAGTATTAAGGACCGTAAGCGCTTAGCCACATGTGTCACAGCCAGCCTTTTCAATATATATTATTTAATCATTTAAAAGTTATTTAATAATTCTTTAATATATTAAATTATATTAAGTTAATTTAATTATTAAATAATTAATTTAATTCATTATTAAATATTTTATTTAATTTACTAATTATTTAATAATTTAATCATTATTTAATATATTAAATTATATTGCAGGATTGCTTTTTTTTTATCTGGTGTGTGGAAAAGTCATTTTAACATTGAGCGCACCTGCACCCCTTCTTCTCCGTGCAATATACAGTATGCTGTATAACCCCCACTATGGGCCTTAGCTAAGAAGGTGACATTGTCCAAGAGTCGCAACCTAGGCTCATTGACACTTTACATTCTAGAAAGTTTTTAATAAAGGACTATGGAGAAAAGAAAAGTGCCTTTTCTCTATAGGCCCTGTGATGTTGTGGCCTAGCTTCATACTGGGCTGAATGTCCTCCATATGCACAGCCATGTGGTGGAGAAGTATTACCTGTAGTCATTACCGATTCCTGACTGCCATAAATGAATACCCTTAGACTCTCTGAGGCACTAGAAGCACAGGATCTTCCCCTGAGTGCCAGCACAGAGACACCCCTGCCCTGGCTTAACCAACAGCATTTAGTAGCCTGTTCCACACCCTCCTCAAACCTTATTGCAAAGGACCCCAGTGGCAGCTTCACCCAGCACCTATTTAAAGAATATGGGTACTTGTGCGCACACCACCAAAAAAGCAAAGAAATATATAAAAATAGATATATTAATAAGTAGCTATTAGGAAATGGTAAATAATTAGGCGCAGGAAAAATAGACAAAGTAATAGTAGCTGCCACACATAAAAGTGTTCACATACCGATCAAAGACAAATAAGACAAAAAGATATGTGGCGCTTAACTAGACTAAAAAACTAAATATGTGAAACTCTCAACCATACCAGGAAGATCCAAAATAAGGGACTCCAAGTAATAATTCGGTCTAGGCAGTTAATCTTCCACTATATCGTTCAAACAAAGGTCACAAAACACCAGTATTGCATCAAAAAATGAATCAATATCAAGCTGAGGTGAAGCCTCTAACTGATAATCGATCAGACAGAGAATTTTCCAATCAGTGAATATTACTCAATATGGTGGTGGATAACAGGGGAACATGGTGATAAATAATAAATTAACATAAGTAGCGAGAATCAAATAGCACAGGTCAAATAACATCTACAAAATGTGTCAAAATAACTAAATCCACCCCTAATGCAACATAAATATTGATATAACTATTCAAAATGTACCGCTCCAATCATAATGTATCACAATAGATAATAAAAGAAAATAATTGCCCCAAAAATAAGTGCAAATATAAAACAGTGCAACATCAATGAGGTCTGAAACTAAATAATGCAAATAAGTGTAGCAAATGAAACACAACAATAAGTGCAACATCAATTAAGGCTTAATTGAAGACAAAATAATTTGGCAAGCACCTCTTCAAACAGGTGTGTGAGCGGTATTAATGTGAATAAAGTTAATAATAAATAGTCCCAAAAAAGTCCCATACATAATCAGATCCCCATCGTGACAATTATATAGGAAATATCAGTGTTAAAAAGGATTACGGTATAAAGCAATTTTATTAAAACCTTTACCCACTTACATAATATTACTCAACCGCAAACGAAAAAAACAACAGCTGTCCCCTGCTCACCGATCCCGGCCGTGATCGGGAAGCCGAGTGCAGCCGAACAACCCGCCTCTCTCCTCTCTGAAGCATTGCGTGACTGCCACATCACTTTTTCAAAGGGTATATCATATACCCTTTGAAAAAGTGACGTAGCAGTCACGCAACGCGTCGGGGCGGACAGAGGCGGGTTGTTCGGCTGCACTCGGCTTCCCGATCATGGCCGAGATCGGTGAGCAGGGAACAGCTGTTGTTTTCGTTTGCGGTTGAGTATTATTATGTAAGTGGGTAAAGGTTTTAATAAAATTGCTTTATACCATAATACACTATGGAGTCCTTCCCTCTTTATTATTCTTTGAGCTGAGTTCACTTGGATCATCTGGAAGGAGAAGCCTGGAGACCCTTGGGGGATCTGTCTTTAGGGAGATCTGGAAGCTGCCAGGATTATCTTTACTAGCTTGCTGGGCTGTTATCGTTCAGCCGGGAGGTGAGAGGCTGGGGGAACCATCACTTTTATCTCACCTTTATTTCAACATTGGTCACTCCTGGAGGAATCCTTTTTGACACTGATATTTCCTAATTGTCACGATGGGGATCTGATTATGTATGGGACTTTTTTGGGACTATTTATTAACTTTATTCACATTAATACCGCTTACACACCTGTTTGAAGAGGTGCTTGCCAAATTATTTTGTCTTCAATTAAGCCTTAATTGATGTTGCACTTATTGTTGTGTTTCACTTGCTACACTTATTTGCATTATTTAGTTTCAGACCTCATTGATGTTGCACTGTTTTATATTTGCACTTATTTTTGAGGCAATTATTTTCTTTTATTATCTATTTTGATACATTATGATTGGAGCGGTACATTTTGAATTTTTATATCAATATTTATGTTGCATTAGGGGTGGATTTAGTTATTTTGACACATTTTGTGGATGTTATTTGACCTGTGCTATTTGATTCTCGCTACTTATGTTAATTTATTATTTATCACCATGTTCCCCTGTTATCCACCACCATATTGAGTAATATTCACTGATTGGAAACATCTCTGTCTGATCGAAAATCAGTTAGAGGCTTCACCCCAGCTTGATATTGATTCATTTTTTGATGCAATACCGGTGTTTTGTGACCTTTGTTTGCACAATATAGTGGAAGATTAACTGCCTAGACTGAATTATTACTTGGAGTCCCTTATTTGGATCTTCCTGGTATGGTTGAGAGTTTCACATATTTCGTTTTTTAGTCTAGTTAAGCGCCACATATCTTATTGCCTTATTTACCCAGCATCTATTCATTTGCAGAAGACGTTCCTATCTTGAGGTTAGGAGAAGGAATGCACACACCCTTTTAACTCTGAAACATGGTGGATTTACATATATGCATACTTTCAGTCATCCCAATGGTGAAGGCACATTTCTTACAGCAGATATGAGAGCCGAGTCAAGGAGTAGTTCATGCATTTAAGGGTTTGGCAAAGTTCTACATCCCATGCCAAAAGGGATGTTAGTAGTCCCCTTAATCCCAGTTCTCCCTTTTCTTGATTCCCTCCAAGGGCAAGCTCCCAGAGTGTAAATCCTTTAAAGATTACATCTTTGCATGCCTTGGTCCTTGCACTGTTTCCTATGACCAACTTCCCAGGTGAGGTGCTGCCAGACTCATTTTACAGCATCCAAGATGCCTCATACTGGCAGGTGCAGGGCTGACACTACCTCTCTACCTTTGGTACACCCCTACTCTGGGGACCTCTAGCAGCTACAAAGGCAACTACAATGCCTACTCTTTACTACAGGGTTCTCAACTCTAACTTTGGTGACATTTAGTGGCTAGTTTGGAAACAGCAAAAGACAGCTGTGTACTTGTACCTTACAATCCGAATGGAGAACCTGTCTCCTTGTAGACTCTTGAATATCTCTGGTTGGGAGGTTCGGTACACTTGTGTCATAAACCTTCACACCTTCTATACACCCTGTTGAATTTCGTGCTCACCCTATATTATGGAGAAAGCAACCAAACGTGCTATATCTCATAAAACATGGGCAGACTACTCAACACTATTGGGCACACAGGAGCAGAGTTGGGAATTACTGCATGGAAGAACTTGCTTTGGGAATATCTGAGACATATCAGAAGCCAGTCTTTGAATGCCTTTAAAGGCTATTTGCAAGTAGCAGCATATACCTGCATACAGCTGCACACAGCCATTTATGTCTAAGGGTAGCTGTATGCAGCAACCGGGCTTCCTTGATGCAGAAAAAATCCAGAATTTTGCACTGTAAATTCATGTGCACGAGCCCTATGCAATTTTTTTCTTTCCTTCCAGTTGAAGCATCCGAACAGGAAATCCAGATACACGTACAGTAAGTAACATTAAACTTTACATATGAACTAGAGTGTTTTGTGTGGAGTTTTTTCAGCTCTGACACTTCCTATGTACATAAATGATTTACAACATACATCTGGAGATGCTCTCCTGCAAAAGTAAACGTGCAGTGCAAACTGATTGAGGCTGTAAAATAACAGATTTACTGGAAGTTTTTTTAATTGTGTAATGGTTTATAGAAACAGGCAAGAGAAAAATAAGTGACAAAATATTAAAATGTGTGTGGGTGACATGGCTATGTTTACACAGCTGTCAGTTTGATTGAGCACGACTCACATATGTAACCAGCTTAAACTCTTCCCACTGCTGGGACATAACCGTATTGTTCTGTGTACCTCAATCTGTCATAAATGGGAGGAGGACACTTATTTTAAATCTGCAGATGTCTGTTCAGCTCTGGTTAAAGGAATATTCATCTGACACACTATTCACATTCATATCTTTAGCATCCTTTTTTATTGCAAAAAAATGTAGTCACTGTTCCAAAGATGAACACTGATTAGGAAAGTCAGAGTAAAATCAGAACTCCTAATCTGCATTCTTGTTTTGGGTTAGTGACTAAGGTTCGGTTCACATGTATGCGCATTTGATGTGTTCTGAACTACATCCAATTCACACGACATGTGAACCGGCAACCTTCTCTATGGAGCAGGGTTCACATATCTGCATGCCGACTGCGGTCTGTTTTTAAAAAGAGCCCTGTGTATTTTTCAGTCCAGTTCAGGTGCGATTTCAAGTAAAAATTTGCACCCGAATCGCACCAGAACTGGTGAACAAAACTGCACCGGACTCATTTTAAAAAACGCAGGGAAACCGTGGCCAGACATATTTGAGCCGAGCCTTATAATATTGAAACCTATGGGGCAGCATTTTTAGAAGAATAGGAATGCATGAACAGTTGCAAGAATTCTAGCGACTTGTTTGCTTCAACCTTTTCCACACATGCTTAAAAAATGATTTCAAATCTTGAAGATTACATAAAACCTCCAAAACATTAGATATTTTCTGAAAGCAGACACTCTAAAGGTCAAAATTTCACAACAAAATACACTAAAGTTCATTTTAGGGCACACAAATGCAATAAATTGCAACTGTGATCAATGGATTGTGGGTTCAATGCCAGACTCCTGCAGACTCTTCCACCAGTTCCTTGTCCGTACAGAGAAATAGACTTTCAGTTAGAGACCTGGAAGAAATGTTAATGAACAACGAGTGCAGTAATCATGGCTTGGCACCAGGTTGGATGTTACAACCTAAATATGGGAGTATGGGAGTTAACCTTCAAAGTATATCTAAAGTCAAACTTTTTTTGTTTTAGTTAGAGTTGGGAATGGTTAAAACCCCTGTCAGGTTTTACCCACTCCCATTTTTTCTACTCACAGAAAAGCAGAATGGTGGCCCACACTGTTATGAGTTCAAAGTAGAATATTTATTTTCTCATATCATATAAGCCAACATGTTTTTGGGGCTCAACAAGTCCCCCTCATCACGGCTGTACTAGTTGTTGGAGGGAAAAAAAACACTTAATGAAAACAGTATTGCACTGAGCGCTCTCTGTTCTACCATGTTACAACAGCTGGTCTATGAGATACTGTTTCCATTAAGTTTATATGTATAATGAATCCTTGTTTGCCTTTTCTCTTCCAACAACCATTTAAACCTTGATAAAGTGGGCATGTGGAAGCCCTTGAAATGCATTGGTTTATATGATCTGAGGAAATATTCTATTTTGGGCTAATAATAGATGGTATGGCACTATATTCTTCTTTTCTGTGGCATTGACCAAAAAGTACCCCCTTGTGAAATTTGTATGTATGGAACAGCCATGCCATGGATGTCATTTCCCATGTCAGTTATTCACTTAATTCAAGATGAACCCAACACAGAGCTGAGATCCAGTGCTTCCCATCTACAGGTTCACCAGGTTTCTTTGCTGTCTGCGTTCATTGAGGAGGATTACTTGAATCTCCTGTCTCATAGACGCAACAGGAAGCAATAGGAAGTCTTTTTACAGTGAGGGGACACACCTTCCTGCTTGCCCCCAGAAGAAATGTTTTCATTGCAGTATTGTCTCTCTATTCCTGCTCATGAGACAAATCACAATTTTGGATTTCCCATCACTTTCTGCCCCAGGAACAATGGCAACCAGTACTGTACCCAACAGGAAAATAGACAGCAGTAAAAACCTGACAGATTAAAATCCCTCATCACTCTATTTTAAACTAAACGAAAAAAGTTTGGGCTTAAGTTACACTTTGGAATCTAATTATACACGTTTGCACACAAGTGGCACATAATGTCCTAATTGGATTCACTAGGGTAAATGTGTGAATCATGGGTGTAAGTTGTGTGAATTCTGAGTGAATACATTAAATAAATTGACACCTTTTCTGGTGACCACTGCCAAACTCAATACTTAATATAATTTTTTTTAAATTAAAGCAGAACTGAATTCTGCACTGTCTGGGTGAACTTTAGTCACGATGAATTGTATACTTGCACATTTAAGCGACAATAAACGTTCATTAAAAAATAAAAATAAATAACAAACATGTTACACTTATCCGCTCTGTTTAGTGGTTTTGCACAGAGCAGCCCCAATCCTCCTCTTTTCGGGTCCCCTGCCTGTGCTCCTTGCTCCTCCTCTTCAGCCAGTGCCACCAATAGCAAGCCGCTTGCTCTGGGGGCACTGGTGTCAGCTCGCTCCCGAACCCCGCTCTATACTTCCATAAGGCTCGCTTTCTCCTCATTGGCTCACTGGCTGTGATTGACAGTAGCAGGAGCCAATGGCTCTTGCTTCTGTCTCAGCCAATGAGGAATTGTAAGCTCTAACGAGCAGGGCCATCTTATTCCTCCTGTATTGAATTGTATTGTACTTGTACTGTCTGCCCTAATGTTGTAAAGCGCTGCGTAAACTGTCGGCGCTATATAAATCCTGTATAATAATAATAAGAGACCTGGGAAAAGCTCAGCTCTCGTGCACTTGGCTGGATTGAGAAGGGGCTCAGGTAACTATTAGGGGGGGGGCTTGGGGGTTTTGCTGCACACAGAAGGTTTTTTACCTTGATGCATAGAATGCATCAAGGTACAAAACCCTGAGCCTTTAAAACCACCTTAAGGCACACTTATATTTCAGTGTGCCCTCCTCAGGCAGTGACGGGTCAAGCCTCCAGTCACCACCACTCCATATGAAGTTGCTGTCATCTCCCTCGCCACTTCTTTTGGGAATTGTGACGCTCCTCTTTGGCCATTTAGGTAACAAGAAAAATCACAGGAGTTACATCAATCCCTGCTTCGTGGCTCTATTCATGGTGTCCAGTGAACATAGAAAAGAAAAACTGTAAGAAGTAAGGGGGAAAGGATTTTGTTGGGCAAAAGCGACTTTGAGTATCTCTTTTGTCAGGAAAACAAAATCCTAGCAATTTTTCAAAGTGGGATTTTAGTTTAGCCTAAAACTCAAGTTATATTTTCAGGTGTTGCATTCATTTATGCAAATAACCCTTGGCAATCTTTCTCAAAGTCCTAAAGGCATTTTTTACTGTAGACTTGAATGAGGAATCTGTTCAGAAAACTTTTCTGAAGATCTTGTAGTCATTAAGATGTTGCTTTAATGTTGGATTAGGGAAAAATATGTATCTTTTCCCCAAAATTTCTTGTTTAGCTTTTCGAGATATCAGGTCACGTACTGTACATGATCTTTCACTTTAGTTCTACTGAAAAATAAAACTTGGACATGGACCATTGTTGCATGTACCCCTCGTTCTTATTCCCATGGTAACAGAAGAGAATACTTTTTATTATCAAATACGATGTAGCCAAACATATTAAAGAATAAAGATTGAATGAAGCTATAAAGGACAATGTAAAAAAGTAAGTATAACTTTGGGGAAAAAAATAAAAATGACTTATTATACTGTTCCTTATAGCTAGTTGATACAATGCAAGCAGCGGCAATTATCTTTTCTATACAGAATATGCCTTCATCAAAGTGTCTGGAATCATACACAAAAGGAAATGAATTGAAGGTATGGGTGCAAGGAAGACAGGAAACCTTTTCCAATGTTAGATGAACAAGGTCATCCTGGCATCCTTTAAAATGTATAGCCAATTGTGAGTTAGCCTGAAGAACATTGACATCTAAAGAGATGTTGGTGATGCCTTATTGTTATATATACCTGAATGCAGACAGTTCTGTTTCAGAACACAATGTTATCGGAAGACAAAGGAAATGTGATCAGATGGACCCTAGATAATCCTAGAGAGGAGAAAAGATGAGCTTATTTGCTAGTGTGTTTGATTTGCTTGCTTATAATAAATTATTTAAAGTGGTTTAAAACAATTATTTTTTTTAACTAAGTCTATCCTCTGTATATGCCATTGGTTTGTTATGCTTCATGATGATTTAGCCAGCAGAGGGCATAGTCTCAAAGAAATGCATGCATATTTATATACAATAGGGGCGCATTTGTCAGATGCCATATTGATGAATACATTTGCACCTACAGTATATATCTTCTTTAGAAAAATATGCTTGTCCAGTAAACAATAAAGTCTCAACTCTCTATAAACATATATATATATATATATATATATATATATATATACATACAACACCAAATAACCAAAACCAAAATATAAATTTTAGAAAGAAAGATTAGCCATATTCACACCTATAATCTCAAGCGAAGCACTTGAACTGCTCATCATTTGCAGTGTTGAAGTAATTGCCCACTTACCCACAGGCAGGAAAAAACTACAACTTCCTTTGGCACTGTATTGAGCCCTGTTGCTGGATTTATTTGTTTGAAGATGAGTAGATATCTGTCTTCTTTAATGCAGTCTTCTACAGAAGCCAGGCTATAGGGATTACTTTAGTGAACCCTAACTAAATGAAGCTGAGTTTGCTTGAATCGAACTAAACAAGGAGGATCTTTTTTATATAACTATGCTTACAGCAAATGTTGTGATGGTCCCCAAACCAAATAAAGATCTTTATAGTTGTTTAAATTGTCACCAATCTCAATTAATATTGATATAATAATACTTGCATAAATATTAACTTGCAGACTAAACATTTTTCAAGCTAAGTTGATCAAAAATAGACCTGGTTGGCTTAATTCCCAGACTAAAAGCAACAGATAGCATTGTTAGAAAAAATATTGTTAGAAATGATAATGGCCATTTAACCATTTGATCCGCTATAATTCAGAGGAACTCTAGCTTATATCTTTGAACATTTCCAAAGCTTTGACACCTTATTCTGGTCCTACTTGACAGCAGTATAACAACACTTCAGGTTTGGTCCATACTTAATTTCATGGAGAGTGGCTCTTTACAACTCCCCACAAGCCAAGCTAATATACTAAGAGTTGAAGCTGCCTTGTTCTCTATCCAGTGCCGGATTAACATAGGGGCTATCGGAGCTGCAGCACCAGGCCCCTGCCAAAATATAGGCCCTGGCTGGCCAAATTCACTGTCACTGTTATTTTCTGTCACTTGCTAACACAGAAGCCCCGCCTTTTGCGCCACAAGTGACAGCGCGCTCCTCCCTCAGAACCTCCCTGCTCAGCACTCAGACGCAGACACAGCTGCCGGGGCACTGATGTGTTATGGGCATTATCAGAGGGCTTGCTGGCAGAGAAACAGTCTGGTGCTCGAATGCCATAGCCCCCTGCTGGACGATCTCACTGCCAGCCGTTGCTGCTGCTGTCCAGTGAAGGAGAGGCAGAGCCACAAATGGACTGTGTGGGAGGCTAAGACTGACTGCTTCCAAGGTGAGGTGGGGGGGGGGGGGATGTCTGTTTGTGCAAAAGTGAGGTGAGGGGAAGAGGAGAAGGGAAGGTAAGGTAAGGGGGGGGGGGGTATGTTTGTGCAAAGGTGAGGGCAGTGGGAAAGCAGGGCTCAAAGCTGAAGCAGAAGGCAGAGCTTAGCTGATGAGGGAGGGTTAGGATGTGGCAGCAGACTGCAGAGATCTGTGAGAGAAGGGTGCAGAGTAGGCTTTGAATGTGGGGGCAGAAGTGTCCATAGCAAACCTCTGACCCAAGCGATCTGTGTATTATGGTCTTCAGATCCTAGCGCTCTGTGTATTACAGTCCCCTGAACCCAGCACTCCAAGTATTATGCTCTCCTGACCCCAGCACTCTTTGTATTACAGTCTCCTGAACTCAGTGCTCTTTGTATTACGCTCTTCTGACCCAAGTGATCTGTGTATTATGGTCTTCTGACCCTAGCGCTCTGTGTATTACGGTCTCCTGAACCCAGCGCTCTGTGTATTACAGTCTCCTGAACCCAGCGCTCTGTGTATTACTCTCTTCTGACCCAAGCGATCTGTGTATTATGGTCTTCTGACCCAAGCGATTGGTGTATTATGGTCTTCAGACCCTAGCGCTCTGTGTATTATGGTCTCCTGAACCCAGCGCTCTGTGTATTACTCTCTTCTGACCCAAACGATCTGTGTACTACTCTCTTCTGACCCAAGCGACCTGTGTATTACTCTCTTCTGACCCAAGCGATATGTGTATTATGATCTTCTGACCCAAGCGATCTGTGTATTATGGTCTTCAGACCTTAGCGCTCTGTGTATTACGCTCTTCTGAACCCAGCACTCTGTGTATTAAGCTATGGATATGATATGATTTCAATATACAAATATCGTACTGGTGACCCTACAATAGAAATAAAACTTTTTCGCAGGAGAGTTTAACAAGACTCGTGGCCACTCATTAAAATTAGAAGAAAAGAGGTTTAACCTTAAACTACGTAGAGGGTTCTTTACTGTAAGAGCGGCAAGTATGTGGAATTCCCTTTCACAGTCGGTGGTCTCAGCGGGGAGCATCGATAGTTTCAAGAAACTATTAGATAAGCACCTAAATGAATGCAACATACAGGGATATACAATGTAATACTGACACATAATCACACATAGGTTGGACTTGTGTCTTTTTTCAACCTCGCCTACTATGTAACTATGTAACTAAGCTGTCCTGAACCCAGCACTCTGTGTATTGCGCTCTTCTGAACCCAGCTCTCTTTGTATTACAGTCTCCTGAACCCAGCATTCTGTGAATTACAGTCTCCTGAACCCAGCACTCTGTGTATTTCGCTCTCCTGAACCCTGTGTTATGCATTCTTAACAATGTCGCTTTAAGACCCTCCCACTGTACAATTTGGCCACACCCACCTTATGATGTGGCGTGCTGCCCCATAGGAAGGGGAGTTCCTGCATCTATTCTTTGAAAAGAAAAGCCTCGGGGCCAGCTGCCCAAAAAGAACAGGTCGCGCACAGAAAGCAATGGGCCGACAGGGAGAACTCTCCCCTGGCCTAACCGGTCCTGCATTCTGCATACACCACCAGGGCTGGATGGCAGGATTAATAATGGGCACTGTGGGCAGTCCTAATGGAAGCAAGGTATTCAGCTTGTATAGTGTTGTGTTAGGTCTGCACAGCTGTGCACTTCAACCTCACCTCATGGCATGCCATGCACGCCAATGCAGGGCTCTTATAGAAGCCTAGGACTTCCATAGCAGTGGGCCTGTGCCACTGCACCCTTTCACCTCAGGGCGCACGCTGATGCACAGCACCAGGCCCATAATCCTCTTAATTCTGCCCTGGCCGGGACCCCGCTTTAATCCATCCTATTTATCTTAGAACATGAGCTTTTTGCAGAGGACTTGTGACCAAATGTCAATGTGAAAGGGATGTAGATATCTGTTGTTTGTGGATGACATTCTATTGTCCCTCACATCATAGCATATTTTCCACAATAATTTATTATAGCTGAACTCCAGGATCTAGCTATTTTTGATTACTTATCCTGTCCCTAAATTCTCTTGAACTGCTGACACAGTTTACCTGATAGTGCCTTACTTTTCTTGTAATCCAAGAGTTTCAGCCCCAGTGACATCATAATTTCCTTAGGAAAAGAACGCTCGCTTCTAGCGCTCAGAGGAGGACCTTCTCCCTTGCTGTACATCACATCTGAGCAGGGAAAGAGGACTATATTTTCCATGATGCAAAGGGAAATGCAGGAGATGAGTTAGCGTGTGCAGCGAACTGGAGGATGAGTTGGTACTAAGAGCTGTATCTACTATCCTGAGAGGCAGTGTGTGCAGTGAACTGCAGTGAAGTGGAGGGTGGAGTTGGAGCTGAGGGCTGTATCTGCTGAGGGCTGTATCTGCTGTACACAGTGGGCGGCTTAGTTCAGGAGTCTCAGACTCCCATGTCTGCCCACTACAGTGAGCAGGGATGTAATTATGTCTCTGCTCACGGTAAAGAACTACAGTGAGGCAGACACAAGACTGGTGGCCACAGAGATACAGAGCATAGGGGTTACCGGTCTTACAAAATGGATGTCAGAGGGATTCAAGTTATGATTCAAATAATGAGATTACACAGTGGGGAGAGAAACAAGAAACACTTTGCACTAAGGTATGACAGCACCAAAACGGCCAGCTAATAAATATTCTGCCCGGAGTTCAGCTTTAAGTGAATTAATAAGCCTAGGTAGATTAATAAGCCTCTGGATTTCATAGAGTGCAGCCTGTTACTTATAGTGACCTTCCCATGGTTTCCTCCATATTCATACCCAAAACCACTAAATTCCATTTTAACCAATTCACTCCACCTTTTGGGCATAAATTCCCAAGAGGTTTCATATTACTATACCATCCCCTACTCAAAATTCTTCATTGCCCCTCCACCTTCCTGGCATGATCCTCAGGCTCCTGGCCTGAAATCTTTCATTCATGCTTATATCAGATCTTCTAAGCAGATGGTTACTTTAGTATATAAACCCATAAAATCTCCCTCAATGGCTGAAGACTGGCAGCAGGATATCTGTTAAGCAACAGCATAAAGTTCTAGAAACCTCTTGGTTTTGGAAAACTCATATAAAATCCTCTAGATGTGGTATTATACCACAGCTCGAATGGCAACTTTTCTTCCCTCACAGGGCTGCTGCAAGAATTTTTGACACCCTAGGCGAAACCTCATTTTGCAGCCCCCCTGGCTGCTCCACCCCTGACTCCACCCCCTTTGTCCTGCCCATGTATGCCCCACCTTTTTAATGAAGCGCCCATCAAATTCAGCCCACCAGCACCCATCAAATGAAGCCTCGCCAGTGCCCATCAAATGCAGCCCTGCCAGTGCCCATCAATGCAGCCTTACCAGCGCCCATCAACGCAGCCTCACCAGTGTCCATCAAATACAGCCTCACCAGTGCCCATCAAATACAGCCTCACCAGTGCCCAGCAATGCAGCCTCACCAGCACCCATCAAATGCAGCCTCACCAGTGCCAATCAAATGAAGTCTCACCAGCGCCCATCAAATGCAGCCTCACCAGTGCTCATCAATGTAGCCTACCAGCACCCATCAAATTCAGCCTCACCATTGCCCATCAAATGCAGCCTTACCAGTGCCCATCAATGCAGCCTCACCAGCACCAATCAAATGCAGCCTCACCAGTGCCCATCAACTGCAGCCTCACCAGCGCCCATCAATGCAGCCTGCCAGAACCCATCAATGCAACCTACCAGTGCCCATCAATGAATGTTTGCTTGCTTCCATTCTTTCAGGAATCGGGACACAGACACAGTCCTCCCCTGCCTCCGACACTATATGCAAATGGAGCGGCAGCTGCCTGCTGATGCTGAGACTTGCTTGCTGCAGAGAGAAGAGAGTAGGAACACCAGTGGCCAGGCGCCCTAGGCAGCAGTGCGCTCTAGGCGGCTGCCTAGTTCGCCTGGAGGTAGCACCGGCCCTGTTCCAACATATCCTTCTACCTATTTACATAGTTGTGCTCACCTGGGCACTATGGTACACATTTGGCAGACCTGCTCTTTCTGAGCAGTTTTTGGCTATGGGTTTATAACCTCATTGATACGTCACTTCACACAGACCTTTGTAAGAATCCATATAAGGCTCTGCTTAATAAGCCCATTCTTACTTTATTTTGTTGAAAACATCTACTCCTCTTCCACATTTTTACTGACACCAAGCTAAACATTGCCAACACCTGGAAGACATTCACCTTAATCTTTGGAGGCGGTATAAATAGACTCACTGAAATTGTGTATAATGAAAAATGTATGGCCATACTTGTAGATACTTGCGCAAAATTTCTGGGTAGCCTACTCCCAACCTTTAGTATTTCATGCCTACTTATTATTAGCTATCTGATTGATTTGAGCACTAAGCACCCCCCCCCCCCCCCCGATTCCTCTTTTTTCTCCTCTCCACCCTTAACCTGCCTCTTTTCTCCCCTTTTATTTCCCTTTTCTCCTTGAGTTTATCTTTCTTTCTCTTGCCTCTTTTTTGCACTTTAACTTTTCATCTATACATTTTCCTTAGTAAATATGCTTCACTTTTTCTCATAACACTTTTAGCCCCTACACTAAGGCTCATATAGTTTTGTGCCCAGCATCCCTTACATACTTACATACCATTATACTCTAAACTTGACTATACCGTTAGGAGTGCATTTTCTGCAATCCTTGTAATAACCATTGTGCCTGTACTTAGCTTTTTTTTTTTTTGTATTACTGTATCCAAAACTACTTGTTATATCAGGTTTCATGACAACCCTTTTGTGTTTTGCTCTATTCTTTCTCAGTAAAGCTTTGTGAAATAAATTTAGTTTACCAAAGCACTGTTTATCATGAAAAAAAATATCATTTATTTTTAAAATAATACCAGGTCTTTTGACTTAACTGGAAATTCCATATCTCAGAGTACATTACAGGACAAATAATATTTGTAGACCAAGGTTATAGACTCTTAAGGTGACCTTCAGGTGACTGGATACTGGAAGAGAAGAGAGGTTGGCCCGTGTCCTGTACTGTACTCCAAGATATGGAATTTACAAGTCAAAATTTCTCCTGTCTTAATTGAACAGTACAGGACCCTGGGATCCCCCAAAGCAGTGAATAAAAGGGTGGGAAACAAATATACATACAGAACTGTTGCAAAAGGCACAATAAACAACAAGATTCAACAGATGCAACTTCAAAGTGCTGTTGCAAGAACCATGCTCCGAAAGCTGTATGTGCAGAAGATGGAACATCCACATGGTAGAATTTTGAAAACGTATGAACAAAGGACCACATGGTGGCCTTACAAAGCAATTTCAAGGAAACATCCACTGATCTGGTAGCATCGGTGCGTAAAAGTGCAGGAGGAGATTTACCCTTGAGAGTGCAAGCTCTAGCAATCGGCTTATTCATCAAACATTGGTGGAAGTTGGATGTCCCTTAAGGACAGGGCAAGCTGTTGCATTGATGTAGACTCTTTTTTTCTAAAGGCATATAGACTGTGCACTTTCAGAGTGCAGTTGCTCCAGAGCTTAGTAAATGAGGTAAAGATTCACTTCTTACTATGGAATTATTGCTTTCACAAGATTGGATGATGGAAATCAGCAGAGCTTCACCTCATTTAGTAAGCTCTGGAGCAAGTGCTCTTTGCCGTTAGTAAATCAACCCTTAGTGTCAGGACCCAGGTCCGAGCCTGCAACCTCTGCTGTGCCTGCCAGTGTCTCTTCTTGCTGAGTCACCAGGGATGCTGGACATCAACTTGGACAATTCCTCAAACAATCTTGGTTTGAACCTTGTTTCTCTTGAAACTTGAACCCTTTTGCTCCTCCCATGAACTTCCTATATTAGTCATGCCTTTACACTTCCTATTTGCAAGAGTATTGTGATCTCTCCGGCCAATATCTCGCTCATGTCACTTCTGCAATTTGTATTTTGGCTACCATTTTTGGTGACCTTTGGCTTGTTCCTTGATTACGCTTATGGTTGATCCCAATCTGCAACCACTTGTTACTGACCTTTGGCTTGTTACTGACTACGCTTCTGTTTGATCCCTACCTGCTATACCTGCTACTGGACCCTGGCTTGCTCAACTCCTGGTGGGGTGATCCTGAGGGTTGGTGCCTGGAACTAACACACAACAAAACTCATCTTCACCATCAGGAGCTCTGGTGAATACTGGTTAGTTCTTAGACTCCGCACCTCTGGTAAGCCTGTGTCATCTGCCAAGGTGACCTGCTTCTGCACTTATCCAGCTGTTCAGTGGGAATCTCTCTACTGCTATAGCTACTGGTCTCCGAGCCTGACCCAGACAGTAAGGCTATGTCTTCATTGAAAACATTTCGGAATTTGAAAGTGTTTTGGAGGGATTGTAGGTGCCAAATAGGATGAATACCCTTGTTGAACTTTGGTACCTTGAAAAGGTTTGAATAGAAACCTTTTAAACCTGTCTTATGGGGGTACTGGCAAACTATGCCTTGGGAGATGTCTGACTATCCTTGTGCAGTTTTTAGTTGATTTTTGATAAGGAAATGGTGAGGGGGTACAGATTTGAACTCTATTTTGTACCCATTTAAAACCACCAATTAAAAACACAGGTCTGGGAAAATGTGCATTGATTATTGTTTGTTGCAGGAGCCTGAAAAGTATTGCACGAGCGATCAGCAGATTGCTGATGCCATGCAGGTCTTCTGCACACTGTCAGTGTATCGGGTTACCTCTACATTCCATACGGGCAAGCCAATACTCCCTGACAGGAACACTCAATGAATTACCATGGCGCTTCACATCGCCATGCTAGTTCATTGAGAACTACAAGCTGACAGCCGCTATGGATTTGGGGCTTGTATATCATTCAGACTCATGATGCTGTGTGTCTGAATGACACGACCGTGTGGGCAGAGGCCCGCGCGTCAGCGCTGCTTTTCTAACAGTGGCAGCTAGTGCGGGGAACTGCCACAGGGGGGGGTAGTGGGCGACCTCTGCAGCACTGGGAACATATTACATGTTCCACCCTAAACTCAGGTGGAACATGTAACATGTTCCCAAAGGTGAACTTATCCTATAAGGGCGGGAATACTTTTGCCAGAGCACCGCTCTTCAGCCACGGGAAGCTGAGACAGCGCTTGGGCGCAGGGATTGTATATTCACTTCCCTGTGAAACCTTTTTGAAATTAGCCAAGTGCCTCCCCGAAAAGATGTCTGCCTTGAAAGGTCATACAGTACATGTGGGACATTTTTTTTACAGGGAGCTTCAGCTGTCCAGGCTTTAAGCCACAATATTTTGCACACGTGAATGTTTCCTCTACAAAGGAGTAGAACAGAAGGTATTTTCTCAGTTAGGGCACAGTCCTGGACACACAGGATCATGTTGGTTTTTCATTGCATTATCCTAGTTAGATGCAGTCTGACATACTGAAACTTCAGCGAATGCTGGTTGCAGAGCTGGCCTGCAAGAGCGAAAAAAATATTTAAGATCATTTAAAATGGTCTACTTCTTTGAACGCAGGAACATCTATGATTGGTACAGTGAAATGTGTATTTAAGACTGAGATGGCAGGATCAACTGCAGGCCATTTTTTTTAGTGAACTCTTTTTCCACTGGATTTAGATGAGTGCAATTCTTTTCTAGAGTAATCCAATCATCATAGACTTAATGTGAGACTTAGACATAGACTTAATATGTGTGTGATTATATGTCAGTATTACATTTTATATCCCTGTATGTTGCGGTCGTTCAGGTGCTTATCTAATAGTTTCTTGAAACTATCGATGCCCCCCTGCTGAGACCACTGCCTGTGGAAGGGAATTCCACATCCTTGCCGCTCTAATGCCGCGTACACACACGCGGACTTTCCGACCGGACTGGTCCGACGGACTATCTGACGGACCTTGGGCGGACTTTCCCAACAAATGGACTTGCCTACACACGATCACACTAAAGTCCGATGGATTCGTACGTGATGACGTACGACAGGACTAAAATAAGGAAGTTGATAGCCAGTAGCCAATAGCTGCCCTAGCGTCCGTTTTCGTCCGTCGGACTAGCATGCAGACGAGCGGACTTTTCGATAGGAACTGGGTCCAGCGAAGTTCGGACGTAAAGATTTAAAACATGTTCCAAATCTAAAGTTCGTCAGAAAAAAAGTCTGCTGCAGGTCCGATGAAGCCCACACACTGTCGAATTGTCCGGTCGAAAAGTCCGCTCGTGTGTATGCGGCTTTACAGTATAAAACCCTCTACATAGTTTAAGGTTAAACCTCTTTTCTTCTAATTTTAATGAGTGGCTACGAGTCTTGTTAAACTCCCTTCCGCAAAAAAGTTTTATCCCTGTTGTGGGGTCACCATTATGGTATTTGTATATTGAAATCATATCCCCTCTCAAGTGTCTCTTCTCCAGAGAGAATAAGTTCAGTGCTCATAACTAATATCCTCCAGACCCTTTAGCCCCGGTTCACACAGGGGCGGCACGACTTGCAGGTCTCCTCACCGAGGCGACCTGCACACGACTTCCACGGCGACTTGCAAAACGACTTCTGTATAGAAGTCTATGCAAGTCGCCTCAAGTCGCCCCCAAAGTAGTACAGGAACCTTTTTCTAAGTCGGAGCGACTTGCGTCGCTCCTATTAGAACGGTTCCATTGTACAGAACGGGAGGCAACTTGTCAGGCAGCTAGGCCTTCGCCCCTGTGTGAACCGGCACTCAGTAACTTTGTTGCCCTTCTTTGAACTCGCTCCATTTCCAGTACATCCTTCCTGAGGATTGGTGCTCAGAACTGGACAGCATACTCTAGGTGCGGCCAGACCAGAGTCTTGTAGAGTGGGAGAATTATCGCTTTATCTGTGGAATGAATCCCCTTTTTAATGCATGCCAATATTCAGTTTGCTTTGTTAGCAGCAGCTTGGCATTGCATGCCATTGCTGACCTATGATCTACTAGGACTCTCAGGTCCTTTTCCATCCTAGATTCCCCCAGAGGTTCTTCCCTAGTGTATAGATTGCATTCATATTTTTGCCACCCAAATGCATGATTTTAAATTTTTCTACATTGAACCTCATTTGCCTTGCAGTTGCCCACCCCATTAATTTGTTCAGATCTTTTTGCAAGGTTTCCACATCCTGCGGAGAAGTTATTGCCCTGCTTAGCTTAGTATCATCCGCAAATACAGAGAACTGTTTACCCCATCCTCCAGTCCCTTATCATCCCCTTCAAGAATTTACATACTATTGATGTTAGGCTAACTGATCTGTAATTCCCAGGAATGTATTCTGGGCCCTTTTTTAATATTGGTGCTACATTGGCTTTTCTCCAATCAGCTGGTACCATTCCAGCAGTAGACTGTCAGTAAAAATTAGGAACAATGGTGTGGCAATTACTTGACTGAGTTCCCTAAGTACCCTCGGGTGGAAGCCATCTGGTCCCGGTGATTTATTAATGTTTAGTTTCCCAAGTCTAATTTTAATTCTTTCCTCTGTTAACCATGGAGGTGCTTCCTGTGATGTGTCATGAGGATAAACACTGCAGTTTTGGTTACTGAAGCCCCCTGACTCCCTCGTGAAGACTAAGAAGAAAAAATTCAATACCTTCGCCATTACCCCATCCTTTGTAACCAGATGTCCTTCCTCATTCTTTATGGGGCCAATATGGTCTGTCCTGCCTTTTTTACTGTTTACATCTTGGGATTTTTTTTGCTCTCCTCCGCTATGTGTCTTTCATGTTCTATCTTAGCCGTCCTTATTGCACCCTAACTTTTTCTTGTTGCATTCTTTATAAAGTGTGAATGCTGATGATGATCCCTCACCCTTGTATTTTTTGAAGGCCTTCTCCTTTGCTTTTATATGCATTTTTACAGTGGAGTTAAGCCATCCAGGACTTTTGATCATTCTTTTAAATTTATTACTGCTGATTGCTTTATTGCTGATTTCTATCATCCAATCATGTGCAAGCAAAACTTCTGTTTTTTATTTTCCTTGCATGTCCCCCTCAGATCTACAGTGACTGCACTTCCAAGTGCACTTGCAGTGCAAAGTGGATTTGCCTTTAGTAAATAACATCCAGACTTTTTGTTCACCTTTTTTCATCCTGCGATGATGTTCAGCTTTACCACTACCATAGGTTCCAAACTTTGAGCGTTAGGACGAAAACTTTGCAAAATGAATGGACTCAAATCACACCGCACTGAATCGCATGTGAATTGAACAGGAATGCAGTGTGGTTCCTGTGTGATTCACACGTGGTTCATAGTGTGAACCGAGGCTAACAGTTACTGATGCAATGCTTAGTGGAATTTAAAGAGACCCTGTCATGTGAGAAAAGGGAAAGTAGTGGGACTTAATATGACATGGTTTGTGCGCTTAGAGGGGGTAGAGGGTGGCCATTGCTTAAAATATTCTCAAATGTGTCCCTCTTTCCTTCCTTAGTTAATTTGGAGGTTCTCAAAGGTTCTAACTCACAACTTTAAACAAAACAAAATCAAGAAATTGACAAAGGCTGAACTTTGAAGTGTGCATTGCAGGTAAATGTAAGAAACGCAAACTAATCAAACTCACGAACTACTAGTCGCATTAGAACATCTCAAATGAGTTCTTCACATGTGCTCCATTATGGAACATATGTGACATAAACATAATTAAACAATGACAGTTCTTACAAATATACTCCTCTTATCTGCAAATCCCAGCAGTACACATGATGAATACAATATAATTCAGGAAATCAATATGAAGGATGAGTTCTGCTTACCCCAGATTCACTAACCTGGTCTACACAACTCCATAAAGCCAGAATTAAAAGTGGAAGTAGTCAATGTTCTGTCTGGCTTTTATGGCGATAAGATACCAGTGTAAAAGCTCCCGTGGGACCACGGCTTAATGCAAAATATAAATGACTACTTCCTACTGTCCTTCCTACCTGCATCTCTTGCTTTGTTTTAAGTTATTTCAAGGTTGGATGCTCTCTTGCCATATTTATGCAATACACATTAGCATGTCTGTGGAGCTTGCTTGCTAGTTTAGGATGCTTTTTTATTGAGCTATAGTTATATATAGTCTAAAGGCTGAAAATGCAAGTAGGGATACAGAAGATGAGGGTTCTAATATCTTACTGTCTATTGTATGCAGTGTGTATTGTGTTGATCGGAGGACAATGCCCTGACAATGCGGGGAAATATTTCTAATTGTCAAAGACTAGCTCTTATGACTAACTCATTATTAGGCAGAAGTAGATTGATGCCTAAAGGCAAAGGTGTTTTTTTTTTCTAAACTGCTGTTATGTTTTGTTCTAACAGCTTTGGAAAATATTTGAAGCATCTGCTTTAATGAGATTATAAGAAAGCAACATGTTCTCCTGTAAGGAGGACAGACAAGATGAAGTTTTATGTAAAATAAAAGTATCGATTCGAGGGGAATGGTGCTTATGGAGAATGAATATTCTCCAGTAAAGTAAATGTTTCCTATCGCAGAGAGTGTTGAACATGCAGCTAATGTTGCTCTATTTGTATTGTGTTATTTTACAAGGTAATGGTAAAATATTATGTGACATGGATGTGTCAAACCTGAGCATGTGCAGAAACGCTTTGTAGCTCACATGTGCCTAGTGAAGCCAGAGTGATAAATATAGTCCTAATGCATAGAAACACCCGTACATACACCTATCAATCATAACATTATAACCACCCACCCTAACCCGTCTGTGGTATCTGGCACCAAGTCGTCAGTAGCAGATGCTTTAAGTCCTGTAGGTTGCGAAGTTGGGCCCTCATGGATCTGACTTGTTTTTCTAGCACCCATAGATGTTGGATTGGATTGTAATCTGGAAAATTTGAAGGCCTAGTCAACTCCTTAAACTCGCTGTTGTGTTTCTCAAACCATTCCTGAATTCAACAGACCAGGCCACCTTCTTCCATTGCAGTTCTGGTACTCACATGCCTATTTTAGGCGCTTTTGGCTGTGGACATGGGTCAGCATGGGCACCCTGAGCAGTCTGTTGCTACGTAGCCCCATGCACAACAAATTGAGATGCACACCTGACACCTTTCTACTGGTGCCACCATTGACTTTTTCAGCATATACAGTAGCTCTTCTATTGGATCAGACTACACAGGCTAGCCTTCGCTCCCCACATGCATCAGTAAGCCTTGGCTGACCATGATCCTGTTGCTGGTTCACCAGTTTTCCTTCCTTTGACCACTTTTGGTAGGTCTTGATCACTGCAAATTGGGAACATCCCACAAGAGCTGCAGTTTTGGAGATTCTTTGACCAAGTAGTCTAGCCATTACAATTTGGCCCTTATCAAAGTCACTCAAATCCTGCCTATTTTTTTCTGCTTTCAACACATCAACTTCAGGGACAACATGTTCACTTGCTACCTAATATATCCCACCAACTTTCAGATGCCATTGTAAAGCGATAATCAATGTTATTCACTTCACCTGTCAGTAGTCATAATGTTATGGCTTACCCTTTTAATCCATCCGAATGCTCCACAAGAGGCTTCTACTCCTCCATTTCATGTTAGTCAGTGAATAGATTTAGAACATAAGGCGAATGTTGGTTTTTGTATACATGTATTTATGCAGACTTGCCCAATCTACAGTAAGTTTTACAGTTTATTAATCACAATGGTCTGGATCTTGATTTGTGCTATGTTCTGCACATCACACAGATCTGAATACAAAACATAAATTAGTGATTTGTTCATCCCTAGTTATCAGATCATTGGCTGGTATTTCAAAACCCTGCTCACAATCATTTTCACAGAAAGGAACAAGCAAAGAGCCACAAGAAGACTTAGGGGATCTCTTCTGTAACATCCACCTTATCCATTTCACAAAACCAATTTAAAGGAGACCTATATATCGCTTGCTTCAAACACTGGCAAAACCCCAGAGCAATTTTTTTTTTTTTTTTATAGTTGGTTTTCTCTGTTTGTGAACAGAAAATGCTTACTGTACCTGTATCATCATACTAAGTGTAATGTACATAGGCAGAAATGTGGATTATATTTGCTGCTCCTCCTGCTTGCTTCAAGAGTGCAATGGAAGCCTTCCATTGTAATACTTATATGCAAAAGTGTTGGTTATATTTAGTAATTTGAGCTGATTTGAACGTTGGCTTGTTTTTTAGTAGTGTGAAGTTTTTTTTCATCATATGCATTGTTTATATGTATTAGCTGCAGTCAGAATTATTTCATCATACCTGATGTTCTGTTAGAATTTAGATCAAAACTTTACAACCTTATTTGACACGAAGACCCATCAAGCTGGAGGTAAAACTTGAAGCTTGAAGAACTTTTAGCTATAAAGGTAGTACTGTGTTGCTATCAGCTAAAGTCCGTCTGTGGTTTTCCAAATCAAACAAGCTCACATGCACCATGTTTAAAATTAGTTTCATATACCATAAGGCACCAATGGACCAGACTGTAGGTCAGCAGGAAAAAAGACAGCAGCAATAAAACACCAGGGGTTGTCAGGAGGAGTCACAGGACTCTCTGTAGCTCAAGTACCATACATCGATCTCCTTTCTGTTTCAGACTAGAGGGCTATACAGTAAAGTTATAACACTGCAGGGTGCATACCATATCCAGCCAAGCATCCTGTTGTTGTAAATGTTTAGGACAACAGTTATGTAGAATGGTTAGAGACAAAAGACTGCTAAAAGGACATTATGGTTTAGATGTATCTAAGACAGTGTTGACATGCATGTAAACCCCAAGTAAATAATGTTGAGTTTGCTAAACCATCTTGTATCTTTAATGTTTGCCGTGTTTTTCACTTTATCACTCCTTCGTTGCATCTCACTACTGTTGAATTCCCGCAGCCTCCTTGAAGCCACTTCCTGTCTACATAGCTGCACTCCAACGGCATTTATCGGGAGGTGGGTAGTTCTGAAAGCCACAGTAGTTGACCATGCCTGTGCACGGCCACTTGTATGCCCCCAGGACAGGGTGTTGTCATCATATAACAGGAATTGCCTGGACAAGGACCTTCATTGCAGGATCCCCGGGTGTTATTTGAATAAGAGGTTCAAATTTAAAAAGATTGAAAACGACTTCTAAAATTACATAAACATGAACATTTACCTCTCAATACAACCCTGCCCCCATTCTGCATTTATAAAGCCTTTAGCTTGCAACTTCCAGTGCTCTGCTTTTTTTTGATGAAGCAGTTATTCTTGCACTTTTGCAATTTAAACAACTTTATCAACCTGTTAAAATGTTAAAACAGGGAAGGTAAACAATACAATACAAAAAATACTGACAAACATACATTTGTATTTGCTGACTTTTAAAATGGGAGCAAAAGTGACAAATATAGAGGAGAATCCTAGAGGTATCTGTAACATGTGAAGCTCATCTTTGCTTAATGGCTTCTAAAGTGCAAAGAGACTCGTAGGTCTGACACGCACAGCAGTAGAAAAGTATCACTTCAGCCCCGCCATGTTAGTTTATCAACCAGGCAGGTTTGTCTACATTATTGGATTAGATATCAGGCTCTGAGCATCTATCCACAGTGACTTTGTCCAAGTTTCACTCCTGAACTGTAAATCTCATATCTGCAACCAAGCCGCTTAATAACGGAGACTTTGTTTTCGTGTTGCTTGAGGTGTGAGAGTTGTTTATTATCTGTCACCTCCATCTGTACTGTTCCCGAGATGTACGTCTAGCTTGCCAGCCTGTCATCCCATTTAAACCGCGGGTTGACTCATCCAAGGTCATTCAGCATCAGCTCATGCTGTCTTTTTGTCTTTTGTCCTAAAAAGCTACTTCTTCTTTCTTCTCTTGAATAAGGCTTCAGAGGATTAGGAGCAGATTCTTAAAAGGTAGCTGCAGCACTGCAAAGCTGTGATATAATCTGACACATAATTAATAAGGAGGCCACAACAATAAGTGCGGAAGTGCACACTCTGCTACCGGAGCTTGATGAATCCTTTTCCTTCAGGGCTGTTTTCGTGGCACTAGGGTTTTGTGGGACAGCTTTCATGGTTAGGTCTACCATAACTGAGTTGTTAGTCCGTCGTTTTGTATCTGAAAAAAAAAAAAGAAACAATATAAATGGTATTTTTACTGCTACCAAACAAAAAGCTAAAGGGGTGGATTTACTAAAGGCAAGTAGACCGTGCACAATGCAAGTACAATTGCACTTATTTTCCCCAGAGTTTAGGTAAGTACAACTAGAAACTCAGATGAGATCAATAAAAACACTCAAATGATTTTTTTTTATGTAGTACAGCAATCCTTAACCAGGGTTGCGTGAAACCCTAGGGTTCTTCCAGAGGTTGCTGGGGGTTCCTTGAGTTGTGGATGATTGATCTCTCATCTGATGGTGCCTGCATCATTACAGTTCTAATGCCACTTGTCAGAGCTAGTGAGATTTTTCTAGCCATCTGTAAGGTTGGCATTCTGACCACCACTGTAAGGGGGGGGGGGGGGGGCATTTTTCCAAATGACCATCAATGTAAGGGGCAATTTTTCAATAAACCCCAGAAATGTATTTTAACAGGGGTTTCCTGAGACTTACAACTTATTTAAGGGGTTCCTCTGGGGGTAAAAAAAGTTAAGAAAAACTAACAATAATATTCATCACCTTGACAAATGTACAGTATGGGTGCGTGGTACTCCTGATGAACAGATAATACATTTGCTCTGCTTTGATGACAATCTGCACAAGTCTAGGCCCATTCCTAGTGCTGGTTCGATATCAGATTCTCCCTCCATTTACATTGGGTATCTATATGAAGTCCTGATATATCATCCAGAACATAGAGCCTGTCAGGAAAGGATTCATCCGCTGGTAAGATATATCGTTTGGCATGCAGTACTGGGGTCCACCAGCAGGTGTCTCCTAGCAGTGTTGAACTGTCGGGAGAATATTTCCCTGCTGGTGTCATTTCATCCTTTGGCCGCAGTACTGACATCCACCAGCGGATGGATCCTGGCAGTATGGAGCAGACAACACTCCCTGCGCTCAGGTGTGACTTGAAGTCAATCACAGCCAGTCCTATAAATACTCGGCAAGCCCTCATATGCTTGCCTTGGTATCTCTCTCCTTGAGCCCTGACCTTGTTCGCCTGTTACCCGATCCTGAGCCTGCATCTGACCTTGTGCCCGAGCTTATCCTGACCCGATCCCTTCTGTGTTCCTGTACCCTTCAGCCCGATCCATCCCCTCTCTGTCCTGTTGGTTCCCTGTCCCTCATTTACTGATCTTCCTGTGTATGACCTTGGCTTGGCTAAACGTTTATTTCTCTGGTATATCCCTTGTTCTTGCTGACCTGCTTTGTATGACCCTGGCCTGGCTGACATCTGTTATTCCGGTATTGCCCCTTGCTGTAGATATTGTTGTTTGTAGTGGGTTTGTTGTGTTGGTGTTGCACTGTTTGTATTTCCTGAATTATCACCTATTTTAATAAATATCACTATTCACTTACATGTGTTTTGGGTTATCTCTGTGCAGTCCACACAGTCTGGTCTACTAGTCTCCTGACAGAGCCATTTATTCATATTGTATACAGCTATATATTCATTTGTTGTCTTGCATCAGTGGGCAATATAGGAACCCAAATATACATATTTGGTAACTGTAGTATGGAACAGATATTAATGTGGGGAGTTGGGCAAAAAACACTTACAGCATTTGACTATATGAAAATACTTTTAGCATCAACAAGACAACTGCTGTTAAGCTTTGACCCATATGGTTTTTGTGTTCCTTGTGGCTTTTCTTACATAGCTGTTCTTGACCTGTGAAAATGTGGATTACAAACAAATAAAATAATAGCACTACAGTGCAGGAAATATTTAAAGGCACAGTAGCGTCATAAATAATATTAGCTGTGTTAATAATTGCTTGTGGAAGTCCTGATGTAAGAGAGAAGTCAACTCAAAAGGCCCTGTGGACGTGGCTGCCATTAGTATGCACAATGAGTCTTAGAGATATTTGTATGCGGTAAATCCAGAATGAGAAATGGAAATCTTTCAGACTACCATTACAGATAATTAGGAATAAATTCCAGAGAAAGCATCAGTGGCAGGACAGACAGCAGCATGTGTCGTTCTATCACTGTCACTGTTGGAGCAGACACCTCCTAGCCTCTCCAGGGACTCCTGGTCACTCCTCCCTGCTCTCTCTGTCCCAGTTATCTCATCTCCTTCACATGGAACTATAAGCATCTTTTATTATTCTGTCTGAGCTGTGACAATGTCTGACTATCAATCTTGTCCCTTCACGAACCTTTGAGAATCATCTTTATACTTCTCTAATTACATCTTAGGCTCAGACCTAGAGCTTGACACCCATTTCTGTCATGGCAAGAGCACTTTGGCATCCAGTGTACTAACAATGTGTCAATCTGAATGAATCCATGTACATAAACTTTAGGATTCATGCTTATAGCAGTGCACTGTGTCAAAATGAAAACAGTCTGCAGCTGCCAAATATATTTTAAGTAATTGTATTTACTTCAAACTTCTACCCACTAGGGAGAATAACAAATACAATACAACAATGACCTTTCTTTACATAAGCACTAGTTCCTAATTCATCTGTATGTAGTCTAAAGCTGGCCATAGATGGTTTGAATCTCTGCTGAACTGGAGGTTCGAACCATGTATGGGCAGGCTGAATGTACCCAAGTTGATCAATCAACTTGGGTACAACAACCAGCCTGTCAGATTTTACATGTGATTATTGCCAGCAGCTATTATAGCCGCTAGCAGTAATCAGTGTGTTCTCATTATGGTGGGGATGGCAACCCCCGTCAGGAGAACACAATGGCTCTGCAGAAGGAAGAGTGTTGATGGGGGATGCAACCAGTGGTCACAGGAAAGAAAATCGCTATGTCTATGGCCAGCTTTAAGATGACCATGCTCATTACATTTCATTCTGATTGTGCAAGCGCTAAACAAATTGCTCAGCTCCCCCACCCAAATGTCCGGCTGCTGTAAGGTACACAGATACCATTCAAAATCATTGGCCAGATTTGATCAAAAATGTTACCTGGGATCCCTGGCCCTGTGTTTAGGTAATTATAAAGTGGTTTGTGGGTGGGCTTTACATAGATCATGTTAATTTGCCCTGAATGGGCTAGGTGACAGGGTCTCTTTAACTTAACTTTTAAGCTGACCATACATGGATCGAAATTCGTCCAGTTCAGCAGGGACTGACCAAATTTTGATCCATGTATGGGAAGGCTGGTTGTACACAAGTCAATCTATCAATCAACCCGTGTACAACCAACCTGTTGGAAAATGTTCCCGTAGTGTGGATGAGTGTATTCTCATGGTGGGGAAATCTCCCCACTGTAAAATTACAAGGAGTGAGGAGGGGCATTCCCCCATTCACATTGAGTGTGTGGATGAGGGCATTAAGTCATTTCCTTTGAAGAAAAATAAATAACTTGTGTATGGACAGCCTTTGGGCTGACTGTATCATTAAATCCCCCACCCAAACTCTAAAACTTTTCCCAGTCCCTAAATAATCTTTAACACATATCCTCCCCCTAACAGTTTACCCTTAACTGTCTTTTTGTCAAAAATCTCAATTGATTAAATTGGTCTTTTTTCCCCAGTGTGTAATAATTGTTTTTAAATGAAAGCTCTTCAACTATCTTAACTCCAATCAACGACTGGTTTATCATTATATATGTGTGGTCAGAATTAGGCCTCCTTAAGACAGGCGCTGGTACCTGTACTGGGTGCTGGAGGTGTTTGTTTTGGCACCTAACATAGGATAACAAAAGTTCCCAGGTAGTTAACTTGTCCTCTGATAGGACCTAGTGTGTGATTGTAGTAGGGCCATTATATGTTAGGATCCATTGGGGCAGGTTTGAATAGTCTAAAAGATATTGTCTTTTTAAAACTTCAGGAAAGGTATCAGAATTAAAAAATAAAATATGTATACACTGAAGTTAATAAACTGCTTAATGCAATGTATTAGTATAGTGTAAAAGAATATACTGAAATTAAGTATACAATTATAATTACTGGTATATTTAACTATAGTATACATTTATATGGTTATAATTATAAATAAGTATAGTATACATTTAGTATATCCAAATTTACTGAATTTCCCCCCAAAATATGAAACTTTATTCAAAGTTTTTTCAACACCTCTTGATTATCTTATTAATAATTGTTCTTCAAAAAATACAAAGATTTTCATTTTCCATTGTCACTGTTTTTATGATGGAATCTGTATTCCGCTATGTTTGTTCTAAGTTGATTCATGACTTGCAGAGGCGGTATGAAGCCTGTCTGGCTTTGCCTGGATTTCCCAGCCTGCCAGCAGAGTTTTTTAACCCCTCACCACAGATCAGCCACATCCTGGAACACCTAAGCATCAGAAATT
The DNA here is from genome assembly GCA_037952925.1 of Lithobates clamitans. Lineage (NCBI taxonomy): Eukaryota > Metazoa > Chordata > Amphibia > Anura > Ranidae > Lithobates > Lithobates clamitans. Next base: position 1,534,153 of record JBBGZY010000342.1, read on the forward strand.
TGCAGATTTCAGCACTCTCTGAGGGGTGAAGGTTTAGTACAGGAGGCATCTAAGGGCAAGTGGCCTCTGCTAGAAATGTGAGGCCTGCTTAAGCAAAGTAATGACATATGGACATTGCCAATGAAAATCAGCAATAACCTCCAAGGGGCCATTAAGAAGAAATCATTAAGCCATTGCTGTAAGACCGTAAACACGTACCTTGGTATTTGTGACCGATGTGCCTTGTGAGCTCAAAAGTCACAGAAAATCAGGATGTGTATCTGAAGCTATCATCCAACAAGTTATCTTTTAGATATGGTTGTTTAAAGCTGGGTTAATACATTTTTGGCCTTGTATATCTGCTGGAGGTAGAACCCCCACCTCCTTCCTACATGCAGTCTTACTCCTCTTGATACATTTTTATAATATATAATGCAGAAAAAAATATTAGCTTAATTTATAAAACACCCAAGTGAGTTCAAAGGAGAACACCCATCTGAATGGAAAAACAAGACATCTTTTTAAAAGAGGTTTTAGTGAAATCCTGAAATACAACCCAATTCCACTTTTACCTAACTTCTACCTAGCAAACAGACACTAGCACAAGTGCATTTAAAGCTGAACTCCAGAAAAATGAAAAACAAACCTTGCAGTGGGGCTCTGCACTGCAAGGTTAAAATGAAAAATTTTCCCTAGGGCAGGGGTGTCAAACTAAATATCCTTGCGGGCCGCAATAGCAGTATGGTTACCCTAAAAGGGCTGGTTGTATCTGGGGTGCGCTATGTACAGAGTGCAGAGTTTGGGAATGTGCTATGTACAGATTGCAGAGTTCAGGAGTGTGTTACGTACAGAGTTCAGGAGTATGCAACATACATAGTGCCAAGTTCAGGGGTGTGCTACATACAGAGCACAGGGTTTAGGGGTGTGCTACATACACAGTGCAGAGTTCAGGAGTGCGTTACATACATAGTGCATGCAGAGTTCAGGGGTGCACTGTTTACAGAGTGCACGTTTTAGGGTGTGTTATGCAGAGTGCACAGTATGCAACCACAACTACAACCCCCTTCCCTAAAGCTTCCTCGCCTCTCTACTCTATCCTACCTGGCTCAGCTCTAGTACCTCCTTGTGTAGGCAACTTTGCCTCACCGTGCTGTGAGATCATTCTCTCTCTCTCTCTGGAGATCTGTGCCCCACTGTGAGTGCTTGCAGAGATTTGCATCCAGGAGCTGCTGAGAGCAAAGCTGTTCCTTGGAAACACAGAGGCTACTTTCACACTGGGGTATTTTTAGCGCTATTTTACTGTCTTTTTAGCAGCGCTATCTAGCAGCCGAAAAAGGGTTAAAACCACCGGCAAAGCGCTGCTGCAGTGGTGCTTTGCCGGCGGTTTGGCAGCGTTGCCCCATTGTTTTCAATTGGCAAGGGTGCTTTAGGAGCGGTGAATACACTGCTTCTACAGCGCTCCAAAGATGCAGCTTGCAGGACTTTTTTGACCGTCCTGCAAGCGCACCACTCCAGTGTGAAAGCCTGAGGGCTTTCACACTGGAGAAACAGGTGAGGCTCTTTACAGGAACTATGCAGGCGCTATTTTTAGCGCTGTAGCGCCTGTAAAGCGCTTCCGTGTGAAAGTAGCCAGAAGGCTTCTGTGTTTACAAGTGACAGCAGGGAGCGGGAGCAGAGGGTGAGAGCTGGAGGTAATGGAATAGAACTCTGCCATGTTCCGGCTGCAAAACTGGGTGCGAGGACCACATAACAAGGCCTGTGTCAGGGACATATTGGTGGTCGTCGGGCAAACATGCGTGCGCGCAGGGGCATCAGGGGCGTTTCCAGAGCAGTTCTGCTGAATTCCCCATTGGGGGGCGCCGGCGCACTCCCGCGCATCCGTGTGTCCGTGCGCGCGTACGTGCTAGCGCTGTTTGGCGCCAAAGGCCCTTTAAAAGGGTGTCAGATGCTTCCATCAGGTGCTGTTCATCTGCAGCTCTGCACCTGAGTTCCTGTATCCTGTCTGTTGTGATTATTTGCTATTGACCCGGCTACGTCTGACCATTCTACTGTCTCCAATCCAACCCGGCCTGCCTGACCTTGCTTATATCTTGTGACCTGTTGCCGAACACCTGCCTGCCTGACTATTCTGTGATCATCCCTTCTGCCATATACCTGCCTGATCTCCTGCCAATTCGGACTGTCTGACTCTGCTTTGCTTGTGTCCTGTGACGCTGCTCACCACCTGCTCTTCCAGCTACAGGTTCTGCTGCTGCCATATCATCCACCTGCCTGCTTACAGATCCACTTCAGTTTACCTGCAGTCCGCAGCTTGGCCACCGCAAGGACCCACATCAGGCACTCCTACCCACTGTGCTCAAGAGACCACTGTTCCCACTCCAGTGGCTCCTGAACCATCGCTTAAGAGAGGTCTCCTTCTACCAGTCGGGCTCAACTACCAGGTACCTAACAGCCTGGCGGGCCAGATTCAGCCCATGGGCCTTGTGATTGACATATATGGCTTAGGGTAATGGTAAAAAACACTTTTACTTGCATTATCCCTCCCTTCCCCTGCAGTTCTACATTGTAAGTGAGGATTCAAAGGGCCCACCCACAAACTAGAGCTTCAGAGTTGGGTGCCAGCTGCCACTGGTCAACATGGGAAAGGAATTTTTTCCCATTTTTAAAAAAATGTTGTCATTACATTGAAAGTTAAACAAAAAAAAAAAGTTGTCACTTTAGTTTGTCCCCGGGGGTAAACAAGTGCGACTATGGAAAGAGCAGACATTAGCAGTACCCCATGATAACCAGTCACCTTTTAAATTCCATTCACCTACTGTACTTACTGCAAGCTACAGAAAAATAACTTCTGATTGGCCATTGTACAAAGCACTGAACACTGGTACAGAGCTTATATTTTTTTGTCATATGCCCCTATCCTAATATGATAATGGAAAATTCACTTAGTATCTAACCCACTAACAACAGTTGTTACAACATAAAATAAAATGACAAAAGGAGGCAAGAAAAACAACCAGAGTTTCACGTCCTCACAGCTTAAAGGCTGGAGGCAGACAGACTGAACATGTACTAGAGGGGAAAGGGAAAGATTTCCAGTACTTGAGTCTTTTTAAAGTGAAAGTACACCCACGCATCCTAAAGCGAGGGGCTTAGCAGAAATAACAGAACATATTGTGTGCTGAGCTGCCCACATGCCACACACAGCGTTTGCCACAATGCAGCTCACATCTGCCCTGAAGTGACATAATCTGTTCCAAGAATACTTTCTGTCCTCTTCTGCCAGCTCATGTCTCACATCCAGCTTGCATCACGATGCCTGAAAGAATACATTCTGCTTTGGAAGAAAGACTTTTCTAAAAAGTGAAATGAAGATTCTGTGTGGAATCACAAACCCCAGGTCCAGATTAGTCAGAACGTGCTTGCATAGCCAGCCATGACTGATAGAAAGTAATGCCAAGGCAAGGTGCCTGCTCCCAATGCTAGCTTGTAGTACAGCTGTCCTCACAGGTGGAAGGGAACATGCCACTAAAAGGTTCTGATTTAAAAAAAGCAAACAAACATGTTATACTTACCTGCTCTGTGCAATTGCTTTGCACAGAGCAGTCCCAATCCTCCTCTTCTCGGGTTCCCCGCCAGCACTCCTGGCACCCCCCCCCTGCTGAGTGCCCCCATAGAAAGCCGATTTGCTATGGTATCACTTGTGCGTGCTTGCTCCTGAGCCGCCTCTGTGTGCCTTATAAGATGCACGGAGCGTGGTTTGTTCCTGCTCCGTCCTACACCCCCCGCTTCCTCCTCACTGGCTGTGATTGACAGCAGTGGGAGCCAATGACTTTTGCTCCTGTATCTCAGCCAATGAGGAGGGAGAGACCTGGGAGAGCTGAGTCTCCCGTGCACAGCACTGAATTAAGATTGGGCTTGGGTAAGTTTTAGGGGGGGCTGAGGGGGGAGCTGCACACTAAAGGTTTTTTTACCTTCATGCATAGAATGCATGAAGGTAAAAAACCTTCACCCTTTAGAACCACTTTAAGTGCATGTGTTAATTCAGCTTGTAGTCAGGTTGCTTACTGAATGTATAGTATAGTAATGTCTTTGCCGCCTTTCACCAGTGTGTGCGCGGGCTTTCCCTGGTGTCCAGCCTCTCTTGCGTGTTCTATAAAATGTAAGATGTCAGGATCCTAAGGGGGGCTCTGGGGAACACTTGGGGAAACACATGGGGAACCCATACGCTGAAGACTTGCTGGGACCTACGGTCCGTTCTGGAACACCAATTTGCCAGAAGAAACCAGGAACATGGACTTCTCTTATAGAGCATTGCCAAGCTTGGACCTTCCTCTCCAAGACTTCACATGTGCAGGTAACCTGGGGCAGCCACAGTTAGGTTCAGTTAAGAATGGAATGATATTGCATGTTATACATCTTGCCAAGTTTACAGTAAACAATAATTCAACTACTCAGAACCTGGTCTAAAGTTATTCAATGAGTGCACATGAGAATTAGGTAATTCATAAAGGAACTTGGGTCCTTAACCACAAAATGGGGTATGTGTAACATCACTACGGCAGAGGTTCATGAGTAACTGTAAGGAGAAACCGCAATCCTTTGTTGGCGTGGTACCTGCTTGGGTGACAGGTTTTCCAGTAGCGAGGGGGTCAGTGCTTGGACTCCCTCCCTAGCTGGACTCCCCATGCTCATGTGACCCTTGCTTGGCACCCAACGAGAGAGGGAAGCATGGAGGAAGTGTTGGACAACCTGTCTTAAATCCCCCTTATAACCTCACATTTATTACATTTGCAATACAATTATTTATCACACCAGAAAATACCCACCAACTTGCAAACTAACTAAACCTAATTCTGACCCTAACACCTCATCCTAATATAAAAAACTTAGTCTTTATCCTAATCCCCAAACTTACCTAACATTCTAGTAAAATTTACATTAGCATGGCATCAAGCATTAGCATGGTATGTATGCTATCAAGTGGTGGTTTAGGCCACTATAACTTTATTTACTACAGTAAATAGTAAATAGTTTACTATGTGATCTGGTATCTTCATCTGTTCTCTCCTCCTTTTTAAGGCTAGTTGGTTCAGTCCTTGTTAGACGCTTCCTGTTTCTTCCATGTTTCCTCAATCAGTGTTAGTTCTTCACAGAGACAGGGTTCGAGAAAGTAATTGAGGGAGATTTACTAAAACTGGTGCAGCTGTGCATAGTAACCAATCAGCTTCTAGGATTTATTTTCAAAGCTTCATTGAACAAGCTGAAGTTAGAAGCTGGTTACTATGCACAGCTGCACCAGATTCTATGTGCACCAGTTTAAAGTTGTTATTAAGCCATTCTAACCTGTATGCACCATCCGCGCTGTCTCCTATTGTAGTGTCCCCCTCTGTGTATGATTTATAAAAATAAATGCTACAAATACCTATTTTTAGAGCTAAGATCACGATCACATGACCGGCTGGCTTTCTCCTTTCCTCCTCTGACAGATGCAGCGAAAGGGGCCGAGATTCCCCCGCTGACGTTAGTCGGGAGGGGAGGAGGAGAAACCCAGCCGATCATATGATTGCGATCTCGGCACTGAAATTAGGTATTTGTAGCATTTAATTTTATAAATCATACACAGAGGGGGACACTGCAATAGGAGGCAGTGCTGATGGTGTATACAGGTTAGTGTTATAAAGCAGCAGGATTGGGGGGGGGCAATGTCACAAGCTGACAGGCAGGGAGTGGAGGGGGGAGGAGGACACAGGAGCACAGAGGAAACAGAGAGCAGGGCTGCGGATGATGGAGGCACATAAACTGACCATGGTGTCAGGGCTCAGCATCCATGATACACCGTGTTCAGTTTACATACTGTAGGGGAGGGCAGGGGGCCAAATGACAAAGCACAAGCACTGTGTTAAATAACATGCTTTAAAGGAGCAAGATCCATTTTTTTGGGGGGGGGGGGGTTAACAAATGCTTCAAGTAAATCTTTCCCATCTACTTCTTAGACTTCAAAATAGTACATCCCCTCTACTGCACGTATCTGAAGTAAAATTGCATTCGATTCAACTTCTGTGTGTTGTTGAAGAGTTAAGCTGTGGATGGTACCAAATCAGCAGATGATCATACTGTTCGAGCACACTTGATCTAAGGTGGTATGTCAATGCATAAAGCAGCATTTGAAACAGAACAAGGTGGCAAAAATATGGTACCTTCAGCACAAGTGACATACAATATCACTGGGTGTAACAATTATGGCATCTTCATTACTAGTAACATATGATGTCATTGTGTACCACAGTTACAGCACCTCATTCCCAGTGACATACAATGTTATTGGGTGGACAGTTTTGTCAGCATAGCAGTTGCAAGCAGTGCTGATGAGATTAGATGAAACAGTGTTGTAGTCTTAATTGTTACATTCAGAGGTTCATACAGATATAAAATACACATTCACTGGCTCATCTTAAAAAAAAAAATAGTGCTCACTGTAGCGGTGTTTAAAATAAAGCAAATAGCTCCCATATGCTTTATTTCTTTCATTCTCCAGTCCGATGGTGTATCTGTGCTTTGAAGATTGGAAGTTTGAAAATTGTGGAAAATTGGACATTTAGATCTCTGTAATAAAGGCATTCTTGTATCCCATAACTTCCACATAAATGTTAATTTTTACTAATTTAGATGTAAGGATCTTTGGCAATTAGTTAATATGGCTTTAGTCCAGCCTTTCTCAACCTCTTTAATATGAAAGAATCCTTGAAATAACTTTTTGGTCTCAAGGAGTCCCTGCTAATAACCACTATATCTACAGCTCACTGATTATTAGCATGATGATCAGTGGGAAGAATGTTCCTTACATTTGTGGTCAGTGGGAAGAATGCCCCTTAGATTTGTGGTCAGTGGAAAGTACGCTCCTTACATTTTTGGTCAGTGGGAAGAATGCTCCTTACATTTGTGGTCAATGGGAAGAAAGCTATTTACATTTTTGGTCAGTGGGAAAATGCTCTTTGAGGCCCGTACACATGATCGGACTTTTTGACAACAAACATGCAAATTAGCTGTTTTGGAGCAACATCCGACCGTGTGTCTGCTCCATCAGACAAACTTTTTCTGTTTCCATCAGACTTTTGTTGGCTGTGCAAACGCACAAACTTTCCGGCAACAAAAGTCAGATGGAGCAAAGTCCGATCCTGTGTACACAAAGGCATCGGACTTTTGTACAAACTATACAGTACGCAGCCGCGAGAATGTTTTCAGCGCGAACCCATCGCGCTGATTCTCGGCAACAGGGTACTGTACATCTCGCGCTGGCTGCAATAGGAAAAACACATTTTCCTATTGCGGCGAGCGCGAGAGGGAATTCCCCTCTGGGGGCATACAAGGCCCTTAGGTCTGGTATGGATTTTAAGGGGAACCCCCTACGCCGAAAAAACGGCGTGGGGTCCCCCCAAAATCCATACCAGACCCTTATCCGAGCACGCAGCCCCGGCCGGTCAGGAAAGGGGGTGGGGACGAGCAAGTGCCCTTCTTCCTTCTGCCGGACTCCTCCGCTATCTTCTGCTCTTTTGCCGCTCTTTTGCTAGCGGAGGAGCCCGGTCTTTTGAGACGTCTTCTTCCTTCTTCTCTTCCAGAGATGTTGACATGACCTAAGGGCCCGGTATGCCCCTGGAGGGCAACCCATGCTGGTTTTTTATTTAAAATTTGGCGTGGCGTTCCCCCTCAAGATTTATACAAAACACAGTGCCTGGCATTGGCGGGGATCCAAGTCGGATCCCTGCACCAGTGAACCCGGCTCGCAAGGTGTCAATCTCGCCGATAAAAGTGGCGCGATTGACACAATATCAGACAACAATACAGAAGTTGACCAAAGGGTGGTGGTAAAGAGCTGAAAAACCATGTGATTTGGTGAAAGTTTGCTGGAAAAGTCCTGCCGTCTGTATGCAAAACAAACTTCTGGCCAACGCCCTTTGTACAGAAATCTAAGGGAAAGTTTGTACAAAGTCCTATCGTGTGTATGGGGCTTAACATTTGTGGTCAGTAGGAAGAATGCTCCTTACATTTGTGGCCAGTGGGAAGAATGCTCCTTACATTTGTGGTCAGTGGGAATAATGCTCCTTACATTTGTGGTCAGTGGGAATAATGCTCCCTCAGGGGTCAAAATGCCCCTTACATATAACTAAAAAGATCATTGATGTCAGTGGTTACTTATCTGAGAGGTAGACAGTGCTCCTTGCTCAAAGACAGCCCAGCAACCTCTCGAGGAACCCTAGGGCTCCATGGGACCATGGTTGAGATACCGCTTTAGTCTAAAGTGATGATCTGCTGCTGTTGTGGGTTTTGGATGGATTTGCTTAGGAGGTGTCTTACAGTCTTTTTTAGCTTTGCCCCTGCTGGTATCAGATAGCCTACTTTAATGAAAATTCACAATAGTCCTTTGGATGAGCTGTTTGCTAATGAGGTAGTGTCAGTATGTCAGCACCCAAAGAAGCACTTCAAACATGGGAAGAACATTCAAACTCAATGCAGATATAGGGCACCTAATGCGATTTCCACCCGGGAACTCAGCACAGCAAGTCTAAAGTGCCTAGTGCTGTTGAATATTGGCTATCCAATTCTAATTACACTGGATTTATCGAAATAGAGAATCTGCCAAATCAATTACCCTTTCAGTAAATGTATGAGACCACAAGATGAACAGAAAGTCAAGAACACTTTTTGTTCCAGTTACTCAATGCAACACAAGAAAGCAAAAAATTTGATTTTAGTGCATTTCAAGTGTAGATTCCTTGTACTAGTCCACAATAAGATGGATTACCATTGCATCACAGCAAAACGCATTTTACACAATATCTGCTGACACTGCAAGTTATTGCCAAGCAGTTTTATTGCTTTGCGTTGTCTCTAGCGTTCTCAATTTACCAAGCTGCCATGACCTGCAAGAACAAATATTGTTGTGGATACACAGCTTAGTATCATCAGATTAAATTCACCACTCAGGTGATGTGTCATTATATGCTGTGTTAATGCGGAGATCACCTCAACAGTCATTCCACAACAAAAATATCACCCTTGTTCATGCCAAAATGTTGTTGAATTCCAGCTAAAAAAAATAAGAATAAATTTAATGCTAAAAAACCCCAAAACTTTAATCAGCAGTTGTCCCCTGCAGTAATTTCTTACCAAAGCCAAATGTCTTCAGTCTTCTGGGTGGAATGATGGCCAGCATCTTTCAACCCACTTCCCCTGAGCCCAGGCTGTCATGGACCCGCCCTCAAGGGGATCATCATGACTTGGGTTTAAAATGTTACAGCATTGGGCGGGACTTCCACATCATTACTACTAAAAATGCATTTTTGTCTGTGTCCCCATTGAAGAGATCTCCCATTATAAGCTGTCTGGACAGAAGGGGAGGTGAAATATCCCCAAAAAGGATACAGATTGCGATACAAATTTGACAGGCTGTAAACTTTTCCACCTTATTTAAAACAAAATGAAAAAAAAAAAGAAAATGGCTGGGAATGTAAGGAGGCTTTCATTTTTCTCCTATGATTTTATTTTTCATGTACTTAGATTTGTTTTACCCATCCCACAAAGGCCAGAAGTGCCTCTCATGTACTCTTCCCCATTCCATATTTTTTGCCTTGATGTTCCAAATAGGTGCATCTGAATACAGTTATAGATGGCAGGTACAAAGACATTGCCATGACTCTGGGTTCCTTTTACTTTACACATGACTGCTGGTGTACACAAGATGTGCCCATCCATTAGCTCTGGCATTTGTTAGAAGGGCGGTGTGTCTGACAGTTAAATCTTTGCACATGTTCAACCTTAACTGTCCTTGCTTTTGTAAAACAGATTTTCTCAAAGTGGGACTCTAGTCAAAACTTTTTTTTGTTCTGGTTTTGGATAGAGCAAGGAAGGGATTTTATGTTGTATGTGACCCAAAGAGTTGATGGCCCAGACGACCTCTCCCAGAGACACAGCAAGAAATGAGAGTGAGAGGAAATTTCACCTTTGACAGTCACCAGAACTGAGGTCCCCACTACAATACTACTATTGTTATAGCAAAATCCTTAATAGCCCCCACTTTCTGACAGTGGTATATGACAAAGGTCTGGGTGAATCTTCCCAATAGGGACACAGACAGCAGTAAAGAGTTTGAGTCCACATAATGCTAATATTTTTAGTTCTGAGTAGTTGTGACTTAGATCCCTCACATACCTACAGTGGGGACGGTAAGTATTCAGACCCCCTTAAATGTTTCACTCTGTTATATCGCAGCCATTCGCTAAAATCATTTCATTTTTTCCTCATTAATGTACACACAACACCCCATATTGACAGAAAAACACAGAATTGTTGACATTTTTGCAGATTTATTAAAAAAGAAAAACTGAAATATCACATGGTCCTAAGTATTCAGACTCTTTGCTGTGACACTCATATATTTAACTCAGGTGCTATCCATTTCTTCTGATCATCCTTGAGATGGTTCTACACCTTCATTTGAGTCCAGCTGTGTTTGATTATAGTGATTGGACTTGATTAGGAAAGCCACACACCTGTCTATATAAGATCTTACAGCTCACAGTGCATGTCAGAGCAAATGAGAATTATTAGGTCAAAGGAACTGCCTGAAGAGCTCAGAGACAGAATTGTGGCAAGGCACAGATCTGGCTAAGGTTACGAAAAAATTTCTGCTGCACTTAGGGTTCCTAAGAGCACAGTGGCCTCCATAATCCTTAAATGGAAGACGTTTGGGACGACCAGAACCTTTCCTAGAGCTGGCCATCCGGCCAAACTGAGCTATCGGGAGAGAAGAGCCTTGGTGAGAGAATTAAAGAAGAACCCAAAGATCACTGTGGCTGAGCTCCAGAGATGCAGTCGGGAGATGGGAGAAAGTTGTAGAAAGTCTAACCATCACTGCAGCCCTCCACCAGACGGGGCTTTATGGCAGAGTGGCCCGACAGAAGCCTCTCCTCAGTGCAAGACACATGAAAGCCCGCATGGAGTTTGCTAAAAAACACCTGAAGGACTCCAAGATGGTGAGAAATAAAATTCTCTGGTCTGATGAGACCAAGATAGAACTTTTTGGCCTTAATTCTAAGCGGTATGTGTGGAGAAAACCAGGCACTGCTCATCACCTGTCCAATACAGTCCCAACAGTGAAGCTTGGTAGTGGCAGCATCATGCTGTGGGGGTGTTTTTCAGCTGCAGGGACAGGACGACTGGTTGCAATCGAGGGAAAGATGAATGCGGCCAAGTACAGGGATATCCTGGAGGAAAACCTTCTCCAGAGTGCTTAGGACCTAAGACTGGGCCGAAGGTTTACCTTCCAACAAGACAATGACCCTAAGCACACAGCTAAAATAACGAAGGAGTGGCTTCACAACAACTCTGTGACTGTTCTTGAATGGCCCAGTCAGAGCCCTGACTTAAACCCAACTAAACATCTCTGGAGAGACTTAAAAATGGCTGTCCACCAACGTTTACCATCCAACCTGACAGAACTGGAGAGGATCTGCAAGGAGGAATGGCAGAGGCTCCCCAAATCCAGGTGTGAATAACTTGTTGCATCTTTCCCAAAAAGACTCATGGCTGTATTAGATCAAAAGGGTGCTTCTAATAAATACTGAGCAAAGGGTCTGAATACTTAGGACCATGTGATATTTCAGTTTTTCTTTTTTAATAAATCTACAAAAATGTCAACAATTCTGTGTTTTTCTGTCAATATGGGGTGCTGTGTGTGCATTAATGAGGAAAAAAATGAACTTAAATGATTTTAGCAAATGGCTGCAATATACCAAAGAGTGAAAAATTTAAGGGGGTCTGAATACTTTCTGTCCCCACTGTATATCCCCAAAAGTCACAGGTTTTGGTAGCTGCTGAAACTACTTGTGCAGAGGAAGAGAGTAAAACACTATTAGCCGCCTCCTTTTTTACTTGGATGACAAATCAAATGTTTTACAATTAAGAAAATTGCAGCGAGTCATTACTGTTTTAAATCATTCCTGCGGTCAGATTGTTTTCCAGTTAAAGTGGAATTCCACGCATTACCTAGCCAACTTAGAAATGACCTTTACTAACTAACCTGTGTAAGAAAGATGTACATACTTACCTATTTTCAGCCTGCTCTGTGTGGTCGAGTGATCTCGCTCCCCTGTGTCAGCCAGCATCAGCTGCTGGGAAGAGAAGAGATCGCTGACAGTGGATGGGCCATGGGACCCTATGGGTGAGGTCACCACTTCTGGGCGTTACTAACCATTATCAAATGCTCACTCCTCTCCCTTGCAGCTGCTGTTGGCTGACACAGGAGAGATCATGTGACCGGATTGTAGCAGGCTAAAAAAAGTGAAGTATTTACATCTCTCTTACACACTTTAGTTAGTACAGGTGTTAGGAGAGGGAGGAAGCATTTTTAAATTAGTTAGGTATAGTCTGGGATTCCGCTTTAAATAAAAGTGCTGTACTGGGGATGCTGGGGTGATAGGTTTAAAGCATTGGGTGCTATCATATTTACCAATAAATACAGATTTTTAGTACAACGGACATGCAGAAAGTGTAGAGTGATTTTTTATCTATATATTAGGTACAGCTTCATCATATGATTGGTGTGACAGTGATCAGGGATACTGACTGGTGACAGTATGTTAAAAAAAAATATATATATTTTCTTTTTTAAAGTGGTTGTTAAGCCACTCTAACATGTATGCACCATCAGCATTGTCTCCTATTGCAGTGTCCCCCTCTGTAAGTGATTTATAAACAAAAATGCTGTAAATACCTCATTTCAAAGCTGAGATCCGCGATCACATGACCCGCCAGCTCTCTTGTCAGTTGGGAGGGAAGGAGGAGAGGTGGAGACAGACGGCCGGTCATGTGATCGTGGATCACCGCTCTTAAATTAGGTATTTACAGCATTTTTTTTATAAATCACACACCGAGAGGGTTACTACAATTGGAGACAGTGCTGATGGTGCATACATGTTACAGTTATGGTGCATACATGTTACAGTTATGCAAGCAGCAGGAGGAGGAGGCGGCACTATCACAAGCTGACAGGCAGGGAGGGGAGGGGGGAGGTGGACACAGGAGCACAGAGGAGACAGAAAGCAGAGCTGCAGATGATGGAGGCACGTAAACAGCCATGATACACCATGGTCAGTTTATATAGGGGAGGGCAGAAACTGCCAGGATCAGCCAGGTTTTTTAGGTGTTACAGAGGGCCAAATGACACAGCACAAGCACTGTGTCATATAACATGCTTTAAAGGAGCAGGATCCATTTTTTTTTTTTGAGTTAACAAACGCTTTAACATTTTTGTTTATTTTTACATTTTTTTTTACATACTTTAATCAAAGTATTTCAGTGTCACCACAGTGACACTGTACAGTGGAACCTCAGTTTGCGAGTAATGCGGTTAACCAACGTTTTGCAAAACGAGCACTGTATTTCTAAAAATCCTAACTCAGTTTGCAAGTATTGTTTCTCAAAACGAGCAGGATTTAGGCCAAAAGCGGTGTGCAGTACCGCTTTTGGCCTGAGGTGGGGGGCGCCGGACCCTAACAGCGCCGATCGTTGGCATTTGGAAATGCACGGAAAGGCCCGAGGACAGTTCAGCTGACCTCGGCAAACCTCAGAAAAGGCTTGTGAACGGAGCCTTTCTGAGGTTTGCCATGGTCAGCCGAAGTGTGCTCAGGACTTTTCGGCCGTTTCCGAGGCTCTCCGGTGCCCCCCATCTCTGGCCGCATGCGGTATTGCATCCCATTGAATGCGGAACTAATTATTTTAGTTTCCATTGACTTCAATGGGAAAACTCACTTTGATATGCGAGTGCTTTGGATTACGAGCATACTCCTGGAATGGATTATGCTCGTAAACCGAGGTTCCACTGTACTACTCTGGGAGGTGATCAGGGAGTTTTATTTTTTTACACTTTGATTGCTGTTACAGTGATGATCACTGTAACAGCAATGTTTTGAACTGTCATTAATGGGTTTACATTCATAACAGTTGTGATTTACAATTGTGTGCTGTGATTGGCCCACAGCCATCACATGGATCAGAGCACTGTGATTGGCCCAGGTCCCATGTGATAGCTGTGGGCCAATCACAGCATCACTATAGGTAACACAGCTGTTATGAATGAATTTCATTCATAACAGCTTAGTTGACATCTATCATCTATCTATCTGACATGATCCTTTGATCGGCCATGTACCTAGAGCCCCAGGTGTGGCAAGCTGCATGCCACTAAGGGGCAGGATGCTGTAATGTATGTGATCCTGCCTGGCTATGCCACTCGCAAGTGGTTAAGGAGGGCAGTTGGGGAGGGGAAGTATAAATGCGTCTCAGCTGACTATTTTTACCACCCTACAACTGCAAGTGTATACTAAGCCTTATACTTTCTCTATTTTAGGTATTAACAGCATCCTGGTCTGTTACAAGTAAAGGATACACTTTAAAATTATTTATTTATTTCTTATGCTAAGAGGCATATTTATAAAGCATTGCAGATGACTTTCACTGGTGGTGAATCAGTCACTGCAATTTCACCTGCTTCGAATGCTTGTTGAATTTCAGGTTTACTGTTTACTAAACATGCCCCAAAGGGGGGGATTTACTAAGACTTGAGCACTCTGGTGCAGCTGTGCATGGTAGCCAATCAGCTTCTAACTCCAGCTTGTTCCATTAGGCTTTGAAAATAAAACCTGGAAGCTGATTGGTTTCTATGCTGAGCTACACCAGAATTTGCTCTCTCCAGTTTTAGTAAATCAACCTTAAAGTGTTTAGCTAAAGGTGGCAATGCAATACAAAATGCACATTGAGAGCAGGCATTTTTAATGAATATGCCTAGTGTTCAAACAGCAACTCCCTGCTAGGTGTGCACTAACAGCAGTCTCTACTGCCCCTGGGAAAAGTGATATTTGGTGTGTTTTTTTGTTTCCGAATGGGGTTTTAGTATTGAACTACCATGCTGTAACTGGGAGTCAATAATTTGGTCCTGTTGACTTTTTTTGGACCAGTTTGACAGGCGGTGCCACAGGTGTGGGTAAGTATGTGTTTTGAAGACTGTACCCAGGTAAAAGAAGAAAAAAAGTTTTTAAGTTCCTATATAGCAATCAAAAAAGTGCAATCTTGTCATATGTGACAGCTACATTTTATTACTGTCCTTTTAAAAAAGACCATAGAAGAACAAATGTTCATCATAAGGTGCCACAATATGCCCTCGGTGTACTATTCAACACCTAGATTGTGTCCCAGAAGGACGCTGAAATTTGTATGCAGATACTGTCTTTTGAAAAGTCGCTAGGACTGTTTTTTTTGAGAAATGTTTGTATGTATTTTCTTATATACTACCATGAATGAAAAACAATCTATGAATAGAGGCAACCTCTTAGTAATCTGCCTGTCCTCCATTCATAGAGCACTGTTTAATAATGAAAGCTATAGTATGGCTTCTATGAATGAAGGCGTAGTTGGCATTCTATATGAGTACCTGTCATGGGTCCAGTGCTTCTACTAATACCCACAGCACTGAAAAGTACAACTGTGGGGTATGAGAGGGGGGCAGAGGAGTTTGAGTTTTCCACCATTACAGCCATCGCCTGCACACCAGATATTTAAGATCAAATGTAAGTAACATCACTATGCTGTTTTTAAAGAAAGTATTTCCCCCTAAACTTAGGATTTAAGTTTTAGCTACTGAGCTCTGTAAACCAAGGATTTTAGCAAAGCAGCTAAGAAAAGCCTGGCAGACATGAAAAAGACTCCAGAGATTCACCTGCTGAAATGTAAATATACTTATATACTTATATGCAATATTTTATAATGAAAAATTTTGTTTGAGAATTTTTTCATTCTAAAATATAAAATTAATGAAGAAAGTGTTTCCTTCAGCAAAGTTCACAAACAGGGTTCCATTCTGAGCAGCAAGTGTATAATGAAAGGGAGTTTTCAGGGATCTCTCTCACAAGCCAGCATCTCTTTATTACGCAGAGTGTCTGTCACTGCCAACCTGTAATTGCCTTTAGTTTAGCAAATATTCAGCACACATCACCAGCTCTCCACACCAACGTCTACACTCAGTCAAGCAGAACAGCAGCTCTATCACAGATGACAGTTATTGACAGGGCCTTTGATTGGACTGTGCACTCTGAATATTTAGAAAGAAAATACTAATCATCAAACACCCATCCAATCATAAACCCCTACAGGTCTCACACAAGAGGCAGAAGTGTAGCATTCTTCTGTTAGCTGCATTCCATCACTTTGGCTGGATACACAATCTGAAAAATGAAGATTCCACACAAACATGTAAAAACACACAAGTTCTGTCTTAGCTGACACCGAGATTGATCAGACCATGACAAGGAACAGCTCCAAGACATTCTATACTAATGACAAATATCGATGCGGATTAACACAAATGTATACCCCGTGTACAAATTAAGCAAAGTAGTCACTGTAGCTCTCTAATGTCACATTTCGTAAGAGCCAATGAGGTACAGAATATAGGATTTGGTTGGTAAAATTAGGTCAAAATGGGGCCTGACAATCCAATCCCTAAGTTATTATTAAGTCACTTTAAATTTAATTTTACACTAAAAAGCAATCTTTTCTGTTTTAAAAAAATGTGAATATTCCCATTACATACTATTTTTTTTAATGTTATCATATATCCCAGTTTTTCTCATCTCCAGTCCTCAAGGCGCCCCAACAGGTCATGTTTTCAGGATTTCCCTCAGATGAAACAGCTGTGGTAATTACTAAGGCAGTGAAGCTGATCAAATCACCTGTGCAAAATAATGGAGAGCCTGAAAACAAGACCTGTTGGGGCGCCTTGAGGAGTGGAGTTGAGAAACACTGATATATCCTGTATGTTGTGTATATGCATTATATTTACTTTTCTTCCCCCTTTTCACACTTGTTCACTTTGCGATATCCTCCTGACCACACCACCCCGTTATCCCCTTTACAAATACATGGATTCTGTGAGCTGGTATCTGTACATACAATATACAGTGTTGGAAACTGCCTAGCATACCTGGATTTGCCAAATCTGTATTAAACTTAGCTCGCTATTCTCAGCTTCCTGTGATCTGAAGATTTCCTAGGTCCTGCTCTCTGATTGACAGCTAGATCAGCGTTTTGAGCTAAAATAATGTAACTTATGTGTGTTACCTAAATTAGAATTTCTGAAAAATGGTGCATAAGATTTCAGTACATGAAGTGCGATCACTAATTAATTGTACATGAATCACTGATACAGTATGTGCTTGTTGGTGAGAGTTATGGTGCTGTGACATACTTTAAAGTAAAATTAATGGCGACTTTTTTTTTTTTACATTTACGATAACCCCTGTCAGCTTTTTTTGCCATTTGTGTCCCCATTGGGTAGATTTCCCCTTACGTTCTGTTCCATAGCCATAACAGCCTCACGAGTGTTCTAATCCTTTTCCACCTAATTCATAACTAAAAAGATTGTTTAGTTTAGTTATACTTTAAAGCGGAACGCAACCCAAAAGAGGAAGTTCCGCTTTAAGTCGTCCCCCCCCCCACCGCTGCCAAATTTAGCATGTCATTTTTTTGGGGGGAGTGGATACCTAGTTTTGACAGGTATCCACTCCCACTTCCGTTTGGATCACCTAGGCAATCTGAGTGGAAGTTCTCCTCTCCCCCTCCCTCCCTACAGTCTTCTGGGACCTGCGACAAAGTGCAGCGGAGCTTGCGCATGCACAGTGGGCAGCTGGCTGTGAAGCCAAAAGCAGCATAGCCAGCTCCCCACAGTTAGGATGCCACTGCCGGGAACCTGAAGGCTACTGAACAACTAGCCCAGGTGAGGACAGAGCTGGATCCCTGGACATGTAAGTGTCCTTTTATTAAAAGTCAGCAGCTACAGGATTTGTAGCCGCTGACTTTTATTTTTTTTTCCAGAGTGAACCTTCTGATTAAGCTTGAGCATTAGTGAAACATTTTTAATACGGGTACACTTTAATGTCTAAGCAAAACTAAATAACAGCCATTTTCTCTGAGCCTATTAATTTGGTATTTTGAAGGCGTAATGAGATCATTAAAGAAGAACTTAGGTATGGATATTTTTACATACTGTATTTACTTTTTTGCATTGGTCCAGTGTGGACCAATGTAACTATGCATACACCATACCTGTGGGATCCTCTCTAGAAGTTGGAAATCACTGTAGTAGACACTGTTAGCACAGTGGCTTCCACTAAATTTCGGGTCTTGTGCCATCCTGCTGCATTGTGAATACAAAAGGTCACCTGCTCAGCACGGGTGCCATTCAGAGAAGGCTTAGCATTTTCTCAATAAAGGTAAAAGCATTGAAAAAGGTAAGGCATTGAAAAAGTAAAGCGTAAAAGTTACTCCCCCCCCCCCCCCTCGTCCAGTCAGAGAACTCTTTACATCCATTGAGAAAATGCAAAATGACCTCTGAATGGTGCTCAAGCTGAGCAGTTGACCTCCTGTGCAACTGGGTAGCAGGGTTGGCATGGGACCCAGAAGCTAGAGGATGTCACTGTGCTAGCAGTGTCTGCCAGATTCTAGAGGGATCCCACAGGCATGGTGTATACATATTTCTATTGGTCCAAGCTGGGTCAATGTAACTATGTAAAAATATTTAGAAATACGTCTTCCAACACAAATGGAAGGAAAAACAAAAATATAAACAAAAGGAACTAAATAGTTGTGATATGTGATAGGTTCTGAGCTGATCATGGGGTTGAACACTGGCACAATACATGGGTCACTAGCCAGGAGATCCATAGCACACGCCTCTAATTACCAGGCCAAGAATAACACTGTTTTATACTATACTGTCAGCTTAAAACCTTTTAGAATACAAGGGTCACAAAGATTTAAATACATTTTACCTTAGTGCAGACAGGATTACAACTATGAATGTGTCACTGATCTTTGATTTACACTGAGTTTGCCTTGTCAAACGTGGCATTTCATTGCTGGCACATTCTATAGCAGAGCCCGATACTGCCAAGCTGATGGTGTGACTGTGCATTTCCATTATATCCACTAACCGCAGCAGAAGGATGAGTCATAGCTCAGATCGATGCATAAACCACTACTATATACCATATAGCCTGCACCCAGCCCACAAGGGGTCACTGCTTGGCCTATGGCTTAGAACTAATTAAAGTAGCTTAACAAATTGGTGGCCCTGTTTAACTTCTCTACATTATTGTATCAAAATAATCAATTTGAAACAATGCCAGGGCTAAAAAAACAGACAAATACACACTTGAAATTCTAAGGGTACCTGCGCTTAAGCTGCTTTTCTCTATAGCTGCAGATCATGATAATTGAGAAAAAAATTTGAGACTGATAAACACTTTTGAGTATTGGAAGTGCTCATTTTTACTTGAACAGTTATCTCATTTTCACCATAATAAATGTATGATCATTTCACCAGTATGTGCTGCAGTTACATATCAGACACTGTAAAATCCTTTTCCTGGAGTCCTTTGAGGAGAACAGGAATGAATAGACTGTCGGGTTATACTACCCCTCATGGGCAAAATAAAGAATGGCAACAAAAACACTTTAGTCAGCACAGAATAACCACACCCAAAACCATCATGCCTCAATTTTGTGGCAAAGTAGTACTAAGAACATGAAAATAAATACAAAGAGGTGGGACCTGTGTTTCTCAGTGGACTCCAAGGAAAGTATTTTACTGCGAGAACAATAAGCCTATTCAATTTCTCATCCTTTGAGGGAATTCATAACCTGCAGTTAAAAGCGCTGCCCGGCTCTGAGGGACCTGTTCCCCAAAACTGGCTTCAGATGAGGCCTGAATGTCTGCCTGAAATAACGTAGAAAAAAAAAGCAGAAGACCACGCACTTGAATGGAAAAACATCAAGACACACAGACCTAAAATAGTGCAGCTTGAGAGGAAAGGGTGGCACCCAAACTTAAAGACCATGGGTTTGGAGATTTTGGAACAAGTAGCCAGAGTACCCTCATAGGGTCCATCCAAAATTACAAAAGCCATCAATCTTCCTGAAAAGAAGTGGCTGAGAGATTGACTCTCACAGCCCAAAACACTTCCAGACAGACAATGGAGAAAATTTTCCTTTTGGGAAACTAGAGTCATATAGAGAGACAGAAGAACAATGTCCTGGTTGAGGTAAAAGGCAAACTTACCTTAAACAAGAAGAAAGTCCTGGGTCTCAACACCACCTTGTTGCTATGCAAAACCAGAAAGGGTTCCTTGCAGTAAAAAGACACCAGTTCAGACACTTGTCTCACAGAGACACCACCTTGTGGTCAAGAGTAGAGAGAGGAATGTCTCTAAGGTATTCACACAGTGGGCTTTGAAGCACAAGAACAGATTCAGGTCACTGAATCAAAGGGGGAGCGCAAACAAACTGAAAAATTCAGAAAAAAAAAAACCTATCAAGTGCAGCCTCACTGTGCCCATCAAACGCGGCCACTGTGCCATCAAACATAGCCACTGTGCCCATCAATTGCAGCCACTGTGCCCATCAAACTCAGCCACTGTGCCCATCAAACGCAGCCACTGAGCCCATCAAACGCAGCAACTGTGCCGTCAAATGCAGCCACTGTGCCCATCAAATGCAGCCAGTGTGCCATCAAATGCAGCCACTGAGCCCATCAAATGCAGCCAGTGTGCCATCAAACGCAGCCACTGTGCCCATCAATAGCAGCCACTGTGCCATCAAATGTAGCCACTGTGCCATCAAAGGCAGCCACTGTGCCATCAAACACAGCCACTGTGCCAATCAAACGCAGCCACTGTGCCCATCAAACGCAGCCACTGTGCCCATCATTGCAGCCACTGTGTCTATCAAACGCAGCCACTGAGCCCATCAAACGCAGCAACTGTGCCATAAAATGCAGCCACTGTGCCCATCAAATGCAGCCAGTGTGCCATCAAATGCAGCCAGTGTGCCATCAAACGCAGCCACTGTGCCCATCAATAGCAGCCACTGTGCCATCAAACGCAGCCACTGTGCCCATCAATAGCAGCCACTGTGCCCATCAATAGCAGCCACTGTGCCATCAAACGCAGCCACTGTGCCCATCGACAGCAGCCACAGTGCCATCAAACGTAGCCACTGTGCCATCAAACGTAGCCACTGTGCCATCAAACACAGCCACTGTGCCCATCAATTGCAGCCACTGTGCCCATCAAATGCAGCCACTGTGCCCATCAAATGCAGCCACTGTGCCCATCAAACGCAGCCACTGTGCCCATCAATAGCAGCCACTGTGCCATCAAACGTAGCAACTGTGCCATCAAACGCAGCCACTGTGTCATCAAACGCAGCCACTGTGTCATCAAACGCAGCCACTGTGCCCATCAACAGCAGCCACTGTGCCATCAAACGTAGCCACTGTGCCATCAAACGCAGCCACTGTGCCATCAAACACAGCCACTGTGCCCATCAATTGCAGCCACTGTGCCCATCAAACGCAGCCACTGTGCCCATCAAACGCAGCCACTGTGCCCATCAAACACAACCACTGTGCCCATCAAATGCAGCCACTGTGCCCATCAAATGCTGCCATTGTGCCCCATCAAATGCTGCCACTGTGCCCATCAAATAGTGCCATATCAAATGCTGCCACTATGCCATCAAATGCTGCCACTGTGCCCATCAAATAGTGCTACATTAAATGCTGCCACTGCCCATCAAATGCTGCCACTTTGCCCCATCAAATGCTGCCACTGTGTCCATCAAATACTGCCACTGTGTCCATCAATAGCAGCCACTGTGCCATCAAATGTAGCCACTGTGCCATCAAAGGCAGCCACTGTGCCATCAAACACAGCCACTGTGCCAATCAAACGCAGCCACTGTGCCCATCAAACGCAGCCACTGTGCCCATCATTGCAGCCACTGTGTCCATCAAACGCAGCCACTGAGCCCATCAAACGCAGCAACTGTGCCATAAAATGCAGCCACTGTGCCCATCAAATGCAGCCAGTGTGCCATCAAACGCAGCCACTGTGCCCATCAATAGCAGCCACTGTGCCCATCAATAGCAGCCACTGTGCCATCAAACGCAGCCACTGTGCCCATCAACAGCAGCCACAGTGCCATCAAACGTAGCCACTGTGCCATCAAACGTAGCCACTGTGCCATCAAACACAGCCACTGTGCCCATCAATTGCAGCCACTGTGCCCATCAAATGCAGCCACTGTGCCCATCAATAGCAGCCACTGTGCCATCAAACGTAGCAACTGTGCCATCAAACGCAGCCACTGTGTCATCAAACGCAGCCACTGTGTCATCAAACGCAGCCACTGTGCCCATCAACAGCAGCCACTGTGCCATCAAACGTAGCCACTGTGCCATCAAACGCAGCCACTGTGCCATCAAACACAGCCACTGTGCCCATCAATTGCAGCCACTGTGCCCATCAAACGCAGCCACTGTGCCCATCAAACGCAGCCACTGTGCCCATCAAACACAACCACTGTGCCCATCAAATGCAGCCACTGTGCCCATCAAATGCTGCCATTGTGCCCCATCAAATGCTGCCACTGTGCCCATCAAATAGTGCCATATCAAATGCTGCCACTATGCCATCAAATGCTGCCACTGTGCCCATCAAATAGTGCTACATTAAATGCTGCCACTGCCCATCAAATGCTGCCACTTTGCCCCATCAAATGCTGCCACTGTGTCCATCAAATACTGCCACTGTGTCCATCAAATAGTGCCACTGTGACCACCCCACCCGCTCACCGTCTGCCCGGCACTTACCCTGTCTTGGTGGAGGGTCAGGCAGCGGGTGATGGCGAGTGGTGGGACCTTGCAGCGGGTCAGACAGCGGCTCCTGTGTCCTCCATGCATCTCCTCCCCTTCTCCCGATAGGCATTCAATCGTAGCGCCGGTCATTTCAGCCAATCAGGTGACGGGTAACAGACCCACGCACCTGATTGAATGAGAGGTGGTTCAGTGTTAGGAAAGCGAATATTCATTCACTTTTCTAACACACCTGGGTGAACTGCGAGCGCAATGCTTTGTGCTCGCAGTTCACCTTTTTTGAAGCCTATTAGAGCCTATGGCTCGAATCAGGTGCTTCAAAAACACCCCCTGCAGCTGGAATTCAGGCACTCGGCGTCCGTAAAGGGGCCGGACGCCTGAATAGGGATTGGCTACAGCGGCCTCATAAGTGCCTATCAAAGCAGCCTCACCAGTGCCCATCAATGCAGCCTCACCAGTACCCATAAGAGCAGTCTCAACAGTGCCCATCAGTGCAGCCTGATCAGTGCCCATCAATGCAGCCCCACCAGTGTCCATCAATGTAGCCTCATCAGTGCCCATTAATGCAGCTTCACTTCACCAGTGCCCATAAGCACAGCCTGACCAGTGCAGGGAATCAGAGAGAGGAGAGGAAGAGGCGAGCAGGCCGGATCATCACAGAGTGGGGATCGCCCGCTGTGACAGCTTAGATTTGAATCTCCAGATGCTCGCAGTCACACAAAGTCCCGCCTCCTGGATTGGCTCCTATGATAGATGTCGCACGTCCCAGCATTGGACCAGTTTGCTGTCTATCAAAGGAGCCAATCCAGGAGGCGGGAATTTGTGCAACTGTCTGCGGGAGGCTAGCGATTCAAATCAAAGCGGTCATAGCAGGCGATGCCGGCCTGATACCCCTCCAATCTGTGGCACCCGGGGCGGACTGTCCCCCCCCCGTTGGTACGCCACTGGCTTTGGCGCCCCCCCTCTGCCTCAGCTCGCAGCACCCTGTGCACCCATCTAAGATTGGCCCTATGTGTCGTGTATATTCCAGGAAGCTAAGGGAGGACAGTGCATGTCATTCCCCTAGTCAAATGATGTGCAAGGGTGGTGTGGCCAGACAATTTTGTAAAAAAATAAAAACATAATCCATGCAGAGAGGTGGAGAGGAATGATCATGGTTTAGACTGGCTGCCCTCCAGCTGTTGTAGAACTTCAAGTTCCATCATGCCTCTGCCTATGAGAATCATGCTTTTAACTGTCGGCCTTGTAAAGCCTCATGGGACTTAGGATGTAGTTCTACAACAGCTGGAGGGCTGCCAGTTGTTTGGCACCTGTGGTTTAGAGGGTGAAGATCTAAGGTGAGTATTAATCCCTTTAGTTCTACTTGCACTGCTGCGCAGATGTAAATGTGAACCTTTCCTTAGTGTGCATGAAGCCCCAGGCTTATACAAAGCATGTACAGCTTGCTGAGCTTAGTTCCTCCCTGTGCACATGTATGGTGTGATCAGGACACCATTGTCAATGCTGTGCCCCCCCTCCTCCCGGCACTAACACTACACACTCAAACAGCACAGATAGGAAAGTACTATAGAAAGGAGAGTTCGATGTATTACTGGGTACAGGCATCTGGATGTGCAGTTGCTGGGAACTCAGCGCTCGGCCCGAGAGAGCAGGAAATAAGCGAGATCCCATCCTAATGATTGTTCCAAAGTGGAAGACGCTGAACCTGCCTTTGCCAATCAGAGAACGTAGCGCAAAGCAGGGACATGACAGCTGGTCAATCGTCTTCCTCTTCATACTACAAGCTGCACAGGCGGGATTGGTCTTTCTTTCTGCAGCATGTTAGTGTCTCCTGGCTGCTCAGGGCAGGAGAGGAGGGGCAGGAGAGAAGTGGTCGCAGCCACAGCTCAAAGTAGCCCCAGGGCGGGCGGCCTACTGGTAAATTTCCAGATTTCCCGATAGGCCAGTCTAGCCCTGACCATACCTAAACATCAGCTTTGACTGTTTCCCAAAACAATTACATCCAAATATGCCTTGAATGATATGTCTTAAATGATAACTGGTATTGTAACTAGTGTGCTTTTTTTATATCTCAATCGAACTGTCAGGCCATTAAATTGCTGATGTCATAGCTGATCACATGTGTAGCACCATGGCAGCTGCAGATCAAACACAGGCTAAGATGGCAGCTTTCTTGGCTGTAAAGCATAGGAGAGTTTAGTACCGCTTTACCTAAGATACCCATGCATGAGGCTGTCATTGCCTCCGACTAAGAATACTAGTTGACTTGCTGTTATGTACATCTTCCAACTCAGATGAATCTTTATAATAGGTATTGAAAAAGTAAGGAATAGCATAGCCGCCAGGCAAATCGTAGTTTCAGAAGCAAGCACAGTAAAGGTACCCTTTATATTTCTCTTATTATTGAGGGCCTAGGTTAGCTGTTAGGGAGATCGAACAGATAATTTACATGACGTGATCAAGGTAAAAGTGAAACTCCTGAATACATTGTATTTATATTAAATATTCTCAGTAAAAGTAGAGAAGAGGGGAATGAAAGCTAGAACTATATCCGACTTCAACTGGTTATTGTAAATACCCAAGGGATCTGAAGAATCCATTCTGCTTCACACAATAGATGAAGAAGGTTTAGAGTTCCACAATGCACAGCATATGAGAATTCCCAGCACCCATCATGAAAGTAATTTTTATCACAATTCAGAAAGCACCGGTGTTTTAAAGATTGCAGTTTGGAGCATACAAACTGCCAAACACTGGAGATCCGATTCAGCTGAAAGCTAAATACTAAAAAGACACTGAAGATCTTGTGTTCAGGAACAGACTTGTGCTCGGCATTACCAACTCGGCTTTGAAAACTGAGGTTCTAGCTACAATGCCCTCTGCCATCTACAAAATCAAAGTGACAACTAAAGTACACGTAGGATCTATGGCCTCTAGTGCACCTGAAAGACCAGTAGAAGCTGTATCTCAGTGTATAAAATTCTACTATATCCAAAACTTTTTTTTGTATAGTTCTGAAGAGATAGTGGGGAGGAGTAAGAACACAGACAGCAATAAAACTATGAGGGAGGTTCTGACTCTTCTCCACTATAGCCAAAAACAAAACAAAAAACACATTTTAGCTGGAATTCTGGTGAAAAGAATGTTCAGAATCAACAAGTGTTAATTTGAATTCTGAAATAAACCTAACTGGTCTTAAAAATGATCCTTCCATCTTATGTTTTAAATATCTGTTACATTTGACCTGTGCTTTTCTCAACATAATTGCTATCCGCAATGGCACATTTTCATTTCAGGATATAAGTGGGCCTATCTGCTTCTCCAAAAGACTGTATATTTTTGTTATTACATATCTTCTATTAAGGACAAGATTTGTTTTCTTACTCCCGACTAGTCATCTGATCCGGTGCCCCTGTGTCAGTCAGCAGCAGCTGCAGGGGAGAGGAGGGAGTGCCGACAACATATGGGTCATAGGAACTTATTGGTGATATCACTGCTCCAGGCTTTACTAGCCAGTGTCGATTAACTCACCTCTCCCCTGCAGCTGCCACTGTCTGACACAAGCGATCACGTGACTGGACCGGGCTGAAAATAGGTAAGTATATACGTCTTTCTTACACTGGTTAGTCAGCATAGGTGTTAGCAGAGGGATCCAACGTCGTCCTCACACTGGCTAGTTCTTCACTAGCCATAACTGTGGGAAGCCAGCTATACTGCTTGCGGCATACGCGACAGAAGTTACTTGCACATCACACACCTATAAAAGAACAGTTAACATACTTATCTTTCCTGCTGCCCACACTGCTATACACCACTCTGTTCACAAGGAATGGTCCCCTGCAGTCTGCTGATAGGGCGACACTTCTAGGGAATCTCATCTACTGGTTTCTTCCTCTGACCTAAAAGTGAACCAGTGCCAAGACTATGCATACTAAAATATTTACAGTGTCTGAATAAGCAGTGAAAGCACTTTAAAACAAGCCCCCATTCATGTCAGTGAGGCCCGGAACGGAAAAGACAGAAAGAAAAAGTAGTGCGTAGTTGCTCTGCCGGGAGTAGGCTGGCCCACAAGTGGCGGGCAGTGGAGAAGTACTGGTAGGACGGATAGGGTAAGGATTGCGGACACAAAAAAAAAGAAGAAAAATAAATAAATAAAATGTGAGAGGTACAGGTGCTTTGAGGGTCTGCTGGGGTGCACAGTTGAAACAGGGGGTCTGGGATATGAGTTGCAAGGGTGAGTATGTGGAGATCTTCTCGGTATGGCCCTTTAAAAAAAAACAGCTGAGCACTGGTTAAAACTTATAGGAGGAGTTTCAGGACCTCTGACCCTTTGTCTGGACAGTGCTGATTGGCCCTGTGCTGATCACAGGCACCCCCAAGAAAAAAAACTCTAGCAATACACACCAAACTGAGCATATGCAGAGTGTCCCCAAGGCTCTGTTCTACTGTGGAAGTAGGGAAGGATCAGAAAAGACAGGATCAAACCGCCTTTTTACACAATACACAGGATTAACCCCTTAGGTTCCACAGTGAGTATAACAAGCATGCTTTACTGCATATACAGACTGATTTTACTGTTGTGGGTTTAGTAACACTTTAAACCCAAGAACATAATACAAGGTATACTGCAGCATACCAAGCCTTAAATGTTGTAATTGCATTAGTGTCAGGGCCTGGACTTGAACCTGGGACCTTTGTTAGTGTCAGGGCCTTGACTTGAACCTGGGACCTCTGTTGTGTCTGCAATGACTCTTCTCACTGAGCTACCTGAGATGCTGGACAGCAGCCTGTCTGATCCATTGGACAACCCTGACTTGTGCCTTGACTTCTGCTGAACCTTGAACTCTTTGCTCCTCTCATGAACTTCCTTAAGCCATGTTTCTGCACTTCCTGTTTGCCAAATTATTGTGCTCTCTCCAGCCAATACTTTGCTCTGTCTTCCCTTCTGCCATCCTTATCTTTGCCACCACTTGTTTCCAAGCCTTAGATTGTTCTTCTGCCTGATCCCAAACTGCATACTTCTGTTTGATCCTTACCTGTTATATCCGTTATTGGACACTGGCTTGCTTACCTCCTGGTGGGGCAATCCTGAGAACCACGACCTGGTACAAACACGCAGCTAACTCTATCTACACCATCAGGAGCTCTGGTGAACACTGGTTATTACTTAGACCCCACACCTCAAGTGAGCCTGCGTCATCCGCTAGTGTGACCCACTTGTATACCTATCCCTCTGGAAGTCCCGCTACTACTTATGCAAATGATCTTCGAGCCTGAGCCCTGATCGTAACAATTAGCTTTTTTTTTTTTTTTTAGATTTTTTTCCATTATTTTCACCTTGGCGCCAGACTAGTAACAACCTTCCTGTCTTTGAATGGCTCCACTCTGGATGGGGGAGTTATTACACCTTTGGACATCAGCATTGTCAGTCTGGGGAGTTAGTGATGTTAGATGCACCAGCAGATTTAGATAAACGTGACTAACAAATGAATGTCTAACTCTTTCTAAAACATATTAGGCTGCTACAGCAACAGTTTTTTTTGTTTTGGATAGAGGTTTTACTAAAACTAATAAAGGCTGACTATTGTAAGAACCCTTGTTAGTGGTAATTGGTTTGTCTTATCCCTCTTACAGCGACTTTTGCTGGACAGCTTGTTCTGATAAGTGCAGTTGAAAAAACAGACTTACAAGCAAGATCACCAGATGAAAATAAAGGGAAAAAAAACAAAAACAAATGCAGGCACTACATTTGAAAATTGGTAAGCTACAATGTAATACATTGTTGGTTTTGGATTTAACACTGCTTTGAATTACTATGTGGTCATTTTAGGTTATGAGTATATATGGAAATATGATATACTGAAATTTTTGATAACCTGACAAAACAACGCAAAAGAACAGTTATAAAACATTTCTAATAATATTTATGTTAAAATTTGTCCTGAAATTTTAGTCTCATCGCGATTCTCATCACAATTGTGAGGACATTGCAGAGCAGACACATGGTCAGGATGAAAAGTCAAACCACAACATTGATGTGTGTGAATTTTATTGCAACATATTTATATTTGAGTTGAGTGTACCTTTCCCAATAAGTCTGAAGGTGTAGACAATACAGAGTGAGCCACATACAGAGCTTATTGAGCGAGTGATGCTGAATCACATGTTCAACAGAGAGGGATATTGATTAAAGGTCACCAGGAAGCAGCACTACTCAGAGTCTCTTCTGTTTCTCATGGGGATCGGAAGTCGTGAAATAAAATTAGTGGAGATAACAAACACTTATGAGCACATCCACATGGAGCTCATGCAGACATGTGACTGTGCTCAAACGTGTTCTTTAGCGCATTACAGTATACCGTATGGAGGAGCGGTTTCTGATATCGCTTTATTCAATTACAGTCTTACAGTATAAAAGGTCAGACGTGTAGCATTTCTGATGCACATTAGCGATAAGTGTAGAAAAATGGATTTAGCACAGATAGCATGCTGGGATAAGAGTCAGGTGATGTGCTAATCATTTAATGTATGCAGTGTAATTGGTTTGAAGCAATATGGCACTGAGTAACTAATAAGCTATGACCCACAAAGACAAAACTCAGGTAAAGTCCAACTAGACCGCTGTGAGTGCAGGCAGAGACAGGGAGCTCCTCCTAGCTCCAAGCTGCAGCAATGTCAAAGGAAAAGATCCATTGCACATCATATAGCAGACCCATGTGCATGAAGTGAAATGAATGGCAGCCTCAGCGTTTTGCTCCCCCCCTTGGAGCTTAATCATGGGAAATATGATTTAGCTCCAGGGGGTAGAGCAAAACGCATTGGGGACATGGCCTTGCTGAAGTCTGGGCTGGGGCTGCCATTCATCTCACTTCATGCACATGGGTCTGCTTCATGATGTGCGGCTTATGGATCTTGTCCTAAATAATAAGCTGCTTTATGACTTCTGCAGCCACAAATTCTAATACTTGATATGGGTTAAATGAAGAATGTAGATTTTATATGCAGGAAAGTGAGGGGAAAGCTTCATACATGACCTACCTAACTACTAATAGCCCTGGGCTACTGAAAAGTAAACCAGTTGGCAAGGTACTTGCCAACTGAAAACCAGCATGAGAGTCTGTCTCTTGCATCACAAAGCAGAGAACTAAGGATAGGTGGGGTTTTCTGAAATGAAAAAGTGATTATTTTTCTTAGCTCTGCAGCAAAGTACTTAAACTTAAATAAATCGAGGACTGCGTCCCCCTGACAAATGTGGTGCCCCTTCATTAAGAGGAGGACTTGTTCATGGGCTTGGAGGATGTGGGGGTGCAAGATTTATCAAGGTATGGAGCCCGCAGGGCTAGGTGGCCACAACAAATGTCCCCCTGACAAGTGGGGTACCCCTTCAATGAAAGGAGGACTTGTTCATAAGCTTGGAGGATATGGTGGTGCAAGATTTATTAAGGAATCAAGTCCACAGTTTTGCCACCCAGGACTAGGTAGCCTCAATAGATGCCCCTCTGACAAGCGGGGTGCCCCTTCATGGAGAGGAGGACTTGTTTGTGGGCTTGGAGGATGTGGGCTGCAGGATTTATCAAGGAATGGAGTCCCCAGTATTTCCACCTGCGACTAGGTGGCCACAACACATGGCCCCCTGACAAGTGGGGTGGCCCTTAATTGAGAGGAGGACATGTTCATGGGCTTGGAGCATGAGGTGGTGCAGGATTTATCAAGCAATAGAGTCCCTAGTTTTTGCCTTGGATTTGGAGGCCTGGGAGAAATGAAAGGAATTCCTCCTAGCCTCTGGGGTAAAGACTTCAGTAGTCTGAAGCTTAGCCTTCCTTTGTTATGAAAGTGTGTGATCAGGAAAGGTTTTAACAGTCTGGGGACTTTTAAGAAAACCCAGGCTAATAATCTTAGGTATGGCAGACACAGGTTGCTCCAGGTCAAGGCACATGCACAATGCCAGCAAGGACCAATATGGTGTCCTCAAGCTTCGGAATAATGTCAAAAGACCGAGACTCCTTATGTACCAAGTCATCAAACACAGAAAAGGTACATTCTGCTTCATTCTCAGCTGATTGTGAGAAGCAGGGGCAGCCAGAGAGAAATCAGAGATGGACTCTGGAGTAAAGGGCGTGGATAGACACTTGCGGCCCTTGCATTTTGAGTTAGCTAACATGACTAAAATTTTTCCTGAAAACGCTTCCTGGATAGAAGAGGGGAGGGAGCCACCCCTCAAGGGGTTAAGAGGCATTGTGACCGAAGACAGGCAGGAATCAGCGGTCCAAAAAATCAATGTCCGGTCCCTTAGATGGTACACTGCAAGCCTTCCAGGAACTCTTGGGGGATTGTAAGCTGTCAAGCTCCACAGGACTGCTGCCCCTGCACTTATGATCCACTGTGCTAAATATTTAAATGAATAATCCTCACAATGGGTACTCACAAGTAGGGCCGGTACAAGGCAGGGGCAGAAGGGGTGGATTCCCTGAGAAGTATGATTTTCTATAGGAGGGGGGCGCAGGTGAAGTGCTGGCGATGTGCTTCACACCTGTGTCATTATACACACTAGCCGGTGCCTCTGTAGCCAAAAAAATGTCTGTAAGTGTGCCGAATGTGCTCCTGCATCCGGCACAACAAGCCCTGGCTTCACCTCCCTTCCCTGTCAGCTTTACTGTTCACTCCCACTACGGAGGAGCCTCGTAGTCCCAGTGTTCTGTCAAATTCTCCAACCCGTCAGCAACTCCAACCACTTACATCTGGTTTCTTCAAATCAGCAGTAATTGGAGTTTTTGAGGAATTGGTGGTTGGACACAACATCGGCAACCAAATAGAGTCCAGTGCAGGATATTATGAGCGGAGATTCTTACTCTATAGATACTAGCCAACAAAATGGCTGCCTCTGA
Organism: Lithobates clamitans; assembly: GCA_037952925.1. Taxonomy (NCBI): domain Eukaryota; kingdom Metazoa; phylum Chordata; class Amphibia; order Anura; family Ranidae; genus Lithobates; species Lithobates clamitans. The sequence goes on from JBBGZY010000342.1 coordinate 1,565,779, forward strand.
GGTGACTACAACTTTTTCCTTGATAGCCGTTCTTCCTGTACTGGACTCTATTCAGTTGTCCGTGTTGTGTCCAATCACCAATTTGTCAAAATCTCCAATTACTAAGGTTTTAAATAAACCGGAAGTGACATGGTTGGAGTTTCTGATTGGTTGGAGAAATTGACAGAACACCGGCTGGCGGCGTGACATCACTCATCACCGGAGGCGGGGTGGGACCACTCAGAGGGGAGCAAAGAGCTGTGGCGGCGCTGCAACCTAGTGAAGCTGAGGAGCCTGGCTCTAGTTGGAAGCTGGAAGTGGAAAGCAGTGTGGGTAGGAGGTGGGCATCTCCGAGCCGCAATCCCGGTCCCCTTCAGCAGTGGTATCTCTCCCGCCAGCTGCCACACAGGCAAGTTTACAAATTGGCTCCTCCTTAGCTCTGACAGGACAACATGAGGAAGAGCGTCGGAAGAAGGGCATCACAAAGTGATGTGCTGCACTGTATCTGAGGTCTGTGTGTGTGTGTGTGTGTGTGTGTGTGTGTGTGTGTGTGAGGAAAGCTACTGTCAAGCTGAGGGAAGGGAGAGCTGCACTGAGGACACAAGAGGAGGAATGAGAGTATTTGTAGGGAGAAAATGATTACTTCTAGGTGGGATCGAAATGGGGGGGGGGGGATATTTGTGCTAGGAAGGGAATTCTGGGGGGAGGGGTTGTGCTGGGATGGAGCATTTGAGGGTGCCAGGATAAGATTTTTTTTCTAGTAGGGGTATTTGGGGGGGGAGGGTTGTGCTAGAAGAGGTGATGGGGGGATTTGTGCTAGGATAGAAAGTATTGGGACTGTTAGAAATGGGGATTTGGGGGAGAATTTCTGCTAGTAGGGATGATGGGGGGTATTTGTTCTAGAGGGGAAATTTGGGGGGAGGATTTGTGCTAGGGGGGATTTAGGGGGGTCAGGGGTAAGATTTGTACTGGGGGGATGAGGATTTTTGCCAGGAGGGGGGATTTGTGCTTTGGGGGTGGGGGAGAGAGAATTTGTGCCAGGAGGGAGGATTTGTGCCATGGAGAAGAGGATTTGTGCTAGGAGGGGGATTTGTGTGGGGGGGTTGTGCTAGAAGAGTTGATGGGGATATTTGCGCTAGGTATAGAAAATATTGGGGCTGTTAGAAATGGGGATTGAGGGGGGGGGGAGAATTTATGCTTGTAGGGATGATAGGGGGCATTTGTGCTAGAGGGGAAATTTGGGGGAGGATTTGTGCTAGGAGGGGGATTTTGGGGGGTGATGGGTAAGATTTGTGCTAGGATGGGAAACTTGAGACGTGGAAGAGGATTGGATTTGTGCTAGGAGGAGGGATTTGGAAGGGGGATTTGTGCAAGAAGGGGAAACTATTTTGGGGGGGGTTGGAGGAGAGGATTTGTGCTAGTAGGGATGATTGATGGGTATTTGTGCTAAGAGGGGGGAGGATTTATGCTAGTTGGGATGACTGGGGGTATTTGAGGGGACATTTGGGGGAGGAGAGGATTTGCGCTGGGAGGGGGGTTTGGAGAGGGGGAGGATTTGCGCTTGGAGGGGAAATTTGAGGGTGAGGCTGTGTGCTAACAGGGTGGTTTTTTGGGGAGGGATAGTTGTGCTAGCATGGAACATTTGGGAAGAGAGTTGATTTGAGCTTAGAGAGAGGATGGGGAAAAGATTTGTGCTGAGAGGGGTGATTTCAGCAGGGAGAGATTTGTATTGGGAGGAGGGGGAATTTTTGTTTGGGGAGAATTTTGGCTTGCAGAGGAAATTTATGCTTAGGGCTGACTATGCCGATTAGTGCTCAATTTTTAATTTTTTTTCGAGGGGGGGGATTTTTGCTAACACATGATGGTCATATATCTTGTGTGTGTGTGGAGAGGGTGCAGTTTGATGTCTTTGCCCTGGGTGCTAAATTATCTTGTCCCGGCACTGCTCACAAGCACACTGCAGGAGCAGGAAGGCCATCTGTAACCCAGTTATTGTAAGGCAACAACAAGGAAGAGATGAAGCTAAGGGGAAAATAACACTGGGAGTACGCTATATGCCCCCTAACCTGAGTGACGAGGGGGAGACGGACCTCCTATCACAATTTGGATTAGCAGCAAGGATGGGAAGTGTCATCATAATGGGGGATTTTATTAATCCAGACATAGACTGGGCAGAGGAATCCACGCATTCGTCTAAGGCTCGCCAGTTCCTAAATGTCTTGCAGGACAATTTCATGGGTCAGATGATAGATGCACCAACTAGAAACAAGGCGTTACTAGATCTACTGATTACCAACAATACAGACCTGATCACAGATGTGGAAATACGGGACAATTTAGGAAACATCGATCACAGGTCAATTGGCTTCAGTATAAATCACACACATAGGAAACATAAGGGGAACACAAAGACACTAAATTTCAAAAGACCCAACTTCCCTAAACTACAAACCTTGCTAGAAGATATAATTTGGGATAAAATCTTAGAAACAAAGAACACAAAGGAGAGATGGGTTTGCTTCAAGAGCATATTAAATAAGGGAATTAGCCAATGTATCCCATTAAGAAATACATTTAAAAGAGCAAACAAAAGTCCTGGATGGCTTAACGCTAATGTAAAAATGCATATAAAAGCAAAGGAGAAGGCCTTCAAAATATACAAGGCTGAGGGATCATCATCAGCATTCAGACTTTACAAAGAATGCAACAAGATATGTAAGGGTGCAAATAGGGCGGCTAAGATAGAACACAAAAGACACATAGCGGAGGAGAGCAAAAAAAATCAAAAAAATGCTTTAAGTATATAAACAGTAAAAAAGGGAGGACAGACCATATTGACCCCATAAAGAATGAGGAAGGACATCTGGTTATAAAGGATGGGGAGTGGGCAAAGGTATTGAACTTATTCTTCTCCTCAGTCTTCACGAGGGAATCAAGGGGCTTCAGTAACCAAAACTGCAGTGTTTATCCTCATGACACATCACAGGAAGCACCTCATGGTTAACAGAGGACAGAATTAGAAATAAACTTGAGAAACTTAACATTAATAAATCACCGGGACCAGATGGCTTGCACCTGAGGGTACATAGGGAACTCAGTTAAGTAATTGCCAGACCATTATTCCTAATTTTCACTGACAGTCTACTGACTGGAATGGTACCAGCTGATTGGAGAAAAGCCAATGTAGCACCTATATTTAAAAAAGGGCCAAAATACATCCCTGGGAATTACAGACCAGTTAGCCTAACATCAATAGTATGCAAGCTCTTGGAGGGGATGATAAGGGACGATATACAAGATTTTAGTAATGAAAACGGTATCATTAGCAGTAATTAGCATGGATTCATGAAGAATCGTTCTTGCCAAACCAATCTATTAACCTAAAATGAGGAAGTGAGCTGCCATCTGGATAAAGGAAGGCCCATAGACGTGGTCTATATGGATTTTGCAAAACCATTTGAAACAGTTCCCCGTAAACATTTACTGTACAAAGTAAGGTCCATTGGCATGGACCATAGGGTGAGTACATGGATTGAAAACTGTCTACAAGGGCGAGTTCAGAGGGTGGTGATAAATGGGGAATACTCGGAATGGTCAGGGGTGGCAAATGGGGTCCCCCAGGGTTCTGTACTAGGACCAATCCTGTTTAATTTGTTCATAAACGACCTGGAGGATGGGGTAAACAACTCAATCTCTATATTTGCAGACGACACTAAGCTAAGCAGGGCAATAACTTCTCTGCAGGATCTGGAAACCTTGCAAGAAGATCTAAACAAATTAATGGGGTGAGCAACTACATGGCAAATGAGGTTTAATGTAGAAAAATTTTAAATAATGCATTTGGGTGGCAAAAATATGAATGCAATCTACTCACTAGGGGGTGAACCACTGGGGGAATCTAGGATGGAAAAGGACCTGGGGGTCTTAGTCAGTGGCGGCTGGTGCTCAAAATTTTTTGGGGGGCAAAAACAAACTGAAAAAAAAAAAAACATCAAGTGCAGCCACTGTACCCATAAATTTCCACCACTGTGCCATCAAACACAGCTACTGTACCCATCAACTGCTAATGTGCTCATCAATTGCCACCACTGTGCCCATCAATTGCCACCACTGTGCCCATCAATTGCCACCACTGTGCCCAATCAATTGCTGCCAATGTGCCCCATCAATTGCTGCCAGTGTGCCCCATCAATTGCTGCCAGTGTGCCCCATCAATTGCTGCCAGTGTGCCCCATCAATTGCTGCAAGTGTGCCCCATCAATTGCCGCTACTGTGCCACATCAAATGCTGCCAGTGTGCCCCCCCGCCCGGCACTTACCTGTCTCGGCACTGTCCTCCACGCTCCGAGTGCTCCATGTCTTCTCCCGTCCTCTTCCCGTCATCTCTGCTATGATTGGACGCCTAGGCATCCAATCACAGCGCCTGTCACTTCAGCCAATCAGGTGACAGGGTAACCAGACCTGAGCACCTGATTGGCTGGGAGGCGGGCCAGTGTTAGGGAAGCGATTTATTCGCTTCTCTAGCACAACACTGTGTAAACAGCGAACGCACAGCATTGCGCCTGCTGTTTACCAATTTGGAAGCCTATTAGAACCCACGGCTCTATTCAGGATACCTATTAGAGCCGACAGCTCTAATCAGGCGCTTCCAAAAACACCCCCACCACTGTAATTCAGCTGCCCAGCGCCCGACAAGGGGCCGACACCTGAATAGGGAGCAGTGACAATATATAGATTTTTGCAATGCATGAATCTATCTATTGGTGATAGAGCGGTGTAGGAGAGAGGGGGCGATGCTCCTGCGTCCTCTATGGACGCACCACCACTGGTCCTAGTAGACAAAAGGCTCAGCAATGGGATGCAATGCCAAGCTGCTGCTAACAAAGCAAACTGAATATTGGCATGCATTTAAATTAACTCCAGGGATAAAGCGATAATTCTCCCACTCTACAAGACTTTGGTCCGGCCTCACCTGGAGTATGCTGTCCAGTTCTGGGCACCAGTTCTCAGGAAGGATGTACTGGAAATGGAGCGAGTACAAAAAAGGGCAACAAAGCTAATAAAGGATCTGGAGGATATTAGTTATGAGAAAGGTTACAAGCACTGAACTTATTCTCTCTGGAGAAGAGACACTTGAGAGGGGATATGATTTCAATTTACAAATACCATACTGTTGACTAGGGATGAGCCGAACACCCCCCTGTTCGGTTTGCACCAGAACATGCGAACAGGAAAAAAGTTTGCGTTAAAGTCTATGGGACACGAACATGTGTAATCAAAAGTGCTAATTTTAAAGGCTTATATGCAAGTTATTGTTATAAAAAGTGTTTGGGGACCTGGGTCCTGCCCCAGGGGACATGGATCAAGGCAAAAAAAAGTTTTAAAAACGGCCGTTTTTTCAGGAGCAGTGATTTTAATAATGCTTAAAGTGAAACAATAAAAGTGTAATATCCCTTTAAATTTCGTACCTGGGGGGTGTCTATAGTATGCCTGTAAAGGGGTGCATGTTTCCCATGTTTAGAACAGTCTGACAGCAAAATGACATTTCAAAGAAAAAAAGTCATTTAAAACTACTCGCGGCTATTGCATTGCCGGTCCGACGATACACATAAAAGTTCATTGATAAAAACGGCATGGGAATTCCCCACAGGGGAACCCCGACTCAAAATTTTAAAAAAAATGATGTGGGGGTCCCCCTAAATTCCATACCAGGCCCTTAAGGTCTGGTATGGATATTAAGGGGAACCCCGGCCAAAATTTAAAAAAAAAACGGCGTGGGGTCGCCCCAAAAATCCATACCAGACCCTTATCCGAGCACGCAACCTGGCAGACCGCAGGTAAAGAGGGGGGGACGAGAGAGCGCCCCCCCTCCTGAACCATACCAGGCCACATGCCCTCAACATTGGGAGGGTGCTTTGGGGTAGCCCCCCAAAACACCTTGTCCCCATGTTGATGAGGACAAGGGCCTCATCCCTACAACCCTGGCCGGTGGTTGTGGGGGTCTGCGGGTGGGGGGCTTATCAGAATCTGGAAGCCCCCTTTAACAAGGGGACCCCCAGATCCCGCCCCCCCGTGTGAAATAGTAGGGGGGTACAAAAGTACCCCTACCATTTCAATAAAAAACTGTCAAAAATTTTAAAAATGACAAGAGACAGTTTTTGACAATTCCTTTATTTAAATGCTTCTTCTTTCTTCTTTCTTCTATCTTCCTTCATCTTCTTCTTCTGGCTCTTCTGGTTCTTCCTCCGGTGTTCTCGCCCAGCATCTCCTCCGCGGCGTCTTCTATCTTCTTCTCCTCGGGCCGCTCTGCACCCATGGCATGGGGGGAGGCTCCCGCTCTTCTCTTCATCTTCTTTTCTTCTTCTCTTCTTCATCTTCTTCTCCGGGCCGCTTCGCACCCATGCTGGCATGGAGGGAGGCTCCCGCTGTGTGACGCGTCTCCTCTTCTGACGGTTCTCAAATAACGGGGGGCGGGGCCGTTGACGCACGGTGACTTGACGGGACTTCCCTGTGGCGTCACAGGGAATGCCACAGGGAAGTCCCGTCATGTCCTGTGCGTCAAAAGGGGGGCGGGGTCACCGGTGGCCCCACCCCCCGTTATTTAAGAACCGTCAGAAGAGGAGATGCGTCACACAGCGGGAGCCTCCCACCATGCCAGCATGGATGCGGAGTGGCCCGGAGAAGAAGAGAAGAAGATGAAGAAGAGAAGAAGATGAAGAGAAGAGCGGGAGCCTCCCCCCATGCCATGGGTGCGGAGCGGCCAGAGGAGAAGAAGATAGAAGACGCCACGGAGGAGATGCTGGATGAGAACACCGGAGGAAGAACCAGAAGAGCCAGAAGAACCAGAAGAAGAAGAAGAAGATGAAGGAAGATAGAAGAAAGAAGAAGTATTTAAATAAAGGAATTGTCGAAAACTGTCTCTTGTCATTTTTAACATTTTTGACAGTTTTTTAGTGAAATGGTAAGGGATCCTTTTGTACCCCCTTACCATTTCACACAGGGGGGGGCCGGGATCTAGGGGTCCCCTTGTTAAAGGGGGCTTCCAGATTCCAATAAGCCCCCCGCCCGCAGACCCCCACAACCAGAGGCCAGGGTTGTGGGGATGAGGCCCTTGTCCTCATCAACATGGGGACAAGGTGTTTTTGGGGGCTACCCCAAAGCACCCTCCCAATGTTGAGGGCATGTGGCCTGGTACGGTTCAGGAGGGGGGGCTGCATGCTCGGATAAGGGTCTGGTATGGATCTTTGGGGGGACCCCACGCCATTTTTTAAAAAAATTTTGGCGCGGGGTTCCCCTTAAAATCCATACCAGACCTGAAGGGTCTGGTATGGAATTTAGGGGGACCCCCACGTCATTTTTTTTTTACATTTTGGCTGGGGTTCCCCTTAATATCCATACCAGACCTGAAGGGCCTGGTATGGAATTTAGGGGGACCCCAACATCATTTTTTTATTAATTTTGGTTTGGGGTTCCCCTGTGGGAAATTCCCATGCCGTTTTTATCAATGAACTTTTATGTGCATTGTCGGACCGGCAATGCAATAGCCGCGAGTAGTTTTAAATTACTTTTTTTCCTTTGAAATGTCATTTTGCTGTCAGACATGCGCCCCTTTACAGGAATACTATAGACACCCCCCAGCTACGAAATTGAAAGGGATATTACACTTTTTTTGTTTGACTTTAAGCATTATTAAAATCACTGCTCCTGAAAAAACGGCCGTTTTTAAAACTTTTTTTTGCATTGATCCATGTCCCCTGGGGCAGGACCCAGGTCCCCAAACACTTTTTATGACAATAACTTGCATATAAGCCTTTAAAATTAGCACTTTTGATTTCTCCCATAGACTTTTAAAGGGTGTTCCGCGGCATTCAAATTTGCCGCGAACACCCCAAATTGTTCGCTGTTCGGCGAACTTGCGAACAGCCGATGTTCGAGTCGAACATGAGTTCGACTCGAACTCAAAGCTCATCCCTACTGGTGACCCCACAATAGGGACAAAACTTTTTCACGGAAGGGAGTTTAATAAGACACGTGGCCACTCACTAAAATTAGAAGAAAAGGTTTAACCTTAAACTGCATAGTGGGTTCTTTACTGTAAGAGCGGCAAGGATGTGGAATTCCCTTTCACAGGCGGTGGTTTCAGCGGGGGGCATCAATAGTTCAAAAAAACTATTAGATAAGCACCTGAACGACCACAACATACAGGGATATACAATGTAATACTGACATATAATCACACACATAGGTTGGACTTGATGGACTTGTGTCTTTTTTCAACCTCACCTACTATGTAACTATGTAAATATATATCCATATGTGTAAAGCTTTCTGAAACTTGGACAGAGATGCAGAGGAAGTGTGTATGCACAGCAGTGTGTCACCGCATTTGTAGAGGACTTGGTTACTGCTTGAAAGTGTGCTGCAGTGCTTGAAAGAGCCAGTGACAAACTTGAAAAGTGTTGCGGAGCCAAAACAAGTGTGTGGCAACTTACAAAAGATGTGAGTGACAAGTTTAAAAGTATGTCACGGCGCCAAAAAATGTGTCGCAGCCCTCAGAAGGCAAGTTCAAATGTACTGCGGCAATCCGGAGTGTTCGCAACACAATTAAAAGTGTTGCAGCACCCAACGTAACTCCCGAAGCAGGTGTGAGGATACACTCAGAAGGGTGGCAACTCCAAAAGGCAGGAACAAGCATTGTTACTCACTAAGAATGATCTGGAAGGAGGACAATAGCCCATACAGGGCACTAAGCACAAACCAGGCAGACTTCACCACTCAGATGGGCATATACCCTTCTTTAAAGTGGTTGTATACCCCCCCAATGTGGAAGTTGTACCTATAGGTAATCCTATAATAAGGCTTACCTATAGGTACTGTAAATATCTCCTAAATGTGAGCCGTCTAGGAGACATTTACCTTGTAGGACACCGATGATATCATCGGCGCATGAGCTGTGAAGAAACAGTCCTCTGTACCATTTCTTCACTAGCAAGTGCCGTGACTGAAGGCTCCCACGCGCAAGCGCGGGAGTGATGTCACGATACTCCGGCCAGTCACAGAGTGGGCCCGGAAGGAAGAGGGGCGAAGATTGATTCGACCACCAGTGGAGACAGCGTGGGCTTCGATTGCAGGTAAGTGGCAAATAATGGGAATGCGATGCATACTAGGCCATTATGCTTTTACTTTGCAGGGGAAAAAAGAGGAAGTAAAACTCATCAGGGTTTACTTCCTCTTTAAGGGCAGGCTTCCGCCAGTGAGGGCAACCTGGCCCTGGACCTGTAAAGCACTTTGCGTCTAACTCAAGCATTACACCAGTGGTGCCTAGGAGAGCGCCTTTAGCAGAGTCCAGTGCTCAGGAAAACATTATAGTTGAACCCTGCATCTTCCTCTCAGCAGGTCCCCACATTGGGTCTCTCTCTGGGCATAGGCCCAAAAGGACTTCTTTGCAGACTACAAACCTACATGGCACACGTCAGAGGTAGCTGGTTCCTATGCTGCTTTTGCCCAGGACTCTGCCCACACAAGATTATAAAGGCGTACAGACTCCACCCAAAACTACACACAGGGGAGGAGTCTCTCTAAAAAGGATACTAAAACCTGCTTACAAATCGTAATGTTGTTCCCCCCAGAATAGGGAGTGTATTAGTACTACATAATACTGTGTTAAGATTGCATAAAACCTCCCTTCCTTCTTCCATAACAGGTTTTGTAGTTCACAGAGAAAGAAACTGATTACATTCCAGATGCAAAAAAGCACAGGAAGTTATTAGCTCGCAAGATTTCTGGCTGGATGAGCAGCTATTTTTTGTATTGTATATTTAACAGACCAAAAAGAAGCAAATAAGGTAAATTTATTCTTAAGAGTTTATATTTGCTTTAACGCTCCTTTCACCATAACTAGGTGCAAACTCTTTCTCACATTCCAACAGCTCCAATATGGCCAATATGGCTTAATGGGAGTGTCCTGCAAACCTATCTTCTCTAATTGGAATAATAGATGGTACCCCAGTGGGGGTCATCTAGAAATAGCAATCTTAAACTAAAATCTGATTGTACAATCTCTGTAAAGTCTCCTTTACCATTACCAAAACTATGTAAGATGAAGGAAAAACCAAAACTATCTAGTACAGTGGTTCTCAACTCCAGTCCTCGGGACCCACCAACAGGCCAGATTTTATGTATTACCTTGGGGAGATGCAGACTAGAATACTGCAATCACCGAGCAGCAAATGATATCACCTGTGATGTATTTCAGCTATCTTGCAAACCTGGCCTGTTGGTGGGCCCTGAGGACTGGAGTTGAGAACCACTGATCTAGTATCAAACTAGGCAGGCTCTTCTACTATGTAGTTGATGGTAGATCTAAAGGAAATTGTACAAGCAGATTGTATAGTGTATGGTCAGCCTTAGAAATAGTGCAGATTCCTTCCTTTACAGAGCTTAAGCACAAAGCTCGTTTTTCTCATTCTGGTTTGGCACTAACTGCCCAAAGTGTCAAATTCAAACTGACTAACAAACTCCTGCCCCCAGTGCTCTCTCTCCAATCATAAGAGAAAGGAAAAAGCAGTCACAAAGAACTCCAAAAACAGGAGGATAAATTTCCTTTATTAAAGGAACAACTTACTTTGTGATGAAATGGAATGGGGGGTCTGCCTGAAGCATAATTGACAGGAACTGTGTGATGCTAGTGTCATCATGGACCCAAATTCCGTTACCAGAAATTTGCTAGATAGACATACACTGTATACAGTATAATAAATCAGACTCTGAATGTAAATTTTATCATAGGAAGCTGTCTCAATGCCTTATGTACAACAACATACACGTGTATCAGAAATAAAAAAATACAATAAGAGCTTTTGCATTTTTACCTGACTGTAAAAAAAAGTTGGCAATAAAGCTAGTTCATTTTCTCAGAAGCTCCAGGATTGCACGTGCCATGGCAAGCTGTGTGATTTGGACTACAAAGAGATGCTCCTTGAACAGCTGGTAGAGAGATGGGTTTAATAAACAGCGAATGGAAAGCTTTGTGAGATGATGACAGCAGCTAATGAAAGTGACACCAGGCTGAGGGCCTCCTCCTTGTTGAGAGCCCTGCTGCTAAAGTGCTCAGAGAGCTACTCTGGAGAGCTGGCTAATGAACGTTATCTTATTAAGCTCTCATCTATCACTGTAATTTTATCGATTCAGTGCCTGAGCTATTTATTGTTTCCACACCTGCAGTGATGGGACATCATTTTATTACAGGCTTTGCTCTCTGAGCTGTGCTCATCAAGGCTATATCGATTGTCCTGTGTTGTGTTTTATTATCAAGGCCATTTATGGATGTTTTGTGTTAGTATTCATATTCTGTAAGTGTGTTACTATCCATGAAAAAGAACTAATAAAACAGACCTTTCATTTAGAGTAACATAGCATCCTAGTGTATAATTACAAAATAGGAGGGTCACAAATACTGATATTGTGTGTTGCTGTATAACTGGAGCAACGGTCATGACTGTGCCATATTCATGACCGCATAGCTCTGGACCAGTGGTGGTCAACTAACAAGTTATAGGGGGCCTCATCTGATGCCCCTCATGTCATATTCAGTATATGTAATGCCACAGAAGACTGTCAAAGACTGCAGACTTATTACAGCAAATGGCCAGGGAATGTTGCTGTAATATGTCTGCAGTCTTTGACAGTCTTCTGTGGCATTACATATACTGAATATGACATGAGGGGCATCAGATGAGGCCCCCTATAACTTGTTAGTTGACAACCACTGGTCTAGAGCTATGCAGTCATGAATATGGCACAGTCATGACTGTTGCTCCAGTTATACAGCAACACACAATATCAGTATTTGTGACCCTCCTATTTTGTAATTATACACTAGGATATCGGTCGTTTGGCACAATAGTAGTGCCTATTTCCCAAATGTCTAGAGCAGGGGTCTCCAAACTTTCTGTTTCAATTGTTTTTATTGAAAAAATTTCTGGAAACATTACAAAATAGAGCAGCAAACCATCCTTGCCACACTCCAAGGGAAGAGAAGTGTGTGTGTGTGTGTGTGTGTGTGTGTGTGTGTGGGGGGGGGGGGGATAGGGCAGGTCAGCTTTGGTGTCCGATATAGGCACAAAAACAAATATGAAGAACAAACGTTCAATAGATGGTTGCATAGAAGAAACCTCTAATGCCATTGAAGATGGAAGAAAGTCCTCTCAGGGACAGCCCTTCAGCTTATGATACACTTATAAGCTCTAAGGCTTTGGACAACAATATCATATTTATGAGATATTCTTCAAACTATGAGACATTTAACTTATGTTTTAAACTTTAGTTACTCTCTCCATTATCATAACACATTGTAGTCATTTATGGGGAATGTAACACCCACTACTGATTATTTGTTGAAAATAAGTAGGGAATGGGATAGAAGGGGAAAAGTGTGGTACTCAGAATCGGCATAAACAGAAAAGAAAAAATAAAGGGAAGAATGGAAAAAAGAAAAAAGGGTGAGAAAGATAGAGAAGAAAAGAAGGTGAGTCTGTCAGGGGAACATCTGCCAGCCATTCCTGGAGTCAGCACCTTGTGTCTGGGACCTGCAAATAGGAAAGCCAAGAAGACCATATTTTGTCTAAGAGGCATTGTTTGTCTCACAAGACACTATTTTTTCATTTAGCATTATATACGTGAGTTTATGCTTCATCAATGCTATGTTTATAACTGGGCTTTTCCAGGCAGTCACAATAGCAGCTTTGGCCACCAGGAATATGAAATATATTAAGGTCTGTGTGTGTCTCTGGACATTTTCGACTGGTTTATTCAGTAGGGCAATACTTGCGTCTTTAATAATATTGACCGTCGTAACTGAAAAAATAAAAGAGTGCACTCTCATCCAAAAGCGGTGCACTTTAGGACAAGTCCACCATGTGTGTATAAAAGTGCCAATCTTGCCACATCCTCTGAAGCAGGAGGCCAACGAGCCCAGATACATTTTTGAGAGGCGTTCTGGTACCAAGGTACCATCTATCAATCGGAGCAACGTTTAAAATAACTTTGTGAATCCGTGTGCTCCGTTTGTGCCAGTTCTCCATTTCAGGAGCTATGCCAAGGTCTCTGTCCCACGCCAGCTGATAAGTCAACTTGACTGCAGGATTGGAGAAAAGTTTATATAGCTTGGAGACACCCCCCTGCAGAGAGGCCTCCTGCATGCACCTGTTTTCAAACATAGTGCATACTGCTAGGTGTGAGCTATTGTTCTGTAACGCTTTAGGGAGTGATACATTTGCTGTAGATGGAAATTCTCTGAGGGGGGCATCTCCAGACTGTTCACAAAGTGTGATGGGGGGTGTATCCCTCTCTGGTCAAGGTAGTCCCTTATGCAGTAAAGGCCCTTGTTTAACCACCAGTCAAAGTCTTCAGCCTGCATACCTGGTGGAAACAAGGGGTTGCCAAAGAGACGCTGGTGTCTGGGTTGAACGTAGGGGCCATCTCCTACAACCCGTGTCCCACAAACAAATAGAGTGGAGAGCGTAGGGCATAAAATCACTTTACGGTGCTGGAAATTGGCAAGGCTTTTCTCCCATCAACCTGGATGGCTCACACGATGGATGTTAGTTTGTTGGGCTGGGGAGTAGTCTTAGGGATGGAAATGATCTAAGGAAAATAGTCGCTGACTTCCCTAGTCGGTTGTTCTCTTCTTTTTCTCTCTACTTTTCTTCTTTCCTCTCCTTTTGCTCTCATCTCTCAGAGGAAAGCGGGCTTAGGCCCACACCTTTGCGAACCCATTCATCTCTGAGGATGGGGCGCGCAATAATAATAGCCATGTCCTGCCCACACAGGTGGGTTGGTTAGTGGTGAGCACAAGATGTTCTGCTTCCCACCTATTCATTCACTGTGTGTTTTATGCCTTAGCATGATCTATTAGAGTATATAAGAATCTCATTTGCCATCGAGCTAGGAAGGTTGGAGCTCCAGCCACAGTGTGATCCCATTAGGGGTGGCTAGATTGCTCCACGGGACTCTTAGGCCAGAATCTTTTTATATAATTGCATAGGCTAAATGGCCATCAGCAAATGTTTTTCATGCTAACTGAAAACGATAATTCATAGGTCTTTTGTATGTAATTAAATTGTATCTCACCTTTTTCTACAATTACTAGATTGCCGATTTGTGGCCATGTTGGCCTTGGCGGGACGATTGGTCCTACACTTGTTTCTATTCTGTGTATTTTATTTCTGAAAAATAAAAAATTATCGAAACTGAAAATAGTCGCTGAAGAAATTCAGACTTCCCATCAACATCGTTAAGCTAAGACTCATTTGTCTATTCCTGATGTAGTGGATCAGGATAACCAACAAGGGTTTAGTCGTACAATTCCAGAGACATGGTTTACATCGGTCATCAAGGCCACAACGTAGTTCTTCAAGATGAAGGCTTGGGTCAAAAGGACATGCTTCATCCTTGTCCACAGTTCTCATTCCCAGAGTAGACAACTGACAGCCAGACTTCTTCAGTCCTCAGTGCTCAGTCTTCAGTGCTTGGATGCAAGGGAATGGTCTCTTCACCCCCTTGTGTTCTGGGACATCTGTCACCTCTGGATGACACCAGACATGTCATCCATGATCTGTCCGCATACCTCTTAAACAACAGGGTGGACAGGTCTGTGGCCAGAATCAGGAATCCAAGGTCTTCACATGACTTGCTGGTGACCCTGTGGGATCACTTTCGGCTAATATATGCCTTCCCTTCATTATAGATTCTTCCGTGGCTGCTTTGTAGGATACAGATGGAGGACATCCCAGTGATCTTGGTGGCACCAATGGGCCCAGAAGGACTTGGTTCTAGGACATTCTCAAGCTCCTGGGATACACTCCCTGGGTATTCCCAACCAACTTGACCTACTGTCTCAAGGACTGGTCTACCATCCTGCTTCTCAGGCCCTGACTTTGATGGCTTAGCTGCTGAATCCCCTGTCCTGTTCGGCAATTCATTCACTAGAAAGGAGTTTTTTCAGGGAGTAGCTCACATAGCACCCCACCAATCTTTCACCATTCTTGCCATTGAATCTAATCTTGTCCTGTCAGCTTTAAAGAAGACTCCCTTTAAGCCCATTCAGGATATTAACTTAGTCGACATTATTGGTAAGGTCTTTTACTTTTGGCTATCACCTCAGTAAAATGGGTCTCAAAACTAGCAGCTTTACCTTGAAACACATACTTGCTTGTTCTTAACAGGGGCAAGGTGGTTTTGAGGCCTTTGGCTCCCTTTCTATCAAAGGTGGTTTCACCCTTTCACCTTAAACAGGACATCATCCTGCCTTCTCTTTGTCCAGGTCCAAGGCATCCCAAAGTGTTTTCTCTACATTATTTAGATGTGGTAGGTGCAGTGCAAGTTTCAGGGGCATTTTAGGAAGTCAGTGGGCCTGTGTGCAAGATCATATGTTGGGCTCCATTGTTACATTTTTTAAAAAGTGGTATACTTAGTATGCCACAGTGAAAAGTGGGCATTGTTTTCATTGTGCCAGGAATGTTGCAAGCATTTTAAAAGACCTGGGGCACCTTTGGCACACCAAGTAGAAGAGTAGTGATTGTTTCCAAATTTCATTAACAGTGAGGGCGTGGTTAAATAAAACAACCCCCCCTTAGTATAATGCCCCCATGTCAGTCTGCCTTCAGGTCAGTTTGTTCCCCAGGATAATCATTCCCCCTCCACCCCAGATCAATTTGCTCCTCAGTATAACCCCCCTCCAGGTCAGTCTGTCCCCCAGTATATTCCTTCCCCACTAAGTCAAACTGTCCCCCCAGGATAATTCACCAGGTCAGTCTGCTCCCAGTATAACCCCCCCCCCCCAGGTCAATCTGTTCCCCAGTATAATCCCCAAAGGCCACACTGTTCCTCAGTGCAATCCCCTTAGGTCAGTCAGACTAACCTAGTGGGGGTGGACTGGGGTACAGACTGACCCCCAGTACAATCTCCGCAATAGTTGATTTTTAGGCCCCTCTATAGTGGTGCAAATATTTATGAAATCACTGTTTTCACAAAAAATACACTGAAATCATTATTAGCACACATAAACACAACATAACTAAAAATTCCTGTTAAGTTCCTAATAAGGCCTCGTTCACATGACGTTTATTAAAGTGTACACCCATTTGAGGGCTGTGTTTATGCACACAAGGATGCACAGGTGTTCCATGCATCCCTGTGCAGGCAGCCCCATTCATGTCAATTGACATTTACCTGTTGCACAGACAGAGTTGCTGCTTCCAATATGACATAAGTGGGGGTGCAGGTGCACAGCCCCAAATGCAAACAGAGTGAGTTCAAGGACACACAACCATACCCACACAGATGTCAAAATGAGAACAGCGGCTATGTCCATGCAGCCGCTGCTTCCCAATTGACATCAATGGGACTGCCTGTTTTAGGGATGCACAGAACACTTGTGTATCCAAATGTGGGTAAAATTGACTTTACTGTTTCTTTTTTTTTTACAATGTTATTTTTAATATTTTTTACTGCTTTATTTGGGTGGTGGTGGGGGCTTTGGTGAAAGATCAGGAGTCTAAACAGACCCCTGATGTCTCTTTTTGAGACAGAGAAAGGGACCGAGGACATAGAGTGCCCATTCCCTTTCTCTGCAGTTTTAGCTGCACTGCAGGTGAATGACTAGAAGTCTCTATACAGAGGCTCTCGATCATTCACAAACTGAAGCATAGTAAACACAGTTTACTATGCTTCAGTAATGAATGAACACAGAAGCGATTGGTACCGATCACTCATTGTGTTCATTCGGGAAAGGGCTGGTAAACATGACATATTTTCCTGACCACCCCTCACTTCCGCTCTCCATCCTGACACCAATTGAATATATTGATAGAGTTTGAGTCTCCCTGAGGCTGTTCTGTAGTAGCTGCAGCCAGCAGGAAGAGAGGAGGGGAAGCCATCAGCAGTGCTGCAGGGAGGGGGCACTGGGGATCGTTGAGGGGGGCTCAGTACAGGGAGGGTAGGCACAGTGGGGGGGGGATCAAGAGTTAAATCCCCCTGTGGCTCTCAGCAGCACCCAAAGCCATCAGGAAGGGATAGAAAGATGGCAGCTGCAGTGGAGCCACAGGGGGTCTGTGCTATGGGGGTGGGGGACACATAAGGGGGTATTTTACAGGACAGGTGGAATGCGAGCAGCATCTCCATGTTTGCAATGTGTGTGGACACAGTGGGCCCCACCCACCTCAGGACCCATGTGCACTGTACACATCGCACCCATGGATGATACCCCACTAGCGAGTTTACATCTTGGCCACTGCTTCTATTCAAAACTCAGATTCTTTATTTTGCCCTGCCTGCGGGTTCCACCAAGAGTTGTCCACATTTTGTTCCACAATATCTAGGTGGATTAGGCAGGTTATCACTGAGGCTTATGCCTTGATGGATAGGAATCTGCCATTTACAGTTAAGGCTCACACGACTAATTCAGTCAGTACTTTTCGGGCTCTTAGCACCGGGTGTCTGTTTCTCAGGTTTGCCACCTAGTCCTCTGTTTTACCAGGTGGATGTTCAGGCCACTGCTGGTGCCAGCTTTAGCCATCAGGTGCTTCAAGGCACTTTTTAAATTTGGGAATCTAATTCCCTTATTTTGGGTCTTTTGGCATTGTTGATTATCCCTCAGTTATTTTGCTTGGGAACATGCCAAGGTCTTATTAATGGAAGACTGTGTCCTGTACTGTACAATTAAGAAATAGGAATTTTTTACTTACCTGTACAGTACATGACATCAGCCACCCTCCCTCCCTTCTGTCCTAGCATATCCTCTTATTGCTTGCCAAAAAACTGAGGATTGTTGGGAGTGGGAAGGGTTATATGGGTTGTCCTAACAGCTTTGTTTGCCATTGTCCTCACCTGAAAGTAGCAGCTTATCATGATCTTGAGTAATGGAAGCCTGTGTCCTGTACTGTACTTCAGGTAAAGGATTTTACAGGTAAGTTAAAATCCTAGTTTTAATACCTGGAGAAGAAATAGGGCACAAGTCATTAAGTTTTTACTGCTGTTCTTGTTGGGGAGATTTCCTCACACAGGGTGTCCAGTGACTTCCTGTGTATCCCAGTAACGATGATAAATGGACAGGAAGTTAAGGGAAAACTCTCTAACAGGAACACAGCCGTCAATAAGAACCTGGCAGAAGCTCTAACCCCTCGCTATTCCATTCAAAATTAGATACGAGATGTTGGCTTCAGTTGGGTTTTAAGGATTGGTGCACGGCACATCTAATTGCCCATGTTACAATAAATATATGGAACCTCTGAACCATGCAAAGTCAAATCTTCTGCTATGCAAATCACCCTTTATTAAACACATGTGGTTGACAAGCTGTGATCTCTAAGCCTAGGGTTTATCTTGTTTTAAAGTGCTGAGATTAAGTTCACAAAGCCTTCAAGATGAACTCCAGTCCAACAGAAAAGCAGGATATTGTTTAAAAGAGAGATGAAAACATAACAGATTAACACTTTCACCGACATGGCCTTAAATTCTTCTCTTTACTGTAGCAGTGCTCAGACAGGTTCTTTAGATGGATGTAAAATAAGTACCGGTAATACAGAGGAAGGAATAAATACCTCTTTAGAGTTTATCATAAATCCTAGCAAGTGCCATAGAGAAAAAGCGTTTTAAAAGGAGGGATGAGCTGCCGATGTGGACCAAATTTTGCATGTTTAGAGAGCCGGCAAACAGAGGAACTAAATTGGTGTTTGGTCGAGTTGAACCTCAGGTGGTAGCAGGAAGGTAATCATTTGGCAGCAGTATTATTACCACTAATAATTTGACAGCTTCCCCTCAGGCAGGTTGTTAGGAAGTATCGGAACCTGCCAAGGCCTTTACAACTCCCCACCTAGCCCATTCAGCTGTCAGCCATGATTGTAGGCTGGATATGCAAAAAAAAAAAATTGACATAGACCCCCTATCTAACATTAATATCCAGACCCTCCAGGTCTGGCATGAACTTTAAGGGCAAACCCCCATGCAAAAAGAAAAAGACAAGAAAAAAAGTGTGAATTCCCCCCAAAGTTCACACCAGACCCTGATTAGCACTTCCAGCTAGGCTGGCTGTATACTCAACCCCTTCCCAAACTATACCAGGCCACATGCCCTTAACATGGTGGGAGTAGGGTTGCCACTTTTTCTTTAAATCAAACCCGAACACTTTAGTGGCGCACAGCAAGTTATTTTTGTTTAATATTGTAACAGACCTGGAACACCTTTGGGCACTCCAAAGATAATAGTAATGTGACAAACATAGTGCCCCCTCACCCTCCTGTCAGGCCCTGTTCTGAGCCACATTCCTGTCTGAAAAATGTGTCCAGGTTTCAGGGGGACTGATTCAAAACCCGGACTATCCGGGTAAACCCTGGACAGGTGGCAACCCTAGGTGGGAGGGAAACCTTGCCCCATGTTTTCACTGTCAAATAAGATCTTGTTCATATTTGGTCAATGACATCACCTAGGAGACCCCATTCCTTTATTTACTTTCAGAGCTGGGGCCCCAGGAGGTGTCATTCGGTGTGAGTAAGTGATGTGAGGAGATTGAGTCGCCAGTCAGCAGGCATCAGGGTTTATCATGGATGTGTTGGGATGTGGATTTACATTGCCGGAGAACGTGATTGACAGTTGATTTACATGGCAGGACGTTTTTTTATTTTTTATTTTTTATTAAAGTGGAATTCCAGGCAAGAACAGGCAAGAATGATAATATCCCACAGCTTTGGATGCTTACTGACATCCTGTTCTGTATTATCCACTTCTTATTTTTCTAAATGGTTGATTCGAAAAAACGATCTGATCAAATCATTCAGGATATCTCCTCTGTGCATGTCACATGCTCTGGTTCAGTAGTCAGTCTCAGTTCTCCCAGTCAGCCAGCTCTGCTCTGCCCCACTCAGTCTCGCTTTCATCTCCCTTTCTTTTCACATGCATTCTCTTGCATGAGAAGATGATGTGCATGCACACCGACCTCTCTGCGTTGACCAGTGCAGCTGTATTGTAGCCACGCGATGGGAGCAACACTGGTTAAAAAAGGGTATGAAAATGGTGATTTTCAACTTTTGGGGCATACCAGAAAGCTTAAAGCGTTTGTTACCCCAACACTTCCTGATATGTGCCTGCTGTATCGTGTACTCGTATGAGAAAGTATCCTGTTCTCTTTGTATTGCTTCCTTTATGTGAAATCCCTTTTGTTCCTGTCGGTCCCCCTGCTTTCCTATTAGAAACTGACCACACTAAGCAGGAGAGCACACCGTGGTCAGTTCTTTAGCTATGCTGGGAACACAGGCTGCTCTCCTCCAATGATCAAACTTGCCCTGACACGCCACCACTGCACATCCATTTACTGGAAAGCTCAGTGTGCTGCTGCTTCTCCTCCCCCCAGTTCTTATGCAGCTGAGAACAGAGGGAATGTGATCACTTATAAAAAAGGGGGAAAAAGGTATTTATAATGTTTTTTTTATATCTAAACAAAAATGTTTTGCCTTTCATTTCTATTTTAAGCTGAATGGGTTGTTTTACAATGTGATCGTTTACAATCACTTTAATGATTGGTTAGGGTTGCAGTGTCCTGTTCAAAGCATTAAGGCTTTCCTTCCACTTTAATGGACTCAAAAAGTGCCATTAAATGTATTCTCCCTGGAGAAGAGGCAGTTAAGAGGGGATTTAATTGTGATATACAAATCTTTAAATGGTGACTCTAGCATTGGGGGGAAACTATTTAACCTAAGGTCTCTAAAGAAGACACAGTATGCATACAATTTAGATAGACAAGTGGCGGTTTAGTCTAAAACTGCATAAGGGGTTCTTTACTGTTATGCCCCGTACACACGGTCGGACTTTGTTCGGACATTCCGACAACAAAATCCTAGGATTTTTTCAGACAGATGTTGGCTCAAACTTGTCTTGCATACACATGATCACATGTATCGTTCTGAACGTGGTGACGTAAAACACGTACGTCGGAACTATAAACGGGGCAGTGGCCAATAGCTTTCATCTCTTTATTTATTCTGAGCATGCGTGGCACTTTGTCCGTCGGATTTGTGTACACACGATCGGAATTTCCGACAACGGATTTTGTTGTCGGAAAATTTTATATTCTGCTCTCAAACTTTGTGTGTCGGAAATTCCGATGGAAAATGTGTGATGGAGCCCACACACGGTCGGAATTTCCGACAACAAGGTCCTATCACACATTTTCCGTCGGAAAATCCGACCGTGTGTACGGGGCATTAGAGTGGCAGAAGTGTTATGCCCCGTACACATGGTAGGATTTTCCGATGGAAAATGTGTGATAGGACCTTGTTGTCAGAAATTCCGACCGTGAGTAGGCTCCATCACACATTTTCCATCGGATTTTCCGACACACAAAGTTGGAGAGCAGGATATAAAATTTTCCAACAAAATCCGTTGTCGGAAATTCCAATCGTGTGTACACAAATCCGACAGACAAAGTGCCATGCATGCTCAGAATAAATAAAGAGATGAAAGCTATTGGCCACTGCCCTGTTTATAGTCGCGACGTACGTGTTTTACGTCACCGCGTTTAAAACGATCGGATTTTCCGACAACTTTGTGTGACCGTGTGTATGCAAGACAAGTTTGAGCCAACATCCGTCAGAAAAAATCCTAGGATTTTGTCGTCGGAATTTCCGAACAAAGTCCGACTGTGTGTACGGGGCATTAGAGATGTGGAATTCTCTTCCACAGTTGGTGTCAGCGTGGAGTGTAGATCAATTAACTGGATTGACTGGTGTCTTTATTCAACCTTGCCAAATATGTAATTATATATAGGTGTGCTTATTTACTGTTTACTTTTTTTTTGTACTAATTAGGGGTACTATATACTGCACTGCGGATTGCTTTTTATTGGGGTGGCAAAGGCTGCGACATTTATGAATGAGCCTTAAAGTTGTAGTAAACCAGCAGAAGATAAAAAAAAAAAAAAATTGGGCCCCCTGCAGGTTTAAGTAATAATGTACTAATTGCACTGAATACTAGCACATTATGACAGACTTACCTGCACACGGAGCCCTCCAGTGCAGCGATATGGATCCCCGGCGCTTCTATCTTTATACAGTCTTCCTTCCAGGTTTGCTTCACTTTGAATGGCTGGGGCTGGCATGATGCCACTCCTGCGCACGGGAGCCCCGGCCATGACACGGCGCTCTGCATTGTATAGCATACTGTTTGCCCTGAATGCAAAGCATCACTGTGCATGCATGGGTGACGTCATCGGCTATTTCTGATGTGAATATCTCCCAAACGGTGCGCGTTTAGGAGATATTTATTGTACCTACAGGTAAGCCTGATTGTAAGGTTAAAAAATTAAGTTTACTACCTCTTTAAGGCATGTCATCCTGCCACTATTCATTTACAGTTCACTACTTTTCATCCTGCAAAATTTTTGATTTAGTGTAACCATACATAGGACCTTACCTGGTGGTTGTTATCTACTGAGACAGTGTGAAAGCCAACAGCCAGCTTTACAACAGCAATTGAATTATTGATTCCAACTGTCGGCAGTAGTCAGTGCAAACCGATGACTTTGCGGTTCGCAGAAATCAACCAACATTTTCCATGATATGTCAGAAATACATATAGGAATTATACACTCTCAATGTATACTGACAGATCTAGTCACTGTGCACACCAGTATATGGTGAGCACAGAGCTCTCTAATGCAAGCAGATAGGCTCACCAGTGTTTATTGAGCCTGAATGATTTGCCTCTATATTTCAGATCATTTTGTCAAATTCAAATTTGACCACATATACGGCCTTCTAGATCAAACAGTATAATTCATTCCGTCAATACAGGATGAGCTGTGACTCAGAACTAGTTTTGACGCGCTTTGTGTTTTAAATTAAAGACATAAATGAGAAAATGTGAAAAGTTCTAACAAAGCCAACTTGTGGGCTGGAGAGCGTGACCTGACAGCCATGTCAAATAGATTGCGACTAATTCTTTATGAAGAAAACAAGGGTCCTTGGCCAAAATAAGGGGCTCCATAGTTACATAAAAGAACAATGGCAAGGAAACAAGGGGGCCTTGTCTATGGATCATATAAATGAATGAACAAGAGCACAACTTGGGGCATACAAAGAAATCATTCACAAATCCCTCCCAGTGTACACATATCCTTCACTGTGTTTGTGGACTGGACGCCCAGGCTCAGCAAACCAGCCAGCTCGCTCCACACATTTGCTTCTTTATGGTCAAAGCCTTGGTGCAAATTCTGAGAGCATTAGAACTGCAGTAAATGATGTAAAACATTTCCATGAGCACTGAGGCAAAAAAATATAGTTGAAGCCTGATTACAGATGGGTCGGCTTCATAACATTGTACAGGGTGTGCGGTGGCCCACATTATCCAACGAGAAGTCTGTTTTCCGCAGCTTGGAGAGGACAGATTCATAAGTATGGTTGTTAAGAATTAAGGCACACAACTGTCCTTCAGGGTTTTACATGTTATTACATTACAGGCTATAAGTGGCTGTTGCTTATAAAATATGTATTCAATAAATTCTTGATTCATTGGCTATCAAAATTCAAGTGTTCAAAGTTAAAGCTGGCCATACATTGGTGGATTTGATGGAATCTAACAGATTCCTCCAACCATTCTATACAATGTGGTTGCATGGGCATCCACAGAACTTTTTTTTCGGGGGGGGGGATCATTTTAGGGGTCTCCCATGCTCCGCCCCTATTTGACAATGTCATGAAGGGAAGGGGCTTAGTCATTATCACATAAAGCGCAGGCATGTGCCTATCATATGCAGCCTTATTGTGCCCATCAAATGTGGCCTGTACAGTACGGAGGGTGAACAGTAGAGTTGCCATCTGTATGGGAATGACCTGGACAGTCCGGGTTTTGACACTTTTGCCCATGTTTCTGTCCTTCTGAAACCCGGTCACAGCAGCATACCTCCAGTCCCAACCATCAGGTATCTGTCCTGGGGATGGAGGAATGGATGACTGGAGCCAGTGTGGGAACTCAGTGGGGGTATCCTTAAATGCAGCGATAAAATCCTGCGGGCTCTGGCTTCACTGCTGTGCGCACTCTCCCTCCCTCACACTCCTGCAACCCCCCCCATGCGCCTGCCACTGCCACCAGCCTGTGAATGCTCAATGGCGTCCCTAGGGGGGGCAGAGGGGGCCCTGCCCCCCCCCCCAACATAATGCTGTGCCCCACCATGTGCCCCCCCAATTGAAAAAAAATTATTTTTTTATTTTTTTACAAAAAGGCAATGTCTTTTTGTTTGCATTCGTAGCGGATGCGCCACATCTTACTCGGGCCGCCGTTGGAGTAACACAGTCTCTATTGAGAGGGAGAGCGTCCCCAGTCAGCTCCTTCAGGTGATTCCTCCCCCCTCCCTCTGCTCGCTGATGCTGCATTGGAAGGGAGAAGAGCGAGTTGCAGGAAGGACTCCACCAGGACTCTCATTTACTAAAAAAACAGACTGATTTCTCCTGTCCTTAGGACAGGAGAACCAGCCTGTAAATTCCAAGAGATGCCAGACCAGCACTGTCAATAGCAGAGGCAGGACAGCAAGAGGAGGCTGGGGAACCCCACATTGGCAGAACACCAGGGCCCGGTGGCAAGACAACCCTGATAGTTCTCCCATTGCTTTGGACCCTTATATTTTCTTGGTATGCTGGTGACATATATCTCTTGTTTTATACCACCCTGGGTGGCCCCAATACAGTAGGAAGGGAGCTCACTGCAGAACATGTGAAAGGGCCCGTTGTGGGATCGTAGTAAAGGGCCCCAGGATATAGATATATAGAGATATATATATATAGATATATATAGATATTTATCTATAAGGATAGGGGAATTGTGGTAGAAATGACGGGTTGGGGAGTAAGGGGGGGGGGGTGGTACCAGAAGGGGGAAGAGAATTTGCTTACCAACCATTAAATCAGCAGTCAGCACCCCTCATTAGAGACCCCAATTATATCAGTATAACCTTATATCAGCACCCCCTCTCCCCCATTAGCTCAGAGTCCCCTTACATCAGTGCCCCCCCCTTTCAGACCTCTCATTAGATTAGAGTCCGGTGAAAGGTGTGCGGTACAACTCCTGGTTGTACGTCATCATGGGCTCTTATCACTCCTGCGCAGAATGGCGCTTTTAAGTCATTACATAAATTCTGCATTGTGTGCGGGAGTAAGGACCACCCTAAATTAGAGTTTTTGCATAGTGTATATACTACAAAAAAAAGAAAAATGCTGTGCGCCACTAAAGTGTTCGGGTTTGGCTTGGTATCAGTGAGGGGTACAGTATAATGTCCTATTGGTGTCAGTGGGAGCAATAGTTCCAAGGGCCAGATAAAGGCAAGCAAAGGGCTGCATCCAGTCTCTAGGTCACAATGTGGAGACCACAGTCTTAGATGAAGGACCTTAAAATTATAAAAGGTCTCTTATGTTTATTCATGATGCATTATCTACACTGTTAAACTGTGAAATTGCTATGATTATCAATAAAACCCTTTGTAAAAGAAAATTATAAAAGGTCTCACTTGGAATTCTGCTTTTCAAACTGGGATTATATCCTGACCTGCCTGCGTGATCTTCACTCGCGATTGTACGTCTTCTCCATCGTATCACTATGCCAATATTATCCATGGTAGTACTCAACAGAATAAAAAAGGCTCTATGGTGCTTCCCCCATTTAAAATCACTGTTTTTAATAAAATAAAAATGAAAAACTCCCAATCTTATGTGCCGTTGAATCTTGCCACAGATACAAGGGCTGGGATAAAAGTCTCCGATCTTGGAGGAACAGCACTTAAATTGATCAGCAGGAGTATGCTGGTCTGTAGATGAAGAATGGGAAGCTGATTTTTTATGGTGGCTCAGATAGCAGTCCGGGCACCAAACAGACCATAGCGGCTATAGCAGCCACTTGTGATAATCGGAAGCGAATCCGGAAGGCTAGTTATACCCAAATTGATTGATCGATCAACTTGGTACATTCAGCCTGCTCCTTAACGGTTCAAATCTTGGCTGGTTCCTGCTGAACTGGCTGAGGTTCAAGCCGTGTATGGCCAGCCTAAGGGTGCAGGAATAAAGCGCAAGTGTAAAGTGTAAGACCAGCCCTGTGCAGTCTCCTGTCTAGGGTGCTCTTGGCCTTGGTTGCACTCCTGCGTTGTCCACATATAATACAGCCCTTTACTATATGTATATTTATATAGGAATTTAGGAATATTTCTATATTATTTATTTGTTTTTTATATTATTGTTAATAGTTATGAAATTAATAAAACTACTACTAATAATAATTTCTAATTTACTATTATTATTCTTAATATTATTCATAGTTACATAGTAGTTGAGATTGAAAAAAGACACAGTCCATCAAGTCCACCCTATGTGTATGATTATACAAGAGTCTTGTAGAGAATTATCGTTTTATCTCTGGAGTTAATCCCCTTTTTAATGCATGCCAATATTCTGTTTGCTTTGTTAGCATGCCATTGCTGAGCCTATCATCTACTAGGACCCCCAGGTCCTTTTCCATCCTAGATTCCCCCAGAGGTTCTCCCCCCAGTGTATAGATTGCATTCATATTTTTGCCACCCAAATGCATTATTTAACATTTTTCTACATTAAACCTCATTTGCCATGTAGTTGCCCACCCCATTAGTTTGTTCAGATCTTTTTGCAAGGTTTCCACATCCTGCGGAGAAGTTATTGCCCTGCATAGCTTAGTGTTGTCCGCAAATACAGAGATTGAACTGTTTACCCCATCCTCCAGGTTGTTTATGAACAAATGAAATAGGATTGGCCCCAGCACAGAACACTGGGGGACCCCACTACCCACCCCTGACCATTCTGAGTACTGCTCGTTTATCACCACCCACTGAACTCGCCTTTGTAGCCAGTTTTCAATCCATGTACTCACCCTATAGTCCATGCCAACAGACTTTATTTTGTACAGTAAACGTTTATGGGGAACTGTGTCAAATGCTTTTGCAAAATCCAGATACACCACATCTACGGGCCTTCCTTTATCTATATGGCAACCCACCTCCTCATAGAAGGTTAATAGATTGGTTTGGCAAGAAAGATTCTTCATGAATCCATGCTGATTACTGCTGATGATACTGTTCTCATTACTAAAATCTTGTATATAGTCCCTTATCATCCCCTTCAAGAGCTTGCATACTATTGATGTTAGGCTAACTGGTCTGTAATTCCCAGGGATGTATTATGGGCCCTTTTTAAATATTGGCGCTACATTGGCTTTTCTCCAATCAGCTGGTACCATTTCAGTCAGTAGACTGTCAGTAAAAATTAGGAACAATGGTCTAGCAATTACTTGACTGAGTTCCCTAAGTACCCTCGGGTACAAGCCATCCAGTCCCATTGATTTATTAATGTTAAGTTTCCCAAGTCTAATTTTAATTCTGTCCTCTGTTAACCATGGAGGTGTTCCTGTGATGTGTCATGAGAATAAACACTGCAGTTTTGATTACTGAAGCCCCCCGATTCCCTCGTGAAGACTGAGGAGAAGAATAAATTCAATACCTTCGCCATCGCCCCAGCCTTTGTAAGCAGATGTCCTTCCTCATTCTTTATGGGGCCAATATGGTCTGTCCTTACTTTTTTACTGTTTATATACCTAAAAAATTTCTTGGGATTTTTTTTGCTCTCCTCCACTATGTATCTTTCGTGTTCCATCTTAGCCGCCCTAATTGCACCCTTACACTTCCTGTTGCATTCTTTATAAAGTCTGAATGCTGATGATGATCCCTCAACCTTGTATTTTTTGAAGGCCTTCTCCTTTGCTTTTATATGCATTTTTACATTAGAGTTAGCCATCCAGGACTTCGCTCTTGTTCGCTCTTTTAAATTTATTACCCAATAGGAAGGCTAACACCCTTATTTAATATGCTCTTAAAGCACACTCGTCTCTCCTCCGTGTTCTTTGTTCCTAAGATTTTATCCCAATTTATGCCTTCTCGCAAAGTTCGTAGTTTAGGGAAGTTGGCTCTTTTGAAATTCAGCGTCTTTGTATTCCCCTCATGCTACGCATGACATCAGCTAAAAGTAGTTGGATCTGTATGTGCGTTATAATTAATCGAAATTAGTCGATTAATCGATTAAAAAAAAATCGATTAAACGAACACGAAAATTTTAATCAGTAACAGCCCTAATATATATATATATATATATATATATATATATATATATATACAGTATTACCTCAGATTGCGAGTAACGCGGTTAACGAGCGTTTCCCAATATGAGCTATTATTTTTTTTTAAATCCTGACTTGGTTTGCGAGCGTTGTCTCTCAAAATGAGCAGGATTCAAGCCTCTGTGGTGTGCAGTACCGCATTTGGCCAGAGGTTCAGGGGTGCCGGTGACATTCGGAGCTGTTCAGATGCACTCGGAAACACTCTTTCCGAGTGTTTCCGAGTGTTTCCAAGTGTCTCCGGCGCCCCCCCACCTCTGGCCACATGTGGCACTGCATACCATAGAAGTCACTGTGGAACAAATTATCTGAGTTTCCATTGACTTCTATGGGGAAACTTGCTTTGATATATGAGTGCTTTGGATTACAAGCATTCTTCTGAAACTAATTATGCTTGTAATCCAAGGTACCACTGTGTGTGTATATGTATATATATATATATATATATATATATATATATATACACACAGTATCTCACAAAAGTGAGAACACCCCTCACATTTTTGTAAATATTTTATTATATCTTTTCATATGACAACACTGAAGAAATGACACTTTGCTACAATGTAAAGTAGTGAGTGTACGGCTTGTATAACAGTGTAAATTTGCTGTCCCCTCAAAATAACTCAACACACAGCCATTAATGTATAAACTGCTGGCAACAAAAGTGAGTACACCCCTAAGTGATAATGTCCAAATTGGGCCCGAAGTGTCTTTGTACTCCTTACCTGGTTGCCACCACACACGCTTGACACCATCTGAACCAAATAAGTTTATCTTGGTCTCATCAGACCACAGGACATGGTTCCAGTAATCCATGTCCTTAGTCTGTTGTCTTCAGCAAACTGTTTGCGGGCTTTCTTGTGCATCATCTTTAGAAGAGGCTTCCTTCTGGGACGACAGCAATGCAGACCAATTTGATGCAGTGTGCGGTCTATGGTCTGAGCACTGACAGGCTGACCCCACACCCCTTCAATCTCTGCAGCAATGCTGGCAGCACTCCTACGTCTATTTCCCAAAGAAAAGCTCCGGATATGACGCTGAGCACGTGCCCTCAACTTCTTTGGTCGACCATGGCGAAGGCCTGTTCTGAGTGGAACCTGTCCTGTTAAACCGCTGTATGGTCTTGGCTACCATGCTGCAGCTCAGTTTCAGGGTCTTGGCAATCTTCCTATCCCCTAGGCCATATTTATGTAGAGCAACAATTCCCTTTTTTCAGATCCTCAGAGAGTTCTTTGCCATGAGATGCCATGTTGAACTTCCAGTGATCAGTATGAGAGAGTGAGAGAAATAACACCAAATTCAACCTGCTCCCCATTCACACATGAGACCTTGTAACACTAATGAGTCACATGACACTTGGGAGGGAAAATGGCTATTATATACGGTATATATTCATTCTCTCTCTCTCTCTCTTTCTATATATATATATATATATTTAGCAAATGGCTGCAATATAACAAAGAGTGAAAAATGTAAGGGGGTCTGAATACTTTCCATCCCCACTGTATATTATATATATATATATATATATATATATATATATATATATATATATATACCATTTTCCCTCCCCAGTGTCATGTGACTCATTAGTGTTACAAGGTATATATATATATATATATATATACTGTATGTCACAAAAGTGAGTACACCTCTCACATTTTTGTAAATGTTTTATTATATCTTTTCATGTGACAACACTGAAGAAATGACACTTTGCTACAGTGTAAAGTAGTGAGTGTACAGCTTGTATAACAGTGTAAATTTGCTGTCCCCTCAAAATAACTTAACACACAGACATTAATGTCTAAACCACTGGCAACAAAAGTGAGTACACCCCTAAGTGAAAATGTCCAAACTGGGACCAATTATCTATTTTCCCTCCACAGTGTCATGTGACTCTTTAGTGTTACAAGGTCTCAGCTGTGAATGGGGAGCAGGTGTGTTAAATTTGGTGTTATCGCTCTCACTCTTTCAAACTGGTCACTGGAAGTTCAACATGGCACCTCATGGCAAAGAACTCTCTGAGGATCTGAAAAGAAGAATTGTTGCTCTACATAAAGATGTCCTATAAGAAGATTGCCAAGACCCTGAAACTGAGCTGCAGCACGGTGGCCAAAACCATACAGCGGTTTAACAGGACAGGTTCCACTCAGAACAGGCCTCACCATGGTCAACCAAAGAAGTTGAGTGCACGTGGTCAGCGTCATATCCAGAGGTTGTCTTTGGGAAATGGATGTATGAGTGCTGCCAAGATTGCTGCAGAGGTTGAAGGGGTGGGTGGGGGGGTCAGCCTGTCAGTGTTCAGACCACACACTGCACACTGCATAAAATCAGTCTACATGGCTTTTGTCCCAGAAGGAACCCTCTTTTAAAGATGATGCACAAGAAAGCCAGTTTGCTGAAGACAAGCAGACTAAGGACATGGATTACTGGAACCATGTCCTGTGGTCAGATTAGACCAAGATAAACTTATTTGGTTCAGATGGTGTCAAACGTGTTTGGCAGCAACCAGGTGAGGAGTATAAAGACAAGTTTGTCTTGCCTACAGTCAAGCATGGTGGTGGGAGTGTCATGGTCTGGGGCTGCATGGGGGCTGCTTAAGTGCTGCCGGCTCTGGGGAGCTACAGTTCATTGAGGGAACCATGAATGTCAACATGTACTGTGACATACTGAAGCAGAGCATGACTACCTCCCTTCTGAGACTGGGCCGCAGGGCAGTATTCCAACATGATAACGACCTCAAATACACCTCCAAGAAGACCACTCCCTTGTAGAAGAAGAAGCTGAGGGTAAAGGTGATGGACTGGCCAAGCATGTCTCCAGACCTTAACCCTATCGAGGATCGGAGGGGCATCCTCAAATGGAAGGTGGAGGTTCCGTGATGTCGTCATGGAAGAGTGGAAATTCAGTGGCAACCTGTGAAGCTCTGGTGAACTCCATGCCCAAGAGGGTTATGGCAGTGCTGGAAAATAATGGTTTCCACACAAAATATTGATACCTTGGGCCTAATTTGGACATTTTCACTTAGGGGTGTACTCACTTTTGTTGCCAGCGGTTTATACATTAATGGCTGTGTGTTGAGTTATTTTGAGGGGATAGCAGATTTACACTGTTATACAAGCTGTACACTCACTACATTACATTGAAGCAAAGTGTCATTTCTTCAGTGTTGTCACATGAAAAGTTATAATAAAATATTTACAAAAATGTGAGGGGTGTACTGACTTTTGTGAGATATGGTATACATATATCTATATCTACAGTCAGCATAGTCATTTATAGAGTGTCCTTTAATTCACACCAGGATGCAATGCTTTTTTCTCAAACCTAACTTTTTTCAAACAAAGTAACCGTTAATTTTAGCCAGCTGGAAAAACTTTTTTGGATCTATTTCTAGCTAAAGTTAGTGAGATTTTAAAAATTGAAGACAAGCAGATGAAATACAGTCCTAACTTCCATAAACACCCCCCCCCCCTCCTCATACACTTGTATGTAGTAAAATGTAGGGAATCATTCCATTCTCCAGCATTTTCTGCTTTCTGCACCTGCCATTTGGTGTGGAATTTGCACATCCAGCCATTGTACACCCATCTGGAGGTTAAAGCTGGCTCTTAACTGGTGATCCCATGTGTGTTCACCACCGATCGTCTCTCTAGTGCAAGCAGTTTTGGGATTGAGTGGGGAATGACTCCTAAAGGAGGCAGTCCCTAAACACCAATCATGAACCGTAATCAGGTCACCTGCAGAAACACCAAGGTAAAAGGTTTAATCTGCATCTGACCAGCTCAGATGAAGAGGATTG
The DNA here is from genome assembly GCA_037952925.1 of Lithobates clamitans. Classification (NCBI taxonomy): domain Eukaryota; kingdom Metazoa; phylum Chordata; class Amphibia; order Anura; family Ranidae; genus Lithobates; species Lithobates clamitans. The sequence goes on from JBBGZY010000342.1 coordinate 1,597,792, forward strand.
CTCCATGGTCATCAGCCTGGTCCTGTTACCGGTTTTGGTTTATTGTTTATTCTATGGGGTTCTTCTCCTGCTGTTGGGGGGGGGGGGGGTCTACTGAAGACCACGAACAGGCTGGGCAGGTACAGCTCAGAGTACTTGTGGGCTGCTGGGTAATCTTTCAACCCTTTCCCTGCTGGTTTATTTCCCTCACACAAGGTAAATCGGACATCTTATACCCAAAAATCATCAACGCGTTTATTGTATCTCACCATCACTTCTCACACTATACACCTATAGCAACATTAAACAGACACTATGGCCAAAAATGTAATCTATGGTCCAGTCTGTCACATCTAATAAATGTACTAGTCCCCCCCCCCCCCCCACTGATTGACAATACTGCTGTCCAAGGGTTGCTACATTGCTGCTCCATAAACACACTGGCAGAGTAAATGTAGCCACCCTAAGACAGGAGGTGTGTTACTGGCCAATCACTGGGTGATTGAAGGATTTGCAAGAGTAGAAGACGAGGAAGAACCTTGCAAAGTAGTTGTGGTAACACCCTCCTTGAAGTCTGTTATCACACCCTAAAGACCGGACAACTGTGAAGAAACCGTGGGTGGTTGCAGAGTGGCCCATGCATTTAAATTGGTTGCATTTGGGGGGCGATACTGCCCGCCAGGCATTATAGGGGCTATAATTGCTGCCGCAGCCAAGAAGCAATGCAGCTTTAACATATCCTAAAATTATGGGAATGCAAAACATCTCTTCCCATTCATTGATTATATGACCGAAAACTTTTATTGCCTGTCTCATGTCTACTATGTATGTCTGTTGATCTACTTTGCGGTCATGTAATCATTACACTGCACACAATATCAATAGAGAAATATAGCGAGCATGAGGCAGGAGACGTCTCATGAGTCAGGAGATCCATCTATCCAGCCCATACAGAGCTAGGTGAATGTTAGTCAATGTAAGTCTCCTCCACCCACCCATGCTTCTGCTGACTCTGTCGCTCCTGTGATTGATCCATTGCTGCATGGGGAAAGGGGACATTGGTGCGTTCTCACAGTCCAAACTCAACTTTACCCCTGCCACCCTCCCCCAGCAATGCTGCTCTTTGCATCCCCTGAGAACCTATCCCAACACTGCTAACCTCAGCATCCCCTGCCAACCTCTCCCTGAGAACCTATCCCAACACTGCTAACCTCAGCATCCTCTGACAACCTCTCCCAGCACTGCTCACCCCTGCATCTCCTGCCACCCTCTCCCAACAGTGCTCACCTCTGAATCCCCTTATACATTCTCCCAACACTGCTCACCTGTGCATCCCCTGCCACCCTCTGCCAACATTGCTCACGTCTGCATCCCCTGCCACCCTCTTCTAATGTTGCTTACCTCTGCATCCTCTGCCACCCTCTCCCAGCACTGCTCACCTCTGCATACCCTGCCATCCTCTTCCAACACTGCTCATCTCTGCATCTCCTTCCAACACTGCCCACCCCTGCATCCCCTGCCACCGGGGGCGTTGCTAGGTGACAAAAAGACCAGGGGCTTCAGCCCATCAATGCTGACCACTTAACTCACCTGTCTGACACACTGACCTACCTGACATACATACACTGACCTACCTGACATACATACACTCACGGTAGTGACATACACTGGCCTACTTACCTGACATACATACACTGACCTACCTTCCTGACATACATACATTGACCTACCTGACATACATACACTGACGGTAGTGACATACATACACTGACCTACTTGACATACATACACTGACCTACCTACCTGACATACACTGGCCTACCTGACATACACATACTGACGGTGGTGACATACATACACTGACCTACCTGACCAGGAGACAGACTTCACGTGTCCTGCAGCAGCTCAGCTGAGCCACGGTGTGTGGTACGCCCATCATCATCACAGCAGGCAGCCAGAGAAGGGGAGGAGAGGAGAGCCACCTGCCCGAGCGGGGATCTCACAGTGATATAGCGCGGCGGGCGCATTGTAAATCCCACCTTCTGGAGCCTGCAGCGCCTACGATGGACGTAACACACATCCCACAGTCCCGGCATTGGACCAGTGGGACATCCATCATAGGCGCTGCAGGCTCCAGAAGTCGGACCTGCTATGTCACTCGGCCGCACTCGGGGTCCAGCCCCCCTCCCGATGCCACTGCCTGCCACCCTCTCCCAGTACTGCTCACCTCTGCATCCCCTGCCACCCTCCTCCAACACTGCTCACCTCTGCATTCCCTGCCACCCTCTTCCAACACTGGACTCCATTCCCTGCCACCCTCTTCCAACACTGGACTCCATTCACAAAAGCAGATTGCATGCGGTATTTGGGTGTTTTCCCAAATACCACATGCGATCCTGAAAATGCATGTGGTAAATAAGTAGTGGTCCCAGCATACGATATTTATGGATACGGCAGCCGCCAGCATCCTTAACAACCAGTAAACAATATGGTTGTTATGAAGCGGGGCTGCCGTATCCTTAACAACCGATGAGTCATCAGCTGTCAGCAGGCTTCCCCACTGACATCAAGCCCCCCCCTCCTGAACCATACCCGGCCATAAGCCTTCAACGGGGGGGGGGGTGTTCTTTGGGGCAGAGGGAGCTTTGATCCCCCAAAGCACCTTGTCCTCCATGTTGATGGGAACAAGGGCCTCTTCCCCACAACCCTGGCCAGTGGTTGTGGGGGGTCTGTGGGTGGGGTTCTTATTGGAATCTGAAAGCCCCCTTTAACAAGGAGGCCCCCAGATCTGCCCCCCCTCCTATGTGAATGAGTATGGGGGTACATAGTACTCATTCACATAGGGGGGCCGGGATCTGGGGGCATTGTTTTAATAAGGGGCATCCTAATCCCAATAATCCCCCCCGCCCGCAGACCCCCACAACCACCAGCCAGGGTTGTGGGGAGAAGGCCCTTGTCCCCATCAACATGGGGACAAGGTGCTTTTGGGTGGAGGGCAGAGCCCCATCTGCCCCAAAGCACCTCCTCTATGTTGAGGGCATGTGGCCTGGTATGGTTCAGAAAGGGATGTTGCTCGCTCCACCCCCTGCTTTCCTGACCTGCTGTGTTGCATGCTCGGATAAGGGCAGCTGATGACTCATTGGTTGTCAAGGACGTGGAGTCTGCCCACTCCGTAACAGCCATGTTGTTTACTGGTTGTTAAGTATGCCGTGGCCATCCACTCCCTAACGACCAGCTATTCACAGTGTTTGTTAAGGACGTAGGCTTTTTAGGGAAGGCCAATTTTTTTTTTTAAAAACGCTGCGCAGTATCTTACTGCATTCCGCTTTGTGAATGGAGTACAATTTTCTTTTAATTTCTTCATTTTCCAAACAATTGTGACAAAAAATTTAACTTTCAAAAAACTCGCCATGCCTCTTACTAAATATCTTGGACTGTCTACTTTCCAGAATATTGAGGATATTTGTACTGTCCTGGCATTTCAGGGCCTCAAGAAATGAGATAGGCCATCATTACATTAATTTTCAGATACATACCATAGTTTGTGGACTCTAACTTTCCTACAAACTAAATAATATACACTGATTTGATTTATTTTCACCAAAGAAATTTAGCAGAATACAGTTTTTCCTAAATTTATGAAGAATTATTATTTGTTTGCAAACTTTTCTAACAGAATCGAAGAAAAACTTGTTTTTTTTTTGTTTATTCCCTTCCCGACCGGCGCACGCCGATGTAAGTCGGCAGAATGGCACAGCTGGGCAAATGGACTTACAGGTAGGTCCATTTGAATTCCCCACCGTGCCATTGCGTGCGCGCCACAGGCGGCGTGCGCGCCGGTCGGGAGCTCCGTGAGTCGGGTCGCGGGTCCCACGGACTCGATCGCCGCGGGGATACCTGCGATCGCCTCACAGAGAGGACGAACGGGGAGATGCTGATGTAAACAGCATCTCCCCGTTCTGCCTAGTTACAAGTGTCCCTGATCTCTGCTCTCTGTCATCGGGAGCAGTGATCAGAGTAATGACACTGCTAGCCCATCCCCCTACAGTTAGTAATCACTCCGCTAGGACATACTTAACCCCTCCCCGCCCCCTAGTGGTTAACTCCTTCACTGCCAGTGTCATTTACACAGTAATCAGTGCATTTTTAATCGCACTGATCGCTGTATAAATGACAATGGTCCCAAAAATGTGTCAAAAATGTCCGACATGTCCGCCATAATGTCGCAGTCACAATAAAAATCGCTGATCACCGCCATTACTAGTAAAAAAAAATTAATAAAAATGCCATAAAACTATCCCCTATTTTGTAAATGCTATAACTTTTGCGCAAACCAATCAATAAACGCTTATTGCGATTTTTTTTTTACCAAAAATATGAAGAAGAATACGTATTGGCCTATATATTTTTGGGTGATATTTATTATAGCAAAATGTAAAAAACAATGCGTTTTTTTCAAAATTGTTGCTCTTATTTTGTTTATAGTGCAAAAAATAAAAATCGCAGAGGCAATCACATACCACAAAAAAAAAAATCTCTATTTGTGGGGAAAAAAGGACATCAATTTTGTTTGGGAGACACGTCGCACGACCGCGTAAATGTCAGTTAAAGCGACGCAGTGCCGAATCGCAAAAAACGCTCTGGACAGGAAGGGGGTAAAATCTACCGGGGCTGAATCGGTTATTTAGCAAAAAATTAAAAAAAACCCAGTGGTGAATAAATACTACCAAAAATGCTCTATTTGTGTGAAACAAATGCTAAAAATCTCATATGGGTACAGTGTTGCATGACGGCGCAATTGTTATTCAAATTACGAGAGCGCCAAAAGCGAAAAATTGGCAGGAAGGGGATCAAAGTGCCCAGTATTGATAATACCCAGTATTATCCCAGTATTAATAAATGGTTAAAGTGGAACATAGGAAAGAATTAAAAGACAAAACAAGCTATACCACCACTGATGAACCACTTGACCTCCAGGTCAATTCTGACATTTCTCTCATACATGGAAAACAGCATTTTTTGCTAGAAAAATGACTTAGGACACCAAAACATTATATATATATGTTGCACAGCGGTGTATCAAATGCAAGTTTTTTGGAAAAATACACTTTAACCACTTGACAGCTGCCCACAGTAAATGTACGGTAGTTGGACAGTGTGGGCAGGCTGGATCATGTACATGTATGTGATCCAGCCTGTTCCGAGTTATGAGCGTGTTCTTGTGACTGGACTGGTATCAGTGGAAGGAATAGTACCCCATCATTGGTATCAGTGGGAGGAATAGTACCCCATCATTGGTATCAGTAGGAGGAATAGTGCCCCACCACCATTGGTGTCATTGGGAGGAATTATGCCCCATCGTTGTTGTTATTGGAAGGAATAGTGCCCCATCATTGGTATTAGTGGGAGGAATAGTACCCCATCATTGGTATCAGTGGGAGGAATTATGCCCCATCATTGGTGTTATTGGGAGGAATAGTGCCCCATCATTGGTATTAGTGGGAGGAATAGTGCCCCATCAATGGGGTCATTGGGAGGGAATAGTGCTCCATCTTTGGTATCAGTGGGAGGAATTGTGCCCCACCATTTGTGTAATTGGGAACAATGTTGCCTCTTTGTGGGGTCAGTGAGGGAAATTATGCCTAGCCATTTGTGTCAGTAGATGGAATAGTGCCCGAAGGGCCAGATAAAAGAAAGCAAAAGGACGCAATCGGCCCCTGGGCCACAGTTTAGAAACCAATGCTCTATGGGATCCACTGCTGTACCCATCTATATACATTGTGGATGTGAGTCAGTAACCAAACTGTTGCAATGAGAGCAAGTAACCAAACTGACCTTTAAAACATGGTACCTAATGTGTTTCTTTTTCTCTACATTAGGCTTTATAACCTTATGCAAATTTTTGGTAGGCCATTATAAATATCATACACCCCTACCTGTTTCTATACTCTCACCAGATCCTTGACAACCATCTTCATCATCGCAGTCACCACTTTGATCCTCCTCACCCTCTGACCCCCCTTCTCCGCTACCCTCTGTGATGCGCCATCGTTCTGCCTTGATTCTTCTTTCACTGCCCATCTGAAAACATATAAGAAAAGGACATAAATATAAATATGGCATCAACTGTACAGTGTTTCCAGAAGTGATACCCAATTTATCAAACTCAAAATCCAAACAAATAATATGGTAGCAAGATTATGCAAAATTATATTACAGACAAACCATCAGCCATGAGCTTATACTAATTTTTATTAATGGCCAGTTCATGCTGTAGAAGTAATTCAGAAGCCTATAACCTTACCCCATCACTACTACATAGTTACATAGTTGGTAAGGTTGAATAAAGACAACAGTCCATCCAGTTCAACCTGTGTAGGTGTGTGCGTAAAAAAAAAAGTTCCCATATCACCTTATATTGTTTTAGCTAAGATGCACGTCCAAGAGTCTTTTAAAATTATCCATACTTCCTGCGGACACCACCGATTGTGGAAGAGAGTTCTACATCCTTACCACCATACAAATCTAAAAAATAGGCTCCCCCCTCTGCTGTGATGTGTCGTCACTTGCACCTATAATGCCCCGTACACACGATCAGAAAATCGTACGGAAAATACCGCTTTCGAATCGATCGTGCGATAATCGGATCGTTAGTACAGAGCTTTCGAGAGCCGATCAGGACAGTTCATCCGATAGTATTCTATCGGACATGCAGGAAATTTTTTTTCGTACGATGCCAGATCGTACGATTTTCGTTTAATCAGTACAGCTATCGTTTTGAAAATGCAATACAAATGCATTACAACACATGACATCACTTCTGAATTTTATTTCTGTCGTGCGGGAATTTTCGTGACTTTAGTAAACTCATCAGATTCGATCTGAGATCAGCATGCAATAAAAAACGGACGATCATTCGTCCGATAATCTCATCGTGTGTATGGGGCATAACAGGTTCATCCTGCTGGAAGTGTGGCCCTTTTTTTCAGAATGGCAAGTAGGGAGACTGGTGCATTTCTTACATTCGCTGGTCCCTTCAAGCTTGGTCCTTGTCAGTGCCAAGCCAACTATCTACTAGATAAACATTTGCACATGTACCATAATACGTACAAAGTCATAATCTTAAAGTTTTATAATTGTGGCTCAAAAAATGTATGCTGTGAGGCTTTTACAGGTTTGTAATGTGCATATAAAAAACTAAAAGATTTGGTCATCTGAGCAAGTAGGAGGCTGCTTTGTGTGAGACAACATGTGTACCCGCAAACAAGAACATCTAAGCTAGTGCACAGGCATTGAAATTTATGTCATAGCGTAATCTCAACATTTTAGTGCAGAAAGTAGATTTGACCATGATCAGTAAACCAAAGTGTTAGGTCACCTGCGGGGGGCAAGTGACTAGGAGTGCACCACAGAGGTTGTGGACCCAACGGCTGACTGCTGAGGGTCGATGGTTCTGAGAAGCAGCTACACAGAGTCGCAGCCACGGTCCTGGACAGCGAGCTAGAGCATAAGATTCCCCAGGGTGAGGAGTCTAAGAGCCAGCAGATTTTCACGGGAGCCTATGATGGTGAGGATTGACTTGGCTCCAACTGACTTCAACTCATGGCCCCCGGGGTCTCGAAGCTCACACTCACGGCAGGCTCTGGTGGATGCAGAGGAAGCAACAGTCCAGGGCAACAAAGAATAGTCAGAAGGACAAGCCAAGGTCAAGGCGACAAGCAGACAGGGATGGTCAGCAGGACACACCGAAGGTCGGGGCAACCAGCAGACAGGGATGGTCAGGAGAACATACCAAAGGTCAGTACACAGAATCAAACGTAGAGCACACGGCAAGAATCACTCAGGGAAGCCTTCACACAATTGTTACTTGGGCAAGGCTGGCTTGCAGGGCACGGGTTAAATAGTGTTTCCTGTTAGAGGCTGGGGTGGAGCCATGCTGAGAGAAGATTACTTAAACACGCAGGTATGGTAGCACGGTTCCTAAAGCTGATACACAGACCAGAGAGGTAAGCAGACAGTCAGGGCATGAAACATTACTGCAGATTCATGACACAAAGTGATGCCACACTAGGTGAATGACTGACTCTCACATATTGTGAACTGGAACCGAGGGTGCTGCACAGCTCATCTGTGAGATTCAGTAACATGCACAAGTCCGGAATATTCCTGCACTCCTTTACACAATAAAACATTTTTAACACTAAAAGGTGACGTGTTTCGCGCTAAATTCAGCATCTACTTAAACCTCATATACACATACTTCAAACGAAATATACACTATATTGTCAATAGTATTGGAATGCCTGCCTTTACAGGCACATCCTTGCGTGTAAAGGCAGGTGTCCCAATACTTTTGGCAATATAGTATATATATATATATATATATATATATATATATATATATATATATATATATCTTTTATTCATTGGACAAAAAATGTATATATATTTTGCATGACATATGCATGACACAAGTAAGCATGGTTTGGAAATTGAACAATTAACCAATTAACCAATAAATCAATTAGAAATGCACTCCCACTACACTATACTCTTTGTCTTCCCATACTAACATGTCATATAACACATAAATAAAAAGAAACAAAAAAAATCTCTTAATCACAAACAGAACAAGCCATACAAATCTCTTTCAACTTGTCACCCACCAACACAGATCCAGCTGTAACTGCTGGACAAATGTGCAGGAGAGCGCAGGGAAGGAGACAGTCAGCCAACACCTTCACAAACTAAGTGCACATAATGTCACAATATGAGGGATACACATAATGTTGTTTCCTCTTCCGACAGGAGGTGTAGCTAACAAGCCATCAACAGCACGCCAGACAACCAATGATGACCTTTAACAACTTAATTCAACTGTTTGGGAAACGACAAAATATGTTAAGTGAAACAAAGTGCCCAAAAATTAAAAAACAAACAAATAAACAATAAAAATAAAATATGAATAAAATATCCAAAGAAGATAAAAAAACCCCAAAAAACGGAGCGCCCGGGAACTCCATACAGAAGTGGTACAGTTGAATAAAAAAAAGAAGAAATGGTACAGTTGGATAACAAAAGAATGATCCTTGTATGAACAAAACACAGATGTGATACAAAACCTAATTACCAACTCCAATAAGTGTGGTGTGATATAAACAAATATCAGTACCATCATGGCTATCAGAACATTATTCAAACTAAAAAGCCACAATGTTCTTACATAGCCTTAAAATAAGACCTAGCGTGATTGTCTGTGATGGCTGCAATATAAGCCCTACCCCCAAATAAGCCCTATCCTGTTTCCCTGAAAAAAACTCTGAAAATAAAACCTACAAGGACTTTAACTAGGGCTTATTTGGTGGGTAGGGCTTATATAGCAGCCATCACCGACAATCACGCTAGGTCTTATTTTCGAGGAAACAGGGTATATCAAAGCACCATTCAGGGGTACAAACCAACACGCCCTCCGGACGGCACTACCAGCCCCTTCGTTAATTTATAAAAATGTTAGAGGTGCCACTCATAGGTTAACCCTTCTGGAACTCTGGCACAAAATGAAAGATGGAATAAACCTTGCATTTACAGAGAGCCTATCACCAGCACTTCTTGGAGTAACCACCTCCTCTACAGCCTGGCTAAGGATAGCCATTGTGTTCCCTATATGATGTTCACTGAAATGATCTGCCACACTTGTATCATGATGGGGTTTTTTTTAACAGAAAAGTTTTATTAATGAGCAAAGTATACGGTATACAGAATCCATTTGTAAAATGTACCATGATGTTTATTGGTGTCATATATGTGGTCTCTCAGGCGGTCAAGTAACCACCTGGTTGTTCTCCCAACATACTGGACAGTACATATAGCACAAGTGATGCGGTATATCACATTTTTTGTATTTCAATTAATAAAAGATTTTACACCATACTCTCTTTCACTTGTACTAGATCTCAATCTGAAAACGCACCTCCATACTGAAATCAATGGAAAATTCGGCAAAAGAGCATCAAAAACATCTCTAAAATGCCTCGAAAACACCCCACAAGAGCACAGCAAAAACGCTTCATTACCACATAAGTGTTTTACAGGCAGTTGTGATGCAAACAAGTGTTAAAGTAGCCTTAGGGATCTTAGATTGTAAGCTCCTTGAGGGCAGGAACTGATGTAAATGTACAATATATATATGTAAAGCGCGCTGCGTAAATTGATGGCGCTATATAAGTACCTATAATAATTAAATAACTCCCTATCTATTTAGAGCATAAGGAGTCAAAATAGTCATCGTTGATTGAGAAAGTTTAGTTCTGCTTTAAAATGCAGGCTAGGGGTTTAATTACCTTCTCTTACACATAATCTGGTGTGGTAGAAACATACAAGGAATTTTTTCCCCCACCCTTACACAAGCTCCAGGATCCACTATGGCCCTTGCTCAATGTTGTGGCAGACATGCTATACTTCTGATTCTTTTCTCTTTCACATAGGAATGAAGGACTGGGACCTGCTCATAAACTGGAAAATCTGCATGTACTGTAGTGACTACCTCCAGATGCTAGAGGACCAAGACACAGCCTTATAGTTGCAAGAACTGCATTTGGGAAGAAGAAGAGAGTCTTCTCTCAATATCAGGGATGTCAAATTCAATTTAATTGCAGGTCGAATTAGCAGTATGGTTGCCCTCAAAGGGTCGGTTGTATCTGGGGTGTGCTATGCATAGAGTGCAGAGTTCGGGAATGCGCTATGTACAGAGTGCAAAGTTCAGGAGTGCATTACGTACAAAGTTTAGGAGTATGCTTTAGGAGTATGTGCAGAGTTCAGGGGTGCGCTACATACAGAGTGCAGGGTTTAGGGGTGCACTATGTACAGAGTGCAGGGTTCAGGAGTGCGTAACATACAAAGTGCAGGAATCAGCAGTGCGTGACGTACAAAGTGCAAAGTTCAGGGGCGCGTTGTTTACAGAGTGCAGGGTTCAGGAGTGCGTTACATACAGAGTTCAGGGGTGCGCTGTTTACAGAGTGCAGGGTTTAGGGGTGCACTATGCACAGTGCACAGTATGCTACTACAACTCCAACCCCCTTCCCCAAAGCTTCCTTGCATCGCTACACTCTTCTACCTGGCTCGGCTCTAGTACCTTCCTGTGTAGGCAACTTTGCCTTGCTGTGAGATCGTTCTCTCTGAAAATCTGTGTCCCCGCTGTGCCCCACTGTGAGTGCATGCAGAGATCTGCATCCAGGAGCTGCTGAGAGAAAAGCTGTTCCTTGTAAACACAGAAGGCTTCTGTGTATACAAGTGACAGTGGTGAGCAGGAGCAGAGGGTGAGAGCTGGAGGTGGTGGAATAGAATTCTCCCATGTTCTGGCTGCAAAACTGGGTGCAAGGGTAGGGTTGCTACCTTTTCTTCAAGCCAAATCCGAACACTTTAGCGTCTGCATTTTATTGGGGGGGGGGTATACACTATAAGATTGTAAAAGACCTGGGACACTTTTGGTGGCCTGAAAGAGAGTAGTAATGTGAAGCATAGCTCGCCGCAGCAAACAGTGCACGTGGCTGAATTGTGAGTGTTCTGCACGGAATGCAGGGGTCAGATGTGTCCTGGGGAGGGAGCAGTGGCGGCTGGTGCTTAACATTTTTGGGGGGGGGCGCAAACAAACTGAAAAATTCAGAAAAAAACCCCATCAATTGCAGCCTCACTGTGCCCCATAAAATGCAGCCACTGTGCCCCATCAAATGCAGCAACTGTGCCCATCAAATGCAGCCACTGTGCCCATCAAATGCAGCCAATGTCCCCTTTAAAATGCAGCCACTATGTCCCATAAAATGCAGCCACTGTGCCCCATCAAATGCAGCTACTGTGCCCATCATATGCAGCCACTGTGCCCTATAAAATGCAGCCACTATGTCCCGTCAAATGCAGCCACTGTGCCCATCATATGCAGCCTCTGTGCCCATCATATGCAGCCTGTGCCCATCATATTCAGTCTCTGTGCCCATCATACAGCCACTGTGCCCATCATATGCAGCCTCTGTGCCAATCATACAGCCTCTGTGCCAATCATATAACCTCTGTGCCCATCATATGCAGCCTGTGCCCATATGTGCTTGGGGCGCTTGGGGAGGGGTCAGATATGTGCTGGGGGGGCGCTTTGAGAGAGAAGAGGGCAAGGGGGTAGTATATGTGCTGGAGGGGTGCTTTGGGAAGGTAGAGAGAGAGTGCAAGGACAGGTTGTCAGATTTCAAATCAATCCACACTTCTATCATGTCTTTCCCTTGCCAAAGCCCCTCCAGCACATATCCTCCCAATCCCTCTATCACTCCACATATTTTTACCTTGTCCTCCTTTCCAGCCATTCTCTCCCCCTCCCCCCTCCATCTACAGAGCATAATAAAAACTTACAGGTCTACAGACCTGATATCAGCGCGTCCTTGCTCCCCCCTCCTCCTGTGTGTACAGAACAGAGAAGGAGGAGGAGGGGAGGAGCTTTGATACACTGACACTCTGCTCAGCTCTGCTGAACCAAGCTGCTGTCAGGGAGAGGGGAGACTCGTCACTCTCAGTGCAGTCCATGTGAATGATGTGTCCGGGTCTGGGGCAGAAGTAAACCCAAACACATCATTCAAGAACCGGACTGTCTGGGAGAAAAACGTACAGGTGGCCTATGCGAGGGCCACATGACTAGGCATGGCAGGCTGGATTCGGCCTGCGGGCCTTGTGTTTGACATATGTGCTCTATATCTTGGCTATTTGCTTTCCTTGTCCACCCTAAACTTTTTTTTGGATAGACTTACAAAAAGTAAAAAGTAAATACTTCTGTCAAATTTGTATTGTTGTCCTATGGCCTGTTGGCTGGGAAGATTTTATCTCACATGCTGTCCTTCTGACAGCCTGTGACAGTAGGAAAAAAATAAGGATAGTGGTTGTCACTGGAGAAGAAATTCACAGACACTAATAACCTGATATAGGTTCTAACCTTTCCCACCTTCACTGAAAAAATTGTTTTATTGCCGTCTGTGTCCCCACTGTAAAGACATCCCATCACTTCCTGTCCTGACAGGAAATAACAGAAACATTTTCCCAGTGGGCACACAGACTGCCCCAACAACCTCACAGGTGTGTACCTTCCCATCTCCGTCCAAAGGATAAAATATAAGTAGAAGCACAATGAAAACAGAAGTACATTTTTACTTCCAAATGAGAGCAGGGCACATTATTGTCATTGTTTTTCATAAACGCCTGCCTTGCAATTACTAAAAAAACAGTTTTATCCCAGAAAGGGTTGTGGTGTAAAATGAAGACATCAAAAGCATCTTTTTCTACACATTAGCTTCCTGACTGTTTCCTCATACACCTGTATTACAAACACTTGTACATGTCGTTAATAGGAATAAAAAAAGTAATAGGTTTACCTTGGAAAGTATTACAGTGTGAACAAGATATATTACTAAACTCCAGCTTCTGCCTTTTTATTCCCAGTAAGTTCACAAAAACAAGACAGATTTCATAAGCCTAAAAGCGCTGGAGGACATGTGCTGAATGCTCACACATACTCCATAAGCTTTTCATCTGTTTTATACATTTTTAATGTTGGAAAACTGGTTGGAATAAAGAAAAAGATAAAACTGGCTCCTACATCACTGATCCCTGTTAGGTGTGGGAAGCAGGTGTATTGTAGACTGTTTCCAGGGGCAATTCTTGAAGACCGGGCCTGCCCTAGGCATAAGGATTCATTCACACAAGACTCATTATTATGCACGGACAGGTAAAAATACATTTGGGGAATTTAATAAATCCCTAAACACACTTTTCTGGCACTATGGCCCTTTAAAGAGGTCTGCACCAAATTAAAAAATACCTGCTGTCCATCTTGGTAGCTTTATTACCAGGTGCAGCAATTTCCAGTAGTTCTTAAAGCAGGACTAAAGTTCCAAGGTTACATACTGTGAGAAGGCAGACTTTTTTTTATTGCAGAAGAGACATCTAATGTCTCTTCTGCAATAAAATACACTTACCTGCCTGCGCACAGCAATTTCCGCAATGTTAACGGAGCTGAGCATGCTCAACTCAGCATATAGTGGCCAACCTGATCCCTGTGTGCCAGAATGAGGAGGCTATGGGCAGGAGTGATGTCATCCTGCACTGGTTAATGATGTGGTCAAAAACCAGCACACAGAAGATGCCAGCGCTGGCGCGAAATCATTGGAAAGGTAAGTATTGATCTCTTTAGTTCCGCTTTAATAGCGCCACTTTTACAAATGGTGCTATGAATGTACTAAATTCAAAGATAATAACCTTCAGTTTATAGATAATGAAACTAGAGGTAATGAGGACCAAGGTATAAGTTGAGTGCCTGTGTAGTAGAGCAGCATGAATGCTGCTATTACTTCCTCCCCTCCCCACCTGTCATTGGTTGTTAAGGATGCTGTCAGCTTAACCGCTTGCCGACCAGCCGCCGCAGTTGTACTGCGGCAACATGGCTCGGCTGTATGAATCGCCGCTATCTTACGTCTCTTCTGTATTTGGCCACTAGGGGTGCGCACGCCCCCTACTCGCCCACCGCCGGGCTCCCGCGATCGATCGGGGCACACGGAGAACCGGGATCTGTGTGTGTAAACACATAGTTTCCAGTTCTCTGAGGGGAGAACAGACAGATCGTCTGTTCATACAGAGTATGAACAGCGATCTGTCATCTCCCCTACACAGTCCCCTCCCCCCTTCAGTTAGAACACACACCTTCCCTGCCAGTGACATTTTTACAGTAATCAATGCATTTCGCATGTATTAATGCCAAAGGTCCCAAAAATGTGTCAAAATTGTCCGATGTGTCCGCCATAATGTCGCACTCCCGATAAAAATTGCAGATCGCCGCCATTACTAGTAAAAAAAAAATTTATAATAAAAATGCCATAAAACTATCTCCTATTTTGTAGATGCTATAATTTTTGCGCAAACCAATCAATATACGCTTATTGCGATTTTTTTTACCAAAAATATGTAGAAGAATACATATCAGCCTAAACTGAGAAAAAAAAATTATTTTTTTTATAGATTCTTGGGTGGATATTTATTATAGCAAAAAGTAAAAAATAATTGCGTTTTTTTCAAAATTGTCACCCTTTTTTTGTTTATAGCCAAAAAATAAAAACCGTAGAGGTGATCAAATACCACCAAAAGAAAGCTCCATTTGTGGGAAAAAAAGGACGTCAATTTTGTTTGGGTGCAATGTTGCACGACCGCGCAATTGTCAGTTAAAGCGACGCAGTGCCGAATCGCAAAAAGTGCCCTGGTCAGGAAGGGGGTAAAATCTTCCGGGCGAAGATTAACGGTTAGTTGAAGCAGTTAACAGTCAAAAGCATTCTAACAATCAGTGACAATAGTTCCCATCAGGTTCCCTCTCTTCCCGTTACTGATAGAATTCAGTGGGCAGATTCTATAGCAATAGGTAGGCAGTGTATTGGCTATGGATCTGCCTATTGCCTGCTTAGGGTCGCCATCTCCTCCCTTTAAACCCGAACACATATTTATTACACAGATTCTGTGGCTGATTAAGGTGGTATTTAAAGTCACTTGGTGCCTTATCTATATTAAATTAGCCTCAGAACCTGTGTAATTCATGTGTTCGGGTTTAAAGGGATGAGGTGGCAACGTTATGCCTGCTGTCAGTCACAAGAGGAGCAAGTCTGATGAAGAACTAGTGTCTCTGAATCCCCTGGCTGCATCTACCCAGATCCAAAACTCACTGCTTCTCTGCTGTCTGTGTGACAGCTGCAGTGGCAGGAGTAAGCACAGTTTCACTGAAGCCAGAGAGTCCATCCAACGATACCAACAATGGCCACTATTTATTCCACTGACACCAACTATGGGACACTATTCCTCTCATTGACACCAACGATAGGGTACTATTCCTCCCAGTGACACCAACAATTGGGCAGTATTCCTCCCACTGACATTAATAATGGGGCAGTATTCCTCCCACTGACATTAATAATGGGGCAGTATTCCTCCCACTGACACTAACAATGGAGCACTATTCCTACCAAAGATATCAACAATGGGCACTATTCTCACTGAAACCAACAATAGCCACTAGTCATTCCACTGACATCAACGATGGAACACTATTCTTCCCACTGACGCCAACAATGGGGCACTTTTCCTCCCAATGATACCAACGATGGGGCACTATTCCTCCCCCTGATAAAAAAATGTTGTGATGTGTCCTCCCAATGATGGCAAGAAAATTTCCACTCTCTCTGGCCATAGTCTGACTTCCATAAAGTTTGAAGGACAGTAAACTGACCCTTTGTTTAGAAAGTTTGGAGACCCCTGTTCTAGAGAATGCTAGAAGTATAGTTTGATTGCTCTCCCCTGCATTCTAGAAAATTTAGGAATCTTAGTGGGCTGTAAAGTCAAAAAAGCAGTCTGAATATTTATGGGACTTCAGCTAGTCCCTGAGGTGTGCCCCCTGCTCCCTTCTCACTGGCTGTAATTGACAACAGTGGGAGCCAATGGCTCCCACTCTTGTGTCTTGGCCAATGAGGATGGAGACACCGGGAGAGCTGCTGCTCTCATGCACATCGCTGGATCAGGATCGCTTACAGGTAAGTATTAGGGGGCGGGCTAGGCAGAATGCTGGAAACAGAAGGTTTTATTTGTGGTTAAATGGTTGCAAAACCTTCAGGTCTACAACCACTTTAAATGTACAAGCCGTCCCAACATATACTATATGGCAATATCCTGCCAAACTACTGGCAGAATATTTTTTTATTTACAATCTTACGGATTAGCCAATTTTAATTCACCTTGAAAAATGCCTCTGGGGTCTGATAAATGATGTAGTGCCAAATAGTTTGTGTCAAACTATTTTAGTGTGTAATGTTTGTAGGTGGATGCAGCACCCTCCTTCTCCCCACCTCAAAGGGCTGTCATGATAACTGTGTGTCGTAATTGGTTTTATTTATTTATTTACTATTTATTTCTTCACATAGTTCTTTAAGTTGAACTAAAGGCAAAACTTTTATTTTATTTTGGATAGAGTAAGGGAGTGCTATAACTCATGTCAGCTTTTTTTTTGTCATCTGTGTCCCCATAGAGTGTCCCCATTGGCTAGATTTCACTTCACTTCTTGTCCCATAGCCAAAACCCAAAATGGGTCGCAAGAACTAGCATCCCCATTGGAAAGTTTCCCCCTCCATTCCTTTTCTGGCAAAAACCCAAAATTTAGAAATTTTACTTTTACTCTCAGTGATAATGGATAACGGTACACTAGACAAATAGATAGGGTGAATCCCCCTAATGGAGGCACAGACAGCAGTAAACATATGACAGGTGTTCTAATCCCTCTCCACTCTATCCAAAACAAAACAGAAACTTCCATCCTAGTTATACTTAACAGTATGATTAAAGGCAAAACTTTTTTTTAGTTTTGGACAGAGTGGAGATTGGTTAGAACACTTATTAGGTTTTTATTGCTGTCTTTGTCCCTGTTAGGGAGATCCTGTGAAAATAAAAAAATATCCAAAATTTTGGGTTGTCCCCAGAGAGGGGAAGTCTTCCAATGGAGACTCTAGTTTTGGTGATCTGGGGGGGGGGCAAGGTATTCCATTAATTTGCAGGGATTTTTTAAGTATTATAGCTGAAACTAGAAAAAAACATGTTTTTTAAAATGTTCAGTTTTTTTTTTTATTTACATAGTTAAACCCCCCCCCCCCCCCCCCAGGAAACAGTGGTGAATAAATACCACCCAAAGAAAGCATAATCTGTCTCAAAAATTATATAAATTCATTTCAGTCTTGTGGCCAATAAAGGTGGATACTTTAATATCAAATCATGATTATGATGGTGTGTAGGGAAATGAGTCCAGACAAATCCTACCCCCATGAGAAATTAACTGCCAATCAAATAAAGAAAAACTTTAACCAAACACAGTTCCTGCTGCGACTGTAACAAAATGATGCTACAGATCTCGTAACTCCAATACTTCAAGGATATAGTAAAATTTGTACAACCACACAAATAATGGCCGACACAGGCTCCCATCCCATGTATAGAAGATGGCACCCAGCTTGCTTACAGTTTTTCTTTATTTGAGTGGTAGAAAATTCCTTATGGGCCAGTAGGATTTGTCCAGATGCATTCCCCTGCACACCATATGATCATGATTTGATAATAAAGTATCTACCCTTATGTTTAATTGAGATCCATGGCCCTGATGAAGCGGAGGATCCCGCGAAAAGCCTTGACCTTTAGCTGGTGATCTCATTGGACCCTTATATACCTATTTCTTTGCCAATATTGATTTTAGGATATGTATTGCTATTGGCTATGGATTTTATATTACATTACTATGAAATCATTGAGATTTTAAGGTTTTTTCAACCTGCACTTTTTAAAGTTGTTACAATAAAGCTGTATAAATTTTAGTTGGTGTTGGTGTTTCTATGTTTTAAGTCCCAGTGTATTTTTCTTGTGTTTAGTTACTATGGGGATGGTACCTTCCAAAGATGTAGTATCTTTATAAAGGCCCCTCCCCTCTATTCAATACAATGAAGTAGTTGCGAGGGAACAGGGTCCAAAGAGCAGATTTATCTGGCTGTCCAATGTCCGTCAGCATTTCCTGGAGGTCACTCTCATAGGATGTACTGCTGATACAGTATTTCTGTCCTCCATTTTTTTGTCCTCCATTTTTGCACTTTGGGTATCGTGCATCCCTAGGTATTCACAGGACATGTAGAACCCCCTAGTGCAGGTTGATAAGCCAGTTCCCAAACCAAGATACACAAAAGGTTGGGCTACCTGTTTCTCCTTTACATCTGGGGAACTCATCGTCATCTTGTGACCACAGGGCCTACCAGGTTGCATACAGCCATATGGCCCACAGTGAGTACAACATCACAGTTCATATGTGGTCCCTCAATCAGCACTGCAGCAGAATCCTCACGTGTTAGGTATTACACTTATCCCAGCTTGCCCATTAACGTAATATCCTGTCAAGGAATTTGCTTTTGGTAATGTTTTTCTTAATGTAACTGATATTACAAGGTCCAAATAATGGCATAATTGTCATCTCCATAAGAACATATTGTGTTCACCAAGGTATGTTGTTGCCAGTTTTCTGAGTCTTTGCCAGAAGCTACTCCCACAGTCCTTTCCTCCAGCATTACTGAACCCGGCCCAAACTGGGGCACACTGAAGGGAAGCACATGACTATATTACCACCATCTGATAGATCCATGGTCCTGCTCTTCCCCCATGCACCACCAGCTCTAGCAGCTCTACCCCCACTTTATATACCCTCAAGGGAAAAGTAATTCTAGTCCAGACTGACTGGCAACAGGGCAGAGACCACCCTAAAAACACTTAGGATGGCCTTAGATGGATAGAAATTGGGCTGGCTCAGTAGGGACTGGCCGAATTTAGATCCATCTATGGTGCACCCACTTGAAAGAAGTCGACTTAGAAGAAGCGGCTCCCTAGAGAGTCATTATCATAATAATAAAGCTCAAGTCTGGTTGACTGATTGAGGCAACATTAAAGCAGAACTAAAGGGCGGGTACTCACCTACCCAACTCTCCATTTTCGGCACCAGCCTTTTCTCCTGTGTGCTGGGTTTTGACCATCTTCATTGGCCAGTGCGAGATGACGTCAGACTTGCGCATGAGCAGGAGCTAGTCATTCCGGTACACAGGATCGACCTGGCCGCTGTAAGCTGAGCTGCTCTTGATCAGCTCAGTTTACAATCCAGGGATCGCTGTGGTCAGGTAGGTATGTTTTATTACAGAGGGGATATTGCATGTCTCTACTGCAATAAAATGCCTGCCTGCTCGCAGTGTATCATAGCGGAACTTTGGTTCCACTTTAAGGACTTAGTACAAGGCTTCTAAATAAATCAACCAACTTGCATTGTTTTACAAACTTCGTATGCTATACAGTACTTGACTTTCCATGGTTAGCTGATTGAAAAGCACAGTTAAATGCTGATTATGTGTTGTGCTCAGATTGAGTTCAGCTCTCCTAAGAGATGAGTGACATTTTAAAAATCTTTATAGATGTCATTTGAACTGGAATGTGACCAAAACATAATAATTCTCTTGTGGTGGTTTGGGATTTGGGAATATTAATGCTTAGTCTGCAATCTGTATATTTGTTGATGGGAGAAGAGACGTTTCCTGAATTTTGCCTATAGCAAGAGTACCCATGGGATTATTTTTAGATTAGCTTTGTAATGAATATTTAAGAAATGTCACTTATGCCACTGACCTCCATTTTATTGCTGTGCTTATTGTCAGGAAACTGTAAATTGATGTATGCCTGATGCTGAGATATGTCAATGTTCTCTATATGCACTATTGTTAGGAAATCATCTTGATTAAAAAGATTAGGATAAACATACGGTGTGCGTGTTGTTGTCCTCTGTAGAAGCATGGGCTTCAGCCATGCCAGCCTTGGGGTATGATTAACCTGCAATTAAATGTTCATTATATGCCTATCATATAGCTGTGTGAAATAGATTTCCCATCGTATAACCAGTGATGTGGACAAGGCCATTGCTGATAGAGATTAGTCAGAGGTTAGATCACACAGCACAAGGGAGAGAGCTGTGTAGTAAAGTAACAGTGCATTATTATGTTCAGACAATACCCAATAGAGCATTTGGTTCCCATTTGAACACAGCCCACGCCAGGGAAGTTAAAAGGGATCACAAACAACACCCATTACAACAATTATACATATAAATGCAAAATATCCCATGCGATTCAACAAAGTTGCCTACAAATAGAATGGTAAAGAAACACACATTGTTACTCATACACCCATACTGTATAATTCTGAACAATCCATACCACTGCTGAGTCCCATGCATCCTTATTTTACTTCTAGTATTTCCCATCCAGTGGTGTCTGTCTTTAGCTTTCTCCCATCTGTAAGCTCACAATTGCCTCTTTCGGTTTACAGTGCAAGTTATGCACTTCCACTGCAAGCCTGATTTTAAATCACTATAAACACATATG
Source organism: Lithobates clamitans (assembly GCA_037952925.1). Taxonomy (NCBI): domain Eukaryota; kingdom Metazoa; phylum Chordata; class Amphibia; order Anura; family Ranidae; genus Lithobates; species Lithobates clamitans. Next base: position 1,618,776 of record JBBGZY010000342.1, read on the forward strand.
CCAGGTAATTTATCCAAGCTGAACTAAAAAATGATTGCATACCTTTTGGAGGAATACAGATATATGGTACATTTTCTGTTTCTTTCAGCCCATCTTATTATAACCTGTCTGTTTGTACTGTCTTAGTAATCTCATGTCCTACTATGTAGAAACCATAGCTGCACTGATGGTGGCCAAAAAACCTGTAAAGCTGCGTACACACGAGCGGAATATCCGACAGAAAAAGTCTGACGGAAGCTTTTCATCGTATATTCCAATCGTGTGTATGCCTCATCGGACTTTTTTTTTCGAAAATTCTGACGGACCTAAAAATGGAACATGTTCTAAATATTTCCGACGGAACCAATTCCTATCAGGAAAACCGCTTGTCTGTATGCTGTTCCGACGGACCAAAAACGATGCATGCTCTGAAGCAAGTACGAGACAGAAGCTATTGGCTACTGGCTATTGTACTTCCCTTTTTCTAGTCCCGTCGTACGTGCTGTACGTCACCGCGTTCTGGAGGGTCGGACTTTGGTCAGACTTTGGTTTGACCGTGTGTAGGCAAGACCGCTTCAATGGAATTCTGTTGGAGTTCTGTCGGAGAAACCTTCAGAGTTTATTCCGACGGCAAAACCGGTCGTGTGTACAGGGCATAACAGCTTTTAAGGTGATTTGTGTAGCGCTACCCTCGAAGGAGTGACTTGGTAATTTGGATTCTCTTTTCTGCACCTCTAGTCCAACAACAACCTCAGCCACTCTGACAGACCTGGTGAAAGTAAATGCAAGCACTTATAAAACATGAGCATAGATACCTTTAACTTGGTTGTGAGCTGGTACTAGGAAATAGACCCAGGACCATTTGGTGGTAAATGAACTCCATGTATTGGTACAGTTTAGGGTAAATAATGGTATGAGCATAAATTAGCACACAGGGGATGGATATAGATACAGTCTGATAAGCAATGTAATTTCTAGACCAAAGTAACTTAGATTTGAGTTCTGTACCACTATACTGGAATCAACTCATAAACCAACAAGTCAGCAATAAGCAGTGCATATAAGCATCAACTGTAATGTGAATAATAACATTATAACTAGTCACTAGTCTAGAGTGCGCTAGACTATAGCACAAGTTTACTGCAGAGCTATTCCTACTCCTACAGGAAATACCAGGAGTCCTTGTAGGGCAGCTTACCTACATTCAGTGGCGTAGCACCCGGGGCTGGACATTTGTTTGCACCCGCCCCCCCGCCCCCCAAGAAAATTGGTATGTGGCAAAATAGTGGCACCACACCAAAACTGTGGGTGTGGTCAAATTGCATCAAAAGTGTGAGGGGCTTAAAGGGTCGTATGCTTTATGACTGTGCCACAAGCGAGTATGTAGCAGACAGTACAAACCTCAGTATACTCATTTTAATAAAATAAAACTGTTTTATTGCATATCCTTTACTACACATAGCTACCCGTAAAGTGATATTGAAGTCTTGTTTTTTTTTCCAAACAATAAAACACATTATGGTTATCTGCTCTGTGTAGTGGTTTTGCACAGAGCAGCTTGGATCCTCCTCTTTTTGGGTCCCTCGCCGGCACCCCTGGCCTAATCCCTCTTTCTGGGTGCCCCCACAGCAAGCAGCTTGCTATGGGGGCACCAAAGCAGGCGCGTTCCCGAGCCATGGCTCTGTGTGTCCATGCACACACAGAGCCATGGCTCGACTTTGCTTTTTCTGTCTTCTGATTGGCTCACTGGTTGTGATTGACAGCAGTGGGAGCCAGTGGCTCCCACTGCTGCCAAAAGCCAATCAGGAGTGAGAGTCCCTGGACAGCAAAGGCTCTTGTGTACATCCCTGGATTGAGAGGGGGCTCAGGTAAGAATTAGGTGGGGCTGCTGCATTTAGAAGGTTTTTTAACTTCATGCATAGAATGCATGAAGATTAAACATCTTTTGCCTTTGCAACCACTTTAAGGTTGTAAGTGCTGACAAAAGTGCATTTACTAGATACTACTCTGAATCATCGTGCGTATACTTGTAATTACATTTTTCATTGTAATTTATTTAAGACACCTTGCAAATATCTGTTTTACGTTTGATATTACGGAGTAAAGAATGTGCTGTACTTAGAATGCAGTAGTCAGCAGTAAAAAATGTAAAACACAGTCAGGGGAATTTATCAAAACTGGTGCAGTCAGAATTTGGAACAGCTGTGCATGGCAACCAATCAGCTTCTATCTTCAGAATGTTCAGCTTTCAAAATGAAAGCTATGAGCTAATTGGTTGCCATGCATAGCTGTTCCAAATTCTGTTTGCTCTAGTTTTGATAAATTCCCCTAAGGGCTCATTCAGACAGGTGCTGAGACTAGGGTTGCCACCTCATCCCTTTAAACCCGAACACATATGAAATACACAGGTTCTAAAGGCTAATTTAATGCAGATAGGGTACCAAGTGAGTTTCATTACCACCTTAATCAGCCACAGAACCTGTGTAATTCATATGTGTTCAGTTTTAAAGGGATGAGGTGGCAACCCTAGCCGAGACAGGTCATCTGCATTCGCCAGGGAGCTTCACCTATAAAAGTGGGTGCACAGATCTGAATGCAGACACTGTGCGTTCGGATACATGCATTCCTTCCTGTCTGCATGTCAAATGTTGACATTTGACTATGTCCATGCAGCTGCTGCGTCCAAATTGACTTTGACTGGACTGCCTGCACAGGGATGCACAGAACACCAATTATCCCCATGCGGTACACGGCAACCACTCTGGGCATATGCTCCATGTGAATAAGGCCTAATTGTCATGTGGGCCAGATAGCAGGAAAGAGGAGATTTAGGGTAATTAAAATAGAAGTATTGGAATTTTATGAATCATACTTACCTAGGTAGATGCTGCATCTGTCCCCCGCTAGCTCTAAGGCTGAGCACTGAGTAATTAAAAACCGCCGATCACTCAGTTCTCAGTGCTCCCTGAGCAGAGAGCTGGTGGCTGTCAGTCTCTGGCTCTGCTCTGCCCCCCCCCCCCCCGGTGCTCACCGAAACACTGGGCTGTAGAGGGGCAGGAGTGGCCAGCTCAGGCTTCCAGCAGCTCGCTGAGAGGCTGAGTTGGGTGCCGGTCCAGGCATGTAAGCAGATCCCAACCGTTTGGGTGCGATCTTTCCCCAGCCTGGACCGACTCTGTGACTTGAGAGTGGGTGACTGTGACATGAGAGCGGGCTTAGGCCCGCTCTCATCTGAAAATGGGTCACAGGAGTGCAAAACAATCTGCACTGATGTGATCAACAGGAGAAGTACAACCAAACAGGCTTTGGCTGTACTTCTCCTTTGATAAATCTATCACACGACCTGTCTCTGCTTCTGTTTGGCATTATTTGCAACAATTAATAAATGTCCCCATTTATGTTGTGAACTCACCCTCCAGGGCCCAGGCAGGCTCTTCCTCAGTCCAGGCTTTAAATCCAGGCTCTTTCTCCCTGAAGCTGGAAGGTCCTTCAGGCACCCTCTTTCCTAGTTCAGAGGGCCTCCATAATCCCCCTCTCATAGTCCAGGGCGTCCAGACACCTGTAGCCCTAGTCCAGAGCCTCCAGACACCCCCTCTCCTAATCTGGGACCTCCAGGCACCTCCTCACTTAGTCCAGTATCTCCCTTGTACCCCCCCCCCATCCAGGGGTCTTTGCCACAACAACCACCATTTCCTAGTCAATGGCCTCCCCTGCACTCCTCTCCCAGTCCAAGGCCTGCTTTACAGCCCACCCCAACTTAAGAGCCTCCTCTGCACCCTGCTATCTGAATCCAGGTCCTTTATCATACCCACTTTTCAATTCCAGGGCACCTCTACACCCCCCAGTCCAGGGCCTCTGGGGTACTCCTCTCCCAGTCCAGGGCCTCCTCTGCCTCCCCCAGTCCAGGGCCTCCATTGCACCCCCCACTCCAGCACCTCCCTCTGCATCCCCCAAGTCCAGGGTCTCCTCTGTGCCCCCCCCCCCAGGTTAGGACCTTCTCTGCACCCCCCCAGCAGGGGACCTCCTCTGCATCCCCCAAGTCCAGGGTCTTCTCTGCGTCCCCCCCAGGTCAGGGCCTTTTCTGCACCCCCCCAACCCAAGGCCTCCTCCACACTCCCCAGCCCAAAACCTCCTCCACATCCCCCATCAGCCAAGGGCCTCCAATGCACCCTCCAGTCCAGGGCCTCCTCTAACCCCCCTCCTTCCAGTCCAGGGCCTCCTCTGCACCCCCCCTCAGTCCAGGGCCTTCACTGCACCCCCCAGTCCAAAGCCTCATCTGCACCCCCTCCCAGTCCAGGGCCTCCTCTGCCCCCCCCAGTCCAGGGCCTTCTTTAAAGCCTCCCCTTCTCTGGGATGCCTCACGCAGAAAAGACATAGGCTGTTTGGGCACTGGGCAGGACTAGGAGGGTGACCTGCCTGTCCATTACACCTGATCAGGTGGCAGTGACACCCTTAGAGCAGCGGTTCCCAGTGCGGGTAGTGGCGGCACCCCTGGCAGCACCCGCCTAAATACATCACCTGCGGCAGGCGCCCCTCTTCCCCCTTAGTTTTGGCCCTGCCTACATTCTACATTCAGCTGGCTAATGTTGAGGCCCATATTGCAGTTCATGTGTAAACATAAGTGTAGTCCCCATGGGAATCTGCATGCAGTATTAAAAGCTATTGGGTGAGTGCCTAATCCTTTTAAGCTTAATTTCGGATAGCAGCAGCAGCAGCAGGTTGTGACCACACGACCCTCTCACCAATTCAGAAATACAGCCACGGAAGTCCCACTATGGGTATCTTCTGTTTTGATTCTGGTCCTCATTTCACTTTGTAGTGATTTATCATCAGTGTAGTGGTAGACTTTCCACAGTAGTGACTCACTCCCAGTCTCTTTGCTCTCTGATCCTCACTCCCACTCTTGTCACCTTGCTGTGTGAAACTGAGGTCTCCACTCCAACTACTGGCAGGCTCAAACAGTGGATGTGCTTACTCCGAGCTCTCGCGGCAAAAGACTGCTATTCAGACTGCATCCCAGGAAGATACTGCTCCTTTCTGCTCCCCTGTCCCTGCCTCACCTGGGAACTTTAGTTCATTGGTCAATAGAAGTCCACGATAGCTCTCCCTTCCTGAAATTCAACTCCCACGTTCCACTGCAGCTGGCCTCAAAGTCTATGGGGTGCTTCGATTCGCTGATGGAAAGCGGCAGTGTGCTTAAAGAGAAACTGCAGTCTGTTTACATAATTTGTACTAAAAACATCTTTGCCATTCTGAGGCTTCCCTCCAACCACTTTGCATATTATTTTATATATACTGTGATTCTGTATTTGCCAAATATGCTGCAGAAATCTCCCTCCACTAAGTCTGGCTACATCCATTTTAACTGTGGGCAGCTGAAGCTGCTGCCTGTTCACTTCCTTGACTTACACAGACACACACCTTTAGCTCTGCAGCTCTCATTGGCCCTCACATGACTCATCCCCCCTCCCTTCCTGGCAAACTTTCATGAGAGTGAGAGAGAGAGCTGTGCATGAGGTCATAAGCCTAGGCTTTTTACCAGACAAGAAACAGGAAGTGGGCTGTATAAGGTATTTACTGGCAGAAAAAAAAATGTTTTACTATCCAAAGGTAAAACAACAAGGGCAGAAGATTTAATAGATGGAAAGATAAAAAAATGACTGAAGGTTTGCTTTAGAGTCAGCTTGTCTGTTTAGTCACAGTTCAAATTAAGCTGTAGGCAGTGTTATGACTTGCAAAGAAATAAAATGCAACTTGTATCGACCATGTTCGCTACCTGCCATAATGATCTGGCCTGCATCTAGCCATCTACTGCAGCCGTCTGCTCCTGGGTCACGACCTGGGGTCAGCATGCAGCTAAGCCCCAACCCTCATGAGAAAATCTCTGGTGAAAACCAACTGGCTCTTAGACTCTGTGCCTTAGGGGATCCCATGTGCCTTCTCCTCGTGGGACCTCCTTCTAGCACCTTGACAAGACTGTGATCCAGCATGGGTCATGTTCCCGCAAATTGCTACTAATCTCTTTTAGGGTGGTGTGCTCTTGCAAGTACCTGCTGGTACGTTTACCACATACTGAGTAGTAGAGCTCTCCACACTGGTGAAGGCACCACCCTGACAGTAATGACATCATCATGCTGCTTCCTTAAAGGGGTCCCCTCTTTAGAAACGCATAAACTACATTACTGATAATTTATTCTGGTGTCTAAATAAGGCTTAGCTGAGGACTGTGGGAGTGTTGTATGATTTGAAATAAGAATATTAGCAACCATTTGGTCTTTTATTGCTTTTACACTTCTTCCAAGAGAGCAGCATTATGTTTGAGTACGATGGTGTTTGGTAAGTTACATCAATGACTGTTTCCTGATTTTAAAGAAAAGGCTGCAACGAATCCCTATTGTACAGGGAACAAATATATAGGCTCTCAGATTCTATCTGTAACCCCCAGGCCTTGTCTCCACAAAGAAAACTGCTAAACATGCTAATCCTCCAAGATACAAAGATGTTTAATGTCCTTGAATAGAGTGTACAATTTCAAGAGCAAAGTAGGCTGGGCAGGAAACAGCCAGTGTTCTCAGTGTATGAGAACCATGCATGAGTTCCCCGCCATGCCGGAGTGTCTCACAGCACCGCTGATTAATGAAACCGTTAGCGCTAAGCTCCTGATTTATCTTGTACGTGAGTAGGAGAGGTGGAAACTTAGCCCTTTCTTGCAAGGCTGCTGTGGCATTTTCCAAATCCCCCACCATGTCTGAATCACAGTCGCCTTTTTCTCTCTCGTTTTTTGCCTGGAGTAAAAGGCCTATAAATATATATTAATCCAAAAGGTCAGTTGTCTACTAATCTGCTCGCTTAAGACTCATGATTACTGTTGCTAGAAGGCTGTTCTCTGTTAAAAGTGAGTTTTAAAACTGTCTCAGTCCAGCAGTTCCTGAAGGGCACCATTCTGACTCTGCGATCTTCCTCATGTTCTATAACCTGTAACCTTTCCCTAAATTGTCAGTGAACACAAGGCCAAGCCAATCGTTCGGCACCAGTTCAACAATTACCTTTTCATCTGCGGGAGGAAGTGCTGTTTTCTCGCTTCAGTGAATGTTAATTCTCTAGCATGCTCTTGGAATAATTATTTGTGTCTCAATACTCAGTTTCCAAGGATCATTTCACTTCAGGATCAACCAACTCAAATTTAACAAAGTGACAGCTCTACTCCAACACCACACACGAACAAAAAGGAATAGCCATTATTAGATGACATTATCGAGGGAGAAGATGCATTGAAAACCAAAGCTCCGTTGTCACTGGCATCCATTCTTTCTACCCACAGTATATACTGCAGGACAAGACTGTCAAATATTGCTTGCAGTTTCAATCTGTCTGGCTGCTTCTGGCCTGTGAAACTGCTGAGTATGAATTGCAAATGGGTGTTCCTGATATATTGCTTCTGCAGTACAGTTTGTTAATTTAATTACTCAATTGCTATGCAGTTTGAATTTAGGTAACCAATCCATATAAACTCAACTCTAATCGTATTTTTTAGTCACTTACAAATATGTTATACTGAATATGGACATTGATTGTGTTTGGTTTTTGGACTACATAAATGATAAATTAAGAAAATAAACTGTTCTCTTAAAATCTCTGTGCTTCTAATGTCTCATTTAACCACTTGAGCCCTGGAAGGTTTACCCCTTTAATGACCAGGCCATTTTTTTTTCTGCGATACGGCACTGTGTTATTTTAGCTGACAATTGCACGGTCATGCGACGCTGTACCCAAATAAAATTGATGTCCTTTTTTTCCTGACAAATAAAGCTTTCTTTTGGTGGTATTTGATCACCTCTGCGGTTTTATTTTATTTATTTATTTTTTCATTTTTCTTTTTTACTAGTAATGGTGGCGATCAGCAACTTATAGTGGGACTGCGATATTGCGGCAGACAAATCGGACACCTAACTGACACTTTTGACACTTTTTGGGGACCAGTGACACTAATACAGTGATCAGTACTAAAAAATATGCACTGTTACTGTACTAATGACACTGGTAGGGAAGGGGTTAACATCAGGGCGATCAAAGGGTTAAATGTGTTCCCTGGGAGCGATTACTAACTGTGGGAAGGGGATGCTTTGACTGGAGGAGTGTAAAGATTTGTGTTCCTGCATAGCAGGAACACAGGATCAGCACATTCCCCGCTCACAGAAAGGCGATTTGCCTTGTTAACATAGGCAGACCGCCATTCTGCCTTTCTCCTGAACGATCAATGGGTCCTGCTGATTGGGTCCAGATGATTGGCTTCTGTGGTGTCCAATTGGCCCCAGACCTGAAAGTGTCAGATCACGTACCAGGTACATGATCTGGCGCAGAGCAGCTGCCCTGCCGCAGTATATCTACAGTGGACAGTCACTAAGTGGTAAAGCTAGGTTCACACTAGGATCAACAGTAGAGCGCAGCTAAGTATCCACTGTTAAGTGTTCAGGCAATCCTGATGTCTTCTGAATGCCTATATATATATATATATATATATATATATATATATATATATATAATTTTTTTTTTTGCCTAATAGTAATTTACAAAGGGGCTAATGCACTGTACACGCGAGTGTTTGGCTCGCAGTTTCGACGTGACCCCATTGACCTGAAGGGCGACTTTGACAGGAGGTGCAACTCGTGAACTTGATGCGCTGCATTAAATTTGCTGTGCTTTGTAACGCTTTGCATTAGAGTTGGGCGAACAGTTCCAGCCAAGAAAAATTCCTGTTCACCGGTTCAGCGAACACCCGAATTTGCAGGGCGCTCGGCGGGATGTTTGCCGAGCGCCCCACAATGCACTCCCTGCTGCACAGTGGGTAGAGAGAATAGCTGGTTATTAAGGAGCGGGCCAGGAAGCCGGCCCCGTGGTGTCCTTAACAACGGATGAGTCTTCAGCTGTCAATGGGCTTCCCTGCTGACAGCTGAATGAAAAAAAAACATCGGCCAAAGGAAAATGTTTTAAAAAATAGAGTTGGGGTCCCCATAGTCTATACCAGGCCCTTCTCCTAGCATGCAGCCTGGAAGGCCAGGAAAGGGGGGGACGAGTAAGCGCCCCCACTCCTGAACCATACCAGGCCACATGCCCTCAACATGGGAGGGTGGTTTGGGGCAGGGGGGCACCCCACAACACCTTGTCCCCATGTTGATGGGGACAAGGGCCTCTTCACCACAACCCTGGGCTGTGATTGTGGGAGTCTGCAGGCAAGGGGCCTATTGGAATCTGGAAGCCCCCTTTAACAAGAGGGACCCCAGATCCTGCCCCCCCATATGAAAGAGTATGGGATACCCCTACCAATTAACCAAAAAAAAGTGTCAAAAAGAGATAAAAACACAGACACAATTTTTGACAATACCTTTATTAAAAATGAAAAAACAATGTCCCCCGCTGTAGATCCATCCTCAATCATGACGCTCATCGTCATCGCCCAACCCGAAAAAAGAAAAAAAAGCTCCGCCTGCGACGAAGGCTCCGCTATTTGACAGTTCTTATATAGGTAAGGGGTGGGCCCCCTTGTGACACCACCAACCCAGCATGCATTTGCCAGGCTGAATTCTCAGATAAGGGTTTGGTATGGATCTTGGGGGGGGGGGGGGGGGGCACATAGTTTTTTATAACATTTTTGTAATTTTAATGTCATTTATTTTCTATATAAATTTCATTTTATCTGCAGCAGGTTCTATACACGGTACAGATGCGCCACTTTACAGACAGACTGTGGGGACCCCCAGGCACTATATGTAAAGGAATTTTTATTTTTATTGTTTCACTTTAAGCATCATTAACATCACTTCTCCTGTAAAAACAATTTTTTTTTCAAAAAAATTTTGCATTGATACATTGTCCCTCAGGGCAGTACCCAGGCCCACATATGCTTTTTATGGCCAATAACTTGCATATAAGCCTTCCAGATGGGCACTTTTGATTTTTTCAATGTTGGGTTCCAAACACTTTTTTTTTCTGCAATCATTTTTATTAGTTTTTAGACATTTCTTTTACCATACCAACAATCGTACAATTCAATCTTTCAGTCACATTTAAATGTCAATATAATTATAAGCCTTCTGGAAATTAATTATCCAAATACCTTCTTAAATTACTCTTATACAAAACAAAGAAAAAGTCCAATATAAATTTTCTAAACACCAAAACAAAACAAAAACACACAATCAGTGCCTTGCCTTCTAAATCCCACATATATTTCATACAGCCATAAGCAATATAATAATCATCATGCATACCAAAGTACCCTCCAATATAGGACACACCAGCCAGTCCCCCCCTCTTTTAAGACAATATTCTATTCAGAATTAATGAAATCGGAGCTAAACCCGGGTAAATTTTCTGGTAGTAGCCTCATCCAACATGTTCAATAAACATATCCCTGCATCTTCTGCAAAGGTAACCTGAAAAACAGATCTTTTAGTAGTCAGAACCTCTTTCCAGTATCTATGAAGTCTTGGGCATCTCCACTTCACGTGGATCAAAGTGGCAGGGCCACTGTTATATTTAGGACAAAATGGATTCTCTCTACGAGTCCAGGTGAACAGCTTTTCTGGAGTGTGGTATGTCCAATGCAGAAAAAATAACTGTGTGAATTTGTGAGTAGGGGATAAGCTAACCTGTTAGAGTGCAGACAACACCACCCCCCACTGGTGATCTGTTACAGGGCCCAAATCTTTGGACCACTGTTCGTTAGCTGGAACAGCCACCAATGCTTGAAGATGGGAATAAAATTGGGAAATAAGGCCTTTCTTAGTATCAACACTCTGAAGCATCGTGATCGGATACGTCCATGGCTGGTGAGGACGCGAACGGGAACGAGGGGTGGAACGCAAGCTGAACACGGAGGTCGCACACTTTATATAGGCGAACCATGCAATAGTTCCTACACCCCTCCCTAACTTATGGAGTAGCTTAGTGCCGGCTCGAGGGCACTTTTAAATGTGAGTGTACACTTCTTCTTTGGATTTTAAACAATAAATAGTTTTAAACGCATTGCGCTATGATCGTTTTTGTCCATATATTTTTATATGAGGAATACTAAAGTCCAAGTATAGCCGTTGAAGAGGTTTACTAAGGTGGAGTGGTTATCCCATGAATGAACCAAACGTGCATTATTTGAGAAGTATCTGGTGAGTGGCCAATCTTACAGGTGGTGGTGTGTCACACAGTCACTTATGCATATTGAAGGAACACAGGAGCACGCCAATCACGGCAATTGATAGAAGATTTGGATGCATTTACTTGGGGACTCTGTAACATATATGATATATGTCAGCTAATTTTTGTTTTGTTTTGATACATGGTTTTGGCTCAATTTGGTGAATTTTTTATATGTATATGATTTAATCTAGGTTCACATTGTTTAGGTTAGGTATTTTTTCACAATAAAAGGTAGGGCATGTGAATACTGAAAAGAGTGTATAGATGGGAGTAGCGCATTCACATACAATAATTAGCACTCTGAAGTATACACAAAATAGAGGACCTGCTATATTGCAATGCATGTGCACAAATTTGAGTCTGGATGGCATGTCTTACCTGGAGGTACTGAAAAACTTCTGATGTGGGGAGGTCAAATTCCCTAGACAGTTGATCAAATAATTTAAGAGAGGCATTTTCATACAATTGTACCATATACCATATCCTTTTGTTATACCACAATTCAAAACCCTTTAACTTATTAAACTCCCCATATTCCCATAGACTTTAATAGGGTTTGTAGTTTGGGTCCGAACTTTGTGATGTTCGAGAGTTCTGGCAGCATATGAACAGCCTCTCCTGACTATTTTAGACCTTAGGTGGGCAGTCGAGGGGCAGTAAATTTAATGTGAAATAGGCCCAAAGAATTTAGCAATATCAATGAAGCACTAAATCAGTGGTGGCAGTCTGTGTGACCACAGTGGACCACTTATATAATATAAATATATACAATAGATATATACAGTGCTGTGAAAAAAGTATTTTCTTCTTACTGACTTTTTATTATTTTGCATATTTCTATATTTCTCACACTTAAATGATTCAGATCATCAAACAAATGTTAATATTACACAAAGATAACCCGAGTAAATCCAAGATGCAGTTTTTAAATTATTATTTCATTTATTAAGGGGAAAAAGCCGTTCAAACCTGCCTGGCCCCATGTGAAAAAGTAATTGCCCCCTCCCATGCTGAATCATGAATGAACTGTGATTAATCATAATTGTTTGGAAAGCTGAGTTAAATTTCACTTGCCACACTGAGGCCTGATTACTGCCAGACTTGTTGAATCAAGAAATCACATAAATAGAAGCTGTCTGACAAAGTGAAGCACGCTAACAGATCACAAAAAGCCATACATCATGCCACAATCAAAAAAAATTCAAGAACAGATTAGAAACAAACATGTATCGGTCTAGTAAGAGTTTCAAAGCCATTTCTAAGGCTTCGGAACTCCAGTGAACCAGAGGGAGAGCCATTATCCACAAATGGAGATAACTTGGAACAGTGGTGAACCTTCCCAGGAGTGGCCAACCTACAAAAATTACTCCAAGATTATGATGACGACTCATCCAGGAGGTCATAAAAGAACCCACAACAACAACTGCAGGCCTCACTTGCCTCAGGTAAGATCAGTGTTCATGATTCAACAATAAGAAAGTGATTGGGCAAAAATGGCATCCATGGGAGAGTTCCAAGGCCAAAGCCACTGCTGACCAAAAAGAACACAAAGGCTCATCTCACATTTTACCAAAAAACATCTTGATTATCCCCAAGACTTTTAGGCAAATATTGTGTGGACTGATGAGACAAAATTGTAGCTTTTTAGAAGGTGCGCGTCCCGTTACATCTGGCATAAAGCGAATACAGCATTTCATAACAAGAACATCATACCAACAGTCAGACATGGTGGTGGTAGCGTGATGGTCTGGGGCTGCTTTGCAGCTTTAGGACCTAGACGACTTACCATAATTGATGGAACCATTAATTCTGAGCTCTACCAGAAAATCCTAAAGAAGAATGTCTGGCCATCAGTTTGTGACCTCAAGCTCAAGTGCACTTGGCTTATGTGATCCGAAACACAACAACAAGTCCACCTCCAAATGGTTCAAACAAAGCAAAATTTAGATTTTGGAGTAGCCTAGTCAAAGCCTGGACTTAAATCCAATTGAGATGCTGTATCATGACCTTACACAGGCTGTTCATGCTGGAAAACCCTCCAATGTGGCTAAATTAAAACAATTCTGCAAAGAACAGCAATGTGAAAGACTCATTGGCAGTTATCGCAAACGCTTGATTGCAGTAGTTGCCGACAAGGGTGGCACAACCAGTTATTAGGTTTAGGGGTCAATTACTTTTTCACATAAAGCCAGGCAGGCTTGGTCAGCTTTTTTACCTTAATAAATGAAACCATCATTTAAAAACTGCATTTTGTATTTACTTGGGTTATCTTTGTGTAATAATGAAATTAGTTTGATGATCTATGTCATTTAAGTATGACAAATATGCAAAAAATAAAAAAATCAGAAAGGGGGAAAATACTTTTTCACAGCATTGTGTATATATATATATATATATATATATATATATATATATATATATATACTGTATATCTATCTCTCTATCTCTCTCTCTCTCTCTATATATATATATATATATATATATATATATATATATATATATATATATATATATATACCGTATTTATCGGCGTATAACACGCACCCCAATTTAGTAGGGAATTTTAAGGAAAAAAACTTTTAGGAGGGAAGTTGAAGGGAAAAAAACTTACATTTAAATGCCCATCATTGCAGCCTTCTCAGTGCAGCCTTGTCAGTGCAGCCTTCCCCAGTGCAGCCTTGTCAGTGCAGCCATGTCAGTGCAGCCTTGTCAGTGCAGCCATGTCAGTGCAGCCTTGTCAGTGCAGCCTTGTCAGTGCAGCCATGTCAGTGCAGCCATGTCAGTGCAGCCTCGTCAGTGCAGCCTTCCCCAGTGCAGCCTTCCCCAGTGCAGCCTTCCCCAGTGCAGCCTCCCCCAGTGCAGCCTCCCCCAGTGCAGCCTCCCCCAGTGCAGCCTTGCCCAGTGCAGCCTTCGATCCCCTGTCTTCAAAATCGCCGAAATACACAGAGCCGGTCCTCGGCTCTTTCCGGCGGGTCTATTTCACTTTCGGCTCCACTCGTAGTCCCGAGCGGAGCTATCCGAACCTAGCCGAGTAGGTTCGGATAGCTCCGCTCGGGACTACGAGTGGAGCCGAAAATGAACGAGAGCCGCCGGAAAGAGCCGAGGACCGGCTCTGTGTATTTCGGTGCCGGCGGCGCCATTTTCAAATCATGGTCGGCGATTTTTGAGTTGTGCAGCTCAGGGGATCGGCGTATAACACGCACCTGCGACTTTCCCCTGATTTTAAGGGGAAAAAAGTGCGTGTTATACAAAAGTGAGTACACCCCTCATATTTTTGTAAATATTTTATTATTACTTTTCATGTGACAACACTGAAGAAATGACACTTTGCTACAATGTAAAGTAGTGAGTGTAGAGCTTGTATATATACAGGGTAGATTTGCTGTCCCCTCAAAATAACTCAACACACAGCCATTCATTTCTAAACTGCTGGCAACAAAGGTGAGTACAACTCTAAGTGAAAATGTCCAAACTGGGCCCAAAGTGTCAATATTTTGTGTGGCCACCATTATTTTCCAGCACTGCCTTAACCCTCTTGAACATAGAGTTCACCAGAGCTTCATAGGTTGCCACTGGAGTCATTTTTCACTCCTTCATGACAACATCACAGAGCTGGTGGATGTTAGAGACCTGGCGCTCCTCCACCTTCCATTTAAGGATGCCCCACAGATCCTTAATAGGGTTTAGGTCTGGAGACATGCTTGGCCAGTCCATCACCTTTATCCTCAGGTTCTTTAGCGAGGCAGTGGTCGTCTTGGAGGTGTGTTTGGGGTCGTTATGTTGGAATACTGCCCTGCAGCCCAGTCTCTGAAGGGAGGGGATCATGCTCTGCTTTAGTATGTCACAGTACATGTTGGCATTCATGGTTCCCTCAATGAACTGTAGCTCCCCAGTACCGGCAACACTCATGCAGCCCCAGACGATGACACTCCCACCACCATGCTTGACTGTAGGCAAGACACACTTGTCTTTGCACTCTTCACCTGGTTGCCGCCACACACGCATGATACCAACTGAACCAAATAAGTTTATATTGGTCTCATCAGACCACAGGACATGGTTCCAGTAATCCATGTCCTTAGTCTGCTTGTCTTCAGCAAACTGTTTGCAGGCTTTCCTGGGCATCATCTTTAAAAGAGGACTCCTTCTGGGATGACAGCCATGCAGACCAATTTGATGCAGTGTGCGGCGTATGGTCTGAGCACTGACAGGCTGACCCCCCACCCCTTCAACCTCTGGAGCAAATATGGCAGCACTCTTATGTCTATTTCCCAAAGACAACCTCTGGATATGACGCTGAGCACGTGCACTCAACTTGTTTGGTCGACCATGGTGAGGCCTGTTCTGAGTGGGACCTGTCCTGTTATACTGCTGTATGGTCTTGGCCACCATGCTGCAGCTCAGTTCTTGGCAATCTTCTTATAGCCTAGGCCATCTTTATGTAGAGCAACAATTTTTTTCAGATCCTCAGAGAGTTGCCATGTTGAACTTCCAGTGACCAGTATGAGATAGTGAGAGCGATAACACCAAATTTAACACACCTGCTCCCCATTCACACCTGAGACCTTGTAACACTAATGAGTCACATGACACCAGGGAGGGAAAATGGCTAATTGGGCCCAATTTGGACATTTTCACTTAGGGGTGTACTCACTTTTGTTGCCAGCAGTTCAGACATAAATGGCTGTGTGTTGAGTTATTTTGTGGGGACAGCAAATTTACACTGTGTAAAAAAACTTTTTGTTTGTGTAGCTGCGCTGACCTTTTAAATACATATATCTTTGTGTTTACCAAAAATCAGTTATAAACAAGTCTGTGTGTTTCCTTCTAATCCTCCACGTAGGTGAATAGATATGTCTCCACCAAATCGCAGACTATTCTCTTATAATACTCCAGTTAACATAGTTCTCAAAAGACAAAAACGGCCATCATTGCACAAAATTCCAAACTTTTATCGTTAAAAAGGTCATATAAAGGATTTGTACTCACATGTATGAGTGCCTCAGACCGGCACTGAGTCTCCCCAGCTTTCCAGTATTTGCCTGTAATGGCTGTACGCTACTAGGAGCCGGCGTGCGGTTCAAGCCTCGTTCTCAGTGCGGTTCAATCAGTAGGAAATTACGTCAGCGTCGCACAACCAGCCTCAGTGCGATTCGCATAAATAATGCATCATCAGGAAGTAAAGTTCTTTTACACATTTTTTCACTGATCTAGTGGTGAATATTAGCTGCAGTATAGCCAGCATAGAATATTTGGAATTTGTTTTGCGCCAGTGGCACACACAGCAAATTTACACTGTTATACAAGCTGTACAATCACTACTTTACATTGTAGCAATGTGTAATTTCTTCAGTATTGTCACATGAAAAGATATAATAAACTATTTACAAAAATGTGAGGGGCGAACTCACTTTTGTGACATATATATATATATATATATATATATATATATATATATATATATCCAGTTCAGCTCTTTGGGCGTACTATATGTGTCCAAAGAGTGAACCTTTGATCACAGGCGGCTCATGGCTCCATAGCTGCCGAACACTTTCACAGAGCCAGCCCCGCGGTGCCCCACCCCTCCTACCAGCGGCCTACCCTCCTTCCATTGTTCCCGGGCTGTCCAGTGCTTCTTGACACCAGGGAACACATCCACCAGTGGAGGGAGAGAGACTGCAGTGAGACCGAGGCAAATCCATGCCTCGATCTCACCTGCAAACAATGAAACCGGAAGTGATATCACTTCCGGTTTCATATACACACTTTCCTGGCCTGAACAGCCAGGGGACACATCTAACCAAGCTGATCTGTGCTTGGTTAAATGTTGTGAAGGGTAGGGGAGATACTGGAGTCTATTAGACCCCTAATGTCTCCAAAAAGATTACCTGTTACCTGCCCAATGCTATCATGTAGGGGTTTATTAACCCCTTGTAATAGCAATCACGTAAACAAAAAAAAAAAAAAGTAAAAAAATAGAAAGAAAATGATAATAAAACATATTAAAATTAAAGGTTGCATATGGGTATGTAAACTGCGGTTACACCACACATGTGACATATCGCCATGAACGTCAGAGTGAGAACAATTCTAGCACAAGAGCCCCTAGTTAACGCTAAATTGATGAGCTATAACGGCTTTTAAAGCTTCGCCCATGGTGATTTTTGGGTACCATCGTTTTTGGCGATATCGCATGCGCACGCTATTTTAAAACATGGAATGTTATGTAGCTATTTAATAAATGCAACCTCATCTTTTATATTTTAACCAAAACGGGTATTATATGGTGTGATTTTGCACTAAAATGTATTTTATTGGGATGCAGTGCATCAGATGTTGGGGGCGTGACCGGATGTCGGTGTTGGTTGAGTGTGGAGTGTGAAACGAGCAGTGTGCTGTGAGCTCCCCCTTAGCGTATTGCCACGGCCGAAGAACCCGGCAACATTAGATTGCTCTGCACCTTGTGAGATAGTCCCCGGTGTCCTGAGCGGTAGAGGGCGAGTGTGGAGGAGGGGTCCGGTGGATCGGTGCCCATAGCCTGAAAACCAGCACGCATTGTGACAGCGTCGCTGGTGCTGCTGCCGCCACTGCGCATGTGCAACCGGAGCTCAGAAGCAGTGGAGAGTGAAGACCGGCGGCTTCAGTGCGGAGGCCCTGCCAGGCGGTATCTAAAGCACCCCCTCGGAGGCTGAGTGGAAGCCGGCAGATGTGCAGCTGAAACCCGGTCTGGAGAAGGCAGGTGAGCAGGATTTTGAAACAGGGCACAGGCTTGGACAGCCCTCTGTTTGCTGTTGCGGTTATTAAGAGGTAACTGTGGAACAATCTTCAAAGTGTCAGGATCAAGCAACAGCATACAGCATAATTGTTGCCTGTTTAAAACGCCACACTGCCAACTATAGTGCTTCTGTTTCTAGTGACACTTGCCATTGGTGACCATTCTGGGACCCGCTGTTTGATGTGCTGTATTAGAACTTTGAAATAGGGCATAGGCCCTGTTAGCTTACTGTTCGTTGTTGCTGTTGCTAAGAAACGGAGTGCAAGCGACCCTGCATCACAAGATAAGGGGACGGAGGAGTGTACGGGTAACTGTGGTACAAGTTTCAAAGTCCCAGGATCAAGAAATAGTGTACAGCATAAATAGTGCCCGTTTAAACGCTATATTGCCATATTGCCATTTATTTTGCCTCTGCTGTTAGTGACACTTGCCATTTGTGATCACTCTGAGCCCTGCTATTCGCTGTGCACCCCTCTTTTTCTTTGTGTGATTTAGACATTTAAAGTCAGCAATGTCAAGGAAAAAAGGGGAGGATCCAGGTAATATGGAGAATCTGGGGACGCAGTCGCTGCGATCCGCAAAGGAAAAGGGAAATCAGGCGGCGGCAGCAGCAGCGAGGCTGGAGAAATTTGCGCATGCCCCTGAGCAGACCCCCACAAAAACCGGGGTTGCAACGCAAGTTAAAGCATCCGGGGATAGGAAAAGCCAGGGTCAGGCTTCATCAACCGCAGTAGGAGGGGGGCCTAAGAATGTGATTAACAACAAAAGCACAGGGGTGGGGGAAAATGCTTATATACCATTACCAACTAATGCTCCTACTATAGAAGCAGAATCCACCCTGCGGGAAATACTACAAGCGGTTAATATGTGCAAAACATCATTGGAGGGTTTAAGCTGCCAAATTAAAGAGGTTAAAGAGGAACTATTATTAATAAAGCAAGAGTTACAAAAGGCAGTGGAGAGGATAACAGCTTTGGAGGGAAGGGTGAGCCAAATGGAAGATGATGTATTTCCTCTACAGCAAGATGTTAAAATTATGAAGGATCAACTGGGCAGAATTACTGAGAAAATGGATGACATGGAAAACTGTTTAAGAAGGGACAATGTAAGGGTAGTGGGGCTCCCAGAAGGGTGCGAGGGGCATAACTCTATTGTTTTTTTGGAAGGTTGGCTCAATGAAATATTTGGAAGAGAAACATTTTCTTTACAGTTTGCGATTGAACGGGCTCACCGGGTCCCCTTCAGGGCCCCGCCTCCTGGAGGCCGCCCCAGGTCTCTATTAATGAAGCTCCTGAACCACTATGATAAAATAATGTTACTGCGTAAAGCCAGAGAAAAGGGGCCTATTTTTTACAAAGGAGCTAAAATTTCTTTTTTCCCGGACTTCTCACCGGAGTTGCAGAGACGCAGGGAGGGGTTTGTGGAGATCAAACGCATCTTACAAAAATTTGAAGTAAAATACGCTCTATTGTACCCAGCTAGGCTACGGGTAGAGGCAGATGAGGAGGTTCTCTTTCTTGATTCCCCGACAGGAGTAACACGCTGGTTTGAAGGAAACAAACAGAGACTGAAATGCAAGGAGAGGAGCCAAGTGAGCTAAGATACCTGATATGAAGATTTGGGACGATGGGAAGAACTATGGGCTTGGCAAAGGGTGGTAGTAGGAATTTGTATGTTAAGCAGGATGAGAGAAGGGGACGGTATTACACTTAAAATTTGGCACATGAGTACTTCTTTAGCAGTGGGTGGGGGGAATATGGCAAGAGTGGGTATGGCACTGGGAGTGGATGAGGTGGTCACGATTAGAGCCCCTAGGGCGAACCTGGTAAGGTGGGGGAAGGGTGGGGGTGGGAGATTGTTGGGGTGGGCGGTTTGGGGGGGGGGGACGGATGGGAGGCGGGGTGTATGGAGATTTGTAAAATCAAAACAGAGTGAAAATAGAACACATTTAGTAGTTGAGGGGGAATGTAAGGGGATAGGGGAAAGGGATCCAGGTTTGAAAACAAGTGTGGTAAATAATAAAGGAAAATGGAAGATAAGGGGGAACACATGGAATGTCACTAGAATAATAGTAATAGTAAGAATAGTAGGTTAAGTCATGTGGGCATTAAAGCACAGAGTGCAACCATGGGGTGTTTTTTTTTTTTTTTTTCTTTTCTTATATAATGCACTTCACGGCAAAAGTAGTGGGGTTTTTTTTTGTTTTTTTCTTTTTTTTTTTGTTTTTTTTTGTTTTTTTTTTTGTTTTGTGTTTTAAGGGTAGGGAGTCACAAAAGATGCAGAGGATTTTTGCACAATATATTGTACTAAGCCTAAAGCTGGGATTTTCCCTGTTTTTTTTCGTTTTTTTTTTTTTTTTCTCTGGTATGCATATCACGGGGTTTATAAGAATTGCTTCCCGCTCCTCGCCCCTTTGATGCAGTCTAGGGTTTTTAAGATAGGCTCCTGGAATATACGGGGGATGGGGAACCCAAACAAGAGATCGGCTATCTTCTCGCTGTTGGAAATGAGGGGGGTGGACCTGGTCTGCTTGCAGGAAACCCACTTAACAAAGGATACGACAAAATATTTGCAAAATAGGAGGTTTCAGGCCCAATTCCACTCGGCTTACTCCTCGTATTCTAGAGGAGTGAGCATACTGGTGAAAAGAGGTGTGGTGTTTTCCTGTCGGCAGACCAGTATAGATGACATGGGCCGATATATTTTCCTGCATTGTTTAAAAGAAAATAGAATGTATGTCTTAGCTAACATCTACATCCCCCCACCTTTTAATCTCGAAGTGTTGTACAAGCTAATGGAATTTATGGTAGACAAAATGGACATCCCGGTTGTAGTCGTAGGTGACTTTAACGAGGTGACGAACATAGCACTGGATAGATTCCCACCAAGAGCTCAAACATACAATCTAGTAGAGGGCCGTTTAGGCCAGTTTTTGGAGGAGGCAGGATTGATAGATGTGTGGAGGCTTCGGAATCCTGAAATAAGACAATACTCCTGTTTCTCGGCCTCCCACTCCACCCTTTCCAGGATAGATCTGACCCTCGGGAATACAGAAGTGCTGCCGTTAATAAAAGATGTAGCATATCTCCCGAGAGGGGTCTCGGACCATTCCCTGATGGTGGTCTCAGTGAATATAGGGGGTAGGGAGTCCCGGGGATCCTGGAAATTGAATACATATTGGCTGGAGTTAATAGGAGAACCAGAGAGGATAATAATAAAGCTAGAAGAATTTGTAAGATTTAATGCAGGTTCAACTACAGGGGGTATACAATGGGATACCCTGAAGGCATTCCTCAGGGGTATACTGATCCAGGGGGTGGCAGGTGTCAAGAAAAAATCAAGAGAGTGGGAGGAAGGGATTAGGAGGGATTTGGAGATGGCAGAGAAACAATTCCTGGAGGATCCATCCCCAGAGAGGCAGAAACAGTGGGAGGACAAACAAGAGTCTTACAGAATAACAGTATTAAGGAGGGGGGAGAATAAGCTACTTTTTCAGAGACAACGAGCCTTTATGGAAGGAGAAAGTGTGGGACGCATGTTAGCCTACCTAGTGAAAACCAACTCCTCCTCTTCAACAATTCCTGTAATTAGGACCTTAGATGGTGAGATCTCTTCTCATAGTTCAGAGATTACGGACACATTTGGGAAGTATTATGAAAACCTGTATAGGTCACAGGGGATGGGAGGAGAGGAGGATATGGATAAATTTTTCAGTAATATGCCAATCCCTAGTGTTACAGAGGAGGATAAAGAGAGATTGGACGCACCAATAACTCTAGCTGAATTAGGGCAAGCGGTGAATGGAATGGCAAATCATAAATCTCCGGGGCCAGACGGTCTCCCGGTTGAGATCTATAAGCAATACGGGAAAATCCTGTTACCAGAATTACTTAAAACTCTGAATTGGGCATTAAAGGCGGGGAGGTTGCCTGACTCTATGACCGAAACTACCATTATTCTGCTCCACAAAGAAGGGGGGGACCCGTTGGAGCCGTCGGCATATAGGCCAATATCTTTGTTGTGTACGGACGCCAAGATTCTGGCAAGGGTATTGGCGTCCAGACTTAACAAAATCATTTGTAAACTAATACACCCTGACCAAACGGGATTTATCCCCCACAGGACTACCAGTATGAACATAAGGAGGGCATATATGAATCTCCAGACACCGACAGAGAATACGGGGTCAAGAGCCGTGGCGTCCCTAGATATAACTAAGGCCTTTGACAGCCTGGAATGGAATTATCTCTGGCGGGTTCTGGAAGAATTTGGACTAGGTCCCGTTTTTATAAAATGGGTAAAAATACTGTATAACGGTCCGAGTGCGAAGATTAAGGTTAACAATGAATATTCACAAAAAATCTGTTTAGAAAGAGGGACGAGGCAGGGGTGTCCTCTGTCCCCTCTCCTCTTTGCTCTTGCTATGGAGCCACTAGCAATCTACATCAGGTCTTGTCCTAGAGTGAGGGGGTTTATGAGAAGAACAGGAGAGGAGAAGATTGCCCTGTATGCCGACGATGTCCTACTGTTTCTTGGAGACACTGAGGACTCCCTTAGGCAGGTAATGGATATAATGGAGAGGTTCGGTAATTTGTCAGGATTAGTGGTGAACTGGAAGAAATCGGCACTCTTGCCCATAGATATCCCTAATATGTCTGTGTCATCGGGAATCCCCCAGCTGAAAGTGGTTGCTACAATACGATACCTGGGTATAGACATGACAAAGGATCCCAAGCAGTATATAGAAGATAACCTAGCCCCACTATTGGTTAAATTTAAGCGTAAAATAGATATCTGGAACCGGCTACCCCTATCAGTGGCAGGGAGAGGTAACCTAATTAAGATGATCTGGCTGCCCCAGCTACTGTATTTGTTACATAACACACCGGTGTGGGTGAATAAAAAATGGTTTAAGAAAATTGATACTCTATTTAGGGAGTTGGTGTGGAAAAGGGGTAAGGCTAGGATCAGCCTCCAGAGTTTACAGCTGCCAATTAAGGAAGGGGGAATGGCACTCCCGCATCCAAGATGTTATTTTTTTGCGGCACAGCTGCAGCATATAAGTGGCGGAAGAGTAGATAGAGGTTTGCTGACCCAGGAGGCGCCACACAAGACAGTGGTGGAGGCATTGGAGGCTGACTCTTTTCTTGAGAGAGGCCCCACAATTAGGATGTTAACAAAGGTCTGGAAGGCAGTAAAGAACCTAATGGGCTATGTTGGGTTTACAGAATATGCCCCCCTGTGGCATAATAGGAACCTACAGGAGGTGGTGGCCATGGGGGAGTTTAAAGAGTGGGAGAGATGGGGTATAAACAGGCTATCCCAGCTATACAAAGGGAACGTATTAAAATCCTTTGGGGAACTTCAAACTGAAAACGGAATCCCAAAGCAAACCTTTTTTAGATACTTGCAGATGAGATCTGCCTTGGCTGCCCAGTTTAGGATGCATCCTTTAGTATGGAGCGAGGCCGCATTGCTTCAGAAAGTGGTTAAACCTGGGAAAATAAAGGGATTTATTTCGGAAATATATGCACAGCTGTGCGTTAAAAGTATTGTAAGGCCAGAACACCTTGGGTGTAGGGAGGGATGGGAGGTGGATGTTGGGAAATTATCGGATGGACAATGGAGGAAAATATTGGAGATCGGGCAACTGGTCTCAGTATCCCCTGCGCAGAGAGTTTCCCACTTAATGTTGGTACATAGGGCATATTACACACCAAAAAAACTATTTAGATGTGGACTAAGATCAGATGCTAAATGCCCTAGATGTGGGGGGGAGGGAGACCTAATACACATGGTCTGGAGATGTCCCAAGTTATTTCGGTACTGGACAGGGGTAGTAGAGGCCATTAGCAGCAGGTGGGGGATACCTTTGGAAACAGAGGCCAGACTATGTATTCTGGGAGATAGAACTTGGGGACAGGAGGAGATAACACTAAAAACAGCAGTTTTGAGGTGCCTGTATCAAGCCCGGAAGTTGATTATGCAAAGATGGCAGACCGTAGCACCCCCGACGGTGGAAGAATGGGTAAAAACAGTAAATGAGATCATTTGGAAGGAGAGAGCCCTATATATTAGAAGAGGAAATATAAAGAAATATGAAAAGATGTGGAACCCCTGGTTGATAAGCATCGGTTGTAAGGAATAACTGAAAGAGTTTGGGGCCCTGGATGGGATGGGAGGAGGTGGGTGGGGGGGAGGGGTTAGGTAGTAGGGGTAGATAAAATGGACATGGTTTGTTTAAATGAACTCTTTCTATACGAATTGGAGGATGTCTCCACATGCCTGTTATAGATAGAAATAACTAACAAATATCACATGAAACAAAAATTATCTATTATCTATTAACTATCACATTTTTATTCTACAGGGCCTCTGCTGCTATACTGTGGGTTTAAATTCCTTTCCTTTCTATCACTTCCTAGCCTGCCTCCCAGTTTTCTTCCCTATATAAGACATGCTCAGTGCAGCCTGCGTTGCCTGAGCAACTTCCTAGTTCTCTGAGCTCCTATTTGGCTAGTATTACTTGTATTCAGTGTCTGACTTCCCATCTGCCAACCCCAGTTTCGACAACTGTTCTTGCTTGTCTGCTGCCCGCCCTGACCTTGGCTCGTTTTCCAGATCATCGTCTGTCTCCTGCCATCTGTAATTGGCATATGCGACTGTTCTCTGCATCGTCAGCTGGGTGTACCTGGGGGACGCGACCTGGTTCCAGCTAGTGGCAAGCTCATCCCCACCATCAGGGGCCCTAGAGAAGAAACAGGCTGAGGCTTAGACTCTGCGCCCTGGGGAACCCCAAGTTGGCGTTCTACAAGAAACCTGACACCTATTTATCCTCTTCTTCTTTCGATGGCAGAATGCTTGCACTATTCTTTTCAGCATTCTCCTGTGATTGGAGGATGGGCCATTGATGGTCTTGGCCCACAGAAAGTGGATTAAAGGACTCTGGGCATCATTCATTCCAGAAGAGGACTGGTGTCAAATAGCAGGAATGGTGAGTCTGCAGGGGATAGTGATTGTTACAGCCAAAAGTTTTTTTATTTTTATGATGGGGGGGTTGCTGTTTTATTTATTTCTTGGGTCTGATATTTGGCAGCTTGGGCACCAAGAATTGCTTTGTGGCAGAGAGAGTGTTTATGAGTGTTCCATACCAGAAGTACTAGCGCTCTGCTGACAGATGGAGAGCAAAAGGTAGGTATAAGTCTTCTCAAGAGTTTTAGACCAAAGAGCTCACAAGTACTGAGTAGGAGAGTATGGGGAGAGCACGGAACTTGCTTTATGTGGAATAAAAGCCAGGTAGAGGAGGAGATTGGCTGTAGACTACTGCTACTAGTGAAATACTACAAACATCCCTAATCCAGGTTCATCTGTTAGGAATGGAACATTTTAGCTGGCTTTTTTTATTAAAATGACCTTTGATGAAAGGGCCCTGATGATGCATAATAAAGTAATCACATTCATATGCATGTGACCTGTATGAGACCATGTGGTTCTTTGCCTCATGACTCCATATAGTCAGAGAGATACTTGTGTTGTGTTTTACAGAAAAAAATAAACTTTATGACATTTAATTTGTTAACCAGTAATTTTTGCACAAAATATTTGTATAATACAACTAAAATAAGTATTCAGTGTCAAACATGCTACATGGTTCCTTATGCTGCTCTCCCTCCCCCTCTCTAAGCTTTATGGACAGTACAGTAGACTGCAAGAGGCTGATACCAAGTCAAATTCAAATACTTACTCTGCCTGCATTAAAAAAAACAAAATTGTATGATGTATTAATTACTATAGATCTACATTAGGCTCCATTCACACTAAAGCAATGTGGGAATTTGCGTGGCATCGTATATGTTCTTGCAGCTGATACAAAAATTTTATTTTACTTAACCATGGTCCAATCACGGATGTCTTTGATCACTTAAGGACACCCTACAGCATATATAATGCTAAAGGGCGGCCCTCATATATACCTGATTCTGCACTTCCGCCTAGGGGGCGCACACATGCCCTGCCGACAGGCTACTTTTGCTGTAATTACTCACAGCAAAAGCCGATCTGCAGATGCCAGGCAATCCTCTGGTCGTTGGGCAGAGACACAAAACGGAGCTCTGCCTATGTAAACAAGGAAGAGGCCTGTTCTGACATGGGAGAAAGTGATGGATTTTGTGTCCCTGCAAAGCAGGGAATAAAATCCATCACTTGCCTTAGTAAAAGCAGCACAAAGTTAACACATAAACACTGGCTAGGCGCACAGTTAACCCTTTGATCACCCTAGATGTTTAACCTCCCAGCCAGTGTCATTAGTACAGTAACAGTGCATATTTTTAGCACTGATCAGTGGTTCCCACAAAGTTTCAAAAGTGTCAGTGTCCGATTTTCGCTTCGCAGCCCTGCTATAAATCGCAGATCGCCGCCATTACTAGTATAAGAAAAGAAATATATAAAAATTCCAGTATATATACCAGAGTTTGTAGACACTATAACTTTTCAGCAAACCAATCAATATACACTTATTGGGATTTTTTTTTTTACGAAAAATATGTAGCAGAGTACATATTAGCCTAAATTTATGAAGAAATTTAAATGTTTTTATTGGATATGTTTTATAGCAGAAAGTAAAAAAATTTTTTTTGTTCGAAAAAATTGGTCTTTTTCTTTATAACTCCAAAAAAAAAAAATACCACCAAAAGAAAGCTCTATTTGGAAAAAATGACATACATTTTATTTGGATACAGTGTTAAATGACCGCGCAATTGTTAGTTAAAGTAATGCAGTGCCATATCGCAAAAAATGTCCTGGTCATGAAGGGGGGCAAATTTTCCGGAGGTCAAGTGGTTAAACCATTTTTTGTCCTTTGAGGGCATGTACACTAAAGATTTTCATTCCCTAGGCCTCAGCTCCAGATTGTACTCTCATGTGATTAACAAGATGTACCCCTAACCCCCCTCATATGTTTATAAGTAGGCAGTTGACCTCAATGTGAATCTAGAACCTGAGGATTGGACAGAAATCTGGGGGCCACCAAGTTCTGCTCGTTGAACGTGGCTGCCATTGAAACTTCCTTTAAAGTTCTTGGGGGTGGTATTTGGTCCCCTGATAGATTGATAAATTTGTCTATTTAGCCGCTTGACTGGTTTAGGGGTTGTGGTGAGACAGGCACTCATCTCCACATCTGGTGGACGTGTCCACTGGTGTGTGTTTTCTGGACTGAAGTGTTTGAGATCCTTTCCACACTATTTGACAGGAAAATCTCCCCTGAGCCCATAGTAGTTCTCCTTAACAGGAATACTATTGAGCTCTCTAAGCGGCAGTTTAAAATTCTTCTGCATGTCACCACAGCTGCTAAGCAGACACTGGCTAAGCCATGGAAGACTCCTAAGATGTTCCTCACCGAAACCAAGCACAGGGTTAAGTAGGCAATAACTCACTGTAAAATAGAACCCACCTTGTGCGATAGATTCTCTGCAAACACCAACTTATGGCAACCTTGGGTGACTCACATTTTCCTATGGGTTTTGACGTGTTCTTGCTTGAGCCCTAATTTGCTTCCATGGCAATTCAAGTCTAATCAGCAATTCAATTCTACTGTATATGCAAACCCCAGGGACCCTTCCTTTCTCTCCCTTCTTTTCTGCTCTCTTCTCTCCCTTCTCTCCCCCTCTTTCCATCCTTCCATACACAATTGTTCAGTTTCCATGCTGTCTTTGGTAGTGTACATAAGCGCAATTGCATTTATTGTTTTTAATACATCTGTACTTTATATGCAGCAAACCTTTAACATTGTTAATGTGATGGTAAATGCTGTGATCTCTGGTGATAAATAAAAAATGCGGTGAACAAGAAAAAAAATACGCTATGTTCTGGCAGGTGCAAGGCAGTGGCATTCATTCTTAATGGCACTGAAAACGCACCAGCCGATGTACAAGCACTAAATCACACCATAATGCAAAGTAACTTATTGTTATGCGTTATAGTGTGATTTGATTAAAAAAAAAAACTGTGCCTGTTCTCCTTTTTGTGTGATTAACACAGGTAGGATAGCCCATTGAAATTAATAGGCTGCCCTAGACGCAACACACCTAAATGAGAAAAATGTGCAAAAATGCAGATGCACCTACATAGGTGTGAATCTGTGACTTTTATATCTGCCTGGATTTCAGATTAAAGAATTCTGTACAAAGGAAAAGAATTAAACAAAAATACATATGAACATAACCATAAATCTGTGATGTGCATTTTGTTATCACTAAGTGACGGTCCACACTGGGGCGGCTTCAAAGTCGTCTGACTCTAAAGCCGCCCCGCACAGCGCAACTTTAGCGCGGCTGGCAAATGACTTCTTTAATAGAAGTCAATGCATGCTGCCTTGAAGTCGCCCCCAAGTGGTACAGGAACCTTTTTCTAAGTCGGAGCGACTTGAGTCGCACTGATTAGAGTGGTTCCATTGCACTGAATGGAGCGCGACTTGTGAGGTGGCTAAGTCGCCTGACAGGTCGCCTTAGTGTGAACCGGAACTTACAGGTTGTAATAATTGTCGTTAAATTAAGTTACACTGTCAATGGCAATACAAATTATAAATAGTTAAAGTCAAAATTGTTCTTTTTCATTTTGGATAGAGTAAGGGAGGATTATACTTCTGGTTCCCAATGACTAAGTCAATCTTTGACGAAACGTACGTCGGGAGGCAGACGTGCTGACGTCATCGCGGTGTAGAGCATGTGTGTGGACGGATGTCTGCAGGCCAGCCGGCATTCCCTTACGAGCTTTTGATCTTCTGCTTTGTTATAAGTGCATAATTTTTATCTACAATAAAATTGTAGGTTTATGATTTCACACTATGGTGAGTTTCTTTTTATCCTCCCGTAAACCGGATCGCTGGTCCATCCATTGAGCCATGATCCTCTAGTGTATCCTCACCCTAATCAAGCGATTTACTGCTGGTGCTGGTCTGATGTCCGGATAACGATCTAAGATTACAGGCTTGTTATTGCTTGCCCTCTGGTAAGCGTGCATTTTGTACGGTGGAGGTTCACTATCACTGTTTTTTTAAATTTTGCACAGAAAAGATTGATTTATCAATATTTACTTCACTGGAATGTATATACCCATTAATATTCTTCACTGGACTGATTTTTATGTTGTCCTCTTGTATTTGGGGATTTATCACTATATTCCTTATTTGTCAAGATTGTTATATTATGCTTATTTGGGTATTTATATCAATTTTATAGCGCAGCTTTCTACTTTTTCTATGTATTGTGTTTGTATATATCCTACAAAATTGAGCTGCAGCTTGGTGTTTCTATTTGTTCTATTTTTAGTTTCAGCGCTGTATTTATTTTCTGTTTTTTCACCTAGGGTTATACTTTTGTCAGTTTCTTTTTTGGACTGTTTCCCATTGCGTAGATTTCCCTTTACTTCCTGTCCCATAGCCAAAACAGGAAGTGAGAAGAAATCCCTCCAAATCCCTCCCTCCCTGTTACCAGGGTCACTAGAACTAGAACTTTTACATTCGGTGATAACGGTAAACAGGACAAATGCAGAGGGTGAATCTCCCTATCAGCAATAAAAGCTTGACAGGTGTTCTAATTCCTCTCCACTCTATCTAAGATTAAAAAAAAAAAAGTTTTGCCTTTAGGTATAATTTAAGGTAAGGTATAGAAAACCTTATCCTATTAATATGAAATAGTAAGATCTGATAAAACAGGGATTACATGTAGCGTGCAATGCCAGGTTTTCAGATTTGGAGACTGTTGGCAAACAACTTAAGCATTGAAAGCAACTGTTAATTACGGTACTTCTTTTAGGGCCCATTCACACCTCAATTTCTGCGTTGTGAATGCGTTTCTGCATGCACGTTTTTGATGCATTCCAGTGCGTTTTTTCCCCTTCTTTTTTCCTTATCTCAATTTTGGACAATTAATGACGTGTATTCTGGTGCGTTTTTGATGCCTCGTGCCGCATTTCAGATGCGCTATATACAGAAAACACGTTCTACTTTTGTTGACTGCAGTGGAACGCACTGCACTGGTGTGAACTAGAGATCCATGTTAAACACTGTCCATGCGTTTTTGATGTAGAGTAAAAAAGTACTGGACTGCATCCGGCGTGAACACAGTATATTTCTTTGATTTACTGGTCTTTACAAAGACTACAATATTGTGAGATTGTATTAATAATCTTGTATGAGATTACTATTTTTAACAATAATGGGGAAAAAAGTGTGGTCAATGCAGCCTCTTTGTTTTTGCTGCCTATAGTCATAAGACTACTTTACCTGGTAGCAAATCCTGCCGTGATATATAATACTATGATGTGATGGCTGCATTCGTTTTCTTTCTTTGGCTTTCTTTTCTTTTTTTTTTCTTCAACAGAACAAGCTGTTTTGCAGATGTCGCAGTTTGAGGGTTGGGATAAACCATTTAACACTGACAGGGGTGATTACAATGATCAGCTGTTATCTGTTTACAGGAAACCTTTATCCCATAACAAAGAAGTAGCGTCTGGTGCTCCATTTTGGGGGGGGCAGGGGCGGCAAACCAACCAGCCATAACCCCCCCCAGTCGGTCGATCCCCCCCCCCTCGCTCGTCCACCCACCAGCCCCGCACTTTCCCCATTGTCACACAACTGGGTGGGCTCAGGGCACAGTGCTCTGCACCCCAAGTCCACCCTTCTTGAAGCCAATTACAGCCTCAGGCTCTAATTTCATGTGCTTCGAAAAAAAGCAAAAAAAACCATTGGAATCCAGGCGTCCAGCTCCCTGCATGTAGATCAGGGGTTGTGGCACATTGATTAGGGGGGCGACGCCCCTGTACCCCTTATGGATGAGCCTCTACTGTTGTAACTGTATTAGCTGGAGTTTGGCTTCAATTTTTATTTTTTTTCTGTATTTAAAAACCACTTGCTGACCGGCTCCTGTACATATACGTCGGCACTTTGAAGATGGATATCTCGGTAACGGCAGCAGCTGCTGCCACAACCAAGGTATCATCTCTTCAGGAGCCGTGTTTACGATAATGGTGGTCTCTGCGGCCACCATTATCGGCGGCGTGAGAGGGCCCCCTCCGCCACTCTCCCGTGCCCTCCGCCGCTTACCAGAGCCATCGGCAGCGGCGGAGGCGATCGGGTCCTTGTCGCGGCTGGGTATGGAGACAAATGAGGCTAAGATGGCCCCCACCTGTCTCTATACCATATATATGGTACCATCATAATGTCACTTCTGCCCATACGTCTTAAAGGGCCATTTTTTCAATGTCATTTTTTAAAATGATAATTTTTTTTTTTATATTGCATTTTAGTCCAAATATGAGATCTGAGGACTTTTTGACCCCAGATCTCATATTTAAGAGGACCTGTCATGCATTTTTTCTATTACAAGGGATGTTTACATTCCTTGTAATAGGAATAAAAGTGACCCAATTGTTTTTTAAAACAGTGAACAAATAATTAAAATCAAGTAAAATAAATAAGAAAATGTTATTTTTTAAAGCACCCCGTCCCAACGAGCTTGCGCGCAGAAGCGAACGCATACGTGAGTAGCGCCCGCATATTAAAACAGTGGTCAAACCAAACATGTGAGGTATCGTCGCGATCATTAGAGCGAGAGCAATAATTCTAGCCCTAGACCTCCTCTGTAACTCAAAATATGCAACCTGTAGAATTTTTTAAACGTTGCCTATGGAGATTTTTAAGGATAAAAGTTTGACGCCATTCCACGAGAGGGCGCAATTTTGAAGCGTGACATGTTGGGTATCAATTCACTTGGCGTAAATTGGCGTTATCTTTCACAATATAAAAAAAAATTGGGCTAACTTTACTGTTGTCTTATTTTTTTATTCAAAAAAGTGATTTTTTTCCAAAAAAAAGTGCGCTTGTAAGACTGCTGCACAAATACGGTGTGAAAAAAAGTATTGCACTGGCCGCCATTTTATTCTCTAGAAAAAAAACAACATATACTGACAGTTTAGTTGCAATCTTGGCTGTTTGTCTGTTTGAACCAAGGCAGGACTGGGCCGCCCTGATGCTCTATAAAAAGGCAGCACTGCTTCTGCCACAGACATGCCTAAAGGCTTCCTGGTGAAGAGGAGTTGAAGAGGAGTAAGAAGTCCTCGCCAGTGTCCTACCGAGTGTGGGATAAAGACAAGGGAAAAGCGCAGCCCCCTTCCCTGAGTTTTACTTTTTTTTTAGCCTTTTTTCCCCTCTGTTTTTATTTGGTGATCTGGCCAGTAAAACACTTCCTGTATTAGTGAGACACAACTTTAGATGACTGAGAACAGGAGGCACAACAGACAGTAGCATGCAGTGGCGGCCCGTGCATTGTGGGCACACGGGAGCCGCCCCCCCGACACCTCTGCCGCCCTCCCTACCTCCCTGTTCATGCGCCCGGCCCCTTTCAGGACGCAGGCACATAAATTACTATGGCGGGGATAGGCGGGGGGTGTGTATTTTGAAGCACGTGATTAGAGCCAGAGGCTCTAATAGGCTTCAAAATAGGGTGGGCTCGGGGCGTAGAGCACTGCTTCCCGATCCCACCCTGTTGTGTGGCATAGCAAATCATTTTTCGCTATTTTCACACTAACGTTCCTCCATGCCAATCTGCAGACAGGTCAGTGAGACCTGTCTCCCGATTGGCCAAAGCCTTAGGCGATCCTATTGGATGCCATGAGCAGGAGTGACATCATCGCAGCTCCGGCCACTCACACAGTAGTCCGTGAACCCAGAAGGAAGACCGGGTGAAGATGAAGCGCCTTCAGCAGTGACAGCATGCCGCTCGTTCTAAGGTAAGTTTCACATAATTATTATTAATATTATACAGGATTTATATAGCGCCAACAATTTGTGCAGCGCTTTACAACTTGAGGGTAGACAGTACAGTTGCAATACAATTCAATACAGGAGAAATCAGAGGGCCCTGCTCGTTAGAGCTTACAATCTAGAAGGGAGGGTCAGGTGATACAAAAGGTAATAACTGTACGGGATGAGCTGATAGAGAAAATAAACATACAGTTGTTAGCTGTGGGTAGGATAGGCTTCTCTGAAGAGGAGGGTTTTTAGGGATCATCTAAAAGCTAACAGAGTAGGAGATAATTGGACAGATTGGGGTAGGGAGCTCCATAGGATGGGAGAAGCTCTGGAAAAGTCCTGGAGGCGAGCATGGGAGGTGGTGACTAGGAAGCTAGAGAGCAGGAGGTCTTGGGAGGAACGAAGAGAACGATTAGGTTGGTATTTTGAGACTAGGTTAGTGATGTAGCTGGGGGCTGGGTTGTGGATTGCTTTGTAAGCTGTTATTAGTATTTTGAATTTAATTTGTTGGGTGAGTGGAAGCCAATGGAGGAATTGACAGAGAGGAGTAGCAGACATGGAGCAGTTGGTAAGGTGGATGAGTCCTGCAGCAGCATTCATGATGGACTGAGGGGATAGCCTATGTGAAGGTAAGCCAATGAGAAGGGAGTTGCAGTAGTCAGGGCGAGAGATGACCAGGGAGTGCATTAAAAGCTTTGTGGTGTCATTGGTTAGAAAGTAGCGTATTTTGGAGATGTTGCAGAGGTTGAGGTGGCAAGATTTGGACAATGATTGGACGTGGG
The DNA here is from genome assembly GCA_037952925.1 of Lithobates clamitans. NCBI lineage: Eukaryota > Metazoa > Chordata > Amphibia > Anura > Ranidae > Lithobates > Lithobates clamitans. Next base: position 1,652,308 of record JBBGZY010000342.1, read on the forward strand.
GCTTAAAGGATAAATCAGAGTCCAGGATTACACCTAGAACCTTGGCATGCGGGGATGGACTGATAGTTGTGCCATCGATTTTGACAGATAAATCAAGGGAAGGGGCATGTGGGGGAGGAACAATTATAAGTTTGGTTTTGGATAGATTGAGTTTGAGGAAGTGGTGTGACATCCAGACTGATATATGTGTTAGTAAATTAGTGATACGTGAGGAGACTGAGGGAGTGAGCTGAGGGGAAGAGACAGTGTCAGGACAAGAATATCCAGCGCCCAGGGCAAAGATGTCAAACCCTCCACAAAATGTATGAGCAAATTGTGTGTTAGCAAAGATCCCCCTCCCTTCAGTCCAAAATACTTTGAGCACTAATCTACACGTTTACCCCCAAGTATAAATCCCCTTTGCAAACCAAAATTCCCCCTTTTCTAGTACTTCGGCCAGCTTGAGAGTAGGCACTCTCAATGCAACGCCCCACCCTCCTCACATGATACCACAACGCCTAGGACAGACTCCCCTCCTGCCCACCCCTTGTCCCGACCCTGGGTAGAGAGATAGATTTGGGTGTCATCAGCGTAGAGATGGTATTGGATGCCATGGCAGGCTGACCCAGGGTGTAGGTGTAGATTGCAAATAGAAGAGGTCCAATAACAGAACCTTGGGGGACCCCAACAGAGAAAGGAAGAGGAGAGCAGGAAGTAGAATTGTAAGTAACGCAAAAGGTGTGGTTGGATAAGTAGGAAGAGAACCAGCAAAGAGTACAGTCACAGAGACCAAAGGTGTAGCGTTTTTTGAGGAGGAAGGGGTGGTCAACTGTATCAAAGGCAGCAGAAAGGTCCAGGAGTAGAAGTACAGAATAGTGTCTATTGGTATTGGCCATTAGTAGATTGTTTGTTAGTTTTAGGAAGGTAGTTTCTGTGGAGTGTTGAGGATGAAATCCAGACTGAAGGGGATCAAGAAGGCTATTCTTGGTGAGGTGGTCGCTCAGTCAGTTGTAGACCAGACGTTCAAGGAGTTTGGATAAAAAGGGGAGCAAAGAGATGGGGCATAAGTTGTTAAGATTGAATGGGTCCAGTGAGGGCTTTTTAAGTATGGGGGTGGCTAGTGCATGCTTTAGAGAGTTGGGGAAGATGCCAGAAGAGAGGGAGAGATTGAAAATGTGGGTTATAGAGTGTGGAATAGAGCCAGAAGGTTATTTATGTTGTTGGACTTTTTACTGGACGATTCATTTTCACTGTTTGATTTATTTTTAGCTGTTGGATCACTCTTAGCTATTGGATCATTATTTACTGGATCACTTTTACTTTTGTTTTTTATGTTTTGCAGTTATTTATGTTATGCATTCTTAAGTGCAGCTTATATAAGTTAAACATTGTACAAGCTGCACAGGCTAACTTCGATTACGTTTGCAGGTGAGGTTATTCATGTTTCTGTTAAGCAAACCAAATGAGACTTTATATTAATTTGAGAAATAAACAATTTAAATGTGATTACATAAGAATGAGATTTGAATCTCAAGATCTTTGACCTTGTCCACCAATATGACAAATCTAGCCTTATGTCTGCATACATAGTAAAAAGCATAGAAAAAAATCTATCATCTATATCAGGATTATGGGGAAAGCATAATATGGCCCCATAGGTGTCAGGTATAGTGCTTGTTGAGGTGTATAATGAAATTTCCTGAGAACTGTAGGACATGATTAATGAATCAACTAGCATAGATTTATTTAAACACCAAGTGACAGATGGACAGAGGAAGCATATTCTTACAGCAAACACTGCAGCTTGATCAGACCATAATATTTGGCAGTTAAATTTAAAGCTGAACTCCGGGATGAGCAAATATTGTCTACATACAATAGGCATGTGCATTTTTACTTGAAGCTTGGTGTGCTTTTTGTATTTCTTCCAGATCTGTGCAGTAATCCAGGGTGAAACTATGCCTCTGTGCAGGAGCTTCCTGTAATATAGACCGGTCACTGGTATGCTGCTCTCTCTCTCTCCTTGTGCAGGGTGATGGTCTTATATCCACCCCTTCCTGTAGTTTTCTCCAGGCAGCCTGTAGTGGGTGGGGCCTAATGAGCCCTTCCACAGCTCTGCTTTATGCACTGACTACTGTATGTACAGCACAGTAATGATTTTACAAATTAATATCTTGGTTTGTAATGACATATGGTGCACACAAAGTGGATTTTTATCATTTGTTACTATTAAGGAATGTGTGTTTTTGTGTCCAGAGTTCAGCCTTTACAAAATTGTAAAGAGTTGGGTGACATTGACTAATATATTGTCAAAGTGTTTGTAGGAATCCTAAAGACGTAAGTAGAATGTAAGCCCTGGAGCATCTTCCAGACATTCCATATGTTTGTAGGCAGGGCCTACTCGCCCTGCACGTGGGGGTACCTTTTTCCGTGAACGCCCGGGACCAGATGGGGCCGTGTTCATGTGAAAATCAAACATTATGGCAGTATCCCAGCTTAGATATGAGCTGTACACTGTGTCCAGTAATAAACGTATAGAGTTCTTTTGTAAAAGTATTGTCCCATGTCAGTACACACCTTACTGTTATATGTTTGTATTTTGGAGGGACACTGCTAAACCTGTGCCCACTGTGCAGTCCAGCATACCTCTGCCACCTCATTCCCTGTAACAGAATGGGGTCCCGCCGAGCACTTGTGTGGACCCTAAGCAGCCAGGTACATGAGGTCTCCGTACCATGGGTTAGTTCCCAGATGCTTTTGGGGAACTGACCACTAGGGAGGGAGCCAGGACGACGACCCCCTCGCTACTGGAGGACCATTCACCTACGCCAAGTACCACACTACTGACCAGCTGCTACGTACTGTGGATTAGTTACCGGTTACCCATAGCAACTGTATTCCTCCTTGCACTTGTCCTGCCGAGTCAACCTTTTGTAATGGCCTTGCTTCATACCCCATTGTGCATTACAGGTCCTGTTCTTCTGATACACCATTATCTACCATGCACAAATGAAGATGTACGCCTAGGTTATCCCCCCTGGAGGTCTACCATGCACCCCTTTGAATACCTTCAGACCAGGCTAAGGAACAGTTGAAACAGACATACCTTGACAAAAATGAAATTCCAATATTGGCATCTTACAAAGCTTAGTGGTTTATCTTTTCTTCCGGTGTTCAAAGGAACTACTGGGCGCAGGTCGGAAGGCTGGGCCCAAAAAGACTGGAAAAGGAACCCGAACCTGGTTAACCCCTTCCCAGCCTGGGCATACTAACGGACTCACTGTAACAAGACCCAAATTGTAGGCAACCTGCCTACAGGTTAAATCCACAGATATGGGATTTAAATAAAGGGGTTCTCATTCTTCTGACATAGCAAACTGAAAATAAGAGTAGGGGCCAGTTTACAAGGTCTGCCCACTAAAAGTCTGCCTAAACTTAGTTGAGCGAGATTTTGTGGATGTAAAAGTGAACTCTAATGCCGAGTACAGACGATCGGAATTTCCGACAACCAAACCGTGGATTTATTTCCGACGGATTTTGCCTCAAACTTGTCTTGCATACACACGGTCGCACAAATGTTGTTGGAAATGTTCCGATCGGCAAGAACCCGCTGACGTACAACACGTACGACGGGACTAGAAAAAGGAAGCTCAATACCAAATGCGCCACCCTTTGGGCTCCTTCTGCTAATCTCGTGTTAGTAGAAGTTTGGTGAGAGACGATTCACGGTTTTCAGCCTCGTGCATTTCAGTTCGTTACTGCTCTTCAGTTTGTACTTGTGTGTTCGTATCTGTTTTTCAGTGCGTGTAGTCAGTTCGTATCTGTTTGTCAGTGCGTTCTTGTCCGCTCGTTTCTGATTTTCAGCTCGCTCTTCTCAGGCCTTTCTGATTTTCAGTGTGTTCTGTTACTTCTTTCTGACCAGCCGACTGTTTTGAAGCCAAGTTGCAGTTACGTAGACGTCGTAGAGTTCGTGCTATGCAGGGGCTTGGTGTTGGGGTTCTTACTTTGAGTCCAGTCCATGAACAGGGGGAGGAGGAGTTCATGGATGAATAATTGGTTGCTCCAGCGTGACACCTGCATGCGTCAAGCCATCACTCCGGAACAAAGGCTCGTCGCCACCTTGCGATACTTGGCGACGGGGAGAAGTCTGCAGGACATCAAGTTCTCGACTGGCATCTCCCCCCAGGCTCTGGGGATCATTATTCCAGAGACCTGTTCTGCCATCATTCAGGTCCTGCAGAAGGACTATATTAAGGTAAGTTTTATCCTTTAACATCACATTCTATGTATTTAACGTTTGCTAATGTATTGTATTTATTTCATCATTCCCTAATTACCATGATTGTAATATGCTGTTAATGTCCTCTTTGTCCTCATGCATGCTGGAAGCTTTTAATGCTCCTTTTTTGTCCTTCATGCATATTTGCCTTCACTAACCTCCCCATCATGCTATTCTGGGCCCATACACACCTAGCCTAGTCATTTAACAATGTATTTTGTCAGCTCCATAGTAGTGTTTTACCCTAAACACCCCCAAAATTGTTTACAAATGTTATTTGTGTCCTTAAATTCAGACAGAGTGCAAGAGGCTTTTTTTGGGGGGCCCAAACTCATTTGGAACCCTCCCTCCCCCCCAACCGCTAAGTCACCCGATACCAATCCTCTATCTGCTGACTTTGCCAAACCCATACACACTATACTTACCTCTTTTGTGTTCATATTTATGGATGAATTCTAGACATATGCATTCGTTCTCCTCCGAATGCATTTTCGCTCGAATTTAAGGTATTTTCGTTATCATAACAAACGATAACGAAAGTGCAGAGTCCGAAAAACAAAAGATCCGACATAAACAAATGCTTTATTTTTGTTTTCGTTGTGACAACAGTTCGATATAGATAGGAGATTCGACATGATGCTAACAATAACAATCTGTGTCCATTAAACCTGTGGTTGAATGTGCCTAACCTTAGCTCTATTAGTCCAAGATTATTCTACATAGAGAGAAACGATTCAACATAGAGAGAAAAGATCGCTGCTGGAATTGGGTGGGGGAAGTAAAATAAAAATAATAATGATGAATGTTATTGGCTGATTGTAACCAAAGAGGAGGAGCAGTAAAATAGCTAGAACTAAGTACATACGTACAGCCAACTTACTTTCACTTACGATTTGCTAGCAGAGAGAGACACACACACTGAATCATTTCAGAAGACAGTCAATCTTAGCTGGTCCGTTTGTCAGAGAACCTGAATTATTTAGCAATTAAGCATAAGCACAGCAGCAGAACAATAGTGAAGCAAGCTACAGTTAAACTTAACTTTTTCATAATAATCTGCTGCTATTGTGTTAGTGTTGTGAACTTGGTAGTGATACTAGTGTTGCTAGTGTTGTGATAGCCTCAGAGGCTGCCCGTGTTGTGGGGGGGGGGATTTATTATTATAGATTCTATATTATAGATTTATAGATTGAGATTCTATATAGATTCTATATACCCTATCTTGTTACCTGTCTGATCAGTGATCACTATCCCCAGTCCATTTTCTGTTTGAACTATATACATTCAACATGAACGACGAAGATTTGACAAAGCAGCAAAACATTCAACAGACACCATAAGCCTTCAATGACAGATTCGACCTTAATTAATTTGGATTTTCGGACGAATGCAATTTTTTAACGAAAAACGAAATAAATAAAAACGAATTTCGGGAGTAACTAAATAAGTTTATTTTTCGTACGAAATTCCGAAACAAAATATTTCAGTGTGCACATGTTTAATGAATTCACCAAAGCATGTAGTGCAAGGGCCTACCTGAATATTTTAAAATGGTACTGTTTGAAGTTTTGTTCTCCTATTATCTTGGTAATTGCAGAATGTAAAAATGTGCTTCAATTTGTACAGTGTGTATTCCTATTTTTGTATTATGACACTTCTTACCTGTCCAGTGGGCTGCCAATAGTGTAAGTAAGAAGGGGCTGGCTAAAGTAGCACACATTATTTATGCATTCAGCTCTCAATGAAGTAGAGAGGGTTAGCTGTCCAAAACATCTCCCCTCCCCCTCTAAAATTTTTACAATGGGCCATCAGAGGGGGTGAGGAATCTGATAAGTGGACCTTATACTTTTGTCTTTAAATACTCCTTAAAATAAATGTTATAATGAAGTTGGCCGAGAATGTTTGTGTCTAATCTACTTGCAATGTTATGTGTAAAATTACTAATTTTTGTTTTTCTTTGACTCCACAGTTTCCTTCAACCCCACAGGAATGGCAGACTGTGGTATACCACTTTGCCCAGCAGTGGGACTTTCCTAACTGTGGAGGGGCAATCGATGGAAAACACGTCCACATCGTCCCACTCCCCAACTCTGGGTCATACTATTATAATTACAAGGGGTTTAATAGTATAGTGATGTTGGCGGTGGTGTCGGCGACATATGAGTTTTTGTATGTGGACGTGGGGAAGAATGGTCGGATGGTGGAGTCATCGCCCAGACGGAGTTCTACAGACGGCTCCAGAATTGTGGCTTGGGCTTGCCACCTGTGGAAGATAATGTGGGTGGTCTTCCATTTGTTTTCATCGCTGATGAAGCGTTTGGGCTAGGAGAACATCTGATGTGGCCATTCACCATGAGGACCCTCACCCCGGACCAGAGGGTTTTTAATTATTACCAGCTGGCCAGAGCTAGAAGAGTGGTGGAGAATGCTTTCGGCATAATGGCCAGCCGGTTTCGTCTATTTCTAACACCAATCCACATGGCGGAATATAAACTCAACCATATTGTGCTTGCCCGCTGCATTATGCACAATTTCCTATGTAAAAATGCTACGAACTATGCGGCCTCAGTTGGGACTGAGGCCGGATTTCCTGATCAATCAACCCTGACGGCACTTGAAGCTGACCGTCCTGGCTTGCCCCCCCCAAAGCGCCCGCAAAGTCAGACAAAAACGTCTGGAGTACTTTGCGGGTAGGGGGGCCATTAATATGCCAGCAAATGTGTAAAACATTTTTTCAATACTTTTTTTTTAAATGGACTAATATTTCATTGGATTTACTGCTTTTTGGCCCTTTTCTACAATAGTGCAAACATAATTTATTTGATACATGAGGTGACAATCTCTTCTTCAGCTAACTATTATGTTATGGGTCTGCTACACACACATGGTTTTGGTTGTTAATGTATGTAATGCATTAATGATAAAAATAATCATCCTTTTCAGCACCATGAATTAATTGTTTAGAGTCCCTAAAATGGCCTGATTGGGGCCAATTTTAGAGCACTGTGGGGGGTTATTTACTAAAGTCAAATCCACTTTGCACTACGAGTGCACTTGTAGTGCAAAGTGGATTTGCCTTTAGTAAATAACCCCCATTGTCACTATAAACTAAACACCAACTTACTCCAGAAACTGGTATTGAGCATTGGAAGAAGAAGCCACACATTGTTGAGTATAAAAACATTTTACTCTGTGCACATTCACATGTACGTTAGAAAAGGGTTTTTGAACAAACATCTTTGGTGTATAACATTTTTTTGTTTGACAGTAGAAATATCTTTTTTTTGGTTAAACAGGCATGTTTAAAACCATAACAAACACAACTCAGGAACTTACAAAGTTCAACTTTCAAAAAATAAAGGCAATATCAGACATTAGTATGTCCAAACTGTGTTGATCTTTCCTTCACCAGATGGGGTGATGTTACCCCTGTAAAAGCCAAATTTTGAAGATGCACACAAATTGGGACTCAAAATGTGGATTTCCCTCCTGATCCCATGCCTAATGTCAACATGTGCTAGCTCCCATCATGGGGGATCAATAGACATGTTTCGGGGGTGCAACCCCTTCCTCTCACCTACTTGAGTTGGGAGGAAGGGGTTGCATCCCCAAAACGCGTACCTTGATATCCCGTGATGGCAGATAGCATATGTTGACACACTGTGTGCATCTTCAAAATTTGACTTTTAAAATACTTTAAAACTTGATTTAAAATAAAAAAGTTCTTGACAAAACGGTGCAATTTTTGTGTATTTTAGATTCTGCCTAGAACATCAATGATGTTCTTCATATTTTGTTGAACATCATTGATGTTTTCCTTTATCTTTTCTAAATCATGAATGCACACCATGATCTCCCCAATGAGGACGTGTGCGCTTGCACTGGTGGAATGAGTTTCTTCTTCCACAACATCCACATCACTTAAAAAGAATAAAACACACCTGTCTGTGGTAGGTGAAACACTTTTATAATAACAAAATAAAGAGGAAGGCAGCGCTGGATCAATTGCTGGAATTGGTGAAGCTGGTGATTCCCGCGGTGATTCCCACGGCAACCATCCCCTATTTGAAGTGCAAAATTGGTGGCCTGAGGAGCACATATAATAGGGAGCGCAAGAAGGTCCAGGATTCCAGGAGATCAGGAGCAGCAGCAGATGACATTTATGTCCCAAGGCTCTGGTACTACGACAGACTGCAGTTTTTGTCAGACCAGACTGAAGTCAGGCCATCACTCTCAACCCTTCCATCCACTCTTCCTTCCACATCAGATGAGGCTTCCGACGTACAAGCTGGGCCTTCCACCCAGGAAGATGTGGAGGGGCCCAGCTTTAGTCAAGTATAGCTTTGTTCAACATATTTCTTTTCACAAAATTAATGATGTTAACTAGATGTTATTATTGATCACTAATTTCTGATTTAACAAAGTGGATTACATATCAATACAAAGTAGTAGCCAAAAATGATTGGGACAAGAATGAAAAATGCTGGGGTCAGAATGATAGTCTTTTCTATTTGTTAACATTCAATTTGCAACAGTCATGAGCTGAAAATTGTGTGTGATTGATGACCAAAAAAGGAAAACTATGTCCTATTTTCATACACAAGAAAGTCTCAGCCAGGAGGAGGCCATGGAAAGTCTCAGCCAGGAGGAAGCGGGGGTAAGTGGCAGCCAGGAGGTGGCCGTGCCCAGTAGCCTGACCGAATCACAGGTTCCTCCCCTCCGCCTTCCACCAAAAAGGCCCAGGAAGGGGAGTAACATGAAGGAGTCAGCGCTTTTCTGGATTCGGCAGGCTACTGCGGCCCTCAGAACCACCCAATCTTCAAGAGGACAATGCCTGCATGGCAGCCAGCAAAATGCAGTTAATGGAGGTGGGCCAACGCCTCATTTGTGAGGAAGTCATCTATCAGGCCCTAAATAAGGGGGTGATGGGCGAACTCACAAAAAAAAGTCACGTATGTGAGTTGGACCATACTCCTCTTCCACCTCCTGCCACAACTCCAACACCACAGCCACAGCCTGGAAGGAAGCGTGCAAGGAAGTCTTGAGAGTGATGGCCTGGGATCGGATTGGTCTGGCAAAAGACGCAGGCTGTTGTAAAACCACAGTCTCAGATATGTAATCTGCTGCTGCTCCCGATCTCTCGGAGTTCTGGACCGAATTGAGCTCCCTATTAAATGGACTCCTCAGGCTACCAATTTTGCCTGTCAAATAATTGATGTCTGCCCTGGGATACAAAAGCTGCGCCAATTTCAAAAGTTTATCCAGCATTGCCTTCCTCTCTATTTTGTTATGACCCCTAATAAATGTCTATTTTTTTCACAAATACTTGGCTATGTATTTTACTTCAAAAAGCACAGTTTGTTTGTGAGTAGGCATGTACATTTCAAAAATACAAGGTCAAATTAAAATTACCAAGGGACACCAACACCAACCAATCTCCTTGAGGTTAGAAAATGTAAGATAATAATGGTGTTGTTGTAACTTGACACACCAAACGACAAAAAAAATTATGGAGATCACTAAAAAAAAAAAACATAAAAAAAAAAATCGGGAGATCTTAATAAAAAAAAAAAAAAAGTAGATCACTATAAAAGAAAAAAATCTAAACATTCTGGAGATCTGGCAAAAAAATATAAGGATTATTCAGAAAATCACGAGAAATAATAAAGAAATCAGTTTGTCATAACTCTGCGTGAATATCAGCAGCAAAACAACTGAATTATTCTAGCATTATAAAGAAGAAGAGAATGCGCTGCATTAACAGATTAAAAAATTTGCAGCGTAATGAATGTGCTATCTCCATTACGAACGCTAGATTTACCAGACCAAGCGCTTCCGTCTCGTACTTGATTGAGAGCATGCACAGAATTTTGTGCGTCGGAATTGTGTACACACGCTCGGAAGTTACGACACCGGATTTTGTTGATCCAGCTCTCAAACATCTGTTGTTGGAAATTCCGACACGAAACGTCCGATGGAGCCTACACACGGTCGGAACTTCCGACAACAAACTCACATCGAACATTTGTTGTTGGAAATTCCGATCGTCTGTACGCGGCATTACACTTGCTGGCCACACTAAAAACTCTTGACACAGTGGCCTTGAAGGTTACTATTAAACAATAGCTGTTAGGGGCTGGTAGCATGATGGTTATATGTCACATGAGTTAGTTTCAAACAAGTCATATTATAAAAGTGACTATTTTGTTTGCTAAGCAACAAATAGGGGTGATTTACTAAAATTGGAGAGTGCAAAATCTGGTTCAGCTCTGCATAGAAACCAATCAGCTTCCAGATATTATTGTCAAAGCCTAATTTAACAAGCTTAAGTTAGAAGCTGATTGGCTACCATGCAAAGCTGCACCAGATTTTGCACTCTCCAGTTTTAGTAAATCAACCCCACAACTTACTTACGGCAAATACTGCCATTCAGATGATAGTATTATAATGCTACTAACTTATGCATATAAATTATTCTGAAAGTTCTAGTGCTTATTCACACTGTGCTGCAGTAGTGCGGCATTTAAAGGGTTAAATGAGGCGGTGATTCAAGCGTGTATCACTTTTCAGGGGACCGGCAGTCTCTAATTCAAATTTCCACCAGCGCATAAGTGCTTCCAATGTCAAACCTCAGCTACTGAACAAAACATCAACGCCCCCTGGCATATTTCGGTTTAGTGAGATCCAAATGTCCAGCGCTTCAGGAATAAATTAGTTGCCAAAAGTGAGTATCTTCCTGCCACTCACTTCCCCAGACTCCTACCAAATTTCCTTACCCACATATGTCAAATTGGTCCCAAAAAAGCTTTACAACACCACCATCTCTCTGTCTTTTTTTGCTTCCAATAATCCTCTCACTTCAATATTTCCACATCTTCCACAAGAATCTTCATCTCATCACAAGTGACAGGTGACGTGATAGCCCCGCCCTCGCTGATGAAGTCCCGTAGGACGTAACACGTACAGGGGGGAGCTATCGCGTGGACGTCACCTGCAGTCATCTCTGTTACACTGTTGTTCTTTCCATTGGCTTTCATATACGTGCCGTTTTATACTGCCGCTTTATTGGATTGCTGCTTCAGCGCTTTTAATTATGGCTACCAGTTTTTAATGTACTGTGGATTACCTTAATAAATGAACCTTACGGAGAACACTTAGATTGTGTCTCTTTTTCAATCCACATTCATCCATCCATATCCTCGTTCCTGGATCATCTGCCCTTATCCGGTTCACCAACCACCTCCATCCCATTTGTGGATACAAGCCTGCATGACCTTCTGTTAGTTCAGAGCTCCATTCTATCTGGTAAGAGTTTGGATTTGTTTGTGGAGGATCAGTCACTCAGACTATTCAGCGGAACTGAATTGTGTTTCTGCTCACGAGCTGTCCCTGCCTTTTCATTGCTGAGAACTGTCTGCTTTCTCCATACCTGTGTATGGACTTACACATTGTGCTGCACTAATTTTACTCTTTACATTTTATTTGAGGTGCTGTGTTGTCTTCAGTGTACAGCTTGCAATTTTCTTTATACTCAATATCTGTGTGCTCTGATTGTTTCATATTTTTTATACTGTCTATTTATCACATTCCTCTCAGCAGCATACATGGATGTATTTCAATTTTTGGAACAAAGGGAGGTTACACTGAATGAAGTCTTCTCCGACACTCAATCCCCTAGTAGCTATGATGATTTTTCTATTTGTTTCAAAAAGTTGGGCTATATATTTGAAAAGAAAATCAAAGCATTGTGGGACATTGCATCGTTTGAACAATACATCAAATGCAAATTGGTCCCTAGGAGATTAAGGTGGGACCTCCCACCCAATGATGACCTTGTTGATGATGAATCATCATTGGAATGGCAAAGCTTTTTTAATATAAAAGGTCAGGAATTGCTGGAACTTTTATTAGTTAGAGAACAAAGGAAAATTAACTTATTGGATAAACAAATTGTAGATCTTAAGAATAAAACAGAACCATTCCAAGATTCACCAGACTTTCCCAAATTTTCTGGTGAATTGAAAACCAAAATGGTGTAATGGGATAAGGAAGTTCAGGAAAAGAAAAAACTAAATATATTAGGGATTCTTGTGATTTTTCCTGTGGAGATGTTTTTAGGTGGCAATCTAAGGTTCAAAACGTGGGACCTGTGCCAGTTAATATAACATCGACCCGGACCCTGCAAGATCCCCGTCCCCCTCCCTCTACTCCTGTCAATACCTCTTATACCCCCCTTTCTTGGGGAATGAATAATAGAGGGTATAGACATCCCAATTTTAGGGGTAGGGGCAATCGTGGCAGAGGAGGGAGAGGTAGAGGCTATGGTCACCCTCATGCACCTCCTCAGGAACCTGCTTATTGGTGGGATCACAGTGGTACCTCACGACCGTCTAGAGGCAGAACCCCTAATGGTCCGCCTAATAGGGATTCCTATCATTATAATAATTACAACCAATACCCTAGGGAAAATAAATACCCTATGGGAAATGAATACTACCAGCAAAAAGCACCATTAGTTCAGAATCATTTTGCACCCCTCTTTAATGATGAATTATCACAGGGGGAAGGTTTTTTTAGGGAACTGCCAACCTCAATGGCGAGACCCTTGGGGACAGACACCCACTGGAAAAAAAACAAGGTGGCAAAAGAAAAGAAAGAGAGGAAGAAGAACAAAAAAGGCAAAGACTATAATAGGTGAAGGCATTTATGAGGCTCCATCTGCAGTTCATTCTAATCTAGCAAACAAATCAGTATTTAATCTGCCTAGAAATGATCATAGACACATTGAGGTGTTTAAAAATATGGTCTCCAGAGACCTAGAATCTATGTAAATTAAAAAAGTGCGAGATCCTGTTTATCTTAAATCAGGAATTGTTACACTGGAAAAAAAACAAAGATGTAGTGGTCCGCCCCGCTGACAAGGGGGGTGGACTAGTAGTTATGAGCAAAAGCTTCTACAAGGGAGAGATGGAACGGTTGTTGGCTGACCGGACCACATATCAAGTGTTGAATAATGATCCGGTTTTCCAGTATAAGAGTGAGCTACAAATACTAATCCAATATGGTAAAGGCATTGGGGTTTTAAAGAAGGAAGCCATGTATTTGGATCCCAGTGCTTGTAGGAGACCTATTGTGTACTTTTTGCCTAAAGTGCACAAAAATGCCCAGTTGCCTCCAGGGAGGCCGATTGTCAATGGCATTGATTCAGTGACAGCTCGCTTGGGCCAATACATTGACTACTTTTTAAAACCTTTAATATCTAAAACGACAGCATACCTGAAAGACACTAAGCATGTTATTCAAATCATTGAAACCTTGCCATGTAATGAAAATAGCCTTTTGGTCACGGCAGACGTCAGCTCACTCTATAGAATTATTGGCCATCAGGATGCACTGACGTATCTCAAATGGGCATTGGATAAGTCCGATCTCCCAGATTCCCATAAGGTATATCTGTTGAAATCTTTGGAATTTTGTTTAGCCAAAAATTATTTTTGGTATTATGGAAAATTCTTCTTGCATGTCTTAGGAGTTGCCATGGGCGCTCGGTTTGCCTCGAGCGTCGCAAATCTATTCATGGCGCTCTGGGAGGATGAAACCATCTTTTTGCAACAGACCAGTACAGTTGAGATGTTACCAAAGATATATCGATGACCTGATCACGGGCTGCAAGCACACATATAGAGATACAGACTGTTCTTGAAAAGTTCTGCAGATGAAGAAGTTATTCAGAGTGACTCTTTATCGATTATTCTCTATCAAATCTACTTCCATCTTCCTTGATGAAGAAATCACATAGAGTGATTTCTTATTATCCGCAGTGATGCTAGGTCTTTGCATGAGAGGCAGAGAAAAAGATGATAAAGCAACAAAAGAGCATCTCAAAAGCACCCTTCTCCTATCCCAGTTCATGTTACTTAATAAAGCAAGAGAAAAAGCAATTATGGACTATGTTTCTGGATTTTATGGGCTGTGATGGGTTAGGTGGTAAACGTGAAATATGGATATAATAATTAATCAGCCGCTCCTTCGGGGGTAAGTGCTTCATTTATATCCAAACTTAATGGTAACAATAAAAATATTAGACTTTCTTGGAATGCTGAGGCCATGTGCATGACATTCCTTGATTTGGAGATTTTCAAAGATGGGCAGGCTATAAAAACAAAAAATGTATTCAAACCCACAGACAGAAATGGCTATATACCTCTGGATAGTTGCCATCACCAATCCTGGCTGTGCAATATCCCAAGAGGCCAGTTTATCCACCTACGGCAGAACTGTACTCTAAAGTCTGATTATTATGCTCAGTCTAACACATTAGCTGAGTGTTTTTTTCAAAAAGGGTACAAGAAAGAACAGATTACCAGTGAGATCCAAAACATTGAGAATTAGGATCGAACTTTGTTAGTAGCTGATTCTAATAGAAGTAACCAACAGAGAGACAATAGGTTTGAATATAAAATTGTTCTGGATTACAACATACAACATAAAAAAATTGAAAAAATTATTATGAAGCACTGGGAAATTTTAAAGAAAGATCGCGTTTTAGGTGCAGTGCTGCCCCCACGTCCCAGGTTCATTTAAAGACAGGATCCTACTCTGAGGGACGTTCTCGCCCCGAGTGGGGTAGACCCTCCTGTTACTAAGGACAATAGAATTTTCTCTTTTCTGTCTGGCTTTTATGCATGCGTAAAATGTCCTCCATGCAGGCAGTGTAAGCACAATGTAAAAAGGCGTAAGGATTTTGAAGCTTCTGCCACCAATAGAACACACCCTATTAAAAATCTTATTATGTGTAATACGATTGGTGTTGTGTATGTGCTGGAGTGTGACTGTGGACTCCAGTACGTGGGAGGGACCTCGAGACCCCTTAGTGTTTGGGTGGCCAAACATGTTAATAACATCAAAAAAGACCTAAGAACACACAATGTGTCCAAGCACTTTAGGAATTTTTAAAATAGAGATCCTAAATGTCTCAAATTTTGGGGTCTAGAGAGGGCCAATAAACATTGGAGGGGAGGGAATTTTCCTTGCCTCGCCCTCCCTATTCCTAGAGTCTTTGGGTGGCTATCCAGGCAGATTACCCTTTTCTGCGCACACAATAATCGACTGTCGTTTCTTGTCTGTGTCTTTTATTGGCACGTTGCAGATTTTAATATACGTGTGAATGACATGTGTGATATGCGGTAAAACTGAAAACAAAAAGAAAAATATGACATTACAATACAATAGTAAACATCACATAAACTAATAACTGAAATGACTAATTCCTTTCCCTAATAGCCTGTGGAGGAGGAAAGAGAAGATTGCTTACCTCCGATGCCATGGATGGGAAGAGATAGCATCTAGGCTGCTGCCATGAGATTGAACGTGCTAATCCCTATGGCTGTTTCACTTCCAGACTAAAGAGGATGTGACGATTTTTACATCACATCCTTAAGTGGCTGGATGGCTTTGTTATAAACTTTATTAATGTTTGGCCAGTAGGTGGCGCAAGAATAACAGCTAACCTGGAACAAACATAATTTATAGCTGAATAATGTAACAACACAATATACAAATTAAATGACAAAGTGAATTCTCTTTTCTGAACCTCAGGAGAGAGAAAGGTATCCTGGAGACATAACACTCCCCGTCTGGCATTAACCAACGCTACTAACAGCTTCATTGGGCACTAGTAAAATCAAGTCCGATATGGGTCTGAGAAATTACTTTACTTCACCCTGTTTGGAAGTCTTAACTTTGACCTTCCTGACATGTCCATCTTTGCTTGGGAATGTCTGTATGATAAGTCCCAAAAGCCAGTCATTCCTGTGTGCTTGGCAGTCTTTAACGAGCACCACATCTCCTAACTTCAGGTCCGGTTTGTTAACTTGCCACTTATTTCTGAGTTGTAGGGTTTGGATGTAATATCTCCTCCATCTGTCCCAGAAAGTGTTGGCTAGGCATTGCACCTGTCTCCATTGATGTCTGAAAAGGTCTTTATCAGTAAACTCTCCATTTGGAGCACTGACCATGTTGGTTTTTTGAGTGAGTAGAGTTGCGGGTGTCAGCAATATAGGGTCCTCTGGATTGTTAGTAACTGGGATCAGAGGTCTAGCATTTATGATGGCTGAGACCTCAGCCATGAAGGTGGACAAACACTCATGCGTGAGTCTGGCATTTCCCATTTGAAGGAAAATAGAATCCAAGATCTTGCGGGCTACGCCTATCATCCTTTCCCACACACCACCAATATGGGAAGAATGAGGAGGGTTAAATGTCCAGGTACATCCCTGTTCGTTGAGATACCTTTCCACTCTGTTGTTGTCTAGATTGGAAAGGATCTGAAGTTCCTTGACTGTTCCAACAAAGTTGGTGCCCCTATCAGAGCGGATGTGCTTGACGGGACCTCTAATGGCAATGAAGCACCTGAGAGCGTTGATAAAGCTGGAAGTGTCCATTGAATCAATCAACTCTATGTGAACAGCTCGAACAGTCATACAAGTAAAAATAACTGCCCAGTGTTTACTGCTGGCGTGACCTCCCCTGGTTTGGCGAGTGGTAACAGACCAAGGGCCAAATACGTCAGGCCCACACTTGTCAAGGGAGGATCTGAGTTAAGTCTGTCAGGTGGAAGGGCAGCCATCTTTTGGGTTTGTAACAGTCCACGGAGCTTGTGGCAAGTAATGTAATTAAAGATACACTTGCTCACACATCTTTTTGCTCCTATTATCCACAGCCCTCAAAGCTCCTTTAATGAATAGCCGGCCTTGGTGTTTACCTTTACTATGATAGTGTTGTACAAGCAGGGCAGTGACGTGGTGCTGAGCTGGGAGAATGAGAGAATGCTTCTCATCATACTCTAATGCCCCGTACACACGGTCGGATTTTCCGATGGAAAATGTCCGATCGGAGCATGTTGTCGGAAATTCCGACCGTGTGTGGGCTCCATCGGACATTTTCCATCGGATTTTCCGACACACAAAGTTGGAGAGCAGGAGATAAAATTTTCCGACAACAAAATCCGTTGTCGGAAATTCCGATCGTGTGTACACAAATCCGACGGACAAAGTGCCACGCATGCTCAGAATAAATAAAGAGATGAAAGCTATTGGCCACTGCCCCGTTTATAGTCCCGACGTACGTGTTTTACGTCACCGCATTTAGAACGATCGGATTTTCCGACAA
Organism: Lithobates clamitans; assembly: GCA_037952925.1. Taxonomy (NCBI): domain Eukaryota; kingdom Metazoa; phylum Chordata; class Amphibia; order Anura; family Ranidae; genus Lithobates; species Lithobates clamitans. The sequence continues at coordinate 1,669,736 of JBBGZY010000342.1, forward strand.
CTTTGTGCGACCGTGTGTAGACAAAACAAGTTTGAGCCAACATCCGTCGGAAAAAATCCTAGGATTTTGTTGTCGGAATGTCCGAACAAAGTCCGACCGTGTGTACGCCCTATAAGGTTACTTCTTTAAGGCGCCCTTCTATCCCCAACAGGTTCCTGCTATCGAGGAATGGATCGAGTTTCCTTAGGACGCTGTCTTTAGGGATTGGCTTTTCGTTGTTATTACGTTCAATCTCCCTAGCAAAGGTCTCTTGTTGCATAGTGTAGATGATCAGATGTTTTGATTGCTCTAGCACAGTCACTAAGTAGGTATTTTTACAGCGGTGCCAGCCTTTGCAATTAGTCCTTTTCCCAAAGGAACAGGCTATGTGGTATAAGGAAGTAATGGCTCTAATGAGTGATTTCCACGTGGAAAACCTGGTGAACCGACGAGATTCGAGTCGGTTTTGCGAAGCCACTGTGCATAATGCAGACACTTGTGGACGAACTCCTGCATCCTTGACTGCATCTATCAAGCTAAAGGTCTCAGATTCAGAAGTGTTGTGTTCTGAATTGTACAGGAATGCAGAGCCTGTAAACCATGTTGTGTCCTAAAGACAGTTGGCTGGGACAGCTCTGGTCGCTAGGTCTGCGGGATTGTGTTTAGTTGGTACGAAGTGCCACTGTTTTGGGTGTGTGGATCTCCTAATCCTCAAGACTCTATTACTGATGTAGATGTAGAAGCATCTGGTTTCGTTGTAGATGTACCCCAGGACTACTTTACTGTCAGTGTAGAAATCAGTGTCTTTGAATTCTAGGTTCATCTCTCTAGTGATCGTGTCGGCTAACTCCACAGCTAACACTGTGGCACAAAGTTCTAGCCTAGGTATTGTGTGTTCTGGGAGTGGGGCAAGTTTTGCTTTTCCCATGACAAAACCTATATGGCACTGTCTTTTCATGTCCTTGATCTTGAGGTAAGCTACAGCAGCGATTGCTTTGAAGGCAGCATCGCAGAAAACACAAAGTCTTTGGTCTTGGACTTCTGTAGACGGTACAGGAGCATATGGGCGAGGGATCTTTAAGTTAGACAAGGCTGTCAGGGAATTTTTCCACTCTGTCCATTGACTCTATTTTCTCGGGGGGAAGTGGATCATCCCAGTTCACTGTCTCTTGAGTCAGGTCTCTGAGAAGTACTTTACCCTTAATGGTGACTGGAGCTGCAAACCCTAGAGGGTCGTACAGACAGTTTATAGTTGACAGAACGCCTCTGCGTGTAAAGGGCAGGTTTCTTCCCGAATAAACTGGAAGGTGAAGGTGTCTGACATTAACTCCCAGAGTAGTCCAAGGCTGCGTTGAGTTGGCAGAGAGTCAGAACCTAGAAGTCTAAGTCTTTGAACTCACCAGAGTGGTCTTGAGAGGGAAGTCCTATGCTGTTAGAGGCGATCTTGTGGAGCTTCGAATTAGAACAGTAAAAAATATATACTAAAATATAAACTTGCGCTAATGGTGAAACAAAAAACAAAAGCAGCTGCCACACACAAAGTGCTAATCACTTGAAAAAATGTAAAAATATGTAGATATGGCGCTCGCAGATAGCAATATAGGTACAAACACGTGTAGGTATATAGTATAAAATATAGTGATTAAAACAAAGTCCAAATAAAGTGACCAAAAGTATTTAAATCCACGGTGAAGAGAAATAACAAATGCTCCAAAGCTATTCAGGTGTAAATCAATACCCCCTCATGTGTCCCCACTGACCAGATCACGATGACCCCCAGCTTTGCAGTCTGGGGGTTACTTCAGGCTTAGTAATGTTATCCAAAGGTGTCCAGGAGTGGTGATTTGGACGTCAGATCATCAAAATAAACGATTCTTTTGTGAAGGTTCTCAGCAGAATAACCAGGTACCCAGAAAGATAAAGAATGGAGCTAATAGTGAAAGTACCATTTGAAAAGATTTATTTCATGAGAGAATGGGTACTTACAAAATTTCAGATAAAACGGGCATGTAAAAATGGAGTTGTGGATGTATTAAAACACCCCTCACGGCGTGCGATCCACAGAACCGGAAATGCGTTCCCCGAGGCTGGAAGTGACGTCAGTGCCGCCGGAAATTGCGTCAACGCGTTTCGCCCTCCCACAGGGCGTTTTCAAAAACATAATTTATAGCTTAATAATGCAACACAATATACAAATTAAATGACAAGGTGAATTCTCTTTTCTGAACCTCAGGAAAGAGAAAGGTATCCCGGAGACATAACAGGAATTTTATATGCCAATTGAGCCAGCGAGAATCCTACTGGATCCATGAGACACAGGTTTTGGTGCCAGGAGGGTTAAATGTCAATTTTGATCTTAACTGTTTTATATCTGACAAACAATATGTGTTTATATATCTTTTATATATTTTATACAATGGTTATATTTTTATGCTATGAGATGACCGTGGGGATTTTTTATTTCGTCCGTTTTAATTATTGGTTTTACCATTATCCTTTTTTTAGACTATGTTAATACATAGTCTTGCTTTTGCAAATATTCTTAATATTATATATAGGTTTTTAGTCCATATATAATTGTTGTGCATTTTGCTAGCCTGTGTCCCCTTGAAAGAGCGAGCGGAATTGACTCCCAGTGAGTTCCGGCACTTGGATTTCCGGTCCTGGAACTTCCGGCTTTTCGTGCTCTCCATGGCGGGAGGGTACAAAAACATTCGGGTGACGTGATAGCCCCGCCCTCGCTGACGAAGTCTCGTAGGACGTAACGCGCATGGGGAGAAGCTGTCGCACGGACGTCACCCGCAGTCATCTATGTTGAACTGTTGTTCTTTCCATTGGCATTCCTATACACGCGGTTTTATACTGCCGCTTTATTGGATTGCTGCTTCAGCGCCTTTAATTACGGCTACCAGTTTTTAATGTACTGTGGATTACCTTAATAAATGTACCTTACGGAGAACATTTAAATTGTGTCTCTTTTTCCATCCACATCCATCCATCCATCTCCTCGTTCCTGGATCATATGCCCTTATCCGGTTCACCAACCAACCACCTCCATCCCATTTGTGGATACAAGCCTGCATGTCCTTCTGTTAGTTCAGAGGTCCATCCTATCTGGTAAGTTTGGATTTGTTGGTGGAGGATCAGTCACTCAGACTATTCAGCGAATTGTGTTTCTCCTCACAAGGTGTCCCTGCCTTTTCATTGCTGAGAACTGTCTGCTTTCTCCATACCTGTTTATGGACTTACATATTGCGCTGCACTAATTTTACTCTTTACATTTTATTTGAGGTGTTGTGATTTGCCTTCAGTATACAGCTTGCAATTTTCTTTATACTCGATATCTGTGTGCGCTGATAGTTTCACATTTATTATACATCACGAGTGTATCCCCAAAAATAAAAAACGTATAGTGTAGAAATTCTTTTCAAACTTATAAAACATTTTATATTGTGCTCATTTGTGCGAGAAAATATACGTGAATATCACCAGTTATACGTGACTTCTCACCCTACCTGCTAATCTGCTTACCAAACTTCCACTTTAAAATGCATATCACTCCACTTAAAATCCATATTCTCATTTACAGAATCCTCTTCTGCTCAGTATTTGAAATGAAAAAATACTATATATAGTGTAATATGATCACATCTAATGACACTTGATGAATTTTGCTCACATTAAACTGTGCTCCATGAAGTGCAAAACAGTGAACCCACCAATCCATCAGTACATACCACCATGAACCAACCCTGTGTGTACTAAACACCTTACAAAACGAAACCCCTAAGGTATAGAGTTGGGTGATATTAAATCTAGTAGTCTTCTTATATGTCTCTACTCTGGTCCCCTTTTTTGAACACCTACTAATGGGTAATGATAAATAGGATCTTAATCTCTGGATCTCTGACAACTGGTGCTTCAGAAGTTCAAAAGTTTGGGTATTTCAATGTGAATACGTGGACAGGACCACAGGCTGAGCTGTGGATCTGTTTTTTCTTCTTCAGGTAATAGCTATATTTTTCTGCTGTCAATAAAATCCATGTCTGATGTTTGGTAAGTAAAAATGACTGAATCTCATGGGTTTTTTAGTCAAATCAAAGAAAACTGTCAGGTCTGGAGAAAAGGTGACAGAATTCCTGTCCAAGTATAAATGGAATGAAACCATAATAACTCACTAAAACGTTACCTGAAACTAGGTCACATGCAAGGCCTCCTGATGCCCCAATGTAAGGACAGAAGTAGAAGGGTAGAGCAGAAATCATTGTCAAAACAAAGAAATAGTGAACCAACTAGTATTCCTATCAAAATACTTTTAGTATTACTCTATCATAATGTATGATAGAGTATGTGCTGATAATAAAAATGGATTGACTTGGGTATGAAAACGTCAAAAAACAGTAATGACTTAATAATCAACAAAAGTGCTACATGTCTTAGCCTGCAAACTGAATAGATTGGTCTGGCAATGTTTGTATTATACGACAACAAAAGGAAAACAGAGACATTAAAAGATGAAGTTATGTGACCCAAAACCTCAATAGGTTTGTTCTTTAGGAATTTCGGCCATGTCGGCAGCAGTTAGTAAATACAAAGATCTAATAAAGGAAGCCTTATGAGATTGTATAGATATGGATATTTCTCAGAGACTTATGCCGCGTACACACGGTCGGACTTTGCAGCTACAAAAGTCGGACAGCCTGTCCGACATACTTCCGGCGTACCTTCGGCGGACTTGGGGCAGACTTTCTTACGAACGGACTTGCACACACACGACCACACAAAAGTACGCCAGCTTAGTACGCTGTGACGTACACCAAGTCCGACGAGACTATAAAACGGAAGTTCAATAGCCCGTACGACACCCTTTGGGCTCCTTCTGCTAATCTCGTGTTTATCTCGTGTTAGTAGAAGTTTGGTGAGAGACGATTCGCGCTTGTGAGACTCGTATTTTTCAGTTCGTTTTAACTGTTGTTCAGTCTGTGCTTGTGAGGTTTGTATCTGCTTTTCAGTGCGTTTGGTCAGTTGGCATTGAGAAATCTTTGTTTTATTGGCCGCTCGTTCCTGATTTTCAGGTCGTTCTTCACAGGCCTTGCTGTTCTTCAGTGCGTTCTGTTTAGTGCGTTCTGACCAGCCGACCGTTTTGAAGCCATGTTACCTGTACGTACTCGTCGTAGAGCTCGTGCATTGTATGTGCTTGGTGCTGTAGTTTATTCTTCAGCCCAAGACCAGTCCATGAACAGGGCGAGGAGGAGTTCATGGACCAAGAATTGGTTGCTTCAGCGTGACCAGTTCTGTCACATGCCTTTGCTCCGTGAGATCCGTGAGAATAATCCTGAGGATTTCAGGAACTTTCTCCGGATGACGGACCCCGTTTTTGATCGTTTGGTGGCTTTGCTGACCCCCTATATCAGCAGGCAGGATACCTGCATGAGGCAAGCCATCACTCCGGAGCAGAGGCTGGTCGCTACCTTGCGGTATTTGGCCACAGGGAGAAGCCTGCAGGACCTTAAGTTCTCGACAGGCATCTCCCCCCAGGCTCTGGGGATCATTATCCCAGAGACCTGTTCTGCCATCATACAGGTCCTGCAGAAGGACTATATTAAGGTAAGCTATTTTTATTTTATTAGCATCACATGTTCTTTTATGTAATCTTTGATAATGTAATGTATTTCTTGCTTCAAACACTACTTCCCATCATTGCAATATAGTGTGAATGTCCCCTTTTTATCCTCACACATGCTGGGATTTTTTCCTGTTATTTTTTGTCATGCATGTATAGTTTCCTTCAATAACCTTCCCAGCATGAAGTGATGGGAACATATCCACCTAGTCTACTCATTTTGAATGTATTTTGTTGGAGTGTATTTAGTGTGCTGCTAATTAGCAATTAGCTAGATTTCACAACCCCCCCCCCCACCTGAACTCACTCCAAATAGTGTGCTGCTAATTAGCAATTAGCTAGATTTCACAACCCCCCCCCCCACCTGAACTCACTCCAAATAGTGTGCTGCTAATTAGCAATTAGCTAGATTTCACAACCCCCCCCCCCACCTGAACTCACTCCAAATAGTGTGCTGCTAATTAGCAATTAGCTAGATTTCACAACCCCCCCACCCCCACCCTCGTTAAAATTTGCTTGAATGTTCTGTGGTGTTGATTTGTATAAAGCAAATCTATGTTGCACTTTGCAAAATGCATGTGCACTCTACAAGTGCATTTGTTCCAGTGCTTTAGTAAATGAGCAGAAGCTCTGCTGATTTCCATCATCAAATCATATGCAAGCCTCAAAGTGTTTTCATTAATTGCCCTTGCATGTGATTGTGTACTCTTTGCAACATGAATGCCTTTTGACATTACCTCATTTACTGTAAGCTGGTTAGCAACTGCACCTGCAGAGTGCGACAACTGCAGTCTTGTAGCCTTTGTTATCCCTAAATTCCTGCGTGTTGTTAAAGTAATTTTTTTTTGGGATTTCACAACCCCCTAAAATGTAATCAATGTTCTATCAGAGGGGGTGAGCAATCTGATAAGTGTGCCTTTTTCCATATTAGTTATTCCAGAAGAATTAAATTATTGAATGTTAGACAGATGATGGGCAATAATGTTTTTAATTGTCTAATTTTCTTGCAATGTTAGCTTCCAAATTAATTGATTTTGGTTTTCTTGTTTGATTCCCCAGTTTCCTTCAACGCCACAGGAATGGCAGACTGTGGCATCCCATTTTGCCAGCCGTTGGGACTTTCCCAATTGTGGAGGGGCTATAGATGGGAAACATGTCCACATTGTGCCACCACCCCATTCGGGGTCATATTATTTTAATTATAAGGGGTTCCACAGTATTGTTTTAATGGCGGTGGTGTCGGCACACTATGATTTTTTATATGTGGACGTGGGGAAGAATGGCCGGATGTCGGATGGAGGAGTATTTGCCCAGACGGAGTTCTGCCAGCGTCTCCAGAGTGGTGGCCTGGGATTGCCACCTGATGAGGATAACGTGGAAGGACTCCCCTTTGTCTTCATTGCCGATGAAGCCTTCGCTCTGAGCAAGCACCTCATGAGGCCATTCCCCCAAAGAACCCTCACCCCGGAGAGGAGGGTTTTTAATTACCGGCTGGCCAGAGCTAGAAGAGTGGTTGAGAATGCGTTTGGAATTCTGGCCAGCCGGTTCCGCCTGTTTCAAACAGCCATTAATTTGGCGGAATACAAACTTAATTTTATAATTTTATCATGCTGCATTCTGCACAACTTTTTAAATAAGCATTCTGCCAATTATATAGGCACAGTTGGGCCTGAGGCCGGACAAATAGAAGCCAACCTTACAGGCCTGGATACTGTCCGTACTGGCTTGGCCCCCCAAAGTTCCCGTCAGGTTAGACAGCAATATGTTGATTATTTTATGGGTAGGGGGGCCATTGCAATGGGCCAGGATATATAATTTTTTGACAATAAAAAAAATATTGCTGAAATCTGGCATTATATTTATTGCTTGCCTTTCTTTTGGGCTGTCTCCTAGGTTATGGTCGAGCAGTTGTAGTGCCAACTGTATTAGAATTTTAAAAATGTCTAAATAAGCTCCATTGCCACTGTAAACAACTTTTTGACAATTATAACCAAACTGATACTGAGCCTTGAAATAACAAACCACACATTTGTTAAAATCCTATAAAAGGAGATGTTTTTATTAATGGTTGTTATGCATTCAGTTCTGCATTTAGTATAAAATGTTCATAGACAAAAATATAATGGTATCTTAATGATGTAGCAAAATATAATTATATTTTAATATTTCTACCTAATCCACAAAAAAATATTTTGGGCTTTAGGATTTTCGAAAACAGGCTTTTTTTTTGGAAAATCAAGTTTGTTTTTTTTTTAAAAAGCAAGTTTTTTTATTTTTTTTTGTTTTTTAAAATCAATTTTTTAAATTTTTTTGGTTTTTTAACATTAATTATTTTTTATTTTTTTGGTGTTTTAAAATCAATTTTTTTTTTTTTGGTGTTTTTTAAAATCAATTTTTTTTTTTTTTTTTGGTGTTTTTTAAAATCAATTTTTTTTTTTTTTGGTGTTTTTTTAAATCAATTTTTTTTTTTTTTTTTGTTTTTTAAAATCAAATTTTTTTTTTTTTTTGGTGTTTTTTAAAATCAATTTTTTTTTTTTTGGTGTTTTTTAAAATCAATTTTTTTTTTTTTTGGTGTTTTTTAAAATCAATTTTTTTTTTTTTTTGGTGTTTTTTAGAAAATCAATTTTTATTTTTTTGTGGATTTTTGACAGCCCTCCTTTTTGACATTAGGTTAAACAGCCATTTATGTTATGCCAAAAAAAGAAAGAGAAGGCCCAGAATGGGGTCAGCAAAACAGGAAATGAAGGACATGATTGATGTTTTGGGGTTTAAAAAAGGGCATTTAGATTCGACCCAAAACATCAATCATGTCCTTCATTTCCTGCTGCATACGATCCAGCCGATTCCGCATTTCATCCATGTCCTTATTCCAGGCCATTATTTGACCAATTAGCCGTTGGGCACTTTCTGAAGTGAAATAGTCACTTCGTGTACCTAAAGTGGAATGAAACCAAAAAATGTCTTTAGAAATATGCACACATACATAGTTTACCTTACCAGAAATAAAGCTGTTGTCTCAGACACTGACCTGGTGGGGTGGCCATGTAGCCTAATTCCTCCACATCCTCGGGGGTGTCACTGTTGCTTGAATGAAGCACAACCAGATCCCCTAAAATAGAGTAGACAAATTCAATTAAACAAAAGGCAGCCATGCATAGATTAACGTAAGCTGGTGTGTCAGACACTCACCTGGTGGGGTGCCCATGTCGCCCACCTCTCCTTCCTCCACATCGTCAATGGGACTTGGGCTGATTGCCCAATCCTGTTTTGCTTGGGGTGGACTGTGTTCTTGTGGTTGGCTGAGTGATTTTTCCCCTATGTGAACCAAAAAATTAGTAATCTAATTAGCACACAGATATTTTAGGACATAATAATTTTCCAACATTTGTAGTGAAGTGGTTTGTGTAGAGTTCCTATTTTAGTTCAATATTTAAAATTATAAAGACATACCGGATAGATAGATATCAATATCTCAAAATATAGTTCATAATCTTTTGATCTCTCTCTATATCTGTAACAAAATCTCTAAATATCTAACTAAATGTAAATCCAAAAAATTAAGAGAATTTCAAATAGATATATATATATAGATATATAGATCTATATCTATATATCTATATATATCTATATATATATATATATCTATCTATATATATCTATATTTATATATATATTTCTATATTTTTATATATATATATATATATATATTTATATATATTTTTATATATATATATATATATATTTATATATATATATATATATATATATATATATATATATATATATATATATATATATTTATATATATTTATATATATATATATATATATATATATATATATATATATATATATATTTATATATATATATTTATATATATATATATATATATATATATATATATATATATATATATATATATATATTTATATATATTTATATATATATATATATATATATATATTTATATATATATATATATATATATTTATATATATATATATATATATATATTTATATATATTTATATATATATATATATATATATTTATATATATATAGATATAAATATATATAGATATAAATATATATAGATATGGATATGTAACGAGGTTTCTTCAAAGATCGTTTAAAACGATGAACAAAAATCGTATAGGAAGGAAAAGCACATGGAGCAGTATACAAGGTAATAAACACAAGAGAAAAACACGACAAGTACTTACTTTTTTTAATAACTTTCCGGATACGTCGGTATTGATCCGGCTCCCTGAGTTTCAGGTCAGACCATCTTTTGCGCAATTGATCTTTGGAGCGCTGGACCCCAAATGATGCCTGCAAAGTCTCCACGACCTTCGCCATTATTTTGGCCTTGCGCAAATTTGGCCGTGCGTACGGCCCATAATTGCCATCATAGTCGTCTTTGCGAAGAATGGCCACCATCTCCACCATCTCTTTGAAACTCATATTAGAGGCCTTAAATCTAGGCCTCATAGATTTGGTTGACGTTCCAGACGTTCCAGCCTGCGGGCTGTCTCCACTACCTGAGGTCGTCAACATTTCAGGTGTCTCCGCCATTCTTTAACTCCACTACGCGCCGTAACAAAAAAGGGGCGGAGAACATGAGTTCATTTCGAACGTCAGGGGCGGGCGACGCAGGCGGAGTTTCACACATGCGTAGTGTATAAAGGAGGGCCTTTCGCGCGTGTCGTACGTACGTTCTGTGCGTCAAATTAGGGGGCGGAGAACATGAGTTCATTTCGAACGTCAGGGGCGGGCGACGCAGGCGGAGTTTCACACATGCGTAGTGTATAAAGGAGGGCCTTTCGCGCGTGTCGTACGTACGTTCTGTGCGTCAAATTAGGGGGCAGAGAACATGAGTTCATTTCGAACGTCAGGGGCGGGCGACGCAGGCGGAGTTTCACACATGCGTAGTGTATAAAGGAGGGCCTTTCGCGCGTGTCGTACGTACGTTCTGTGCGTAGGTGATAGTGGACCAGGACGTTCCAAAACGAAGGTAATTTGAGATATATATATTTTTTTGGGGGGGGTTTATGGTCATGACTTTGTAGCAAGCGGCCTATATGGCTTGATAGATTGATGAGGCCTACATAGGGAGAAGATGATGAGGGGTTAGCAGAAACATATAATAAGTTTTTTTGGTCTTGTGACTTTCTCTTTTCCAGATATAATGAATCCCCTATTGAAGGATCCAGAGTTCCTTACTTCTTTTATTTCAAAGTATCGAGAGATGAGGAATTTGTGGGAGGTGAAACACCCTCAGTATTATGCCAAGCATGTGAGGAAGTCAACGCTGGAGAGACTTCTGTCCTTTGTCCAGGAGACCATCCCGGGAGCAACAATGGAGACAGTGCTCAAGAAAATTGGGGTCTTGAGGAACATGTATAAAAGGGAGCATAGGAAGATCCAGGAATCAAGGAGATCAGGAGCATCAGCAGATGATGTTTATGTACCCAGGCTGTGGTACTACAATCAACTCCGTTTTCTTGATGACCAGAATGAAGCCAGGGCATCACTTTCAACCCTTCCCTCCACCCTTCCCTCCACCCTTCCCTCCACCCTTCCCTCCACCCCAGCAGAGGCTGATGAGGAGCAAGCTGGGTCTTCCATCCTGGATGAACCGGATATGACCATCTGGAGTCAGGTAAATTATTTTAACAAATATTTACTGTACTAATATTAATGATGTTAACTGGATGTTATAATTGTCTCAAATAATTTAGCACTCCAAATTGTGTATACATATCAAATGATAGTAGTGACTAAATATGTTTGGCACCTGCTTGAAATAATTAGGGTGTCTGATTAGACTCTTTTATTAAAGAGATGTATTCACATTGAATTTTCTAGTCATGAGAAGCAAACTGTGTGTCATTGATGAACCCAAAAAAAGAAACTAAAACTATTGTCCTTTTTTTATACACAGGATGAGTCCATCCAGGAGGAATGTGGGGAAAGTGGCAGGCAGGAGGAGACCGGGCCCATGGACAGCCTGGAGGAGGCCGGATTCACCATCATCCTGGAGGAGGCTGGGCCCAGTGTCAGGCAGGAGGTGGCTGCTCCCAGTGAGGTGGCTGGGCCAAGTGAGGTGGCTGGGCCAAGTGAGGTGGCTGGGCCAAGTGAGGTGGCTGGGCCCAGTAGGAGCCTCACCCAATCCCAAGTGCCTCCCCTCCACCTTCCCAAAAAAAGGGCCAAGAAGGGGATGGTCACACAGGACGCGTCCCTGCGCCTCATGCAACAGGCCACCCGTTTTTTAACAAGCCCCCCCGAAGCGGAAGAAGCCTATGGCTGCTACTTAGCCAGCAGGCTTCTTCAGATGGATTGGGAGCAGCGCCTCATTTGTGAGCGCCTATTTGGGGAAACAATCCATAAGGGGCTGCAGGGCACGCTAACCAAAAACACCCAACTACATGAGGCAGCCCCCCCCCCTCCTCCTCCTCCTCCTCCTCCTCCTCCTCCTCCTCCTCCTCCTGCCACAACTGAAACACCAGAGCCACAGCCTCAAAAGAAGGCTACAGGGAAGGCTACAGGGAAGGCTGCAGGGAAGGCTGCAGGGAAGGCTGCAGGGCAGCGTGGAGGAAAGGCTGCAGGGAAGAGAAGAAAGTGATGACCTGGGTTCAGTCTGGTCTGACAGAAGACGCAGGCTGTTGTAGGACCACAGTCTGGGGACATCTAGATCATCTGCTGGTGCTGTTGATCTCTGGGATTCTTGGACCAGATTGTGCTCCCTCTTATATGGACTCCTCAAGATCCCAATTTTCTTGTACACCGACTTTTTCCAGCGTTGACTTCCTCTTTATTTTATTTTGACCATGAATAAATGGATCTTTTTTGAGTTTAGCAAAAGACTTTTATGTGTTTTCTTTTAAATCATTGATTTTACACACAATGTTAAATTAACAAGGGACAACAATCTCATTGAGTTTTAAAAAAACACAACAAAAATACATTACTAATGTTAAGAATGTTCAAGTGGTAAGTCTTGAAAAAAAAAAATATACATAAACAAAAACGGTGCTTTGGGTTAACTTTATCTAAAAATTAAAAAATAATCACTAGAAAAAAAATAAAAAAGAATAATGGGTTCTTTGTGGTAACTTTACAAACCTAAAAAAAAAAAAAAAAAAAAAAGGGAAAAAGTATTATTAGTATGGAAACATTGTTTATAAAAAGCATACTATATCATTCATGAGATCAAAGAGAAAAAGAATTCAGAAATCAGTTTGGGAGAACTCTGATTATGAACAGCAAAACACCTTCGTTCTTTAGAGCATTCGTAAAGAAGAAATAAAATGCGCTGCATTCAACGATCACAGATTTTGCAGCGTGATGAATGTGCTACCTACAATACGAACACTAGTTTTACTAGACCGAGTGCTTCCGTTTAGTTTTTGCTGATGAGCATGCGTCGTTTTTTTGTCCGTAGGACTAGCATACAGACGAGCGGACTTCGGGGTCCGTCGTAGTTACGACGTAAAGATTTGAAGCATGTTTCAAATCTAAAGTACGTCGGATTTGAGGCTAAAAAAGTACGTTGAAAGTCCGAAGCAGCCCACACACGATCGGATTACCAGCCAGCTTTAGTCCGTCAGCGTCCGTTGGACTTTTGTAGACGAAAAGTCCGACCGTGTGTACGCGGCATTAGAGTAGCAGGCCATAAAGTATATAGAATACTGTTCCTTTGGGTTTATCCTTTTTGACCTTTCACAGATTTATTTTGTGATTTACCCAGATGAGTTGGATGCTTGTAATGTTATTAAAACCTCATCCTGTCCTGCAAAAACTCTGGTATTTCCTCTCTGGCCCAGTCTCCACCCACACTGACCACTAATGAGGCCGGTTCTAGACCCAAGTTCACGGTGGGATTAACAGTCTACAACAAAGACAAATTCTTAGAATATGGTTTAAAAGGAACAAGAAAAAGGTCACTCACGAGATGATAAAGTCAAATCTGGATATGCATGCCTGTAATCTCTAGGCTGATGGATAATAAAAGTGATATAAGGCATTTCACACCGTGTGTGCAGCAGCAGTGATTAATTCACCAGATGTGATGATAAACAATGGATTGTTAGTGCTGATCCAGCAACATCTGTTCCACAAAGAGATCCCAAACAGCCCAACCCCACTAGGGGACACCAACACACCTGCTCAACTAGTGCAGCCTTGCTGTTACTTTTCATTTCCCCTCTGCTAGGGTGATATACATTAACATTTTCAAAGGATTTAACAATAAATGCATTTTCTTCGCAAAGGAAAAAGTAAACTTGTACATTTACTGTAATGTTTTTGGCTGCCATGTTCTTAACCTGAATAATGAATTCCACCAATATTATTAACAAATATTAAAGGAATACTATGGTGTATTTTATACTTAGTATATCACATGCTACAGTTTAAATCCCTGCTTAACTGCTCCTAAGATAGTCAACTAGACATACAGACAGTGTATTGTAGATTCTCGTGTTCTCTGTCAATCTGAGCAGGCCGATGGACTTGCAGTGGCAGTAAAGCATAATCGCTGGGAAACAGTACTAATCAGAAATACAGTTTATGCAAATAATGTGTGAATAGGACTGTGACCATGTAATTAGTGTCCTTCCTATAGGTTTCTTTAAAAAAACATTAAATCTGACATTTATGAATTTTTTGCTCTACTGCACCAGGGAAATAACTTACCTCTAATTATCCCACACCATAACCCCCCCTCCACCAAATAATTTGGACCAGTGCACAAAGCAAGGTCCATCAATGCTTGACCTCACAAATGCGCTACGAACTAAAATTGGGATGCCATTAAAGTTCATGTGTTGTAAAGGCAGGCGTCCCAATACTTTTGGTAATATAGTGTGTGTGTGTATATATATATATATATATATATATATATATATATATATATATATATATATACCCACAAACATTCTATTGTTCATTAAGATTTATGTATAAATGTGTGTTTAGGACAGCTTTTTATTTTAATTTAAATATACTGGTTCCAATGGCCTGGTTCCAATGGCTTAGATATTACAGTGCTTGATATTTTTTGATTGCCAAATAAAATTGTGTACTGTATCACAAAAGCATCTAGAACATTGTGTTCTAAGCCTTCTATTTTATGCACGTTTTTTATGAGACGGACAGTGAATTCCTTCAACCATACCCTTCACTGGTGCTGAGAACATAGAAGAAGTAATCTATGGATCTCAGTATGCACTTTGAGGTGTGTGTAATGAGGGCAGACATACCCAATTAGTGCCCCTTTTTTCTCACAACATTGGTCAGTTGTAGCAGACTTATCCCTTCTTTCAATAAAATGATATCAGCATGCAACTCCACATGCTGGTATAAAATCGTTTTACTTTTTTTTGGCTGTGATTGACAGCAGCAGGAGCCAATGGCTCTCACTGCTGGGTCCCAGCCAATGTGGAGGCAGAGACCTGGGAGAGAAGGATCTCTTGCGCACATCGCTGGATTGAGATCGGTCTTGGGTAAGAATTACGAGGGACTGCGGGGGGAGCTGCACACTGAAGGTTTTTTACCTTAATGCATAGAATTAAATTCATTTGAGGAACAACTAGCACAAATGGAAATGAGGGGGGGAAGACAGGTTCAGAAGCTCACAGAAGTCATTACAAGGAGGCAGAAAAACACAGGGCCATTAAGTAGTGGATATGTATGGATCATTTTTGGAGAATAAGGATATCGTTTAGTGTCACTTTAACTGTAGTAGAGAAACGTGAGGTCGTTAACCTAGCTAAGTTATTTGGGAGTGGTGGAAGCTTCACAAGAATAGCAAATACAGAATATAGCCGTTGATCTTGTCAGAAATGCAGTGTCCTTTTTAATCCCTGTGAGACAAACTGGAAACACTGGAAACATATGGCCTGGCCAGGATGGCTTTACAGCCACTTATAAAAAGTTTGCTCAGCTTCTTGCCCCTTTTCTTGCTGCTGCTTTCAATAGAAACTTTAAAGGCGAACAATTTTGAGAGGAGATATTAAGGGCTCAATTTGTATGATCCCTAAACCCCACACTGAAAATACATCCTGGACCAATTATAGGCCCATCTCCCTCCTTAATCTGGACATTAAAATCTTAGCAAAAATCTTGGCCTTGCGTTTGAATCCAGTGATAGGTACCCTGATAGGGAAAGATCAGGTGGACTTTATTCCCTTCCGGCAAGTTAGTGATAACATCTGTCGTATTATTCATCTCATTTACCATGATAAGTCCAAACGTATCCCTCCTCTTCTGTTGTCTCTGGACTTACGTAAAGCATTTGACTCTAATACCTGGTCTGACCTGCACTATCTGTTTCCTAAGAGGGGTCTAGGCCCTCATTTCCGTTCCCGGATCCTCTCTCTGTACTCCCCACGCATACACGAAATATTTAGGCTTCCACTCCATATGCTTTCCCATCGGAATATGGTACTTGACAGGAGTGTTCACTCTCACCCCTCCAATTTGCATTACTTATAAAACCCTGTGCTCTCCTTCTCAGAGCCGATCCTAATATTTCTGATATTTAAATAGCAGGAGTTTCCTTTAAGCTTAGTATGTTCGCAGACAAAGTTATATTGCATGCTACTAACCCTATCATCACCCTTCCAAGTCTATTGGACCTGTTGTCGAAATTTGCAGTAATCTCAGGTCTCACAGTTAACATGGTTAAATCCAAGGCTCTTAATATCTCTTTGCCTACAACTGTAGTTGATCAGATATTTGGGAACATATCGCCATTTTAGAAGGCTGGAAATTTTATGCCATATTACATTAGCAAATGGTTGTATTTTAATGTGTTATTCATCGGCTTGTGTTATAAAGACTCTGCCATTTGTATGTATCCAGCATACGAGCACGTGTCAGCAGGGACTGGACAGTGTAAGCAATGAGGCAGGTCCAAGAATCACATCAGTATCCCGCTGTATGTGTGGCAGATGAGCTCACACCATGGTCACTGAGTTATTTGCTTCCTCACATCCCTCAATCAATGTGCACAGCAGTGAACAGATTATTTTTATCTTGCATACAAATAAATTGCCTTGCTTGGCAAATGATATCTCTGGCAATGTAAAGCAAATGCTACTGTACATTTTAATCTGCGGATCTGTGTCCCAGCAGCTTGCGATCTATTCGTTTCAGAGAGATGGCATGTCACAGCTAATCCGTTTGTGCAATATGGAGCTTGACTTGTTCCATGCATAAAAGAGACATAATCATGTTGTCTTCGCAATGAAATTATGGAACATTTCACAGCTGCCATGGATCCTTGTTCACAATATTACCTATTTACAAGAAGTGATCATTTATCCTTAGGACTGTGCCGAGTAGGATGATAAAGGCCAAGTGCTGATAAATAAATTCAGGGTTACTGATCATGACAATTTATTTTACTACCCATGAATTTCTACCACTACATTATTTTTGTTTTTTTACATTTTTTCAATATACTGTTAAGCAGGGTAGTGTAATCAATAGCTTTGACAACTGTACTAATAGGCTGTTTTGTGCCTTATGTGTTAGAAGAATATGCTTTTTTACCCAACAGGGAAAATTCTAATTATGATATCTGCTATGGGGGTTCCTTCACAGCAGTTTACACCTAACTTCTGAGGACCTCACACACTTAGTTCTTTCAAGCAGCTTTACATGTCTATTTTTACATTATTTATAAAGGAAATACAAATAATATAATGTCACCTATGCCAGCCTGTACTGTATTGTACATTGAATGTGCTGAAAGTCTGATACATAAGCCACATACATTTTTTTTTATTGGTTGTTTTGCAGGCTGGCTGGTAACTGTGCTGGGAAATCTTGTGTTAGTTTGTGATGTGCACTGCCCTTCCATGTGCACCTTACTGCAATGGCTAGTTATAGTTCAAAGTAGTTGCCAATTTTTTGTACAGTTGGTTAAATTGAGTGTGGGGATGCCTTCACTGCTATTGTCCTCTTGCTGGGCGTCACGTGCTTCCCTGGAGGAGGGATGGGCTTCCTCCAGGCACATATACCCTCAATCTATCCACTGCTATATAATGTATGTGCTCCTACTATGGAGGCTCTGAAAATGATAGGGTTAGGACTGCAGTATACAGAGGAACCTTGACGTGGGCACTGCAACTTATGCTTTGTTTTAAACATAAATTATTAGGATAAATTTGGTTGTTTTGCAGGCTGGCTGGTAAAAGTGCTGGGAAATCTTCTGTTTGTTTGTGATTTGTGTTGCCCTTTCATGTGCACCTTACTGCAAAGGCTAGTTATAGTTTGGGATGGTTGTCACTTTTTTGTACACTTTGTTTATTCTGTCTTTGCTCTTTTACCAGGGGTCCACTCTGGCTAACTCTAAGCTTTCATACGTGTTTGTATTCTTTTTCCTTAGACTAGGTTTTCACTGTTTCAGCCCATTGATAAAGAGTTCTTGAATTGAATCTCTCTGAATTTCAGTCAAATGACTTTGCCTAGGGTGAGGTGATGTCATCTGTCTTCTACGTGCAGAAGGAAGCATTTCCTCCTTTCTCCATCTGATCAAACTGTCATTTCGTAGCAAAATAATTAGGTATGGTGAACTTAAAAAAAAATCAAGACTCAGCGGTCTACCTACAACTTAAAGCCCTGGTTCCCAGTCTGCAGCCATGGGCCACACATGGCCCTTTGAAACTTACAGTGTGGCTTTGTGGCCTCTACATTGTGGCCTTTACATTGTCTGTATTTTCCCCACCTAGGTGCTTACTTAAGCCAGTGATAGAAACATAAGGATTTTTTTACTTACCTCTAAAATTATTTTCTTAGAGTACAGTACAGAACACAGGCTTCCATTAATGAAGACTGTGGGTTATATGCTGCCACCTTCAGATAAGGATATTGGCAAGTTGATAGGACTTCCTATATAACCCCTCCCACGCCCTGCAATACTCTGTTTTTTCGCAACCAATCAGAAGAAAATGCCAGGACACAAGGGAGGGTGGACTATGTCTTGTACTCAGCAGAGGCATCAACATCCACCTAGTGAAACTTAACAAGACTTACTGATTACTAACGAGTCATGCTAACAGGGAAAGATGGATTCCTATACTTCACAGCATAAGCTTTAGTGCTAACCTGTTGTATTTACCTAGAAGTATGGGAACAAGATGCTGGACATCCTTTTTAGGAGTCTGCAGGCAGGACAAACAGAGAATTTAAGGTGTGTTTGAAAGCAATGGCTGAGAGAGAAAATTACACTTCATGTATTACACTTAAACAGTGTTGGGAGGTTTAGGAAGGAAGAACCAACTTAGAGAGAAAAGGAGGCCTGACACCTCAAAACCACCTTGTCTTCATGAATAACTAGGAAAGGTACTGTACTTTACAAGATAAGGCTACTAGTCCTGGGACACATTTCACTGACATGATAGTGACAAGAAAAACAAAGTTAAAAATAGGGCTGGCCAAGGTAATATCCTCATTGGCACACACGGAGGCTTCTGTAGAGCTGACAGGATGACAGGACCAAATTAGGATCCCAAATTGGGAGAGTGCACAAATAGGGGCAGTGATATGAGTAAAGGACTTTGCTAGTGACTGAGTGACCAGAGGTCTCTAAAACGGAATGGCCAAGACTGAAATTTGAGCCTCAATGCCAAATACTTCTCCAGCCAAAACTGGACAGGATATGTTCCACAGAGTATCTTCTCAGATAAACCTTCCATGCTTTCACCACCATGTGATAGACTTTCCAAGAGGTAAATTTCCTAGTTTTAAGCAGCGTAGGAATGAATAGAGTCAGAGAGACCTCAGTTGTTTAGAAGTGAAATTGCTGCAAGGCAATTTGGAGGGCCCAAAATTTCATTGGAGAGGCAGGAAGGTTGGAGAGCATAAAGTGGGGAGGAGGTATGAACTAAAATTCTAGCTTGTATCCCTGGAACACCACATTAGGGACTCAACGATCTGAAATGCCCTTAATGTGAAGAAAAGAAAAAAAATATATCTCCCTACTTCATTGAGAGGAAGACTTGATGCCAAACTTGGCTGGCTTGGAAGTCCAGGACTTGTGATGGAATTAAGTGGAGGACTTAGCTTTAGAAACGGAGGTCTGGAAAGAATGAATGGAACTCTTTTGAAAACCAGAAACATCAGATTTTACTGCGGGCACATTAGCTTTCTTCTTACTAGGTAAGAGCATGCTCTTTCCACCCCTGACTTCCTAGAATCATTCTCCATCAAACAAGATCCTTTACAGACGTTTCTAACAGACTGTCTTTACAGATCAGTTTTACAGCCAGAGAATCCTGCGTATCTAAACTGACCTAAGAGCTAGGTGAACATTTTGGCACAGGGAGTCTGCCAAACTGTCTATGCAATAGCACAAGGCTACTGGGAGAAGCTCTAATATTTGGGGTACCAAGGGGGCTTTTAGGATAAAACAGGCCTTACACTTCATGCCAGGGTTTGGCAAACTGCCATAGTCTTCACCAACAGTTGCATTGCCGAGCTTGATAGAGCAAAAGAGGCTTTTAGAAGAGCCTCACATCTTTTGTCCACAGGGTTTGAGAACTGGGACATCCTCAACCGAAACAGTAAGGCCCTGTACACACGGTCGGACTTTCCGACGGAATATGTGCGATTGGAGCTTGTTGTCAGAAATTCCGACTGTGTGTGGGCTCCAACGGACTTTTTCTATCGGAATTTCTGACACACAAAGTTTGAGAGCAGGCTATAAAATTTTCCGACAACAAAATCAGTTTGCGTAAATTCCAAACGTGTGTTAACAATTCCAACGCACAAAGTGGCACGCATGCTCAAAATAAATTAAGAGACGAAAGCTATTGGCTACTGCCCCGTTTATAGTCCCGACGTACATGTTTTACGTCACCGCGTCCAGAACGATCCAATTTTCCGACAACTTTGTGCGACCGTGTGTATGCAAAACAAGTTCATGGATTTTGTTGTCGGAATGTCCGATCAATGTCCGATCGTGTGTACAGGGCATAAGACATTGGTAGAGGCAGTAAATAGCTTAATTTACTACTGGCACTATGCATTTTCTGTGGTAAGCCCCTTCCACTGGGAACTGCTACTCTAACCTCTTGAGAGGTGTATACACTTTGCATGGCCCCGGCTAGTCCTCGTACAGATCACAATGTACTGAAGAGTTAATTGGAAAGGATCTAGTTCTTTACTTGGTTTTGGGAAGCGATCCCATACTGGTGACCTTAGGTCCAGTATGTGGGGACTGTTCAAGTTTTAAACATGAGCTTACTTCACCCTCCAGAACCCTAATGGCTTCTGAGAGATTTAAGGTAACTGCCCATTCTCTTAGGAGGAGTTCTCAGACTCTGAGAATTCACCTTCTACTTCCTAGTTTTCCTTCGCATCTTCATTGGGAAGCAAGGCATTAGACAAAGACTCAGCTGAGAATGTGGTCTATATTAGTGCAGAGACTTCCCCATCAGGTCTGCCATAGAGACTGAAAATTCCTCTCAGGTTAAAAAAGGAGGAATGAGGAGTACTCAAGGAGATAAGGGGAGACTCTGAGGTGTGCAGCCTAAGATCCAAAGTACCAGGAGCAAAGTTTTCAGAGGAACCCCCTAATAACCACATCATGGCCACATGCACAGTGTACAATATGCTGGCCTGGCTCCTCATCCTTATGCCGGATTTCTGCCATGAGGGTGAAGACATCCCCTCGGGGGTACTCACAACTAGGGATTAGCTCAAGGTTCAGTCTGAACATAGGTTGGAGCCAAGCTTTGGCTGTTTGGGCATTCATATGAATGCCAGACTTTTTGCTTGTTCGGCAGAAGCTAACTGTCATATAAAGTAGTGGTATTTCTACTGCTTCTATATATCACAGCTTCCTGTCAATGATTTCTAAGGAAGCATCTTTAGCTATCAATGAAGTCACTCAATCCCCAGCCATGTTAACAAAGGGGTGGGGATATGGCCATAAGGATACAAGTTTAGATGTTTTCCAGAATCTTCACTTCAGCTTGACAGTGTCCTTTAAAAAAATGAAACAGCTAGTTGTTTTTCATGTCTACAGGAGTTATTAGCAATTGACTTCTTTAACATGTTTTTTATGTTCTGAAAGTGAATTAAGTAGTTAAGCAGAAATATGCTTTACATTGTTATTATTATTTAGGGAGTGGGATGAAACATGTACTGCAAATAAACTTAAAAATGATTTGACCACATGCAGAATAAAATCCCTGTAGTATATCTGAAGAGAACATTTCCCATAAAGTGAGTCAAATTCCTGTCAAGGGAGAGCCTTCAGTGAACTCAGGGCACTAGGGTAAATGAAGGTAAGGCAAAGAGTACTGCCCATTTATTTAAAGTAAATCTATATCCATAATAGGTTTAGTAAACGTACTTTCAAGCTTTGCAGAGGGTGCTCCCTTGTCACTCCAATCCTCTGGTGTATTACCAAGAAAAATGTGTCACATGTGGTAATGGGTCCAAATACAGCATTGGATTGAAACACTGGATCCCACCAGAGAAAGTTAGGTCTGGGGTCCTACCTCGCCAAATATTTTGAGACTACTGATTCGGTCTGATTTCTACATCTTTGTGCTCAATAAACAACATCCAAGAGCTATATAACAGCAAAGAAACAGATGAATGGAAGGTTACACAAAAAGTAATTGGTAAAGCAAGTGTTGGCTGATGATCAATGGTACAAAGCTAAAATGATTATCGTGCCCAGTCCTCAAGATGTTATTTGTTATGGAGTAATTTATAACACAATAGCGCAAATATATTCAGACAAATTTTCCCACCTGATTTCAACTTTTTTTTTTACCTGTGAACAACATCCAAGATGTATGATGAGGATGACTAGGAATTGTTCAAGCAAGCGTTGCTAAGTATGATGAGGATGATGACCAAGTGAGTTGCCATCTAGATAAGGAAAGACCTGTGAATGTGGTGTACCTGGATTTTGAAAAAGCATTCGATACAGTGCCCCACAAATGCTTAGTTTACAAACTGAGGTCTGTAGGCATGGACCATAGGGTTTGTACATTGATAGAAAATTGGTTACAGGAGCTAGTCCAAAGCGTGGTGATAAATAGCGGGTACTTAGACTGGTCTGGAGTGGTAAGTGGCCTACCCCAAGGCTCTGTCCTGGGACCAATTCTGTTTAATTTATTTATAAATAATATAGAAACTGGGATAAATAGGTTAATCTCAGTGTTTGCTGACGATACAAAGCTAAGCAGGGCGATAACTTCACAGCAGGATGTAGAAACTTTACAAGAAGAATAAATTGAAGACTTGTTCCTTGTCACATTTTCACTTCAATGTTTAGTGTATGTCGACCAGCTTGATGAGCATCGATTGCCTGACCACCCCATGTTTTATATATGTCATTTTGTTGTTATTTGAAGATTTTATTTGCACATTTGGTTTACACTGCCACCTTGTGCACACCTTTATCATAGCCTTTTCATTTCAAGTACGTTTATTATTTTGTGACATATTGGTTGCACTTCAGTTCAACAACAGCGTAACATCACTTATTATACACATACACTTATTGGTCACGGATCCACCTATAGATTGAGGCAGTATATTGCGGCAGTTGTGCTATACATTGCTTTTTTCCACTTTCAGTGATAGCACGGGAGTATTCCTCTACTAGTCTTATAGCGAGTAACTATTCAGTCTCAGGGAGTATAAGAAGACATGTGGAGAATTTCGGTTTAACTTTAAACTGCGTGGAGGGTTTTTCACTGTCAGGGAGGTAAGGATGTTGAACTCACTTTCACAATCGGACATGACCATACACACACCCACACAGGTTGAACTGGATGGACTGGTGTCTTTATTCAACCTTACCAACTATGTAACCAATAGTACACAGCTGAAACCACTGAATTACCCAGTCTTCAAGATGCTGGCATTAGTTATATAGGTTTAAGCTATGTTTAGAGAGTTGTTTTGCACATTTTCAACTACAATAACAACCTTTAGTACCTTTGTAATATATTTAGTTATGACTGGCTTTTTTACCCTTCATTTTACTGTTTGTTGACATTTTACAGAACTTTCTTAGGCCTCATGCACACGGGATGTTACAAACACGGCAGTAGCTTTTCCGCATTAAGTACATACATTTTCAGTGTTTTTCTGCTTTTAAGTAGTTACCGTTTTGCCACATGTTTCTGCGTATTATAGCATTAGCATTTCTTATCATTTTTAGCAAGAAAACACAAGCTATGGGATTAAAAACACTCAAAAACACGTTTACCGGCGTTAGAAAGTTTCTACAGCTCAAAAATTCCTAGTTCTGGGGGTTTTTTTTCCAGCCAGAAAACGCTCCAGACAAAAACCACTGATAACAGCCTATGTGTGCATGAACACATAGGATAACATGCTGGGGAGTTTACTGACTGTAAAAAAAATGCCAGGAGCCAAAAACAGCAGCTGTAGAAACATCCAGTGTGCATGAGGCCTAAAGACTCTAAGAGGAGTGGAGGGCCTGGGAATATTGTTTGGTTGTTGTATTCAGCTCTAAAGAAGATTTTTTTTTTGTAGAATAGAATATGAATGAGAAAATGTATCAAGGATGTCATCTTAAGCCTCGCACACATGATCGGATTGTTGGCCAACAAAACCGTGGAATTTTGTCCGACGGGCGTTGGCCCAAACTTGTCTTGCATACACACGGTCACACAATTGTTGGCCAACAATTATGAACATAGTGACGTACTAGACATACTACGTGGTTTTTCAGCTCTTTAGCGCCACCCTTTGGGCTCCTTCTGCTAATTTCGTGTTAGAAGTTTGGTGAGTGTTGATTCGCAGTTTTCATTTTGCACTTTTCATTTCGCGCTTTTCAGTTTGTTTCTGAATGGCCATTCGTCAACCAGACATGTTGCAGAATCGGAGGAGATAACATGTTATTTATTATTGGCCTTGGAGTTATTGATTTGACATTATTTTTTTGGTTGAATAATGATTTAATTTGGTATATTTTCTATATTTTTGAAAGCATAGAATGCACTTTTTGGTTAAGTTCTATTGGCAGATAGCATGTCTAATTTTATTTTCCTTTTTTTTTTAATGCACAATAAAAAAATTGTGGAGCATAATACTTGGCTATGTGTTTTACTTCATAGGACAGTTTGGGAGTAGGCAGTTGCAATTTAAAAAAACAATGTAAAATTGACAAGGGACACCAACATAGTTGTATCTTTGATCATAAAAACTACGGGATAATGGTGTTGTGGTAACTTGCCCAAATAAAAAAAAAAAAAAAAAAAAGCATAATAATATTATTCCTGATATCACTAGAAAAAAAAAGTCTTTAAAAATTAGTTTGCAATAACTCCATCAGTATCACCAGCAAAGCAGCTTCATTATTATCCCATTAAAGAAGAAGAGAATTGTGCACTGCATTTCGAGATTTCATAATTTGCCACGTCACGAATGTTAATTCTCCATTACGAATGCTAGTTTACAAGATCGACCGCTTCTGGCTCGTCCTTGCTTCCGAGCATGCGTGTTTGTACTTTGGACTTTTGTCCGACGGACTTGTGTACACACGCTCGGAAAATCCGACAACACACATTTGTCCGTGGAAAATTTGAAAACCTGCTAGCCAACATTTGTTGGCGGAAAGTCCGACAACAATTGTCAGATGGAGCATACACACGGTGGGATTTACCGTACAGTACATGTAGGGCGGCTCCTTTAGGAGCCGTAGCAAGCGCTCGCGCACGCCCGCTGCGTATGGCCGGCGGGCGCGACCACCGCCGGCCACGCGAGATCACGGGCACTAGAGCCAGAACAGGGATTTGTGTGTGTAAACACACAAATCCCTGTTCTGAAAGGGGAGGAGAGACAGATCGTCTGTTCCTACTAAGTAGAAAGAACGATCTGGCTCCTCCTCAAGTCAGTCCTATCCCCTCACAGTTAGAAGCACACCTAGGGAACACATTTAACCCCTTGATCGCCCCTAGTGTTAACCCCTTCCCTGCCAGTGACATTTACACAGTAATCAGTGGCTATTTATAGCACTGAGCGCTGAATAAATGTCAATGGTCCCATAAAAGCGTCAAAAGTGTCTGATTTGTCTGCCTCAATGTCGCAGTCCCGATAAAAATTGCTGATCGCCGCCATTACTAGTAAAAAAAATAAATAAATAAAAAATGTCATAAATCTATTCCCTATTTTGTAGACGCTATAACTTTTGCGCAAACCAATCAATATACGCTTATTGCAATTTTTTTACTAAATAAATGTAGAAGAATACATATCGGCCTAAACAGATGAAGAAATTTGTTTTCAAAATTTGTTTTGGGATATTTGTTATAGCAAAAAGTAAAAAATATTGTTTTTTTTTTAAATTGTCTTTTTTTGTTTATAGCGCAAAAAATAAAGACCACAGAGGAAATCAAATACCACCAAAAGAAAGCTCTATTTGTGCGAAAAAAAGTATGTCAATTCTATTTGGGTACAATGTCGCAGGACTGCGCAATTGTCAGTTGAAGCGACGCAGTGCTGCATCGCAAAAAATTGCCTGGTCAGGAAGGGGGTAAATCCTTCCGGGGCTGAAGTGGTTAAAGGGGTTGTGGGTCAGAAGGTTTTTTTTTATCTTAATGCATTCTATGCTTACGAATACTTACCGGAGCCCCATCTCTCTGCAGCGATGTCCACGAGTGCCCCAGTCGTCCAGGATGCTCCCTCCTGATTGGCTGAAACACAGCAGTGGCGCCATTGGCTCCCGCTGCTGTCAATTAAAGTCAGTTAGCCAATTAGGAGAGAGAGGGAATGGACACACAGAGCTGCAGCTCGGCTTGGGTGCCCCCATAGCAAGCTGCTAGCTGTGGGGCCACTTAACAGGAGGGAGGGGCCAGAAGAACAGAAGAGGCACCAGAAAAGAGGAGGATCCAGGCTGCTCTGTGCAAATCCACTGCACAGAGCAGGTAAGTATAACATTTTTTGTTATTTTTATAGGAAAAAAAAACAAAAAAAAAAACGAGACTTTACAATCACTTTAAGTGCATGCAAGAGTAAAAAGTAATTTATATACTACAAAAATTTGCAGATCTTCTGTTGGTATGCCACTTTGCTTATCTGACTATAGAATTTGGGGTATACATAGCATTTATCACAAATAACAGTTTCTTTTTGGGAGAATTTTTCTTCCAGGCTCTTTGTTGCCTAATTAATTTCTACACAGCAAACCTATAATTCAAAACATTCAAGGGGGTTCAAAAGGGGTTTATGCACTGACATGTCTCTAGGCATTTTTTCCGTAAAGGTCCTTTTCTGAGTTAAATGTCTTTCTATTGCAGGATTTATAGCATTCTCCAACAGAGTGTTGCTATCTAAGCGTTCATAAAGAAGAGAAGATTGGACAGACAGGAAAAACTACAGTGATCGCCAAATATATTGGACCCAGAAAAGTATCTGTTCTGCTAAGTATTAATGGCTGGGAGTGTCCGCTGGCACTGTTATGCCACGTACACACTAGCGTAATTTCCGTCGGAAAAATCTTGGATAGTTTTTCCGACAGAATTCCACTAAAGCTTGGCTTGCATACGCAGTGACGTACAACACTACGACGAGCCGAGAAAATTAAGTTCAATGCTTCCGAGCATGCGTCGAATTGTTTCTAAGCATGTGTAGGAATTTTGGAATTGGTACAGACGATCGGAATTTCCGATCGGAACTTTTTCCGGCCGAAAAATTGAGAACATGCTCTCAATCTTTTGCTGGCTGGAATTCCGCCAGCAAAAGTCTGATGGAGCATACACGCGGTCGCATTTTCCGACTAAAAGCTCTCATTGGTCTTTTGCTGGCCGAATTTCCGATCATGTGTATGGGGCATTAGATGAAACAAAATCGGATTGTGAAATACTCATCACATGATGGCTACATGACCTGTGTTATTTGCTGCTGACAAATAAATTATAATAGAATACATTCAGATCGACTCGGAGAGGCATTAAAATACAAACAGATTGCCTGCTTCTGTTTTCGGGGCGAGAAGAGGTGTGTAAAAATACAGCTTTCTTGCCAAAGACTTTTCTTTCAGGCTCTGCAGTCTGATTTTAGGGCAGCTGTTATGTACATGAAACAAACAATGAGACAGCCAGGAATGATGGAAAATCAGTCATGCATGAGACACTAACAACTGCACCCAACAAGAAGAAACAAAGATTTTCTGTGCATTATTTGAATAAAAATGGAATTCAGAAACAGCCCTTTCACCTGACAGCAAATAGCTGAGCAAAGATAGAGGGAAAAACATCTATGACAAGCCTGTGCACATACTAGGCTCTATGAGAACAGATGGTATCTGCAAATGTCTGTGAAAATAAACAGACTATGACTCCCGGCTATAGCTGGTGTGATAACTTACTAGCCAACTGCCCCACTTTCATGTCACATAAAGATACAAGGGTTACGGCAAATTGTGTGTGGATGGGTATCTCCATTCCAGAGCACTGCAGTCAGCTGCCAAGGAGAATGTGCCCTGAAGGTAGGCTAAGGTGAGAAATATTTACACTGCTGAGGGTGGAGTGATGGCTTATCACATACATCAGTACAGAGGGATGTGAAGGTGAGGACATGGGGTAGCTCCTGGTGATTTACAGCTCACAAATATTGTGTTTTACTTAAGTTAAAGCTGAACTTCAGGCAAACTGCAATATGCACAGATTTAAAAAAATATAAAAGAGCTGTTGTCTTAAAATTCTAATATACAGTAAAACCGCAAGCATAATTAGTTCCGGAAACATGCTTGTAATCCAAAACACTTGTATATCAAAGTGAATTTCCCCATAAGAAATAATGGAAATTCCAATGATTCGTTCCACAATCATTTATTCATAAGTCTTTCGGTCTATAGTCCATATAAAAAGATTATAGCAATGTGATAGATTGTGTAACAATAAAATGTCAATTCACAAATTTAAGCCCCCACAAGGGGATTAGAAGCAAAATCCAACAGGAGCTACAGAGTATAAAAGAGAAGAGAAGCACCTCTAAGTGTAGCAATATGGTTACATTTAATGAAGGTACAATATTTAGCAACTCACATGGTTGATGACTAAAAGAGGCACATATAAGTATGCAGGCATCCGGGGTAAAGCTGTCCACATAGACCATCCCCGCGCACCGCTGGCTCTCATTGCTATCAGTCTGCAATCGTGACTGGGGAGACTACCCCGCAGTAGAGTGATCTAAAAGCAAGGCTTGATCCGCTCGTGTAGCGCAGCGTGAAAGGGATGTCAATGGCGGTGAGGAGGATGGTCTATGCGGACAGCTTTACCCCAGATGCCTGTATACTTAGATGTGCCTCTTTGCAAAAAAATAAAAACATTTTTTTACAAACGCTTCTAGACACAAACGCGGCTAAATGCGACTAAACGTGGCATGTAAACGCGGCTAAACGACCGTTTTTAGACGCCAGTTTCTAGCTGTCAAGTTAAATCGTTCAGGAGAGGTTGAACAACGTCCGTGTACATGAAGCCTTAATTATCAACCACATACATTTCTAAATGTTGTAGTTTCATTAAATGTAACTGTATTGCTAGACTTAGAGGTGCCTTTCTTCTCTTTTATACTCAGTTGTGACATGATGCTACTTGTATATCAAGACATCACTTGTATATCAAGTCAAAATGTATTTAAAAATTTTGCCTGTCTTGCATAATGCTCTCAAACCAAGTTACTCTCAAACCAAGGCTTTACTATATGTATATATTAATGGGGGCAGCCATATTTTTTACCACCTACATAGGCTCTGCTTCCTGATTTTCAGTACTGTGCAGTAGTTGGCTTACTGCTCCTTATTACAATGCAGATCTCATTCTTACAATTTTCACATGTAACCTAAATGGAGGACTTCAATTTGAAAAGATAAAATTGCTTATTTAAGGCATATACTGTATTTCAGCAGGATAATAAAACACAATTCACTTCATTATACTTCATCATTTCAAACAAGTCTCGAACCAGGAGAAAGAGCTTTGTGAAAGTACACCTCTTGAGTGACTGATATATTATTTTAACAGTTACAGCCACCCTGTTGCTGACTCCTTGAAATAAAACTGAAAGCACCATGTAAATGAAGAAGATAAATACTGTGACAGAGCGGTTGTTAGTGGCCCAGGATTCTAAACTAGGTAGGTTGAGGGGCTCCAAGATGATTACCTAATTTGGAAAAAAATGATGTTTTTGTCCGTGGTTTGTAGAATCCAGTTTGGGACCTAAAGCCTTAGGATTTTGTAGTGATACAGGTGCGATGAAATCTCCAGTCCTGGGACCATGTTTTAAGAATAGCCGGCACACTGATTGCTTCACCCTCCCGAGGAGTCCAGGTGTGCAAGGGAGAAGCCAGAGGGGTGCATAGTGCAGTCTGTATTGGAACAGAGGGCCCAAACCTGAGGGCTGGAGCAGCAGGGAAGCTGTGAGGAAAAGAGCTGACTGAGGTACAGCAGTCGTACAGTAACACAGGGACGCTGTGTTACAGGATCAGAAGAACAAAAGCACAAAGCCTGGGCAGTGGTGCTGCTGCTAAAGAGAGCCAGGTGGCTGAATTTGACTTTTTTTTTGTGTTGTTACCGGAAACCCCCTGCATGGGCAACAGTTTGTGTTACTGGCAATTTTATTTCTTATTAATAAAAGTGGGCCAACAAGCCCTTAAAAGGCTTATCTGGTGTGGACTCTGCTCACTGGTAAGCTCTACACTTAAAGCGGGGTTCCACCCAAATTTTGAACAATATCTGTATGTATTCTCTTCCTTGCGTAGATGCTGACATGCCATTTAAAAGAATTTAAATCGCAGTAATTACCTTTTATTTTTCTATTCTTCTTTGTACTTCCTGGTTCTCCTCCCATGGGAGTAGGCGTGTTTCTAGCCTCTCCCAGACTCCGCACAGACTCCTGGGAGCTAGTCTCAGGCTTCCCAGGATGCCACTGAGCATGTGCGGGAACGAGCGGTGAATGCTGGGAGCACAGCATTCACTGCATCCAGGAAATAAATGCTTGTGGGCTTCAAATGCCCACAATGAAGATGGAAACCGCCTGCAGTGAATAATATAAGTTATTCTTTCCGACGAAATCTGACACAGGCGGACATATTACACACAATATGTGAGTATATAATGCTGAGAAGAAAAGTTTGTGAATGAACTAAAAAAAAAACAAAACGATAGATAGGTGGACCCCCGCTTTAAGCTAAACACCCCCAACATTACAATACTTACACTTCCATTGTGTTAAATATTTGCTGTCTTGTAGAGTTCTGGCTACCACTTGTATCTTACACTTCCAGGTTTATCAGATAGAGTGTCCCCCCACTGGCCACTAGGAAATGAAAAGACTGGTGGGAAGAGCCTCCCAATGTGGAGGGGAAAGCAGACTTCTGACATTCCCAAAAGTGCTGGATAACATCAACAAAACTTCAGAGTTTTGATGTGCTTTATATTGGACCTTGAAACGCAAAATGAGGTCCCCTTATAACGTCTGGGCCCCATACCCCTGTAAACATCATCTTGTACTAGTACTGTAGATGTAAAAAGCATTGATAAAAAAAAGTTAGATTTACACTTACCTTAACCCTGTCTTCTGCATTGCTATCTTTCCAGGGGAATGCAGAACAGCCCAAACATCACAAGATGATACTAACTCCATTTAGCATCTTCTTGCAAGATTTTGGCTGCTCTTATGATCTAGCTGAAAGGAGTGTAACATCACCCTGGGCAAAAGATGGAGGTAAGATAAGTATAAATCTAATTTTTTACAGGTATATTTTACACCTACCTACAGCAGGTGCTTTTTTTACAGGAGGAGTGGGCTCTGACATTATAAGCAGGTCTTGCGTTTTGCTGTATGCTTTTAAGTAACGAGTTGCTGACTACAGAAATAATCATGTTGCTTAAACAAATTACTTGGGTGGATGACGAACAGGCAGCCCACTCCTTCAGCCTGTTTTTATAAAGGAACAGATTCTCCTAGACATGATTCTCTAAGTGAGGAATATAACACATGTACATTTGCATATTCTGTCAATCAGTGTTTTTTGGAAATTTGCAGCACCATATTATGATATACCTGGTTCTGTTAGCCACAAATGTAAAACTGTACTGAAATTCTTGTGTTTTTGTGTTCCATCAGTCTGTGTTCTTTATTACAATATTCATTCATAACATTAACATGGAAAAGCAATTTGTAATATAAAGTATCTCACAAAAGTGAGTACACCCCTCACATGTTTGTAAATATTATATTATATCTTTTCATGTGACAACACTGAAGAAATTACACTTTGCTACAATGTAAAGTAGTGAGTGTACAGCTTGTATAACAGTGTAAATTTGCTGTCCCCTCAAAATAACTCAACACACAGCCATTAATGCCTAAACCACTGGCAACAAAATTGAGTACACCCCTAAGTGAAAATGTCCAAATTGGGCCCAATTAGCCATTTTTCCTCCCCGGTGTCATGTGACTTGTTACAAGGTCTCAAGTGTGAATGGGGAGCAGGTGTGTTAAATTTGGTTTTATCGCTCTCACTATCTCATACTGGTCACTGGAAGTTCAACATGGCACCTCATGGCAAAGAACTCTCTGAGGATCTGAAAAAAAGAATTGTCGCTCTACATAAAGATGGCCTAGGCTATAAGAAGATTGCCAAGACCCTGCAACTGAGCTGCAGCATGGTGGACAAGACCATACAGTGGTTTAACAGAACAGGTTCACTTAAAGAAGTTGAGTGCATGTGCTCAGCGTCATATCCAGAGGTTGTCTTTGGGAAATAGATATATGAGTGCTGCCAGCATTGCTGCAGAGGTTGAAGGGGTGGGGGGTCAGCCTGTCAGTGCTCAGACCATATGCCCCGCGCTGCATCAAATTTGTCTGGGTGACTGTCATCCCAAAAGGAAACCTATTCTAAAGATGATGCACAAGAATGCCCGCAAACAGTTTGCTGAAGACAAACAGACTAAGGACATGGATTACTGGAACCCTGTCCTGTGGTCTGATGAGACCAAGATAAACTTATGTAGTGCTGGTATTTTTAATACAGATGCTGTAAGTAAAAATGTAGTTGTCTGAGGCTGTAGTTTAACTCTGATTGTGATTATTATAAATTCTGGTTCTGTTTCAGCTTGGCTGGTTGTGTGTTTTTTCCCCTTGGCCTGGAGATGGTGCTCTATTATTTCGGCCAAGGTTGGAAATTACAACAAGCTGGGTGTATTGAGTGCCCACTTGCCCGGAAAACAGTCAATGGGTGTGATCTGCCTGCTGTGCATTCTGGGAGAGGGTACTTAAGAGACAGACCCCGTGACAGAAGGGAGTTCCGACCTGATGGCCCTCCTGGCCTAAGGTGTGTCGTTGCTGTCAAGTTAGTCTGAGCCTGAGGCGTAGCTACTGAAGGTAGGCCCAAAAGTCTTGGGGCCTACCGATCCAGGGATGGTCCTTTGCTGTCTTGCCGGCGGGAGGAAGCCTAGCGACTGGAGAATCCAGGGGAGGACTTTTCAGGAGAGGACTGCGCGATAAGGCCGGTGCCTCTAGAAGAGCCTGGAGACTCAGTTGGAGGATGCATCCCTGGTCACATACCACACAGTATCTGTCAGGAGATCGGGAGCGTCTCCGCTCGCCGAGCTCCGGTGCGCATGCGCGGCGGACTGGCGCTTCGCCGTACACCCGTCCGCGGCCTGATGGTGCGGCGCGTGCGGGTGCACGGCGGTCCCCGTGTGCGCGCCGTCGCCCGTGCGGGTACCCGGTAGCGCGTCACTCTGACGCGCTCGCCGGGGGGGGAGACTATTTCTGACGGCGTCAGCACCCAGTCGGGTTGCTGGTTCGTCGTCAGCTCTCCCCTGATCTGTCTCCTGTGTTAACCTTTACCTGTCTGCCTGCCTGAAAGTGTACCAAGACCCCTGGCCTGTTTAAACCACTACTCTGATTGCCTGATACCCTGACCTCTGCCTGCATAACGGACTTGCCTACTCTGATTGCCTGATACCCTGACCTCTGCCTGCATAACGGACTTGCCTATTCTGATTGCCTGATACCCTGACCTCTGCCTGCATAACGGACTTGCCTATTCTGATTGCCTGATACCCTGACCTCTGCCTGCATAACGGACTTGCCTATTCTGATTGCCTGATACCCTGACCTCTGCCTGCATTACGGACTTGCTTACTCTGATTGCCTGATACCCTGATCCCTGCTTGTATTACGGACTCTGCCTGGTACCTGATCCAGACCACCAGTCCCGTACGGATTCCTGTGCACCAGTTCTCCACCTACGGACCTCCTGCCCTCCGGAAGCCCGTGCCTCCGCGTGCCCCCAGCTCTCTGTACCCACTTCGGGGGTCTGGGTGCGCGTGGTCGCAAGGGTAAGCCGCTCTCGGCATCTCGGCCTCAGTGAGTATTAGTCTCCTGACAGTACGAACCAGCCAAAATGTCCGAGGCCGACAGAGCGCGCTCTCCTCTGGAGATCCTGTGCCAACAGGTGTCTACTCTTGCCGATTCAGTGCAAAAGTTACAGGAAGGTTATTCCCAAATTGATAACCGCCTCCAACAGATCACAGGGTTACTGCCCTCTGCAGCCGCAGCTCCCGCACCCAGCAGCGGGGGACCGCCCCCTCAGGCTTCCGCCAATCCCACCGTTGTTATGGCACTCCCGGAACCCAGGGTCCCCACACCGGAGCGGTTCTCAGGGGACCGCAAGAAGTTCAGGGCTTTCAAAAATGCATGCTCCCTCTATTTCGCCCTCCAACCGAGAACCTTCTCTTCAGAGATTGTTAAAGTGGGATTTGCCATTTCTCTTTTGTCTGAAGAACCCCAAGCCTGGGCCCACGGCTTGATGGAACAGAGCAGTCCTGTTCTTAATACAATCGAGGCCTTCTTTGAGAGTATGTCTCAGCTCTATGACGACCCGCAACGTACGGCTACAGCTGAGGCCATTCTGCACCACCTGTCTCAAGGAAGGAGACCCATTGAAGACTATACGGTGGAATTCCGTAAATGGGCGGCCGACACAAATTGGAATGAGCCGGCCCTACGCTACCAGTTCCGCCAAGGCTTGTCCGAGGTCCTCAAGGACGAATTAGCTAGGATGGAAACCCCCGCTTCTCTGGAAGAACTCATCCAAGCAGCAACAAAGTTGGATAGACGACTTCGGGAGCGATGCTCAGAGCGCTTCCAAGGTCCACGCCCCACCTGGGCGTTACCTAGACCTCACTTGGCACAGACGCCCACCTCGACTCCGGCTGTCACTGCACCGGTCCCTGAGGTCGAACCGATGCAGCTCGGCCTGGTTCGGGGTCCGTTAACCTCTGAAGAGAAGCAACGCAGACGACAGTCCAACTTGTGTCTCTACTGCGGAGGAGCCGGACATTTCCTGCGCAGCTGTCCGATCAGGCCCAGTAAGTCCTCTCAACCAAATGTATCGAATCATCCAAACAATAGTATCCCAAAGGCTTATGTGATGTTGTTTATCTCCTTACAGCTTCCGGGAAGGGAGACTCGCTTGCAGGCCATCATTGATTCCGGAGCATGTAGCTGCTTCATAGATTCCACCTTGGCGCACAGTCTGAACATCCCTCTGCAAACTAAAGAGCAAGGCCTACGGGTACATCTAGCCGACGGATCTCTTCTTCGCTCAGGACCCATCACTCAGGAAACCCAACCCGTTCCGGTAACCACGGACTCCGGTCACCGAGAGTTTTTACGGCTCGACCTAATTCACTCACCTATCTTCCCAATCATACTAGGCTTGCCTTGGTTACAGGCTCACGACCCACAAATTAAATGGAGCACTAAGGCGGTATCCTTCCCTTCTCAGTATTGCTCCCAGCACTGTCTTCTTATGGCTCCAAAAGTTTGTGCTACGATTACTGCTCCACCAGGCAACCTCCAGCATGTTCCCTCCGAGTATCTTGAATTTAAAGAGGTCTTCAGTAAACAGATGGCTGACCGCCTACCCCCCCATCGTTCCTATGACTGCCCGATCGACCTTCTGCCGGGGTCCCAGATTCCATTCGGTCGAATATTTCCTCTTTCCGAAACCGAGCTAGAAGCTCTTAGACAATATATAGACGAAAACCTCAAGAAAGGCTTCATTCGGCCCTCATCCTCACCTGCTGGAGCAGGTATCTTCTTTGTTGGGAAAAAAGACGGGACTTTAAGACCTTGTGTAGATTATCGGCAACTCAACAATATCACCGTTAAGAACCGGTATCCTCTACCTCTCATCCCCGAGCTGTTCCAACGGTTCCGATCAGCTAAGGTGTTCTCGAAACTTGACCTCCGGGGGGCCTACAATCTTGTCAGGATCAGGTCTGGGGACGAGTGGAAGACAGCTTTTAGGTCCAGATTCGGGCATTTCGAGTACCTAGTGATGCCATTCGGTCTTTGTAATGCCCCGGCCACCTTTCAACATCTGGTGAATGATATATTCCGAGAATACCTGGATGATTTCCTTGTCGTATATCTGGATGATATTCTTATCTTTTCCCCCACTCTGGAGATACACAAGGGGCATGTCAGGAAGGTCCTTACCATACTCAGACAGCACAAGTTATACCTGAAAGCTGAAAAATGCGAATTTGAGAGGTCAACTGTACAATTTCTGGGGTTCATCCTTTCAACCAACGGGGTCGCAATGGACCCACAGAAGATTCAGGCAATCCAGGAGTGGCCGGCTCCTTCCAACAAGAAGGGGGTACAGAGGTTTATCGGGTTCGCTAACTTCTACCGAAAGTTTATTGTGGGATTCTCTACTATTGTGGCACCCATCACCCAACTAACCCGGCAGCACAGTTCTTTCCAGTGGTCCCCAGCTGCTCAAGAAGCTTTTGTAAAGTTAAAAAAGTTGTTCAGCTCTGCCCCGATTCTTTGTCATCCTGACCCGACTCAACCTTTCGTACTAGAGGTAGACGCATCAGAGATCGCAACAGGAGCAATTCTCTCTCAGAGACAGGGACCTAAGGCCATACTACATCCTGTAGCCTTCGCCTCCAGGAAACTTACTCCACCAGAACTCAACTATGATGTGGGTGATAGGGAGCTGCTGGCTATAAAATTCGCCTTGGAAGAGTGGAGATATTTGCTGGAGGGTGCAATACACCCGGTTATGATCTTTACGGATCACAAAAATCTAGAATACCTCCGAACAGCAAGACGGCTAAAACCCCGCCAAGCCCGTTGGGCCCTCTTCTTCTCCCGTTTCAACTTTCATATAGCCTACAGACCTGGAGCAAAGAACGGGAAGGCCGACGCTCTTTCTCGGATGTTCTCCGCAGACTCTCAGGCACCAGCACCAAGCACGATCCTCTCTCCGCAAAACTTTCTTGGTTTAACTCAGGCAGACTTAATGTCGTCCATCAAGTCTTCATCTAGCTCGTGTACTGATCCAGTAGTACACTCTTTGAGGAAACACGGAGATTTTTTTTGGATTCGGGAAAAAATATTCGTACCACAAGTGACACGCTCCTTAACCCTTAAAATGTGTCATGACCATAAGATGGCAGGACACTTTGGAATTAAGAAGACGTCGGAGCTTCTTTCTCGCTCCTTCTGGTGGCCTGGATGGAGACGAGACTGTAAGGAGTATGTGGCATCCTGCTCTCTGTGCCAACGCAACAAGGGCCAGAACACTAGGTCCTGGGGCTTGCTCAAGCCATTACCCATTCCGGAACGACCATGGGCTGATGTGTCCATGGATTTTATTGTTGATCTGCCAACCTCAGAAGATTTTTCTACCATCCTTGTCGTTATCGACCGTCTCTCCAAGATGGCCCATTTTTTACCCATGAGGGGCACCCCCTCCGCTGTAGACACAGCCAATATTTTTCTGAAAGAGGTCGTTAGGCTCCATGGTGTTCCAAGAAGTATTGTGTCTGATAGGGGCGTGCAATTTACGTCTAAATTTTGGAAGGAACTCTGCAAATCCTTGGGCATCAAAGTTTGTCTCTCTTCAGCTTATCACCCCCAATACAATACAGGACATAGGAACATAGGACATAGGACATAGGAACTGGTTAATAGGCCGCAGGATGTCCCCAAATAATGATTGAAGGGTGAGCAACAATACAGATAAACAGCCACAACAGACCCACATGAAGAAACAAGAAGATCAATGCGCCCCAAATCAAACTGTTAACAGTAGGAACACTGCACTGCAGGAGCAATTGCAGAGACTTAAAGCAGAGTTCCAAATGTTTTTTTTTTTAACTTGGCATCAATCCAATGCCCGTCCTCTTCTATATTTAATATGGGAAATATATATATATATTTATTTTTTAAATACCTTTTTTTCCTTAGAGTATAAAGCACTTCTGGCTCCAGCAGCCTAGGTGATAACGTAACTAGGCGATTCCCATGGACTCCTGGGATATCAGCGTCATCTATCTCAGGAGTCCATGGGAATCACCTAATACCGAAATCTCACGTGATTTCTGGATTTTCTTTGATTGATAGGTTGCTATAGCAATGGGGCGGGAACTTCCGTCGACACCGCCAATGCTACAGCAACGTATCGGGACGAAAGAGCGCTGCGCAGTGCCTTTACTATGCAGACACGAGATTGGGAGGTGCATGGTGGGTAGCCAGCTGCATCGAATCCAGGGAATAAATACAAGAGGGCTTCAGATGCCCACAGCAGATATGGACCCTGCCTGCTTCCAAGATCAGGTTAGTTTTTAAACATTAATATCATTATCTAAATATTGTATTTGAAGTGGACTCAATTAAGGTGGAATATTTAAAAAGAAAAAAAAAGGATTGGGGGACTGGAACTCCGCTTTAACATCTGTTTAGCAAACTATGATCTGGGAAAAATATGAAACAGAATTCAGATTCTAAGTGCTGTATAGTCTCTAGATTGGGTGCATGGGCTTACAAAGGGAGGGGGGGTCTCATTTATGGAGGGAAGAAGTCTTGTAAAAAGAAAAGAGTGGCAACGTGACCACCTAGGCAGGTGGTAGCAGGGAGAGGAGCCCCAAAGAGGAATCTTTCAGTAAAAAATGAGAGAAAAGGAAGGCAGGTTCCATTGAAGACATGGCATAAGCTGTCATACCTGACCCCCAACCCCTAAGGAGATCAATGGCAAACTGTCATGCTGGCCAACTGGAAATGCCAGAGAAATGAAGGGAAAACAAGAAACATCATGGAGGTAAAGAGAACACCTGCCTCCAGGCTATCCTGTCCACAAATGGAGCAGGAGTCCAGGGAAGGTTACCACTGCTAATCGGATCAGAAGAAGGAGGATTATATCTTATGAGGGTCCCCACCAGGTAATCCCTCTATTTAGAAGGATAGCCCTGGATGGCCACATTGTCCCGTAAGAGTTCCAACAGGTGACAAGTTATACTGTGTAGTAGAAAGTTGCCCAATAGGGATGAGCCGAACACCCCCCGGTTCGGTTCGCACCAGAACCCGCGAACGGACCGCAAGTTCGCACGAACGTTAGAACCCCATTGACGTCTATGGGACTCGAACGTTCGAAATCAAAAGTGCTCATTTTAAAGGCTAATTTGCATGGTATTGTCCTAAAAAGGGTTTGGGGACCCGGGTCCTACCCCAGGGGACATGTATCAATGCAAAAAAAACTTTTAAAAACGGCCGTTTTTTCGGGAGCAGTGATTTTAATGATGCTTAAAGTAAAAAAAAAAAAGTGAAATATTCCTTTAAATATCGTACCTGGGGGGTGTCTATAGTATGCCTGTAAAGTGACGCGTGTTTCCCATGTTTAGAACAGTCCCTGCACCAAATGTCATTTTTAAAGGAAAAAATCTCATTTAAAACTGCTTGCGGGTTTAATGTCATGTCGGGTCATGGCAATATGGATGAAAATCAGTGAGACAAACGGCATGGGTACCCCCCAGTCCATTACCAGGCCCTTTGGGTCTTGTATGGATATTAAGGGGAACCCCGCACCCAAATTAAAATAAGGAAAGGTCCCTATATACTCTGAACAGCAGTATTCAGGCGGTGCAAACAAGACAGGGACTGTAGGTTTGTTGTTAAGTAGAATCTGTTTGTAATTTTGAACATTTTTAATGTGTTTAGCTCCAGCCAAAAAATCTTTTCTAAGCTTTTTGGAAAACATAGGGAAGGGTTATCACCCCTGTGACATTTGTTTTGCGTCTTTCCTCCTCTTCAGAAGATTTCACCTCACTTTTTTGTCCCAATGAAAAATGTTTTTGGAAAATTTGGGTTTTTTTGTGGAACAAGGATTGGAAAGCATCAGTGGAAAGGAGAAATTGTTTTCCCATATTAACTCTTACAGGAGAGAATTTCCCTTCCTTAGGGGTAGATTTCATCTCACTTCCTGTTGTCTCCTTCCGTTTGCAAGTAGGAGTCGTTTGTAAGTTAGATGTTTGAAAGTAGGGTCCTGCCCTATATACTCAGCAGAAATTTGGGCCTTAGGTGTTGCTGTGGCCAAAACACTGTAAGCCCTCACAGGGCCCTGCTGTGAAATATTAGATCAAGAATTGTAATTACATGCCCCTGTTGAACAGGAGCTGAAAAATTAGGCCTTAGGCACTGGTGCTGGTGCCACAACACTGCAACCCCTCACAGACACTCTAGTTGGAACGCAGGAACGAGCCCTGCTGCAAAGTATTGCATCAAAAATTGTAATTACACGCCCCTGTTAGACAGGGGCAGAAAAATTGGGTCTTAGGCACTGGTGCTGGTGCCACAACACTGCAACCCCTCACAGACACTCTAGTTGAAACGCAGGAACAAGCCCTGCTGCAAAGTATTGCATCAAAAATTGTAATTACACGCCCCTGTTAGACAGGGGCTGAAAAATTGGGTCTTAGGCACTGGTGCTGGTGCCACAACACTGCAACCCCTCACAGACACTCTAGTTGGAATGCAGGAACGAGCCCTGCTGCAAAGTATTACATCAAAAATTGTAATTACACGCCCCTGTTAAACAGGGGCTGAAAAATTGTGCCTTAGGCACTGGTGGTGGCGCCCAGAACCAAAAATGTTCTTACAAGCTATCAGCGTGATGATTGAGGAGGAAGAGGATAATTACTCAGGGATAGTCACTCAGCATCAGCATAGGCAGTCTTTGAAGGGATCTGAGATTTCAAAAAAAATTATTCGGTTACATCTGCATCAGGTGCTTGGTAGCTGGTGGTGATCCAAGACTGATTCATTTTTATGAAGGTCAGCCGATCGACCGAGTCGGTGGACAGACGCACCCTGTGATCGGTTACCACGCCTCCAGCAGCACTGAATGTGCGTTCCGAAAGAACGCTGGATGCAGGACAGGCCAGTAGCTCAATTGCATACTGTGCAAGCTCTGGCCAGTGATCCATCCTCAAGACCCAGTAACCCAGAGGATTTTCGGTGGGAAAGGTGTCCAAGTCTGATCTTGCCCCTAGGTATTCCTGCACCATGTAAAACAGACGCTGGCGATGGTTGCTGGAACCGATCATACCTTGGGGCTGCGGACCAAAAAATTGTCTGAACGCATCGGTCAGACGGCCACCTTCTCCACCGCTCCTTCTTTGACTGACCGAAGCCTCAGCAACACGTTGTCCAGAAACAGGAGTTTGTAACCTCCCAGTCTCTGGGAACGCGTTGCACAGACCTTTCTGCAAGGCCTCCCGAAGATGTTTCATCCTCTGCTCCCTCTGCGATGGCAAGATAAGGTCCGCAACCTTACCCTTGTAACGTGGATCAAGGAGGGTTGCCAGCCAGTATT
Organism: Lithobates clamitans; assembly: GCA_037952925.1. Lineage (NCBI taxonomy): Eukaryota > Metazoa > Chordata > Amphibia > Anura > Ranidae > Lithobates > Lithobates clamitans. Next base: position 1,711,024 of record JBBGZY010000342.1, read on the forward strand.
GGTCCTTCTCCTTGATACCACGAATACGAGGATCCTTACGCAGGCTTTGCAGGATCAGGGAGGCCATGCAGCGTAGGTTTGCTGAGGCATTCGGTCCGGAGTCCTCTGGGTCACTAAGGACAACAACGTCCGCAGCCACCTCCTCCCAGCCACGTACAAGTCCATGTGTTCCTTGGGACTGATCCCTTAAAGACTGCTGATGCTGAGTGCCAGGCTCCACCTCCATACTGACACAATCTTCCTCCTCCTCCTCCTCCTCCTCCTCGTCCTCTTCCTGTGTGATCGGCGGGCACGCAGGAACACTGTCTGGATAAAGGGGGCCTTGAGAGCTAAGGAAGTCCTCCTCTTCCTGCCTCTGTTCTGCCTCAAGTGCCCTGTCCATTATTCCACGCAGCGTGTGCTCCAACAGGTGGACAAGGGGGACAGTGTCACTGATGCATGCACTGTCAGTGCTCACCATCCTCGTGGCCTCCTCGAATGGTGACAGGACAGTGCATGCATCCCTGATCATGGCCCACTGGCGTGGGGAAAAAAAACCAAGGTCCCCTGACCCTGTCCTGGTGCCATAGTCGCACAGGTACTCATTGATGGCCCTCTGCTGCGTGTGCAGCCGCTGCAGCATGGCCAACGTCGAGTTCCACCTGGTGGGCATGTCACAGATTAGGCGGTTCTTGGGCAGGTTAAACTCCTTTTGGAGGTCCGTCAGCCGAGCACTGGCATTATATGACCGGCGGAAATGCACACAGACTTTCCTGGCCTGCCTCAGGACATCCTGTAAGCCCGGGTACCTGCCCAAGAACCGCTGCACCACCAAGTTAAGGACGTGAGCCAAACAGGGCACATGGGTCAGTTGTCCCTGTCGGAGGGCAGAGAGGAGGTTGGTGCCATTGTCGCAAACCACCATTCCTGCCTTAAGTTGGCGTGGCGTCAACCACCTTTGAACCTGCCCCTGCAGAGCTGACAGAACCTCTGCCCCAGTGTGGCTCCTGTCCCCCAAGCACACCAGCTCAAGCACCGCATGGCATCTTTTGGCCTGCGTACTTGCGTAGCCCCTTGAACGCCTACGGAGCACCGCTGGTTCCGAGGAAGAGGCCATGGAGGAAGAAGAAGAGGAGGGGGTGGAGGAGAGAGGTGTGTCACAATCAGCATTTTGGAGGCGTGGTGGCGGAACAACCTCCAACACTACTGCACCTTGTCCTGCATCCTTCCCAGCTGCCAGCAGAGTCACCCAATGCGCCGTGAAACTTAAGTAACGTCCCTGTCCATGCCTGCTGGACCATGAGTCAGCGGTAATATGCACCTTACCGCTGACCGCCCTGTCCAGCGAGGCATGGACATTGCCTTCCACATGCCGGTAGAGAGCCGGAATCGCCTTCCGTGAGAAAAAGTGGCGTTTGGGTACCTGCCACTGAGGAACCGCACATTCCACAAACTCACGGAAGGGGGCAGAGTCTACCAACTGAAAAGGCAGCAGTTGAAGTGCTAGCAATTTTGCCAAGCTAGCATTCAACCGCTGGGCATGTGGATGGCTGGGAGCAAACTTCTTTCGGCGGTGCAGCAGCTGGGGCAGGGAAATTTGCCTGGTACAATCTGACGTCGGTGTACCAAAAGCAGATTGCCCATAAGTACTTGGCTGTGACACACCTAATTCTACACCTTCATTCCTCTCACTGCAGGTCGCAGAGAGGACTGAAGGTCTAGTGGGGTTGGAAATCTCAGCTGATGAGGAGCAAGGAGAGATCGTCTTTGTTCTTTGGTGTGGGTCTTTTAGATACGCTTGCCAACGAACTGCATGGCAGGTCAACATATGTCTGGTCAAGCATGTGGTACCCAAGCGGGAGATGTTTTGGCCACGCGAGATACGCTTGAGACATATGTTGCAAATAGCAGCGGTGCGATCTGATGCACTCGTCTCAAAAAAGGCCCACACCAAAGAACTTTTTGAATAACGCGCAGAGACTGCAGCGCCCTGCACATGTGGAGCTTTGGGGTGTGATGCAGTCAATGTGCTGCCCTTAGGCTGGCCCCTGGAGGGCATCCTGCCTAGTTGGTGATGTGCCACCTCCTCCTCCTCCTCCTCCTCCTCCTCCTCTCTCCTATCAGGCACCCACGTTGAGTCAGTGACCTCATCATCCCCTCCCTCCTCATCACTGGAGCAAACCTGGCAGTATGCTGCAGCAGGGGGAGCATGACTGCCAGATTGCTGTCCTTCTTGGGCACCCCCTCTGTCCGTGCTCATGTTACTGCCTTCATTGAGCTCAGTATCATCATCAGAGCCTTCCAAACGCTGGGCATCCTCCTGGAGTATGTACCCAACACTGTGGTCAAACAGTTCGAGGGAATCCTCATGAGGACATGGTGGAGCTAGGGAAGGAGTCACTGATGACATTGAGCTGAGGGAAGAGGCCGCTGCTTTGCCAGACAAAGCACCCTGGGCATGGGTGAGAGAGGATGAGGAGGATGAGGACGGCTTGGTCATCCACTCGACCAAGTCTTCCGCATGTTGCGGCTCAACACGGCCAGCTGCCGAAAAAAAGGCCAAGCGTGTCCCATGGCCACGTGCTGATGAGGATGCACCGTCTCCACGACCAGCACTAGACACAGAGCCTGCTTGCCCTCTCTTATTGGCTTGTGACTGTCTGCCTCTCCTTCTTGGCCTTCCAGACATACTAATGGCCTGTAGCTGCACTAAGCTGGGATAGAACACCTGTAATTTTCTTCAGGTAGCTTTATATACTGTAACCAGACAAGCCTGCCTGTCAGTAGGAAGATAACAGGAACGGATCTAGCTGAACACTGTGAGCAGGACGTACTGCACTAAATGTATATAGCAGGAAGGGATCTAGCTGAACACTGTGAGCAGGACGCACTGCACTGAATGTAAATACCAGGAACGGATCTAGCTGAACACTGTGAGCAGGACGCACTGCACTGAATGTAAATAGCAAGAACGGATCTAGCTGAACACTGTGAGCAGGACGCACTGCACTGAATGTAAATAGTCTAGCTGCCTGACCGTGGTACTAATAGGATCAAAAAGAACACCTGTAATTTTCTTAAGGTAGCTTTATATACTGTAACCAGACAAGCCTGCCTGTCAGTAGGAAGATAACAGGAACGGATCTAGCTGAACACTGTGAGCAGGACACACTGTACTAAATGTAAATAGTCTAGCTGCCTGACCGTGGTACTAATAGGATCAAAAAGAACACCTGTAATTTTCTTCAGGTAGCTTTATATACTGTAACCAGACAAGCCTGCCTGTCAGTAGGAAGATAACAGGAACGGATCTAGCTGAACACTGTGAGCAGGACGTACTGCACTAAATGTATATAGCAGGAACGGATCTAGCTGAACACTGTGAGCAGGACGCACTGCACTGAATGTAAATAGCAAGAACGGATCTAGCTGAACACTGTGAGCAGGACGCACTGCACTGAATGTAAATAGTCTAGCTGCCTGACCGTGGTACTAATAGGATCAAAAAGAACACCTGTAATTTTCTTAAGGTAGCTTTATATACTGTAACCAGACAAGCCTGCCTGTCAGTAGGAAGATAACAGGAACGGATCTAGCTGAACACTGTGAGCAGGACACACTGTACTAAATGTAAATAGTCTAGCTGCCTGACCGTGGTACTAATAGGATCAAAAAGAACACCTGTAATTTTCTTCAGGTAGCTTTATATACTGTAACCAGACAAGCCTGCCTGTCAGTAGGAAGATAACAGGAACGGATCTAGCTGAACACTGTGAGCAGGACGTACTGCACTAAATGTATATAGCAGGAACGGATCTAGCTGAACACTGTGAGCAGGACGCACTGCACTGAATGTAAATAGCAGGAACGGATCTAGCTGAACACTGTGAGCAGGACGCACTGCACTGAATGTAAATAGCAGGAACGGATCTAGCTGAACACTGTGAGCAGGACGCACTGCACTGAATGTAAATAGCAGGAACGGATCTAGCTGAACACTGTGAGCAGGACGCACTGCACTGAATGTAAATAGCAGGAACGGATCTAGCTGAACACTGTGAGCAGGACGCACTGCACTGAATGTAAATAGCAGGAACGGATCTAGCTGAACACTGTGAGCAGGACGCACTGCACTGAATGTAAATAGCAGGAACGGATCTAGCTGAACACTGTGAGCAGGACGCACTGCACTGAATGTAAATAGCAGGAACGGATCTAGCTGAACACTGTGAGCAGGACGCACTGCACTGAATGTAAACAGCAGGAACGGATCTAGCTGAACACTGTGAGCAGGACGCACTGCACTGAATGTAAATAGCAGGAACGGATCTAGCTGAACACTGTGAGCAGGACACACTGCACTAAATGTAAATAGTCTAGATAGAAGATAACAGGAACGGATCTAGCTAAACTGAATACAGTGTATATATATATATGCAACACCTGGGATGCATATATATACACAATACACTGTAAGTGCAGCTAACTGACTGACTGTTCTGCCTAATCTATCTAACTCAAATCAAATGACACTGTCTCTCTCTCTCTCTATCTCTCAGCACACCGGAACACACACTACACAGGGCCGCCGTGCAGGCGGCCTTATATAGTGTGGGGTGTGTACTAAATCCCCTGAGCCATAATTGGCCAAAGCCACCCTGGCTTTGGCCAATTACAGCTCTCTCTACTGACGGCGCTGTGATTGGCCAAGCATGCGGGTCATAGTGCATGCTTGGCCAATCATCAGCCAGCAATGCACTGCGATGCCGCAGTGAATTATGGGCCGTGACGCGCCACACGAATTTGGCGCGAACGGCCCATATCGTTCGCAATTCGACGGACGGTCGAACAGCCGATGTTCGAGTCGAACATGGGTTCGACTCGAACACGAAGCTCATCCCTATTGCCCAAGGAGTGCAAAGTGTTGAGAAATAGGAATGGGGTGTTAGGTCTACCAGGATCTACAAGGTTTTAATAAAATGTCTAAAGCATGATCAGGTTAGGGTATTTAATAGAATGAGAGGCGAGTAAAGAACTTCAATGGATTGCAAGCAGGTGAATCAAGTTTTGCCCAAATGAAGATGTAAAGGGAGGCATCCAGTGCAAGCACAGAATGCACTAACTTAGGAAATATAAGGATAGTAAAGATATTAGGAAATTGCCTGCGCTGGCTGTCATGCATCCATAGGCTAAGGAGGATGTCTGTATAGACAAGTGCCTAAATTGCTATGGACCGTAGGTGGAGAGGAAGGGGAACTACTGAAGAAACTCTGGGAACATGGGGGTTGCAACTGTTTTTAATACAATTTGGCAATAATACACACTGTACCAAGGTGAAGACTGAAAAAGGAGAGGGCATTCTAACACCTTATTCTGGAAAAGGTAATTGGAGAACTGCGGCCATAGTAAGGATGGGAAAAAAAGTTTTGGGGCTCAGGACAAGGCCCATCTGTTAGGCAAGGAAGATTATATTATGGTAAATAGAGAAGTTTGGGTCATGGGTTGTGTAATTAATCTTCTCGAGTAGAAGGGATTAGGAACCAGTAGCCAGAGATAAATGAACTACCCTTGTGCTGTCTTTAGAAGAATCTGCATAAGAGAAAAAAAAAACATATCAGAAGGGGTAATGGCTAGTACCCAGCAGAAGGTTTCCACATTTTTTTATTTTTTTTTGATGAACCAGCCTTGGACACGATTGTTGTGCTAAAAAGGGTGTCTGAAAAGACAGTACCTTGACAATATGAAGTCAGGAGAAAAATATTCTGAAAAGCCTGTAGGCACAGCCTTTAGGGAGTATGGAAAGTAGCATTTGTCAAGTTTTGTATAATGAATAAATTCAGGTGGCCTATAGCCCCAAACTCTGAGTGATACTAATGGTTGTCCCAGGGGTAGATAAAGATTCTGATAATCTAGCACCCCAAAGTCATAGTGAATGGAAGTAGTCATTCAAGTCCCTAAAAGAAGGTTTACAGGGATATGCAGACAGGAAGGAAGTTAGCCCGCAAACTACCCTTGGTGGGAGGGAAGAAAATCTCTGGCCTTAGAGAGTTGGATGCAAATGTACAGGAGTGTTTACGAGTCTGACTATAGATTAGAGTCTGACTATAGATTGGACAAACAGCTGTGTCAGATGGCAACTTGTGGAAGCCTAACTACTAAAATAATTTATACCCATGCATCGTGTGCAATGTGGTATGCAAATACAGGAGTTCCTATGTAGGGGTTGGTAAGCAATACAACCTTGTGGAGAAGGAAAAAGCAAGTGAATGCCTAACAATAAAGTGACAATGGGGCTAGGAAATCTAGTTGTTTTCCTAAATGAGCAGAAACAGAGAAGAACTAGAGAGGGAAGAGGAGGTAGCAGCAGTTGTGTTCTGGAAGTAAAAAGGTAACTGCAGCAGGCTGTAGGGCAGGGTTTGGTAGCACAAAGGAGGTTTTTAGAAGAGTTTACAAATGTCGGGTTCACAGTGGCCAGATCTACAAGGGAGACTGACAATTTTTTGCATGAATACATTCAGCATCCATAGGATACAAAGCTTCAAAATTGTCAGTAGGGGCAATGACCTATCCCAATTTGGCCGCCTGATCCCGCATGGGAAAGGTTTTTTCTTTTTACAAAAGTGTACAAAGGAAGACAGAGCGCGAATCTGCCCTAGTGTAATACTGCTTTTAATAATAAATTGTAAATAAAAAAAATCGAGGATTGCACTCACAAATATCGAATATAAGATCGCATGTACAGCTCGATTCAAGCCTCCTCTCCTGGTTTGTATATTATATTGGTTCACAGGGACTTGCGGTGTAGTGAAGGGATATTGCTGTTAGTAGTAGGAACCTACTTCCTTATCTCACACGCTGCTCAACAATCGTACAGACCAGCCGGCGCTGCATGACGTCACTCGTGGCCAGAAGGGGGAATCGCGGTGAGTCTGCTGTCTCCTCAATCACACATGAAAACGGTTGCTACGACAACATGTTTCGGAGGCGTGGCCTCCTTCTTCAGGTAACACCCTCATCGCCTCTCGAGTTCCTATGTACGTGACACCCCACGCTCCTCCTAGTCAGCAAATGGCATTACCACAAACCAGGAGCACGGAGTTCACAGCAAGAAAAACCTACCGGGGGGGGGTTAGCAACAGCATCCTAAACTAACTTTATTAAAACTGTATGTACATTGATTACAACTACCTTTAAAAAATAAAAATAATATATATGTAATCAATGTATATACAGTTTTAATAAAGTTAGTTTAGGATGCTGTTGCTAACCCCCCCTCTTTGTAGATATTTCTTGCTGTGAACGTGCTCCTGGTTTGTGGTAATGCCATTGGCTAACTAGGAGGAGGAGCATGGGGTGTCACGTACATAGGAACTCGGGAGGCGATGAGGGCATTACCTGAAGAAGGAGGCCGCGCCTCCGAAACATGTCGTTGTAGCAACCGTTTTCATGTGTGATTGAGGAGACAGCAGACTCACCGCGATTCCCCCTTCCGGCCACAAGTGACGTCATGCAGCACCGGCTGGTCCGTGCGATTGTTGAGTGGCATGTGAGATGAGGAAGTAGGTTCCTACTACTAACAGCAATATCACTTCACTACACCACAAGTCCCTGTAAGCCGATTGACTTGTCCTCTTCTAAGAATTTTTTTTAGTATTTGGTGGCTGTGTTGCACTAGGCATATCTGCCCAGAGACTAGAATGCACTTTGCTTGTTTAAAAAAAGAATGAAGCTGTGTAAGGGATGTTACGACACGGCAGAAGTGTATTGAGCGAAAGATCAACAAAGGTATTTCAAGTGTTTTGCTAATCTCTCTCCATAACATTTCTCAGACAGCAGCCTGATTTTATGATGTTGAACCATCATATTCATACAGGTGGGTTTAAATGTACTATTTCAGGGTTCTACAGTAAGACATGAAGCAATGGCAGTGCAGATATTTAATGTGTTATACTGATAGTATAGACAGAGCAATAAAATGAGTGAAGTAGAGAGCTAGTGTACAATAATACAGCAAATTATGTATTACAGCATACATTTTTAGCATACAATAATACAGTGAGTTATGAAGAACAGCAGAAGAGAATCACATAAAGTAAATTAAAAAGTTTTATATATACTATATTCTGCCTGACAGCAGATGGAGTCGGCACCGCCGACAATCCTCTCTGCTCTGCCCCACCCAGCATTGAAGCCAAGGCCTCCACCACCTCATCTCTGCCTCCTTGGGCCGACCAAGGGCAGAACATTGTACCCCCAAGGCAGCCCAGAAAATAGGAATATGGGGTTTTTGTTAGCGAGGCCCTATCCCTTTTTATCAAATTAATGCAATTGCCCTTTTTTGTCTAATGGGTGTTTCTTTAAGGGTTAGTTACATGTTTTGCTTGGATGGATCGATTATTACAGTGTCCTTGAATAGATATACATCATATACTTGTAGGTACGTGTCTAGTAAAACCCACCGATATTATGAGTCTATTACATCATGCGACTGACTAATCTGGCTCTCTTATATTCTTTTTTTCCTCCCTTAGCCATCGATTAGACTAACTAGCTATATATCTTACCTTTGTGACAGCTCAAGATGATATATGTTGTTTAAATTTTTACTCAATCTGAGGCAACTGTGGGCCGCTGCCGACCACCATCCCCAATCATTGCTTTGAAGTGATATGTGGGGGCTGCACAGTGGTGTAGTGGGTAGCGCTCTCACCTAGCAGTAAAAAGGGTTGCAGGTTCGAATCCCAACCACAATATAAATGTGAGTTAGGGACCTAAGCTCCTTAAGGGTAGGGGCTGATGTGAATGTACAATGTATATGTAAATTGATGGCGCTATATAAGTACCTATAATAATAATAACATGTGAGCGTGCATAGATGACCATCTATTATTAGATATAATGATTGTATACAATACCTATTAAATACAAGTATCTAATAGGTATTTTCTCTGATAGGTTACTCCCGCCTGATTATGAAAAAAGGGTCCTGAGGAAGCATTCAAGCGAAATGCATTGACTTTTTTTGGATTGTCAAACTATGGAGTTATGTATTATTATCTTCAATGTCCAATTTTATGTTGCAATCATGAGAGATGTGGTATTTGCTATCCAATGATATTTTATTTTGTGTATACTTTTAACTATATAATAAGATTTTGTAATTTTTTAAGTAGTTGTGCCATCCCTGGTACCAGTAAAGTCTCATTTTTCTTTTTGTCTTTTGTGTTCTGATATATGACATTAGAATATGGTACTAAGGCTGGCCATACATTATACAATCTTCTTTTACAACTTTCTTTTAGATTTACCAAAACCATATAATGTGAGGTCAAACCTATAACACTCTAAAGGAAATTGAACAAGAAAATTGTATAATGTATGGCCAGCTTAACCCTGAAAACGATATTGTATAACTACTTAATGCCCCTGTAATCTATCTTTCATAAAATAGTTTCTTACTGTGTTCTTCTGCCTCCTTGTAATGTCCTCTCCCTCTGCCTTTCTCTTCCATTTGTTTGGAACGAGCAGTGCATGTTAGTTTTGACCATGTGTATTGCCCTATGCATATTACAAATCTCACAGACTATAGCACACCATGAGAGCAAGCAGAAGAGGGTGGCTATATCCCTACATACAGTGGGACCATAGGAAACTAATGTAGCCACCCTCTAACAGGAAGTCGAATCACAGCAAATAAAAAGTTGGAGATTTGGCAGAGCCTGAGAGAAAAAGAAGGTATTTTTTAGTTGAAAATAAATATTTCAATAGATTTCTTTTTGTAAACCAGAGTTTATAGTTCCTTTACATTTAATACTAACATTTCACAATTATATTGTAGAAGAAACCTTTATTTGCTGTATTTCCAGCTTCATTTAAAGTTCATACACTTGAGCATGATGCAGAGGCGTAACTAGAATCTTCAGGGCCCCAGTGCAAGATACCATGAAGGGCCCCCACCAGGGGCATTCCTAGGTCTACAAAAGATCTCAGGCTACAGCCCATAGGAGCGAAGTAAATAAAGTCAAATGTTTGGGCAGGCATACACATGTATATGATATACATGTGTGTGTATGTACAGTGGGGGCGGAAAGTATTCAGACCCCCTTAAATTTTTTACTCTTTGTTATATTGCAGCCATTTGCTAAAATCATTTAACTTCATTTTTTTCTCCATTAATGTGCACACAGCACCCCATATTGACAGAAAAACACAAAATTGTTGACATTTTTGCAGGTTTATTAAAAAAGAAAAACTGAAATATCACATGGTCCTAAGTATTCAGACCCTTTGCTGTGACACTCATATATTTAACTCAGGTGCTGTCCATTTCTCCTGATCATCCTTGAGATGGTTCTACGCCTTCATTTGAGTCCAGCTGTGTTTGATTATACTGATTGGACTTGATTAGGAAAGTCACACACCTATCTATATAAGACCTTACAGCTCACAGTGCGTGTCAGGGCAAATGAGAATCATGAGGTCAAAGGAACTGCCTGAAGAGCTCAGATCACAGATCTGGCTGCGGTTACAAAAAAATTTCTGCTGCACTTAAGGTTCCTAAGAGCACAGTGGCCTCCATAATCCTTAAATGGAAGATGTTTGGGACAACCAGAACCCTTCCTAGAGCTGGCCGTCCGGCCAAACTGAGCTATCCGGGGAGAAGAGCCTTGGTGAGAGAGGTAAAGAAGAACCCAAAGATCACTGTGGCTGAGCTCCAGAGATGTAGTCAGGAGATGGGAGAAAGTTGTAGAAAGTCAACCATCACTGCAGCCCTCCACCAGTTTGGGCTTTATGGCAGAGTGGCCCGACGGAAGCCTCTCCTCAGTGCAAGACACATGAAAGCCCGCATGGAGTTTGCTAAAAAAACACCTGAAGGACTCCAAGATGGTGAGAAATAAGATTCTCTGGTCTAATGAGACAAAGATAGAACTTTTTGGCCTTAATTCTAAGTGGTATGTGTGGAGAAAACCAGGCACTGCTCATCACCTGTCCAATACAGTCCCAACAGTGAAGCATGGTGGTGGCAGCATCATGCTGTGGTGGTGTTTTTCAGCTGTAGGGACAGGACGACTGGCTGCAATCGAGGGAAAGATGAATGCAGCCAAGTACAGGGAAATCCTGAACGAAAACCTTCTCCAGAGTGCTCAGGACCTCAGAATGGTCCAAAAGTTTACCTTCCAACAAGACAATGACCCTAAGCACACAGCTAAAATAATGAAGGAGTGGCTTCACAACAACTTCGTGACTGTTCTTGAATGGCCCAGCCAGAGCCCTGACTTAAACCCAATTGAGCATCTCTGGAGAGACCTAAAAATGGCTGTCCACCAACATTTACCATCCATCCTGACAGAACTGGAGAGGATCTGCAAGGAGGAATGGCAGTGGATCCCCAAATCCAGGTGTAAAAAACTTGTTGCATCTTTCCCAAAAAGACTCATGGCTGTATTAGATCAAAAGGGTGTTTCTACTAAATACTGAGCAATGGGTCTGAATACTTAGTACCATGTGATATTTCAGTTTTTCTTTTTTAATAAATCTGCAAAAATGTCAACAATTCTGTGTTTTTCTGTCAATATGGGGTGCTGTGTGTACATTAATGAGGGAATAAAATGAACTTAAATGATTTTAGCAAATGGCTGCAATATAACAAAGAGTGAAAAATTTAAGGGGGTCTGAATACTTTCTGTCCCCACTGTATGCATTTTAATATATATAGATATAGGTCTATCTATCTATCTATCTATCTATCTATCTATCTATCTATCTATCTATCTATCTATCTATCTATCTATCTATCTATCTATCTATCTATCTATCTATCTATCTATCTCTATATATCTATATATATAAAATCTTTACATATCTGAGTGAAGATCCCCCCTTACATCAGAGTCCTCAGAGAGCCTCCCTTAAATCAGGGTCCTCAGAGAGCCCCTCCATACATCAGGGTCCCCAGAGAATCCCCCTTACATAAGGGTACCCAGATTGCCCCTCCTTACATCAAGGTCCCTAGAGAGCAAGCCCCTTACATCAGGGTCCCCAGCGAGCCCCTTCTTACATCAGGGTCCCCAGAGGGCCCCTCCTTACATCAGGGTCCCCAGAGGGCCCCCCTTACTTCAGGGTCCCCAGAAAGCCCCTCCTTTACATCAGGGTCCCCAGACAGCCTCCCCTTCCAGAGGTTCCCCTTTACCTGGCAGGTCTCCGCTGTCTATGCACCTCCAAAGCCCAGCACATCTCTGTACCCCACCGCCTGGGGGGAGGTTGGAGGCGGCGATTGGCAGCTCTATTGTGTCCACTGGCCACGGGATCTCCCTGGGGCTTGTAGTTCTCTCTCCAAATGTACAGTGGAGAGGGGAGAGCCTCTGACCAGGGCATGTATTGGCAACAGTGTAGAAGCAGAGTGACTCACTGAAGAGTAAAGATGATACATTCCAGGGTCAGAGGCCCATCCCCTCTCCACTGTATACATTCGGAAAGAGAACTACAAGCCCCAGGGAGATCCTGCGGCTCGAGGGCACCCTACAGCTGTCAATCGCAGCCTCCCACCTCCCCCCCACTGCATACTAAAAGGGACAGCCAGAGGTGCAGGGGAGATGCCAGGTCTTGGGGCCCACCCACAGCGGCAGAACGGCAGGGCCTAGTCGCAAGTGCGACTGCTGCGACCCTGAAAGTTCCGCCACTGGCATGATCACCTTCCATACACTTTGTAAAGCACAATTAAAACCAAGCAAACACATTGCAGTAAGGAATTTAACAGGTTGATTTTATTTATGGTGCCTTAATAATGGAAAAATCCTTTACAAGGTAAAACCCAGATCAAAATTAGCATGCTCGGTAACAGATCCCACGTTTACACATATACTGTGCTTCAGTACAGCACAATATTCCAGGGCAGGGAAAGAGCACAAAAAGAGGTTGATTTTATTTATGGTGCCTTAATAATGGGAAAATCCTTTACAAGGTAAAACCCAGATCAAAATTAGCATGCTCGGTAACAGATCCCACGTTTACACATATACTGTGCTTCAGTACAGCACAATATTCCAGGGCAGGGAAAGAGCACAAGTCAAAATCTGGATATTAAGTTAAGTATACCATCTAAAAACGAATGTGATTACTGTATGAATACTATATGAATAGCACTAATGAGTTCAAGAGAAAATTTCTTGGATCGAGGCAGTGTTCAGGTGTTGACATACAGATATTAGGCTCTATTGTATGAGTGAAAATGAGCAGATCTGGACTAGTTATGATGACTTCTGAATGTGGAATGCATACCTTCTACAACTTCCAGCTCCCCACCCATGCATTTCAGGCTCACAAATCAAGTTGGCTTTACTTCCAAAAGCTGAAAAGCTGAAAGTGAGCAGTACATTACACAAAGGAACATAATGGAAGGTGGGTCACGGGATGCTATTTTTATTTAAACACCCAAATAGCTTTGTATAAATTTCACAAGGCTTGAAAAGGCTTATGTAAAGTCATACTCCCCCCTGCCCCCCTGCTGCCACTGTATAGCAGTTATACTTTATAACATAATCTGAACATGAACTGGAAAGAAAGGTGACATTCACATACTGAAGCTCTAGCCTCATTAGGCATTCTTAAAGAGACCCTGTTATGAAACCATTTCAACAAAAATCCTCCCATGAGATTATTTATGCGTTTGTTGTAATTTATGCATGTTATTTACCTGTAAAAGTCTCACTTGTGTCCAAAAATCCTGAGACTGTTGCTTGGTGTTGTCATCTTGGATGTGATGTTAGCAGCCCCTGCATAGTTACATATAGTTACATAGTAGGTGAGGTTGAAAAAAGACACAACTCCATCAAGTCCAACCTATCTCCTAGATTGTAAGCTCTAACGAGCAGGGCCCTCTGATTCCTCCAGTATTGAATTGTATTGTACTTGTACTGTCCTCCCTAATGTTGTAAAGCGCTGCATAACTGTTGGCGCTATATAAATCCTGTATAATAATAATAATAATAATAATGTGTGTGATTATATGTCAGTATTACATTGTATATCCCTGTATGTTGTGGTCATTCAGGTGCTTATGTAATAGTTTTTTGAAACTATCGATGCTCCCCGCTGATACCACCGCCTATGGAAGGGAATTCCACATCCTTGCCGCTCTTACAGTAAAGAACCCTCTACATAGTTTAAGGTTAAACCTCTTTTCTTCTAATTTTAATGAGCGGCCACGTGTCTTGTTAAACTCCCTTCCGCAAAAAAGTTTTATCCCTATTGTGGGGTCAGCAGTACGGTATTTGTAAATTGAAATCATATCCCCTCTCAAGCATCTCTTCTCCAGAGAGAATAAGTTCAGTGCTTTCAACCTTTCCTCATAACTAATATCCTCCAGGCCCTTTATTAGCTTTGTTGTCCTTCTTTGTACTCGCTCCATTTTCAGTACATCCTTCCTGAGGACTGGTGCCCAGAACTGGACAGCATACTCCAGGTGCGGCCGGACCAGAGTCTTGTAGAACGGGAGAATTATTGTTTTATCTCTGGAGTTGATCCCCTTTTTAATGCATGCCAATATTCTGTTTGCTTTGTTAGCAGCAGATTAACACTGCATGCCATTGCTGAGCCTCCAGGTCCTTTTCCATCCTAGATTCCCCCAGAGGTTCTCCCCCCAGTGTATAGATTACATTCATATTTTTGCCACCCAAATTCATTATTTTACATGCTCTACATTAAACCTCATTTGCAATGTAGTTGCCCACCCCATTAATTTGTTCTGATCTTTTTGCAAGGTTTCCACATCCTGCGGAGAAGTTATTGCCCTGCTTAGCTTAGCATCCTCTGCAAATAGAGATTGAACTGTTTACCCCATCCTCCAGGTCATTTATGAACAAATTAAATAGGATTGGTCCCAGCACAGAACCCTGGGGGACCCCACTACCCACCTCTGACCATTTCGAGTACTCCCCATTTATCACCACCCTCTGAACTCACCCTTGTAGCCAGTTTTCAATCCATGTACTCACCCTATGGTCCATGCCAACGGACCTTATTTTGTACAGTAAACGTTTATGGGGAACTGTGTCAAATGCTTTTGCAAAATTCAGATACACCACGTCTACAGGCCTTCCTTTATCTAGATGGCAACTCACCTCCTCATAGAAGGTTAATAGATTGGTTTGGCAAGAACGATTCTTCGTGAATCCATACTGAATCCATATCATTCTCATTACTAAAATCTTGTATATAGTCCCTTATAATCGCCTCCATAAGCTTGCATACTATTGATGTTAGGCTAACTGGTCTGTAATTCTCAGGGATGAATTTTGGGCCCATTTTAAATATTGGTGCTACATTGGCTTTTCTTCAATCAGCTGGTACCATTCCAGTCAGTAGATTGTCAGTAAAAATTAGAAACAATGGTCTGGCTTCAGGATTTATCCTGAAGCCAATTGACCTGTGATCGCTGTTTCCTAAATTGCCCCGTATTTCCACATCTGTGATCAGGTCTGTATTGTTGGTAATCAGTAGATCTAGTAACGCTTTATTTCTAGTTGGTGCGTCTACCATCTGAACCATGAACCCTCCGCCCAGTCTATGTCTGGATAATTTATATCCCCATTATGATAGCACTTCTCATCCTTGCTGCTAATCCAAATTGTGATAGGAGATCTGTCTCCCCCTCCTCCCTCAGGTTAGTGGGCCTATAGCATACTTCCAGTATTATTTTTCTCTTGGATTCATCCTTCTGGAGCTCTATCCATAAGGATTCCACCTCTTCCCTAGCTCCCTTATTGATGTCATCTCTCAAATTCACTTGTACATTATTCTTGATATATAGGCATACCCCCCTTTTTTTACCCCCTCTATCCTTGCAATAAAGGGTATATCCTTGAATGGTTGGCAGCCAATCATGAGAGCTGTTGAACCAGGTCTCTGAAATTCCCACAAAATCCAAATCCTCCTCGTACAACAGTATCTCTAGTTGGTGAACATGCCACGTAGTTTAGACCGGTCGCATACTATCCTCTTATTGGGTGTTCCCAGATTGCAACTAGGACTTGTTACTATACTTACCTTTTGTTTGTGTGCTTTAGTCGACCTACCACTAATGCCTCCAATACTACCCTCTGGAATATGTTCTGCACTGACTATCTTTACCTCTGGGCCCTCCACCCCTTCGCCTAGTTTCAAAATCCCCTCTAACTTTTTGGCCATCTTTACTCCCAGCTGATCTGCACCCTCCTCATTTAGGTGCAGTCTGTTCCTTCTATAGTACTGGTGACCGACTGAGAAGTCGGCGCAGTCCTCCAGGAACCCAAACCCCTCCTTACTACACCAGCTCCTCAGCCACTTGTTTACTTCCCTAATCTCCCTCTGCCTTTCTGGTGTGGCTCGAGGTACCAGTAGTATTCCTGAGAATACTACCTTGGAGGTCCTTTTCCTCAATTTAGCTCCCAAGTCCCTAAAATCGTTCTTTAGAACACTCCATCTGCCTCTGACTTTGTCATTGGTGCCAACGTGCACCATAACAGCCGGGTCTTCCCCAATCCCTCCCAGTATGCTGTCCACCAGATCTGTGATGTGCCGAACCCGAGCGCCCAGTAGACCACTTACAGTTTGGAGGTTCAGGTCTTTGTTACAGAATGCCCTCTCTGTCCTTCTAAGAATTGAGTCCCCTACCACCAGAATCTGTCTTTCCTTTCTCTTCCCCCCCACTCTCACTGGGTGATTTCTTCCCCCGGCAGCTAGGAGAGTCCCTGCAAACTCAACTGTCACTCCAGTGAGACTCAATAGCATTCCCCTTTCTACTCCCTGGCAGCTACATAAAATGTTATTTCGAGAGGGAAGGGGCGGAGGAGCTGGGCCTGCACAAACAGTAATTAGACACTCACAAACGTAAAGAGGGTTAACATGGCAGGAAGGAGGGGCCTGTGGTAGGCAATTGAGTCTACTGGAGTAGTCAAATTTCCTAGCAGGTTCAAGGGCACATTCCAAGTAAATAAAAATAATTTATCAAAAGGAAAAACACTGTAAGTAAGCAATTAAAGTAATTGATTTTTATGTGCTTTTACCTGTGATCTCTTTAAATAGGAACTTTGGTCCCCTTGTGTATGGCCAAATACATATACACTTGTGAGAGAGGGAGGGGAGAGGAGGCAGGCAATATGACAGTTAGTTTAGGGTGAAAGTCTGCTTTAAGTTGGGGACAAGGTCTCTTTAGTGTGGAGTATGAAATGTAGAATTTTTAAATTATTGCTCCACTTTACCTTTAGTTCTAGATACAGTACATTTTTCAAAAGTTATATTGAAGAAAATAAAGTTTATAAGAATATCCTACCACTGAGACATCATTTTATTATAGGCTGATGCTGCACATCCCACACTGCTTACTTGACAGATGATATAACCTTTGACTCTGTCTGCCAGACTGGGCGCCCTATGGAATATTTTTTTGCCATCTGTCCCATTGGGGAGGTGTACCTTTACTTCCTATCCTATAGTCACCCTCAGTGACAACAGCAAACAGGTAGTGAGGGATTTGAACACCTGTCAGTTTTTACTGCTGTCTGTGTACCTGTTAGGGAGATTCACCCTCTCTATTTGTCCTGCTTACCATTATCATTAAAAGCGAAAAATAAAGAAGATCGCAAGTTTTCGGTTGTCCCCAGAAAAGTAATAGGAGAGAAATCTTCCAATGGGGACCTGGGGACCCCCAAAAAATTCCCTTAATTATTCCCATAATTTTCAGGGATTTCCTCTCACTTCTTGTATTAGCTATGCCACAGGAAGTGAAGCGAAATCTCCCCAATGGAACACAGATGGCAAAAAAAAAAACTGACAGGGGTTATAACCCTTACTTACTCAATCCAAAATGAAAAAAAAAGGTTTGGCTGTAGTTCAACTTTAAAGTGGGAGTAAACTCCCATGTATGATTTTTGCCTATAGGTAAGCCTATAATAAGGCTTACCTATAGGTACAGTAATATCTCCTAAACATCCTGTGACATCACCCGTGCATGTGCTCTGAAGGAACAGCATCCCTGTGCTGTTGCTTCACAGCCGTGGCGTAAACAGAGCGGAGTGGTATCATCGCTGGCTCAGCCATTCATATCACCCGCGAACCCGGAAAGAAGACTGGGTGAGGATGGAAGTGCCTTCAGCGGTGACAGCGTGCCGCTGGAGGGCTTCGTTTTCAGATCAGTCTGTCATTAAGCGCTAGTATATGATGCATGCTAGCACATTATGGCTTAAACTGCCTGGGCCCATTTTTTTTTAATGTGGTTTACTACGCTTTAATAGCACTCTAATCTAACTTCCAGGGACTTTCGCTGTTATATTGCTTTTGATCTTTGCCCATCATCTACAATACTGTCTATATACACAACAATAACACCAATACTTTTACATGTTTCTACAGTTCATAAATGTAGGTTTTTTTACACACATGTACAGTACAGTATACTATAGCACATGCAATGCCTGCAATTGTAATTTTCACTTTTGAGCTTGGGGACCTCCTTGGGAAGGGGCAGCAGTGACTGAGGAGAATAAGGGATGTAGCATCAGCTCCAGTAGATCCAATTTTATACCATGCATTGAAATTAATACATCACTTAGTACTTTCTAGGTCTCAGAACGGCCCAGTTAGACAATCATCCACCACTGGACCTTCAGTTTCTGTTTTTTAGGAAAGAGTTTCATAAAACACAGTTTAATAAAATATTTATTGCCTATAATTTATTTTCTTCTTAGGAAAGCAAAATTTGATAAAAGGGTCAAGCTAAAATATCCATCTTCAAATTAAAAAAAAGGTCTCATGAACAATTCAGGAATTCAAATTTATACAATTTATCACACTAAAATCTTACAGCTATCTAATTTGTTTGATGCTCTCATTTTTTTAATCCCCTGAATCCTTTATCTGGTCTGCTACCGTTCTTCCCGTTGGATTCTTCATTTATTTTATATTGCAGAGAGCGCAGCAAAAGTACTGAGGGCAGTTTGGCTCCAAGGGACTGGAGATCAGGAACTCCAACTAGCAGATCTAATTTTCTAAAGCGCCCAAGAGAAATAAAAAGGAGGGAGATAGTTCAATCCACTATTTCCGCTTTTAACTAAAGCATTTCATCTGGGTTTTCCAAACCTATAATCTTACGTATCACATCAGTCTGTATTCATATTGTGTAGGAAAAAAATGTAACGAGTTGGAATCAGTGAATTAGTCTATTCCATCTGTCCAGTGCAATGCTTATTTGTAAGGTATGGGCCCATATTCGCGTAAAAATGGTGCCAGACTAAAAATCAGCCCTGGTACATTTTGCATTCCCCTTTTCCCTTTACATACAATTAGTTTGTAAGATTAGTCATTCCATTGGCTATTGTAAACCAAATACACAAGGAATATTGCATAGCAATTACAACATGGCTGCTTGATAGTTGCCAGTATTTAAAGATAATTTGTGTGGACACATTCTCCAGTTTGTATGTATGGCCAAAAAGATGGCCAAAAAGATTATTGTGGTCCTTGGGGTTATGGTGGCTCACCTTTTTCACGTATATATGCTCTATAAAGAAACATACACTGCTTCAGATACAGTATGTTCATACTCCATACTCTTCTGCAGTTCCTAAAAGCTGGGCTGGCCCGCTTCCCACCAATATGTCATAAGAATTCACAAGAATGCATTACCACACAGATGTTGGAAATCCTCTATATTTATTCACAGCAAACAAGAGTACATATTCTTAAACCGATTGCACTGTCCATATTGTTTTTCATTGCAAATAAGAGCATGTATTCCTGTTTTCTATGAATACATATAGAACATTTTCTGCTTCCTAGCTGTTATAATCCTTTCTTGTAAATTCATATATATGCTTCCCGAAAAATCCCAATCTTTGTAGTTCTTTTTTTCTGTGTTAATTTTTAGGTATGTGGTATATGTTGATACTCTTAAGTTGCTATTGATTATCTAAATATGCCTCATACTCAGAAAAAGGTAATTCAGAGGTTAGTTATTTTATGAGCTGAACAAAATGGCTGCTGCTCTGTGGCAGTGACATGGATGTCCACTATCATCCTCATTCTATTTCACCATGTTTCCAAGTCTTCCTCATCCCTGAATCCTTAATAAATACCTGTCCTCATTCCTCTCCAGTGTAGCCTCATCATCCTCAACCCCAACACCCCCTCCATAATCATCATCCTTGTCCCTCTCCACAGTCATCCTCTTTCCTCATCATCCACTTCAATCTCCATAGTCATCCTTATTGATTGTCCTCATTCCTCTTATAATCGTCCCCATCATACTCATCCCTCTCCAGAATGATCCTCATCTCTCTCCACAATTGTAACTCCATCATTCTCATCTTTCTCCTTAACCATCTTCATCCCCAACATCAATCTCCATAATCATCCCCATCCCTCCCTGCTTTGTAAACCATCATCCTCATCCTTGTATTCTCTATGTGCTCTTTCCTCTATTTACTCTATCTATGACCACATGATCCATCTTCATCCTCATGCCTCAAGCAGCCTCTATCCTTCCCTCTCACCATAACTACCCATCATCCTCATCTCCACCATCCTTTTCACCATCTTATTCATCCCTGTAGCTCCCCTCTTTCCTTATGACATAGGACACTCTCCTGTTGTCAGGGTATATGACCTGTACTGCGATGTAATCTATAGTGTAAGATGTGTTCTTAGTACAGTCAGAGAAAGTGGCTGCCACAGCACACTTACCTCTCTCCTGGTTGCTCTTTCCTGCACCAGAGAAGGTGGTCTGGGTGTGACCACCTCCGAGGCCAGCCACACCCCTTCCCCGAGTCCCGCCCAATCAAAATGTGAGCCTAGGATCAAGCTCCGCCACCTCAATGAGAGAGCGCTGATCAGACACGGAGGGGGGAGAAATTAGGAAGCGGAAGTAGGAAGTGGAATTAGTTTCCTCGGCATGTATCCCTCTTTGACTGTGGCTGCAGCCGTTCTTCTTGTGCAGCTGGGGCTGGCAGCCGGGATATTGCGGGGCACCCGCGGGTGTGCCTCTCCTCACGGGAGACTTGGGATGTCTGTTCTTTGAACACATGAACACAGCACATCTCTCAGTATTGATAATTATGCTCAACGCTGTACTGTGTGCTTTAAACATATATGCAGGTGTACTTAGATTTAAGTGTTGAGGAGGTTCTATGCTATGCCTGTGTCTAACATAATTTACTTTGCTGAGAACAAAATGATGTGTGCCTCTGGTTCAACAGCACTACAGCCGACAGCCCATGACATGCCTTGTCTCTAGTATATCAATGCAGCATCTGTACTTCTCTTATTGTGTATGTTGTCACACAGAGTGCAGACTATTCTGCACTGTACCTTATTGTTGTTACTGTCTGAATTTCCAGAGATTGTAATACATGCTTTAAGGGATAGCATATTTTGAAATGGGGAGGCAATCCTCCAAAAATCAGAACATCTAGCAAATGTTCTGCTTGGGACTAAACACTGCATTTAGGCTAACACTAATTAACAATTATTCTCAGGTGCTCGATCCCTTTTATGGCAAATGTTAGAGTTGCCATTCCAGGTCTTCCTGAAATGAGCATTTGGGGTGTGTTCAACAATCAGCAAAGTGTCATTGAGTATTGATATCTCCTTCAGAGCAGGGAGGAATTGTCTTCGTGATTTAATATCTGCAAACAGTGCCTGGGAATCATCCTTCAAGCCAGACAAGAAAAGAAGAATAAGATAAATAGGAACTCCTGTCCAGGTCAGAATTTTTAAACAATACATAGAAAAACAGGGTTCGTATCCCAGACCTGAACCATGTTGATAATTCCAAGAAGCTATCACTTGCATGATTTGAAGTCTCCACATTCCAATGTATTAGGTATATTCCTGGACTCTAAACGTTTCTTTCAGCCCCACATCCAATCACTGTCCAAATCTTGCCACCTCAATCTATGCAACAGCTCCAAAATACGCCTTTTCCTAACCAATGACACCAGAAAGCTTCTAATTCACTCCCTGGCTATCTCTCACCTTGACTACTGCAACCCCCCTATTGGCTCACCTTACACAAGCTATCTCTGCTTCAGACCATCATGAAAGCTGCTGCCATACTCATCCACCTTACCAGCCATTCATTATCTGGTACCCCTATTTGTTGATCCCTCCACTAGCTTCCATTCACTGAACACATAAAATTCTAAATACTAACAACTTACAAAGCCATCCACACCCAGCTACATCACTAACATTGTCACAAAGTACCAACCAAACTGTTCTCCTTGCTCCTCCAAAGACCTCCTGCTCTCTAGGTCCCTCATCACCAGGACTTATCCAAAGCCTCTCCCATCCTCCGGAACATCTTACCTCAGTCTGTCCGAACTATCTTCTACTCTATCCAGCTTTAGGTGATCCATGAAAAGTCATCTCTTTAGAGAAGCCTATCCCTGCTCCACCTAACAAATAATTTTTTTATTTTCTCCATCAGCCCTTTACCTTACAGTGATTACCTTTTGTATCACTTGACCCTCCCTTTTAGATTGTAAGCTCTAACAAGCAGAACCCTCTGATTCCTCTTGTGTTGAACTGTATTGTAACTGTATTGTCTGCCCTCACTTTGTAAACTGTTGGTGCTATATAAATCCTGTAAAATAATAATAATAATTTGAAGATGTGTAACTGGAAAAGCCCCTCCATACTGGCCAATCGTGCCATAACTTCCCCACTAAACTGCATTCTGTAACATACATGTGTCTCTAAATATAATAAATCAATACTTCCACAACAAAAGGGAAAACAGTGGATGTTTTCCAGCATGGCTGTGTTGCTGCAGCCATAAAGTAGGTCCTATCGCTTCCTGAAGATGAGCTATGGCATTATGTCTGCCATGCACATCTGTGTCACATCAAAAGAAAGCAAGTAAGCAAGTTCTTAATGCCAGCAAACCAGTAGTGAACATTTTACAAAATAACTTGTTTGGCACAACCTGTAGTAAAACCTGACTTAAAGATTTGATGGACTAACAGGATCATCCTTCAACTAGGAAAGTGATTTATCAGCATGCCCACTGCAGATGTTCCACTACAGCTAGAGTACATTGTGCTATGTTTCTTTGCACAGCACCCTCAAACCAGTCACAGCTGAATCAATACAGCAAATGTATGTGAATAAAAATATAAAAAAATGCACATATGTTGGAAATACATCTGCAGTGTTAAAATCAACAGGGAAAGTTAGTCATGCTTTGAAAGCTTTGATGTTTCAGAAGATACTTATATAAATTATGATCAAACGACCTGTGCTATTTAGAGCATTAAAAAAAGAAAACACTAAGGAATTAATCAGTATTCTATCTTTTCTTTCCTAGGGAATAAATGAACACGTAAGAAGGGACCTCAGGCTGTCAGTCATTAGAAACAGCAAGCAGCAACACACTACAATTATTAACTTATTCTATTTTATGCTATCTATCAACGGTTTACTTTTTAGTAAAAAAGAAAGGTTTGTGATTTGGAAACTTCTTGGTTTGTGGTTCCTTTGTGCTTAGGGGAGCTGCTCCAGCAAAAGATACCTTGGGGCTTTGACTTTAGTGTAACAGATGACAAACACGGACTAAAGCTGGGTATACACTAGTAGAATTTCAAATGAAAATTTACACAAAAATTGTGAATGTTGTTTGAAAGAAGTTCAAGATTTCATTTGCTTTTAACATTCACTTTTGGAATAAATTGACTTTATTAAATAAAACCCTGTTAGAAAAACACTGTTAGAAATTTCGTACATTTGAGAAAATTCTTCATTCTGCTCCCCTAATTTTCTTGTCATTGTGGTAGAAAATGAACATTGATTTAATTACACTAATGATTACAAAAATGAACGTTCTTACAAGATTCTTACCACGGAAAATGTTGAACAAAATTCTACTAGTGCATACCCAGCTTAAGTAAGCACCAATAAAGGACCATGATGATAAAAAAAGTTGTATTCTGATAACTGTATGGGGTTAATTACTGTAGTATTCAGTAATAGTCAAAACTTTTCTTTTAGTCTTGGATAGAGAAGTGTTTCTCCCGCACAGAAAGTGAAGAGAAGTCTCTCCTACAAGGCACAGACTGCAAAAAATTGAACAAAACAAAAGAGAAGTTTCAAACAATCATTGTCCCCCCCCCAAAAAAAAATCCAAAGCTTTCCACCTGCAAAAGAAGACATAAAACTACTTTTCGCTCCAGGGGATAGTGAGTCTGAACTCTTCTGATGAAGTCCAAGACCAAATTTTTGTTCGTTATATACATTAGATAGTGTTATGGACATTCATTTTTTGTCCTGTTGTGTTTTTATCTTCATCATCTTTTATATTTTACCACAAAATTGGGTTATATATTGTGTTTTTTGCATTAAAATTTATTAAAGTCTCTTTTTTCCAAAACAATTGCGTTTGAAAAACCACTGAGCAAATATTGTGTGACATAAAAAAATTGCAATGACTACCATTTTATTCTCTCGAGCCTCTGCTAAAAAAATATATAATGCTTGGGGGCTCTAAATAATTTTTCTAGCAAAAAAAATGCTGTTTTTTTCTTGTAAATAAAAGTGTCAGAATAGGCCTGATCTTCAAGTGGTTAAAGTGGTTCTAATGGCAAAATGCATTCTGTGTATTAAGGTAAAAAACATCATGGGTTCAGCTCCCCCTGCCAGCCCCATCCTTATACAGTATCTCATAAAAGTGAGTACATCCCTAACATTTTTGTAAATATTTTATTATATCTTTTAATGTGACAACACTGAAATAATGACACTTGGCTACAATGTAAAGTAGTGAGTGTACAGCTTGTATAACAGTACATTTTTGCTGTCCCCTCAAAATAACTCAACACACAGCCATTAATGTCTAAACCACTGGCAGCAAAAGTGAGTACACCCCTAAGTGTAAATGTCCAAATTGGGCCCAAAGTGTCAATAGTTTGTGTGGCCACCATTATTTTCCAGCACTGCCTTAACCCTCTTGGGCATGGAGTTCACCAGAGCTTCACAGGTTGCCACTGGAGTCCTCTTCCACTCCTCCATAATGACATCTTTTTTGGGTCTGGAGACATG
This sequence comes from Lithobates clamitans, assembly GCA_037952925.1. Lineage (NCBI taxonomy): Eukaryota > Metazoa > Chordata > Amphibia > Anura > Ranidae > Lithobates > Lithobates clamitans. Next base: position 1,736,068 of record JBBGZY010000342.1, read on the forward strand.
CTTGGCCAGTCCATCACCTTTACCCTCAGCTTCTTTAGCAAGGCAGTGGTTACGTCGGAGGTGCGTATAGGGTCGTTATCATGCTGGAATACTGCCCTGTGGCCCAGTCTCCAAAGGGAGGGGATCATGCTCTGCTTCAGAATGTCACAGTATATGTTGGAATTCATGGTTCCCTCAATGAACTGTAGCTTCCCAGTGCCGGCAGCACCCATGCAGTCCCAGACCATGACACTCCCACCACCATGCTTGAATGTAGGCAAGACACACTTGTCTTTGTACTCCTCACCTGGCTGGCGCCACACACGCTTGACACAATCTGAACCAAATAAGTTTATCTTGGTCTCATCAGAACACAGGACATGGTTCCAGTAATCCATGTCCTTAGTCTGCTTGTCTTTAGCAAACTGTTTGCGGGCTTTCTTGTGCATCATCACGAGGCTTCCTTCTGGGATGACAGCCATGCAGACCAATTTGATGCAATGTGCAGCTTATGGTCTGAGCGCTGACAGGCTGACCCCCCCCACCCCTTCAACCTCTGCAGCAATGCTGGCAGCACTCATACGTCTATTTCCAAAGACAAACTCTGGATATGACGCTGAGCACGTGCACTCAACTTCTTTGGTCGACCACGGCAATGCCTATTCTGAGTGGAACCTGTCCTGTTAAACCGCTGTATGGTCTTGGCCACCGTGCTGCAGCTCAGTTTTAGGGTCTTGGCAATCTTCTTATAGCCTAGGCCATCTTTATGTAGAGCAACAATTTTTTTTTTTAGATACCCAGGGGGTTCTTTACCATGAGGTGCCAGGTTGAACTTCTGGTGACCAGTATGAGAGAGTGAGAGCGATAACATCAAATTTAACACACCTGCTCCCCATTCTCACCTGAGACCTTGTAACACTAACGAGTCACATGACACCACTGGGGAAAATGGCTAATTGGGCCCAATTTGGACATTTTCACTTAGGAGTCTACTCACTTTTGTTGCTAGTGGTTTAGACATTATTGGCTGTGTGTTGAGTTATTTTGAGGGGACAGCAAATTTACACTGTTATACAAGCTGTACACTCACTACTTTACATTGTTGCAAAGTGTCATTTCTTCAGTGTTGTCACATGAAAAGATATAATAGAATATTTACAAAAATGAGAGGGGTGTACTCACTTTTGTGAGATACTTTATATACAGCACAAATAATCAACTTTAATGCGAGTCTGGCTGATAGCAGACATTCAAGGTACTTGCAAGATCAATATTGCATGCAAGAAGTGCTCAGCATCTCCATCTTTGAGACCCCCCCCCCCCCCCCAAACCACACTATCTGTTAAGAACACTTAAGTGACCAATAACAACACAGGATATGAGGTAGTGGGAGGGAGTTGAATAAGCAAAGGATTTAGTTACAGTGCTTGTCCAAGTTTTAGGCTCCCTAGGAACACACTAGGATTTGTAGTTTTATAAAGGTACTTGATAGCACTCTATGAATGAATAAAATAAAGTTATACCAAGCAGAAAAGTAGTTGCCATTCCAGCAACCATCATTCATTTGTAACTCAGTGAGCATTCATACCTGTATGAAGAGACGCATCTTATTGATGACTTGATTGATGATTACATTGGACCCTCGTACCTTAACTTCTGGGTTGTTTACTTGATCCTTAAAATCACTGGAAACTACAAGGTTTGTATAGCTAAAAAATACAAAAAAAATATACATATATAGATAACTGCAATATTAATTGCAAAATGTGTGGCTTTGCATTTGGTTATACTTCATTTATTTCACAGACAGACCAATGATACTGTACTTTATATATAAATGACAGATACCTGCAACAATCAACATAAAATGTATATTACATATATGCACAGGTGTTTAAATGAAAAAAAAAATTAATGCTACCTTGACCCAACTAAAATCAACATGTTTTTTGGAGCTGGATTAAAAAAAACATTTGATTGTTTGCTATGGTTACTTTTACAGAATGGGTTCAAAGACAAATTAAAAAGAAAACTATAGCACATATGTATATGTCCATATCCTAATGCATTATTCTGAATGTTACCCATGTTTTTTTGTTATTTACAGGCTTGACATATGATATTTGTATAACTGAAATTCAGTATCCCAAATGACAGTCATCTGAGATAAAGGACTTGTCTACCCACAGGAATAAAACAGTTTGGCAGACTTATGAACAGTCATCTACATAAACATTCATTCTTATGAAAGATCAAGCCATAAACAGTAACAAAGTTTACTGTCAAAAAAAGATTGCTCACTTCAGTACTATTAAAACTTTCAGTAGGATCTTCAATCTCTTTTTTGATGGCCTATAACTCTATTTTTGATGACCAGACTTTAACTACAGATTTACTGAGGGTAACAATTGGCTTAATTCTGAAAGAAAGGAAGCATTTGGCCCACTTTTCTAGTTTCCACCCAGTTTCCCTCCTCAGTATAGACCTAAAGCTTTTCCCAAATGCAATCCACCCAACCCTTTTTAGGAAATTCCCACCATTCTTCTGTCAATTGATGTCAAATAGGCACTTGACTGGGTCGACTTGTCATTCATGAAAGCCAGTCTTCAACACCTGGGATTAGGGGATAGGATGGGAAAATGGATTGAGAGAATCTATTCCCACCACGCAGCAAGGATAAAAGTAAACAATGCCTTTTTGGAATATTTCAACATGAAGAATGGAACCAAACAGGGTTGGGTACTTTCTCCATTAGTTTTCGCTCTTGAACCTTTCTTATGTCATGTCAGAGCCAGCTGCTATCTTAGTCGGTACCTTGGAACTTAAAGTCACAAACTTTGCTGATGCTCTACTCTATTTCATTACCAAACCTATCACACCATTTCCTATTCCAATGCAAGAACTTGACATGTAGAGTTTTCAACTTTAAAATAAATGATCAAAAATTAGAAGTGCTAAATCTCAACATTTCATCTCACACTCTCATAGCCCTCAAATCAGCTTTTCCGTTCAAATAGGTCTCCACCCCCATCAAATATTTAGGAATCAATATAACGCCTACAATTGACAAATTATTTTTCACAAAGTCCCCCCTTTCTCACACAAATTAGAAAGGACCTTAGAAATTGGAACACTGGGGCATTTTCCTGATTTGGGAAAAATTACATCTTAAAGATAAATGTACTCCCCAGACTGCTATACCTCCACCGCAACACCCAGTCTTTTTGTGCTCTCCAACCATGCCTTGCCCATATGCGAGTTGTCATTCAATCTACCTTCTTTACTCAGTTCTAGAATCCTAAAGCTCACCATTCGAAATTGGGCAAGTTCTTCTCCTTAACATCCTGTAAGAGGCTATTAGAAGTGCCCAAGAGCCTGTTGCTACCAGGTTTTAGGTTTTCCACACAGATCGCAGTTTAAGACCTACTATAGAGACATTTATACTATCTTCTTTTGTTGTATTATAAATGTGTAGTTATTAACAATTCCAAAATCTGGATCACTCTTTAAAAAAAAAATTACACATTGTAAATATTAACACGTGTATATAAAGAAAAAAAGTGCGCAACCAAACAATATATAACTATATAACTCCCTTGATACAAAAGGGAAAAATGACAATGGTAAGTGAACAAAGTGATTTTTATTTTCTGCTTGCACATGATTAGGTGTTTAATCCTCTGACTAGAGTTTTTGAAACTTTGATGCTCAGACCAAGTTTAGCAACATCAAAATGTATTCAGAGAACAATGGGGTGGCCCTTAAAAGTCGCACATCTAGGTGTCCTGAAGTGATGAGTAGAGTGGCAACCTCAGCCTGGACTCCTACCAGGCCAAGCTCCAAACGTGTTTCACTCCACCCTTAGTCATGACTTAGCTCCAGGGTGGAGTAAAATGCGCTGGGGGTGTGGCCTTGTTGGAGTCCAGGCTGAGGTTGGCACTCTACTCATCACTTCAGGACACCTAGATGTTCGACTTTTAGGGGCCACCCCATTGTTCTCTGAAGCCTGATAGGAACCAGGATGGGTTCCATCCCCTGTCAGCACTCTAGCAGCGGCTGCGGAAGCATTGATTACATACCCCTTTATCAACAAGCCTGAGTGGCACACACACATTTCCTAGGTCAAAATGTATTAGTTATCTTGGCTCTATGACAACATTTTCAGTTTGACATCAGGCTCAAGAACTAGGAACACACAAAGTTGTGCATTCCTTGTTCTCTGCTGCATGGTTAATTTATGTCCTCACAGCAAGGGGCCTTTTTTATTTAAAACTAAAAAGGTGCATTGGGTCAACACAACGTCACCTAATTCATGAAGTTAAGTACATTTTCTCTTGACTAAGTAAGCTGACTTTGAAAGTCAACATGAGACATACCTAATTTGGGGCATATATATAAATAGTGAATATGGCTCACTAAACATTCACTGGTGGTGAATCAATCGCTGCCATTTAAGGGTTCAAGCATATGGCCACAGGGGGGCTGTATAGCATGCAAGAACATACAGAACCTGCGTAAATGTTTTCCTGGGAGTGACAGCTGCTGTGTACAATTGCCCACAGGAAGCAATTACAGGATGTATCTGTACATGGGTTTACGCCGGTCCTTATATAAACATATGTACGTGTGCCGATATACAACCCTGGGAGCAGACATATTGTAGAAAACTTGGACACTGCATGGCCCCCTTGTGGCTGTGTGCAGGAGCCCTAAATCAAGTGCACTACGAACACTACCATGCAATACATATTTGAGATATCAGATTATCTGTTTGTAGGCAGGTGCAGTCTACTTTCTCCACTGCAGGTGGTGCTATCACAGCGGAAGTGCAATTGGGGAGGAAGTCAAGAGAACATGGTTCCTCTATGGTTTCAGGGGTCACTGGGGAAGCAATCCGATTAGATGCTGCTGCCACATGTTACTCTGGCAACCATCTTGGGTCAGGCAGAGCCTTTTTAAGGCCCTGGCTCCTGGCTTTGGTGCGCTTTTGGAGAGCTGGTAGAGTAGGGACAGGTAACCTGCCTGTGAGAGTACTAGCACTAGAGAAAGGTTCCTGTTGAGGAGGGAAAGCGTAGGGTTGCATCTCTGCTGGACACCTTTCTATTTGGGAGTGACACAAGTCACATTCTGCTCCCTCTCTACAGACACTGTCAGTCCAGCTGCAATCTGCTTCTTCACGTTGTTGGAAACTGAGTGCACAAGGCTGGGCAGCCTTTCCACCGGGTTTGTTGTGAATCGTTGCTATATTACTAGATTACTTCAATACAAGTTTAACATTGCACCTGACTTTGTGAATTATTGCTGCCGCACACACTGCACCCCACCTACATGCTTTATAAATATGCACCATTATGTTTAAAAGGAACAAAATCACGTCTTTATTGAGGTAGTATAGTTTTACATAAGATCCTCACCATTACATATAGAATCTGTGCCAGTCACATTTATACTGTGAGCACATGTTAAATCAAATCTGAACAGTAGCCTCACAGATTGGGCTCTCGTCTACTTGACTAAGGGATGTGTCTAAAGGTGAGGCTCCCGTGTATACCTGTAATTCTAAATTTCTTCCCCTTTTACCCACCATTGACCACACGACACTACTCCTCTGGAGTCGAATGGCCATAGCAGCCTTTTATTACAACAAAATAAAATACAAAAATACTTTGAACATAACTTAATGCTTAATATACAATCTTATAAAACCTTTTATAACATTTTGTAAACAATTTCACCACTGAAACTTTAGTATTAACCTTTTTGATCTAAAGGGTCCTTGAAGGCACATATTAATGTTCTTACACCAACTAGTTGTATCGGTATACCCAAAAAACGGCCCCCCGCCGTGTAATTACGAAAGCTCGGGGACAAAACAGCTACTTCCTGCCAGATACAACTTCCTCCAACATTGTTTCCATACAGGGAAAGGACCCCAAAAACTCAGTGGGGCCCAAACCCCCCTAAAAAACCTCCATTATTTCTCAGCACCTCCTCCAAGGACCCCATAGACCTGCCGCTGCTACGACAATAAATTCCCCACCTTCATCACCCTTACTACCTTAAACCAACCAACCTTAACATTCGTATCACCCCTTTTTTACCCGGCAGTGTAATATACAGTTAGATCGGGAGGGAGGGTGGGAATTCTTCTACCGGCGCTCTCTTCTCTCCAACTGACCACCTGAATAACTCCACCCCCGTCTTATATCTAGCTCCCCCCACTGGGCCACCCCCTCTCCTAATTTACCTACCCTAAATTACTCCACCTCACCGCCCCACCCTAGTCATGCTGGCCCTCCTCCTAGTGTTACTTTGGCTCCGGGCCATTACTTTAAAGAGGAACAGCCATCAGTTCCTGTATTAAGTAAACCGAATAACTAAAATCCAATAATACAGTAGTTTAACTTGCTAATGTCATTTTAAAAGTCATCTTTAAAATGTTTAAACTTGCAACTTTCCTACAAATAATACCTTGCGATCTTGCTATAAAGGTTCTTGCTCAGGCACTTCAAGGGTGACAATGTTCTGATGCTGTCTCCTAATAGTGCTCCTGTGTGGTTACCCGGTCACACAGACGTCAAGTGCAATATTAAAAAGTTAATTTAATAACGCAAACATAAATGCACTTACAGAAACAAAGACATCACAGGCATATCTGTCATTTATAGGGTCCTCCTTGAGGGGTGCCAACAATCCGGTTTTCCCCAGTAATCAGCAGTGTTTTCTCATGCACAGGACGCTGTTTCCAGAGCAGGAAGTGAAGAAGATCCCAGCTGCCTGGCGTGGACCGCACAGGGGAAATGACGTCACCCGGTGGGCCCACCTCCATGTGAGGAGGACAGAAAAAAAACAAGGCTACACGCTCGGAGCATACAGCTCCTTCTACTGGCCTGTAGAAGGAGCTGTATGCTGCGAGTGCGTAGCCTTGTGATGGTCACTGCAATCTCTAGGCTATTTCTCCACAAACACCGAGTTCCACGACCAGCTTCTCTTCCCTGCATGCAGTGTGAGCAGCACCAGCTATCTTCGTTTGAGATACACCCAAGGAGGAGGAAAAGGACATCTGTTGATCTGTTGATGCACTACTAGACCCATTTGGGGTCTTCCCTTGAGATGAGAGGCTAGCACACACAGGGTGTGGATTGGAGAAGGATTTCTACTAGTCATTATATTATCTGCATTAGAACTTTTTCCTTTCTTTGATGCATTTACCTTTATAGAGACTATTTGCCTAGCTTCCGAAGTTACATCAGTCATCACTGTGAATTTTTGTTTTGATGTCATTATTATTGCATCATTTTGCACATTGAGAATTTGTATTGTTTTAACCACTTTATTATTAGCACTTTATATTGTTAGACTATTAGCACTTTATACCTTAATATTGGTTCAGAGTTACCTGGGAACGTTATTAGCACTTTATTATCAGCTATCCTTATTTAGTATTTCTGAAGAGATATTTAGCGCTGCTTTATTACATATCACTCATATTTTTGGTGCTGGCAACACTTCAGAAGCCAGCTGCTTTATATTCATCTTTTTGCACTTTAGCACTTTACCGTATATATTGTTTACACGTTTAGCGGCGCATTAGTACTTTACGTTTAACATTTTAGCCTTATTTACATAGGCACTTCCCCGTTCTAAGGCTCCGTGACACGATCGCCAGGAGACCGGTGGACACCGAGTCTGACGGTTTGCGAGCACAGTCACATTGTACACGCCGGGCGTGCGCGCCTGCTATCCCTGGCTCTTGAAGGGGACGTACAGGTACGCCCATTTGCCCACCGCTGCCATTGTGCCGACGTATATCGGCGTACAGCAGTCAGCAAGTGGTTAAAGTGGTTGTATAACATAAACCCTTGCATATAACAAGTGAAGTGGATTGCCTCATGTGATATACAGAGATGAAATAAATCCTCCTACATAAGTTATAGCTGTTTATCTGCAGCTCTCCTGTAGTTTGTTCTAAAACCCACGGATCAAAGGATTTCCTCAGCTCTAGCAGGCAGGGGGCGGGGATCTGACATCACACACACTGCAGAGCTAGAGCTCAGAGTACAATGTAATCTTATAGCTGAGTGGAGGGAAGGGACACACCCCCTCTAACATGCTCATAGAAAAACATTCAGAACTGAGGCTATGAATCTCCTGCTGTGTGCTGGAAGAGGGGCGGGTCATCTCCCGTGAGGCTGTTTCAGTGTCGGCATAAGCTTCCATAAGTGACTAATGCAGATTACAGGAAAAATCAGAGAGGGCCACAACTTGGTGCTTTGGTTTCAGGCTAGTACACACTAAAGAATGATGTGCTTTGCTCATTTTTCTTGTCTGAGGTTTTAAACCACTTTAAAATAAACATTTTGGAAATAAAAAGTCCCCCTCTTTCCCTTCTCAGAAAGCTGGAAGGTTTGCATGGAACGTAATATGCTATAGTAAGAAGGCCAAAACTGAAAAACACTGATGGAAAATAGCTTCCACATGCAAGTTGTATTTATTTATCGATAAACAGTATGAAACCCATGCCACTGTTTCATACACTTAGATGTGTTTGGAGTTCATAAAAATATTTACAATTTATTACACCATAATCAATGTATAAGAGGAAGGCCCAGCTGATAATAGAATAGTGCAGCTGCTTTCTTAGACCTGTTGTACTTCCTTATTTCCTGTTCAGATCAATTGTAAATGAATAAGAAGCCAATGCGTCAAAGCAATGCACGGTATGTCCTATTTTTTCATATCAGTAGGGTCACTTGGAGTTAAAAAAGCTGTCTGTAAGCAATGCCATACTATGTAACTTTTATCATTTTCAACTGTTCCTGATAAGAAAATTTTCCAGATTTAGACCAAAAAACTGTTAATACTAATGTTACACTGAATTTCAAATACTTGGTTATATTACGCTAGATTTTTGAGTTAAAGGGGAAATCTGACATCTTGTTATTTACAAACTATAAAACTGTAAGTACTTTTTTTATTACATAAGGTCTTGAATCTGTCCCTGCCTGCACATATATGTTACTTATTTTTTAAAGCGGCAGTATTTTTTTCTTATAAAACTGTAAAGTGTCAGCATCAGTGCTGATCAAATCAGAAAAAGTAATTGGCTCACTTGAAGGACCATGGAACTCAGGAATTTAGTCATGATTCATGAATTATATGATTCTCCACCAGCTTGACAAATCTGTATTAGGTATAAGAACATAGGGCTCAATCATGGGTCACTGAATAATTCCTGATTCAGATCTTATTGGTTAAGGAACTTATGCCTCCTACACACGATCTGACTTCTCGTCGGAAAAAGATATGACAGCTTTTCCAACGGGATTCCGCTCAAGTTTGCCTTGCATACACACGGTCACGCAAAAGTTCGCTGAACTTACAACCGTCAAGAAAGCGGTGATGTACAACACTACGACGAACCGAGAAAATGAAGTTCAATGCTTCCGAGCATGCGTCGAATTGTTTCCGAGCATGCGTAGGAATTTTGCAAGTTGGAATTGCCACAGACGATCGCATTTTCCGATAGAAACTTTTGCCGACCGAAAAATTGAGAGCATGCTCTCAATCTTTTGCTGGCTGGAATTCGGCCAGCAAAAGTCCAATGGAGCATACACACGGTCGCATTTTCCAAAAAGAACTCTCATCTGTCTTTTGTGGGCCGAAATTCCGATCACGCGTACGCGGCATTAGAAGGTAAAAGATCTCTAAATGAAAGATACTACTATGCTGGCAATACATCTTGACTAGGTGTTTTTGTTTAAAAAAGCTGAATAATCCACATAAGCCTCCAGAGTTTTCAATTGTAATAGGAGTATCCAAAGTCATGTCTGGCAAATCAACTTTTTGGGTCAATGATGCAAGCTCAAGGAACCTCTAGCAACCTCTGAAACAATCCAAGGGTTGAAAATGGTGATTGATATACTATTTTCCCATTGGAATATTATTTTCATAGTACACTGAATCATAGTTGATTTACTATATTTTACACTGATCAACAGAAATATACTCTGTAATATCAAACGTAAAACAGATATTTGCAAGGTGTCTCAAATAAATTACAATGAAAATTTTAATTGTATATGCACGATGATTCAGAGTAGTATCTAGTAAGTGCACTTCTGTCAGCACTTACAACCTTAAAGTGGTTGTAAAGACACAAGGTTTTTTACCTAAACGCATTCTATGCATAAAGATAAAAAACCCTCCCACCCCCCCAAATACTTACCTGAGCTTCCTCTCTATCCAGCAATGTCCACGAGATCTTTGCCTCTCTGGGGACTCGTACTCTTGATTGGCTTTTGGAAGCAGCGGGAGCCATTTGGCAGCAGCAGGAGCTATTGACAAATTCCTTTGTTGGGACCTGGACTCTGATTTGGCTATTCTAATATGTTGTTTTAAGTCATTCTTGTGTAGTTTGGGCTTTATTGCTATTCATTGTTTTCCTGAAAAACAAGCCTTCCTGGACTTAGAATTTTTTCAAAATGCAGGCGGCATTTGGTTTTTACAGAATTTTACAGAATATTTTACAGAATTCATTCTATTTTGGTATATTTATTCTACCCTATACCATTGCAAACCTCTCAGGGCCTACTTCAGAGAAACCCACAGCATCATGCTGCTATCACCATGCTTCATGGTGGAGATGGTTTATTTATTTATGATGATGTGAAGTGTTTGGCTTACATCAATGAAAATATATGGTCTGGGGGCCAAAAAGCTCATTAATATATTTTTTTTTCTTCAGACTAATTGATTTTAGAGTCACTCAGGTTCTTTCTGGAAAATTGGAGGTGAGATGTTATATGAGTTTTAGTTTACGGTGATTTTGTTTTGCCACGCTCACCAGATTCACATTACTAATTGCGACTGGTAAAGCAGCCGAGACAGAGTTGTATGCATAGTCTATCCATTTTCAGTCATCAGCCTGTAAATCCTTAAAGTGGATGTAAACCCTCACATATAACCAGTGAAGTGAACAGCCTCAGATGATACACAGGGATGAAACAAATCTCCCTACATAAGGTTTACATGTATATCTGCTCTCTTCAGCTTGATATATTCTTTAGAAAGTTCAGATCGTTTTGGGAGGTTTTCGCTTCCTGTTCAACACTGCAGTGAGGTCTGGGAATAGAGCCAAGACAGCTGATTGGAGGAAAGGTACACACCCCCACTCCACATGGGTAGAGACTTTCAGAACTGTTTGTTGAATCGTTCAGCTCGCTGCTAATCTATTTATCCTCCCCAACACAAAACTCAGGCTGGTTTTATCTCAGTTGATAGAGAACTTGTCAGAAGTTATCAGGCTGACAACAGAAGAATGGGGCAGGAGAAAGCTACGGGACATAGGGCTTTGAAGAGAGATAAGAAAACACTGCAGATATATGTGCCCAGCTCAAATTTCATGAATTGGGTTTACATCCACTTTAAGAGTGATCAAATGTTTTTCTTCCTAGAAAAGTATTCCAACAAACAGACTCCATTATTTCTCCCTTCATTTGAAGCAAATATTTTCCTAAGTTTGCTAGGGCCTCATTACAAATCTCTCTGGAGGAAGGTGGCCTAGCTTACTCTAACTCTTACTTTCTAGCTGCTCAGCTTACATATGTCTACGACTGGCTACACTCTGATACGCCTTACCCCTCCACCGCCCTCATGGGAGCCCTGGAAGGAGCCTCCCGGTGTCCGGAAGATGAATTCCATAGAACTATTTTATCACACTGTAACAAACATGCCCTAGAGGATGTTTTTCACCTGGCCTGGATAGCGGGGAAAAGATCTTAGCTCCTTAGTGTCATGCACCTCTATGGTATATTCAAAGGTATAGGAACGGAACTGTATGGGCACCCGAATGCACCTTGCTGGCTGGCCAGGGGGGTTATTTATGTCTCTCGTGTGTTCTGTAACAACCAGTTTCTCTCTTTTGATGCACTTAAATAAAAACACAGATTCCAGAATAAATTCCTTTTCAAGTACCTTTTACTGAGACATGCTGTAAAAGCTCAATTTGGTGTTGCACACATTGAAGTTTCTTCCTCCTTTCTGGAACGCTTTATGTATGATTTTTAGCCATTAAAAATTGGTCACTACCTTCCACAAGTGCTTACAACTGGAGGGTTCTAACCCCTTTGCAACCTCTTACAGGAAATGACTTTGGTATATTCCTACTCTCACGAATGATGACTGGGAAGAGTTTACTGAAACATGTTTCAAACATTATCAGCACGGCTGATCGGTTTACTCAGTTCAAATCTATTCATCATCTTCATTACATACCAGCAAAACTCAAAGGTGAGCTCCTTAGCACCAGTCTATTGTGTGAAATGTGTTTTGCACATGCTTTGGATGTGTCCAAGCATATCAACCTTCTGGTCTGACTTCCATGCCTTACTGGAACTCAACCTGGACTTTCCAGCACCCAAAACACAAAAAGTATGTCTCCTTGGAATCCTTGAGGCCTTCATTCCTTACACACATAGTTGCTCCTTGTTTCGCTTACTTATCTTTAGAGATGGGCCGAACGCCTCGGTTCACAGCGAACTTCCGAACAAGGGAAAAGTTCTAGTCCGAATGGCAAACCCTATTGAAGTCTATGGGAGCCGAACAGGAAAAATCAAAAGTGCCCATTTCGAAGGCTTATGTGCAAGAAATTGGTCATAAAAGGGGTATGGGGGGTCTGGGTACTGCCCTGGGGGACATGTATCAGCACAATTTTTTTTTTAATTATATTTTTTAGGAGCAGTGATTTTAGTGATGCTTAAAGTGCAACAATAAAAAATAAAATTTCCTTTAAATATAGTGCCTGGGGGGTCCCCTTAGTTTGCCTGTAAAGTGGTGCATCTGTAGCATGCATAGAACATGCTGCAGCAAAAATGGCATTTCTAAAGAAAAAAAAAAACGCGTCAATTCACATTTAAATTTATTCACGGTTTCAATTGCTGGCACTCTGCTATTGAAAAAAAAAAAAAAAGAAAGAAAAAAACAGCGTGGGGTCCCCCCAGTCCATACCAGAAGGTCTGGTGTGGATTTTATGGGAAACCCCACGCCATGCTCATACCCTTATATGAGCATGCAGCCTGGCAGGTCAGGAAAAGGGGGGGGGTGAGCGCCCCCCCCTTCCTGAACCATACCAGGCCACAAAAAGTAATAAAAACACTGAGACCGTTTTTGACAACTACTTTATTAAAAGAATGAAAATTAAAAAAACAGTGTCCCCCGATATAAATCCATCGTCAATCACGCCGCCCGCCTCACCCGAAAAAAACGATCCCACTGTCCATGAAGGCTGATCTTTTTATTTTTTAATAAAGTCAAAGCGATCGGTCTCCTCCCCCAGGCAGTCCCATCCCCCACAGTTTGAAACGCTCCCTAGGTAACACAGTTAACCCCTTGATTGCCCCCTAGTGTTAACCCCTTCCCTGCCAGTGACATTTATGCAGTAATCAGTGTCTATTTTTGCTGTGATCATTGTATAAATGTCAATGGTCCCAAAAAAGTGTAAAAAATTTCCGATCTGTAGGCCGCAATGTGGCAGTCCTCCTAAAAATTGCAGATCACTGCCATTACTAGTAAAAAAAAAAAATAATAATAAAAATGCCATAAATCTATTCCCTATTTTGTAGACGCTATAACTTTTCCGCAAACCAATCAATATACACTTATTGCGATTTTTTTACCAGAAATATGTAGAAGAATATATATTGGCCTAAACTGAGGAAGAAATTTGTTTGTTATATTTTTTGGGGGGATATTTATCATAGAAAAAAGTAAAAAATATTGCTTTTTTTTCTAAATTGTCGCTCTTTTTTTGTTTACAGCACAAAAGATAAAAACCGCAGAGGTGATCAAATACCACCAAAAGAAATCTCTATTTGTGAGAAAAAAAGGACATCAATTTTGTTTGGGTACAGTGTCGCATGACCTCATGTCAGTTGAAGCGTCGCAGTGCTGTATCTCAAAAAATGGCCTGGTCATTAAGGGGGCAAATCCTTCTGGAATGGTTAAAGGGGGCTTCCAGATTCCGATAACCCCCCACCCACATTACCCCCACAACCACGGGCCAGGGTTGTTGGGAAGAGATCCTTGTTCCCATCAGCATGGGAACAAGATAATTTGGGGTGGGGGGGGGGGGCGCTCGCTCGTATTCCCCCTTTCCTGACCTGCCAGGCTGCATGCTCAGATAAGGGTCTGGTATAGATTTTTGAGAGGGCGGGGGAATCCCATGCTGGGGGAATCCCACACCGTTTTTTTTTTTTTTTTTACAATTTCTTTACCGGTAAATGTTTTTTTTTTTTTTATTCAGCTGTCAGCGGGGAAGCCTGTTGGCAGCTGATTACTCATCAGTTGTTAAGGACGTCATGGCTGGGAAACCGGCCCTGCTCCTTAACAACCAACTTTTACTGCACCCTGATTGGGCAATGGTTTGCCCAATCAGGGTGCAGAATGCACTGTGCAGCGTGCAGTGCATTGCAGGGCGTTTCGTGGGGAATTGTTCGGCCCGAACTCATGCTTGGGCCGAACTAATCACCTAACACTGCTTCATGAAGTTGCTTGGAGAGCTGTTTTGTCTTATGGTGTAGTTAGACTGACTTGCCAGAAATTGGACCTTCTGATGCATGTGTATTTAATCTTCTGATACATGTTTATTTAATCTACAGTCACTTGAAAACTCATTGTTTGCGCACAGATATTGTTCATTTAACTAATTATGTGGTTTTTGGAAAATAATTGGCTGCACCAGTGATAATGTGTGTCATACAGTATTTGAGGGAGTCTATGCAGTCGTTTATTTTCAGGAGTTTTTACATTGTTATAATTTAAATAATTTTGCAGCTTTTTTCACGTCAACATTAGAGGGCCCCTTTCACACAGTGCAGGTTCCTTTCCAATCAGCGGGGGATCAATTCACAGATCCCCTGCTTATCGGAGCAGAGCAGGTGGATGACACATCCATGTCCACATATTTTCTGCAGAGCAGAAACAGACAGCTCTAATGGGCAGCCTGGACTAAAAGGACTCTGCTTTCCATTTACACCTGGTTACCTCCAATCCACTCCGCCAGAACAAAAGAGGACAGAGTCCCCTTCCGTTGTTTTTAAGCGGACCCAATAAGACCAAGGCATAGGGGGGCGTAAACAGACATCAGCCTGTCCATAAGGATGAATGGACCTTCCGATCAGGTCCGCCTAAAAATTTTACTGCCTGTGTGAAAAGGGGCCTAAACAGTATATTTCCATTGATCAAAAACAACTAATTACACTGTAATATAAAGTTCTATGACAATAATAGAGGGTGAATACTTTTTGTAGGGACTGTATATAGCAGAGGCGTAGCTTGAAGCTTGTGGGTCCCGATGCAAAAGTTGACATGGCCCCCCACTACTTCCAACGTGCGTGCAGATACATCCACCACACGCCAAGATACTCAAAGTGGCTTAAGAGTTTTGAGTTCCCAGAGTTCCTCTTTACATCAGAGGACAGGGATTACTGCTGGAGAATCAGAGGACAGGGATCACCGCTGGAGAATCAGAGGACAGGGACCCCTGGCAGGTCACATGGCAGAGCTCCTTTCCCATCCCAGCACCGTAGACAGCTCCCCCTCCCCACTACACAGGGCTGAAATCACATTCCTTTATAAACAGTCTGTCAGTCTTCACAGGGTGTATCTGGCTTTTATGTTGCCCTTCTGACCTGTGAAATTCTCTGGTCAGAACGGCAGTGTAGTTGCAGTAGGCAGATCCACCCTGTGCAGATCATGGCTAACTGGCTGTGTAGTAAAGGAATGTGATTTCAGCCCTGCGGAGGAGGAACAGTATAGAGTGCTGTAATGGGAAAGGAGCTCAGCAGCCGGGCATAGCATGCAGGGTGGAGGGGGTGGTCAGGGGGCTTTGGGGGGGGCAACTTAGATCTGGAAGGGCAAAATCTGAAGCTCTTCAGCCCCCCCTCCTCCCGAGGAGGTGTTAACAATTTAGCGATTTCTGAAGGTTTCTCTGTCAGTGTTGGCAGGTGTCGGGGGAAGGTCACCTCACGGAGGTATGTGTCTATTCCCCAGTTGTCAGGGAAGTGGGGTAAGTAGACATCCCTGGGTGGGGGAGTACAGAGAATCCCAGCTGGTGATTAGAAGACACTGAGCAGTGTCATACTTCACCAGTGACATCAGTCCCATCGTGGCTACAGGACGGCACTTTCCTCCTCCTCTTGCCTCACTGAGCTTGGTTACCATTGCATGTTGCCAGCACACAGCACAGACACTTCCCCATCCTGGGCTGTTCTCACCTCGTGCTCCTCTCCATTAAGGAAATGGCTCACAGCTTCTCCCCAGCCAATGGGAACAGAGGGGTGTGGACTGTGGAAGGCAAAGTAGAAGCCCAGTACTGGAGCTTGGCTGTGAGGCCCTAGGGGAGATCGGAGCTGAATTTTGTAGAGGATATGATAATATGACAGGGAGGCTGCAGGGGCCCCCAGGAGCTAGGGCAGGGTTGCGATTGTGACCCCTACAACCCCTTATGCTACGCCCATGGTATATAGTCTGTCTGTTAAATAGGGTAAAAGATCAGCAGAAAAAAGGTAAAGTAGCATGTGATTCCAAGAGTCTGCTGAATACCTTTTAGTCTGCCTTTTAGTCTGAGCATTTGTAATGCCCACATATGTCAAAATATGTTCACCATTCCATGAAAAGAACGTCAGGTGTATTGCTTATCCCTGAAAGAGCTGCTAGATGTATTGAAACCCCTGTTCCTGTGTCCACAACTGCAAACGGCACCACACACTCTGACACACCTGGCTGGGTGGGGAATTTTTATTTGCAGATGTATATGCAGTACCCCGTAGTAAAGAAGATAGGAGACAACAGCAATGATAGAGCCAAACAGTTCAACTATACTAGGGAATATATTGCAAACAGGTGCAAAGTAGCAAGAACTTTACTGTTTAAAAGAAGCAATAGGTGTAGAGACCAGCTTCTCCTAATCCGTATACTGTGTCAATACAAACTAAGGAGAATTATGGCACTTTACCAGTTCAGCCATTTGTAATATACTCTCTTCTGCTGGGTAATCTGTTGGGGCCTGTTATGTCAGAGCTCTCATGATAATGTCCCTTTAAGCATTGGTGATGACACTAACTCTGGTTCCTTTAAGCACTGATAAAGTCACTGGCTCTGTGAAACTCACAGGCAACACTGTCCCTCTTTTGTCAAGTGTAATGTGGATTTGGCCAATGGTCTCTCACCAAATTCTTATGTTAGCTGATGGTTTCCCTCTGTATACTGGGTAAAACACAGCTGGTCTTTGTCTACAATGTCCCCCTCCCCCCCTTTGAACAGGCAGCATCTGTGGCTCTCTCCAATGTCCTCAGATGTCTACCACTGTGCCTCTCTACCTCTCAGGTGCAGCGGTGAGCAGTGTGCCAGCAGCCAAATGTGCCCATAGTCATCTCAGAAGCAGCTACAACACTTCTCCTCAGCCCAGGCAACAGCAAGAAGCCATCTCTCCTCTTTTGCCCCAGTGCCTTGTGAAATTAGCAATCTCCTCTTTCCATCTTACAAATCTAGCTCATTCTGTTAGAACTACACCTCCCACAATCCTTGCAGTCCACATTCTATATGCATCTCTATTCAGTATGGGGCAGGCTGGACACTGGCTGCACAGTTCCACAATAATGCCCCGTACACACGGTCGGATTTTCCGACGGAAAATGTGTGATAGGACCTTGTTGTCGGAAATTCCGACCGTGTGTAGGCTCCATCACACATTTTCCATCGGATTTTCCGACACACAAAGTTTGAGAGCAGGATATAAAATTTTCCGACAACAAAATCCGTTGTCGGAAATTCCGATCGTGTGTACACAAATCCAACAGACAAAGTGCCACGCATGCTCAGAATAAATAAAGAGATGAAAGCTATTGGCCACTGCCCCGTTTATAGTCCAGACATACGTGTTTTACGTCACCGCGTTTAGAACGAACGGATTTTCCGACAACTTTGTGTGACCGTGTGTATGCAAGACAAGTTTGAGCAAACATCCGTCGGAAAAAATTGTAGGATTTTGTTGTCAGGATGTCCGAACAAAGTCCGACCGTGTGTACGGGGCATAACAGTAATCTCTCCGCCCCCACCCCCCAAAATGGACACAGAGTTATTTTCCTGCTATAGCTGCAGACTGGGCTACACAGGTGTTTCAGCATTTTTCCAACATTGGGTACAACCCAGCATTAAAATGACCAGAAATACAATTGTGAGCCTAAGCACCTTTGCACCTTTACTGTGACCTTGTCTAGGTGGGAAGAGGCATGCAAAGTTGGTGTAGCAGCTATTATTTTCCACCTTGACATCACCCACCTCCTCAGTAAGAAACTTGGAAAACAATATTGAAACTACTCCAGCATAGGATGTATCAATGGAATGGAAAACATTATCATAGTTTTAATTGAGTGTGAGAACCTCTTAAAGCGGTGGTATCCCTTGCTTGGACCTTTTTACCTACAGGTATGCAGGGTTTGTTTTGTTTTCTTTTCCTCAGTTTACTACCGCTTTAAATACAGCTTGAGGATGACAGCAGAGAAAAAAAGTTGAGAGATGTCTATTTTGGGATAGAAAGCTCGGGGTTCCTGTGGCAAATATACACTTGAGGCTAAAATATCTTCCTGAGAAAGCCAAAGGAAATATCTGCATAGAGCAACAAAGCTATCCTACTACTCGGGCCATGTTCAAGTGACACTAATTTCTCTGGTGGAGTTGCAAAACAAGGTTTTAAGCTGACCATACACTGGTAGATTTTTGAATGAACATTTGTATAAAACATCCCGTAAGTACATTAGATAATGACAACAGAGACTACTTCAAAATTTAATTTGTTTTTGGTATTTTTTAAATTTCTTGAGCAAAAAACGATTGTTGACCCATTAAAGATAAGAAAATCAAATGCTCCAAAAATGAATATTTTTTAATAAAATGCTACTATTGTATGGCAAGCTTTACCTGTATTCAGCTCCCCCAGTCTGCTTGGAACAGCATACTGTAAGCCAGCTTTTTTCAACCAGGGTGCCTTCAGTTTTCTTCAGGGGTGCCTTGGCAAAATGTCTAAAAATTTCCCAAAAATGGTATAAAACATCAAGCCTACCTTTTAAGTACACAAAGCCACAGGTTTTCATTGTGCACCATTACAACCTTCCAGCCACTAGCATCCTAACAACCAATGATATCATCAGTTGATAAGGAGGACATCGGGTGCCTGCACAGCATCCTTGTTTGCCTCTCTCCATCAGCACTGGGGTCACTTTAGCTGAAACATTGCAATACTAATCAGTACTAGTGTGCAAAGGTGTATTTGCTTTAGAAGAATAAATCACGTTGGGTGTCTTACATGTGTGGATGTTGCTGCATTATGTAAAACTATTAGTTTAGTGTTTTACATTTGAGAATGAGGTGTCTCAAGATGGTGCATAATTTTAAAGGGTGCCTTTGCTTAAGAAGGTTGAAAAACACTGTTGTAAGCAATGTTATGAAAGAGTAGATGAAGCATGGCCTTGTTAAAAGAAACACGTGTTTCTTCAAATATGCAGAAAAAAAAAAACCCATCATGCTATGAGCAATTTTACAAAAGAATAGTTCATGCTTGGCCTTGGTAGAAGAAACACATGTTTTGCAAATCTACAGAATTATTATTATGAAATATGTTGATACACTCTAAGTGATGTGTAGGTGGTGCATCAGGGTGTAGAGGTCTGATAAGGACCCTAGGTGCCCTCTCGATCAACGTAAAGAGTGAAAAGTGCTGTTCTTCCAGATGTGTTCAGAAAAGCCTACAGTACAAATATTGTTCCTTATACCTTTGTTTTCCATATTATCTGATCTGATAGCTGTTGAAGTGTATCTCTTACATCTCTTCTCATAGGTTGTACAGAATCATCTAAAAACAAAAACCCTACGCTCAGCCTTTGTTGTTTTCTCTCTGAGGGTCTGCATCATGATTAATAATCAAGTTATCAATTCTGACAGCATTAATGTGTGAGGTTAGAGATGATGTACAGCCCTTTATAGCCTCCATTATCTGGGACAGAGATGGTTTATCTTGCCCCAGAGAATCCCTGAGGTCTGCAAGGATATGTCACTGTGTGTAGATCTGGCATTAACCCCATCTTGAAACTTTAGAGGAGTCAGCATTATCAAGGGGGAAGATTTCCTCAGGGAAGATTACAGATAGATCCTGGTTTTCCTGCAGACTTTCATTTCTTTATTCTGCTGACACGCTGTGGATGCAGGGCTTCGCTTGCAAGCTCCTCCAAGGAATTTTGCTGTTGTTGTAGTCCAGCGCACTTTGTATTGTTTGTGTTGTGCTTGATATACCCCCCTCCTAGCAGGGAAAACTTCTGTTAAACTTTTTAATACAGTAAAGTGGGAAAAGAAACCCATTAAATGGTTGTTGAGGTTCTTCTGTGCTTTGGTCCTCAGGTGTCCTGCAAAGGTTTGCTGGACTGTTTCCTGAGATCATTGCTGTGTTAACCTTACCATTTGATGCTGATTTTTCACACAGACTATAAATGTGCACATCAAGTTGTAAACGTCACAGGTGCATTAATAACTATGGTCTATAAAGTTTATATAAGTTACCAGAAATGTTGCTATCTGTTTACAATTGATTACCAAAAAGTGGTTCCAACTAAATATAGGGCCTAGACTTTTTTAATAGAGGATTTTTTATTTGCTTTTAAAAAGTCTAACAATTACACAATAAGAGCATTTTATCACATCATAAAATCCTCCTTGCCTTATTCAATAGTATTAGTATTAGTGTAATGTTGTCATAATCATTGCCATAAGAAATACAGATACAGAGAAATATTCTTTTTATTACATGTATAACTGATGGTATATATTGGTTGTCGGCATCTGCAGGCGGGGGGCTTATCGGAATCCGGGAGCCCCCTGTAATAAGGGGGCCCCCAGATCCCGGCCCCTGACCCTTTGTGAATGAGTATGGGGTACATCGTACCCCTACCCATTCACCTAGGGAAAAAAGTGTCAATGAAAAAACACAGTACACAGGTTTTTAAAGTAATTTATTAGGCAGCTCCGGGGTTTTCTTCCGACGTCGGGGGTCTTCTTCCGACTTCGGGGGTCTCTCCGGAGTCTCCTCCCGGTGTCCTGATCTTCTGCCGGCTCCTCTGCTATCTTCTGCAGCTCTTTTGCTAGCGGTGGCCCGGACTTCTGGCCCGGACTTCTGCCTACTTTTCTTCTTCCCTCTTCTCTTCTTCTGATGTTGACACGCCGCTCTCTCCAGCTGGAATGCTCTCTGGGACTGTGCCGTCATAAGGGGGCGTGGTCATCGGGTGATGTTGACCACGCCCCCTTATGACGACGATCCGACTTTGATCCGACTTCAATGATAGTCAATGGGCTGAAGTAGGATCAAAGTTGGACCAAAGTAGTACAGGGAGCATTTCTAAAGTCGGAACAACTTGTGTCGGACTAGTTAGGACGGCTCCCATATGGAAACATTGAATTTCACACGTCATGCGACATGAGCTCCCAATGTCGGAGCATTTGTCGGACCAGTGTGAACCCAGCCTCAATGTTAGAATATTTTTGCATATACAGTAGCAACAATATATGGAGAAGTAATTTAGGGTGAGTAGGTAAATCTTGGAGTTGTTAATACTGGGGAGACCCAATGTGTTAAATGTGTTTATTGCATTGTATGTTGAAGGTCTATGGTGTCAATAAAAGCATATTCCAGCTATGTCGTGTTAGCTTTTATGCCTAAGGTAAAATCTTAAAGCGTATTTCCACTTTTGCAGCTAAATTAGAAAAACACCTACTTTATATGTTCTCATTCACATAGCATAACTTAAAAAAATAAAATAAAATGCTGCTGCATTTTGCTTACTCTTTTCTCAAAACTCCAAAACTGAATTTTTTTTTCTGCTGTGCAGATTGGGCTGGTAAGTTAATGTGTACCATAATTAACCCTGGTCTGTACTGTGCTATCAATATCTCATTGTCAACTAGATTTGATCACTGTCTGTCCTAACAATTTGTTAAATTTGTAGAAGCTGAGCTTCTGCATATGTAAAAGAAGGGGGAACCCAGTGTGTCCCTCTGTGTCAGTGGGGACAGATTGGGTTTCCTCCTAGCTCCAAACAACACCTAGAAATATTTTAGTTATATACTGTGCGTATGCATGTTTATATACTGTTTATATATATATATATATATATATATATATATATATATATATATAAATAACTTTTCAAAGTAGAGGAAAGCCGCGCCCAGTCTTCAATTAATGCAATGCGATCTGGTCATCCCGCTGACCAAAATATAAGAAAAAGTCCAGAGGATCGCTGCACTTAAAATTTCTTTATTGACCCAAAGTTCAAAACAAACATCACATGATGTGTGGGTTCATTACGTTTCAGGCTCACAAGTTTACACCCTTCTTCAGATCACACATCTAAAGTCAAAGTTACACACATGGCTTAAATACCATCATTTTACACATTTTTGGAATCAATTATGTGATTAGTAATCAATCAAATACAAATTAAATCCTTTTCTTATACATCCTTATATCACAGGTGGGGAAATGGTTAGCAAAGCGTAGAGCCCTCCCATATTTCAACAGAAGCCTTCAACTCATTTAATCAGTCAAAAAGAAACATGTACACAATGTATCACTATCTGGCCATCACATTGAATGAATTATCACCTAATAAACAAATATAAATACAGATCTGTATTCAACCCCTTAGGGGCAGTAGTATCAAAGAAAATTAATCCAATATACCTCTCGTTTTTTTAAATGGATTCTCAGTTACCACCCTTCCTGTTCTTATTAATTCCCTCCAGCACCATGAATTTTAATTGGGAAATCAAATGTCCTTTCTCCAAAAAATGTCTTGCCAAAGGCTACTGTACAAATTTGTCTCTGATTGAATATTTGTGCCTTGCTATCCTATCTTTAACTTTCTGAATGGTCTCTCCTATGTAAAGTAACCCATATGGACATTTTATTGGATATATTACATATGATGATTGCCAAGTGTAATAACCTTTGATTTTAATTTTATACCCCTTATGTGGATGGGATATACTGTACTCTTGCCTTTTATCATGGAGTTACATTGTATACACAATAGACATGGGTATGACCCTGTATTAAGGGATCCTAAAAATGTTACTAATGGGCTAGGAGGGGTATATTAGTGAGATCTGACCAATCAATCCCTTAGTGCTTGACCTTTTCTATATGAGGATAAGGGGGGAGCTTGGAATTCACTAATATTCAGATAATTCTCTCTTAATAAACTCCAATGTTTCTTAAAGATGTTATGGATATGAAGTGAATATAGATGATACTGTGACACAAATGGATTTCTCCTATCATTTCTATAGTGATGCCCATTATCTGCTAAATGTGTACGTTCCCTTTTAACTAATTAAACTGGATAACCTCGCTTGACAAGCCTGGTTTCCATTTCATTTAGTCTTACTTCACATTGTTGCGGAACACTAACAATTCTTTTAACCCTATACAGCTGGCTCCTAGGTATCAAATTAAACACCCCATGGGGGTGAAAACTCTTATAGTGTAATAATTGATTACAATCAGTACTTTTCAGTACTATGTTCGTACTATTTATTTTCAGTGATGTATCCAAAAATGAAATCTCCCTATTGCTATACAAGACATTAAATTTCAGATCTGGGACTAAATAATTGATATACTGATCAAACAATAAAAGGGCTCCAATGTTGCCATCCCACACTGCAAAAATATCATCAATAAATCTGAACCACCCCTTACAGTGTTCAGTAAACATTTTATTAATATAAATAAATGAGGTCTCAATCATATTAATAAATATATTTGCATACGGGGTGCGACATTGGAACCCATCGCTGCCCCTTTAAGCTGCAAATAATGGGTCTCTTTAAACAAAACATTGTTCTCTTCTAAAACAATTTTAAGCAATGCAAGCAGAAAATCAATTTGTTTATTATTTTATATATATATACATACATACTGAGGGATTTTTTAAAATCAGCCCACAAAAGTAGAAATACACTTTAAGACGAGCTTTCACTACTCCCCAATGTTAATATTCCCAATAAATGGTATTGAAAAAAATCTGTATAAAGCATATTAAGTTATGTACAGTATATAAAATGCCAAATAATAATCTCTATTCCTTGCAATACATTAGTGTTAGAGCAGGGATGTCAAACTCAATTTCATCACGGGCCTCATCAGCATTATGGTTGCCCTCAAAGGGCTAATTGTATCTGTACGAGTAGATGTCCAGAGCACCCCACCTTCCCTTAAATCAAATGTCAAGAGCCTCTCCATCATCAGAAGTCAAGAGTCCCCCACCATCCCTTACATCACAGTGCACCCCCCTTGACTTGTGCTGCTGCGGTGAAGAAGCCCGGGACAGAGCTAGGAAGCAAAAAGTGCAGGGTCTGGAGGAGGGCCAGAGTCTGCTGAATGCTGAGACCAGGGGAGGCAGAGACGAGGTGGTGCTGCAGCTCCATGGGGAAGTACAGGATCTAGTGGAGGAGTTCTGTCCTCCTCTCTGCTGCTGACTGCTGAGACAAGGCGGGGTAAGAGACAGGGGGGGCGCTGCAGCTGCAGGAGAGATGTGAGGGCCACATGAAATGGCCTGGCGGTTTAGAGTCTGCATCAGTTTCATTGTAAAAACACAAAAGTCCAGCACTATCCATCCTGCACTGAAGTGCCAAATGTTCTCTAAGTGAATTCGCAAAAATCACATAATCCCAGAAAGGGACCTCTGCTGCTATTAGATTACCCCTTGGTACAGTGTTTTGTTGTATAACACAGAAGAAGAATGTGTACATACATATAGAATAAAAAAATTCCCCAGTGTTGCCCACCAAAGCCACACAGATTCAGCATTTCATAGTGCATTATAATAAATGGATGCTAAGAACCAGATGAAAACTTCTTCCCTTTGTTGTAGTTTCATAAATCAGTCCCAAAACAATTATTTGTGCCCTCCTTTTGCTATTTCTGTATACTAGTTTTTTATGTAAGGATCTTAGGGCAAATATTCGCTATCTCTAGTGCCTTATTTGGACATCAGTCAGGAAGACACTTGACTACCAGCATGACCTGTACACATACAGTATTTAGCGCCCTGCATTGGTAAGGCTAACTTTAGTTTTTGGACTCTGCTGTACTCAGTGGAGCAGTGATCTATTTCTAGATATGTTCAGCTCTCCCTTAGCTTGGTGGTTGATTATGCATGTCTCTGGAAGAAGCTTTCAGAGAATAGAGTAGGAGGGTCAACTACTGAAGTTATGAATATTTATCTACTCTCAGCCAATCTCTGGGAGGGGCATCCAGAAGGTGGCTGATGGAGAAGATAGGTGGGAGAGATGGGAGGCCTGCTCAGACTGTGCTTGTCCTGGGGCTGCTGCCCCTGGAATGCAGCCTGTGTACCTGGGAGTTGATGTTGAGCCTCAGCCTATGCTTGGCTAAGGGCCTGAAGAGATCCAGACCAGTGATACTTGCTAGAGGCCATCACCCGTGTAGGCTGACCTAATGAGGGGTCCTGGCATGGTATGTTGCATGGTAGCTGGTAAGCGACAGCTATCTTTGGGCATTGTGAGTAAGACCCCTGCTAAAGACTCTCGGTGTATGTGCTTGGGAAAGTAAATTTTGGAGTATCCCGCACCCCTATCCTTCTCCTGTTCAAGTTTTCTGTTATAAATCCCCAAAAAATACATTCTTTAGACTACAGACTACATTTGGTGGTGTGCTTGGAACTGGGTCTGGCAGTTCCAAGCACTCCACATTGCACAAGGTATCTATATAAATCCTTTCATTAACACAAACCACAATAACCCCCCCATCGAGAAAACACACCAGATCCCTGATCATATCGTCTTCAGGAAGAAGAGAAAAAAAAATAATCCCATACCAATTTATCTATTCGTAACCAAAACTCATTTCGTGCAACACATTATTCAAAATATAATTTAAGAAGGAGTCTTTACAGCACCCTATTGAGTGTATCAAACTATCTACAAAAAAACAAACAAAAAACAAAAAAACACAAAAGAAAAAAAAAGAGAAAAAATGTGTATAATTTTAAATTACTATTGTCATGGTCTATTATATTTGGTGTTTTTATTCAATATGACCCCCCCCTACTACTTCATATACGTTTTATACCTCTCCTCCTTTTCATTTCAATATTTCAATCCACCCTTCTTTTTCAGGGGGTTTATTACGTGTTGCCTTTAGAAATTATCCTCTTTAATGACATCAATCATCTCTCCACTGCGCCTCCCAGGGGGAGGAAAAAAAATAAAAAACCGAACCCCCTCCGAATTTCCCCTCACCAGATGCATCCCACAGACTATCCGATCCAAAACACAGTACTATCCCCCATAGGGTTTATTCAGCCCCTATTTCTGAGGAGTAGTACAGCCATACTGCCCATGTGTCTTTAAATTTATTCTGTTGGTCCTTAACCGTATATATCCATCTCTCTACTTCCATTATTTTCCACATCTCTCTTCCAATCCATTATAGTGGGGCATCCAGACTGTTTCCAAAATCTAGGTATCAATATTTTAGCTGCATTTAGAAAGTGTGGAGTAACACTTCTCTTATAAAACCCAGCAGATGATGGTATCCCATGAAAGAGGAAATGTAATGGGGAGGGTTCTATAGGTCTAAGTGTCATTTTCTTAATCCAAGGAGCTATCACCTCCCAGAATACTTTAATCTTTGGGCAATGCCACCATAAATTAAGAAATTAACCTCTTTGATTACATCCACTCCAGCAGTTAACATCCGCCGATGGGTATATCTGAGCCAATCGAACCGGTGTACGATACCATCTTGTCAAGAACTTATACGACATCTCCTGCATATGGGAACTTATGGTGTGTTGCCCCTATCACCCTTTTAAAATTTAGCCTAGTTCCCTTTCCCATTCTCGTATAAAATAGGGAGTTGTCATATTTTAGGCACTCAGAACAAGCTTATACATTCAAGGCAACATATGGCCCGGCTCTGATAAGTTGACACAACCTTCCCCAAAATAGTAAGCGTGTTCGCTCCCCTAACCTGATGCTTCCACTTATTAAACAGATCTGTCAATTGATGATATTTCCATACGGCCATTGGTATTTCCCCCAATCTCAAAACCAATTCTGCCAATGGTAGCAATTTACCCTGTGAGGCCACGCTAGCACAATTACCCTTCCCATCCACCCCCCAATGGTCTAAACTCCATTACTCTTCCCCCGGGGGGGAAACCAGGGGAATCCTTCCAGGTGTCATGGGGGATATTGGGGGGGGGGGCAAACTTTCCTGTACTATTCATTCTATCCCGGCCTTATATGAACCAGGGCCAGGACTCTGTAATAAGTCACTATGTCCGGAAGTCCCACCCTCCCGTTTTGGTCTCAGAATCTCATATGCCAACCTAGGGTGTTTATCTCCCCACACAAAGGTCATAAAAGCCCTTCGTAGTTGTTTGAAGAATGTCTGTGGGAGTGTTATGGGTACGGTATGTAAAACATAAATAAGTCTAGGGATTACACTCATTTTAAGTGCATTTACCCTGCCGAACCACGTCAGAGTATGAATTCTCCTCTTCTGCAAGTCTTTTAATATAGATACCACCAAGGGTCCATAATTTAGATCATATAGGTGCTTTACATCTGAAGAGATATAAATCCCAAAATAGAATATAGAATCGAGGCGCCAAACAAAAGGAAAAGATTGTCGCAGAGTATTCCTCATCCTCACTGGCACATGGCTCGGCATCAACACTGATTTCTCAATATTTATTTTAAAATTAGATATAAGGCCAAACCTGTCTATTTCCAACATCAGTTCCGTCAAAGACGCTAGGGGAGAAGAGAGAATCCCCTTAATCCTCCTATTTCCCCTAATCGTTCGGAGAAAGGGCTCCAACACCATAGCAAATAACAATGGGGACAATGGGCATCCCTGCCTAGTCCCATTCCGTATCTCAAAATAATCTGATAATCTACCATTAACTTTAACCCTTGCTTTAGGATCTGCATACAATGCCGTCACCCACCCCAACATCCATTCTCTAAGACCCATCTCCCTCAAAACTCCAACCATAAACTCCCACCTCACCCTATCAAATGCTTTTTCAGCATCCATTGAAATTACTATGCTTGGGGTCTGGTTCGGTCCATTATGCATCCAATGCAATACATGCAGGGCCCGAATAGTATTATCTCTGGCCTCTCGGCCCTTCATAAACCCTGTTTGATCTGGGTGAATCAAATTAACTATATGGTCTTGTAACCTAAGGGCCAGAATTTTAGCCAGGCGCTTAGTGTTAGAGTTAAGGAGGGAGATGGGTCTATAGCTGGCACAGCACTGAGGATCCTTCCCTGATTTCGGGAGAACCGTCACATAAGCCAACAGTGCCTCTGGAGGCAACGGGTTAGAGACCGAGACAGAATTAAGGTGTCTGCACAGAGGAGCTAACAGGATTGAGGAAAACTTTTTATAACACATATTTGTGAAACCATCTGATTCCAGGATTTTACCCAATGGCAAAGCCGCAATCGCTCCTCCCAACTCTTCAATAGAGATATCTATTTCCTCCAGGGCCTCAGATGGAATAGCTTGCAGCTCTGAGGCCTCAAGATATTCCCGAATTCTGTCCACACGCCCACAATCCATCGCCCCCACAGGAACTGAATCTATATTATATAGAGACCCATAAAAGCGGTGAAATTGCTGCTATTGCTTGGGTGTCCACTATCTGCTTATCGCCTACCTTTATAGTGTGAACATGGCATAAATCCTGTTGTTTCTTTAATTGTCTAGCCAATAGTCTCCCACCCTTGTTCCCTTGTTCATAGAAACGATGGGCAAAATATCTGTGTTTATTTTGGACTTTTCGATCAAGAAGCTGTTTTAAATCTACCTGCAGTTTCTCTAGTCTCCCCAGGTTTTAAATCCTTAAGTCTAATTTCAAGTTTATGTATTTCCTCTAGGAGCTCAACCATTTCTTTCTGTCTCTCTTTTCTAATGCGCGACCCCATTGAAATGAATTGCCCTCTGATGACCGCCTTATGGGCTTCCCATACCACTTGGTCAGACACCTCCTCTGATGTATTGGTCTCAAAATAAAATGCTAGTGTGCAGGACAGGGATTCCACCTTCTGTTTATCATCCAGAATAGATTAATTCAATCGCCATGTTCCACGCCCCCAATCGATGCTGGACATATCGTTAAGCTTATTGATATGGTGATTGACTCAATAGTTGATTAATTTACATAATTCAAATAATATTGATAGACCAAGAACATATCGATCCTTGAATATACATTATGTGTTTTGGAATAATAGCTGAAATCCCTGTCCCGCTCATACAGCACTCTCCAACTGTCCACCATATGCAGAGAACGAAGGTGCTGTTTAATATGCCTTAAAGCCTTAAGAGACACAAAGGTTTTCCCCGAAGTGGTGCCTAAACACCTCCAAGGTAATGTTAAAATCCCCTCCCACAACTAGTAAACCTTCCTGAAACCTCCTCAAAATGTCCAAAGTTTTAGATAGAAATTTAACGGTGTGGTTATTGGGGGCATATATAGTAGTGAGGGTATAACACTGACCCTGGGTCTTGCCTTTAACAAAAAGAAAGGGTCTTCAGGGTCTGCACGTATGTCTGTCGGTACTAAGGGGCATTGTTTATGAATAGCTATTGTAACTCCTCTGGCCCTAGAGATGCGTGAAGGTGCATGGAACCATTGGTTATATTGGTTATATGGAAAAAGAGGCATACAAGGGTTCGACTCTGCCATGATATACGTCTCCTGCAGAAATACTATCTCTGCCTTCATGTGACGCAGTTCATACCAATCGAGCAGAGCCCTCTCACATTATACTATACAATCGTCATTCTACCTGTCATTCTCTCACTACTTCCATGAATCTCTTACTATGCTGCTGCGCCTGATCGGTGTCTGTTCCCAGCCTTCTGAACTCTCTCGCCTTGGATGCATCTGGTGAAAAGAAAAAAAAAAAAAACACACAAGACCATCTAAAACCCATAACCCACTATGCCACTGTCTATGGCACATTCCCCTAAAGGGAGGATGAATCCGGACAGAGGAGTGTCCGGAGTCCCCCCCCCTTCTGCTTCTTGGAAGAAAACAAAGTCCCTTGTCTTGAGACCGGCCTAATGGAGGAAAGATGGATAGAAACATAAACAGGGTACCTAGTGAACCCCGGGCTTCCATTTATATTCTTATACCATTCTAATTTAGCGGTATTTCAGCACATAGCCTCAACAGATGGGGAAAAAAAGAAGAAATATTTTTGGGGGAAAGAAAGGAGAGAAAAAAAAAAAGAAGGAAAAAGGGGGGGGGGGGGGAGAGAGAGGACAGAGGGAAAGGGAGCAACACAACATCCCCACCTAAAAAAAAAAAAAAAATCCCCCCCAATCAATTCTAGGCAATCTGCTCCTTTCCTCTTAACCTTTTAACTTTACCCCCCTACTCAGGCATGTCCTTCTAATGCTGGGTACACAAGAGCGGAATTTCCGACAGAAAGAGTCCGATGAGAGCTTTTCATCGTATATTCCGACCATGTGTATGCCCCATCGGACTTTTTCTGTCGAAAATTCAGACGGACTTAGATAGAGAACATGTTCTATATTTTTCTGACAGGACAAATTACTATCGGAAAAAACGCTCGTCTGTATGCTGTTCCGACACACCAAAAACGACGCATGCTCTGAAGCAAGTACGAGACGGAAGCTATTGGCTACTGGCTATTGAACTTCTGTTTTCTAGTCCCGTCCTACATGCTGTATGTCACCGTGTTCTGGACGGTCGCGGTGTGACCATGTGTATGCAAGACAGCTTGAGCGGAATTCCGTCAGAAAAATTTTAAGAGTTTATTCCAAAACTGGTCGTGTGTACAGGGCATTAGATCAAATTATAGTCCTGTCTCTCCACATCGATCTTCTGTCGACCTTTAACCGGCACTTGTTTCCATCGTTCCGGTCGTTGTAGTGATGGTTTACAATAATTCAGTCACTAATCCGGAAAGTCCACCAAAGGGAGATCCAGCACCTCTGTGAAGTGTTGCAAATCATCCTTAGTTTTAAGTGTTGCTGTTTTCCTATTCCGTGTTGCTATAACCCTCAAGGGATATCCCCAATGATATTTAACCTCAACTGCTCGTAAAACTTCCAACAAGGGTTTAATCATTCTTCGTTGCATAAGAGTTCTATATGATAAATATGGAAATAGAGCAATTTGTGCACCTTCAAAGTCAACTGTGGGTTTATTGCGGACTGCTTTCATGATGGCTTCTTTCACTGGATATCTATGTATTTTACAAATTACATCTCTTGGTCTTTCTGCATTTTGGGGGGAAGGGGTAAGGGCATGATGGACTCTATCTATTTCAATCTTATCTGGTGCAGAATTGGCTGGAACAAGCTGATCACATTTGGAAGCAATTCAAGATGCTGTTTAATTTCATGCAGGCGCCTTATTCATATATTTTGCCTACGATCTCTATTTTCTTGTTTGCAATAGGTTTTTATTCAAAAGTTTAACAAATTTCTTAGGATACAAATAGTATATCAGTACAGAAAGATCCATGCACTCTCAAAAGGTGACCAAGTGTCTGATCCATATGGCTGTATTGTAAAAACAATTATAACGGTATTTACAGTTAGGTTAGGCTACTGCCAGTTTGTGCCTGAGAAGAATAATTATAACTTCTCGGCAATGTTAGATCAAGTTGTAGCACCTTTAACATAGCTCAAGATCGGGGCCCTTATCACCCAAGGTGATTAGGTACTTATGCCGCGTACACACGGTCAGACTCTCCGACGGGAAATGTTGGATGTGAGCTTGTTGTCGGAAAGTCCGACCGTGTGTATGCTCCATCGAACATTTGCTGTCTGACTTTCCGCCAACAAATGTTTGAGAGCAGGTTCTCAAATTTTCCCCCAACAAAACTTTGTTGTCGGAAAGTCCGATCGTGTGTACACAAGTCCGTTGCACAAAAGTTCACGCATGCTCGGAATCAAGCAGAAGGAGCCGCACTGGCTATTGAACTTTCTTTTTCTCGGCTCATCGTACGTGTTGTACGTCAATGCGTTCTCACGTTCGGAATTGTTGGCCAACATTTGTGTGACCGCGTGTATGCAAGACAAGTTTGAGCCAACATCCTTCGAACAAAAATCCATGGTTTTGTTGGCGGAAAGTCCGATCGTGTGTACGTGGCATTAGAGTTATTTTACATAGCTCCCACATTGGCGTCAAGAAATGAGACTCCAGGACTCTCCATTTGTATCCATAAGGTAAATCATTGAACATAAAAGAGAAAAGAAGAGGGAAAAGAAGAGAAAAAAAATAAAATAGAATAAAAATAATTAAAATAAGATAAGGAGGGGGGGTTAAGGGAAGGAGAGAAAAGGAGAAGATTAAAGGTTAGAAATCCAAAGCAGGAGTCATTGCCCTCGGCCTAGGCCCCCCACTATCCAGTTCTGGAGATTATGGGGCTTGGAGGTACTTAATCCAGGGGGACTACACCCTACCAAATCTGGCTTGTCTGTCTTTAAGGATGCTGGTCAATTTTTCATTGACCATGATCCAAGAAAGTTTATGCTTTATTAGTGCAAGACTGACCACTGAGGTTTTCCTATGCTCATGCTATTGTAATTTTAACTGCTGAAAAAATAAAGAAGATGAGAGTTCGGAGATGTCTAGGGGTCCCGTCCAACAGGTCCGCAAACAGCGCCGTCTTAGGATTTTTAGGTAGATGTTGTCCTGTCACTGAATAGACCAGAGTGAATATTTTGATCCAAAAGTGCTGGACCTTGGGACAGGACCACCAGACATGGAACATGGTACCCTCTTGCCCGCATTCTCTGAAGCAAAGGGGTGAAGTGCCGGGGTACAATCTCGCCAGCCTCGCCGGAACCAGGTACCACCTGGACAGAACCTTGTAATTCCCTTCCACCAGGGAAGTATTGAGTATTCCCTTGTGCACCATGGTCGACCACTGCCCCCAAACCTCCTCCTCGATAGTCTTGCCTAGATCTGATTCCCATGCTGTTTGGTATGAAGATTTAGTCTGTTGACTGTGACTCAGGTCCGCGTAAGCATTTATTTTCAAACAAGGTCCTAGTGGTTATGTCTATCAGATCGGTACCCAGGGATTTTATAAAGTGAGTATTTTGATGTAGACTGAAAGATTCCGTCTGGGGCATCTGTAACGTCTCCCCGGAAGTAAGCCTGTTGCCTGATCCCTTCGTGACCTATAAAGTGTGTTATCCTGTAAAGGCCTTTGTAAACCCTCCATGTAAATTGTTGGGGATTCTGTCCTGGAGGAAATTGTGGGTTATTGAGTATAGGGGCCACAGGGGAATGGGGAGATCTCAGCGGGTATAATTTGCACACCGTGTCCCAGAGACACAGGGAGTGGGATAAAGAAGGAATCCAAATGGTCCAACATTCCCTTGTTGGAACCCACATCAGGAGGTCTATAGGCAGTGAGAGACTAGCCTGTACCCAGTCAGGTTGGTATGTCGTAGAGAAATTATGGTATAGTTGTACCAGTTGAGCAGCCCTATAGTACCTCAAGAAGTGAGGAACGCCCAGTCCACCTCTCCACTTGGAGATATACAGAGTGGAGTGAGCCACCCTACATCCACTACCACCCCAAATTAATTTTTAAACCAGTGATTGATGTTTTTTAAAGAATGTGAATGGTATCAGAAACAGCAATGATCGGAAATCATCTTAATGGCCGCTATTCTACCTATCCAGGAAAGATCATGTATGTGCTTCTTTAATTCTTGTTCAGTGGAGTTATAAAGGGGGGTATAATTAACCTAAAACTGTGTGGGAATGTCCCGAGTGAGTTTAATTCCAAGATAAGGGAGTGCTTGTGTGCACCATTTAAAGGGAAAAGACTGCTGTACTGCATCCCATACCGAGTCAGGAAGATTTATGTCCAACGCTTCTGATTTAGATTGATTAACTCGCAGTCCTGAGACAGTTTCAAACCTTTAAAGGTGTTGCAAATAAATTGGGCAGAGTCGTGATGGGATCTGTTATAAATAATAACAAATTATCGGCAAAGAAAGCACATTTATGAGTCTTGCCACCATTAAAGACACCATGAATGTTTGGGTTAGCACAAATGGCCACAAACACTGATTCTATTGCCAGAATAAAAAGGAGAGGCGAGAGAGGGCATCCCTGCCTAGTTCCTCTCCTTATTTGTAAAAGATCCGATTTGTGTCCATATGTGAGGATGTTAGCAGAAGGATTTGAGTATAATATGCCAATATGCCACAATTCCATTGTCTCAATATGTGGAAGAGGAAGGGCCAGGAAACGGAGTCAAAAGCCTTGTGAAGGTCCAATGACAGCAGCATTCCTTGTCTAGCGCCTACCCCATCCCGATTAGAGCGTAAGATAGAGATCAGGTCTATGGCCCCTCAGATCTGGTCAGCAGCTTGCCGCCCCGTAACAAATCTCACTTGGTCCACGTGGATATATTGCACCAAAAATGTATTAAATCGGGTTGCATATATTTTTGTGAGTAGTTTCAAGTCGCTATTGATCAGTAATATGGGGTGATAGTTTGCCACATCACTATGATCCTTATCTGGCTTAGGGATCAGACTTATATGGGCTCTATTAGAGTCTGCATCAAGTGATACCCCGTCGCGAAGGGCAGTAAAAAATTTTAGTAGATGGGGTGCCAACAGTGGAGCAAACTTCTTATAATAAGAGGCTGAGAAGGCATCCGGCCTCGGGGTCCTGGATGCATTAGCCCGTTTGATTGCAGCCAGTACTTCTCCCACAGTAATGTCCCCCTCCAAGATCTCAGAATCTCAGAAGATCTGAGAATCCGAAAAAGATGGGAGGGCCACATCAAGTTCCCATTGGGCTGTCTAAGTTTAGGAAGTACAGTTCGACGAGTCCGAGGTGTAAGTCCACGAGCGGGCATAGTACCAGGCTTATCCTTCAATGTGTAGAAAGAAGCCTGGGTCCACCTAAGGCTTTTTTCTGCTTTAGTTGTCAAACAAAGGTTTCATTTTAACCGAGCGGAATCTATTTTGTCCTAAGGTCTAAGTTGGGGCGTTGTTTGTGCTGGGTCAGCAGGTCGGTCAATTCCCGTTCTTTGTCCCTTATTAATGAGTTAGAGTGTTTTTTTAATTTGGGACGCTATTTGTATGAGATAGCCTCTAATTGTGGCATTGTGGACTGCCCAATTAGTCACAGGGGAAGAGTCCTCCGAGTTGTTCAAGGAGAAATATTCTGTTAGACGCTGTTCCACATCAAAACAGACGGAAGGGTTACTCAGAAGAGAATCGTTTAGTCTCCAAAGAGCGGGACCCCTGGCATCTTTCAAGAAATCACATGTGGTCCAAAGCAAGGAGTGATCTGACCAAGTCACCTCCCCTATTTTACTAGTCCGAAAAAGAGGTACATTAGTGGGGTTTATGAAGAAGTGGTCCATTCTGGAATAGGTATTGTGGACATGGGAAAAGAACGTATAATCCTTCCTGGATGGGTTTAACTCTCTCCAAACGTCAATCAGGTTATGGTAGTGTAACATTTTGGTTAATTTAGATCCAACTTTGGGGAAATGTCCCAGAGCAGACGAAGGCCTCCCGGTTTTGTCAAAGATAGAGTCTAAGGCCACATTGGAGTCTCCTCCAAAGAGAACAACTCCTCCTAGGTCAGGGGACACAGTGTGCAGAAATTTTCGAAAGAAGGGTAGTTGACCTGTGTTGGGTGCATAGTAAGAGATTAAGGTAACGGGGGAGCCCTCCAGGTGTCCCACTAGTGCCAGGTACCTGCCCTCTGGGTCAGGTGCGTGTAGAGATTTGTAGTGTTGAAAAGCAATTCTACATTTAACTGGAGAATTAAATCCCTGGAAATTATGGGTAACAAATTTAAAGGGGAGGCCTGCAGTCGGGTTCGCCATGGTGCACTCAGGAAACAGTAAACTCACTCATCAATACTTCAGAGGATTGTATGCGGAATCGTCCAACTGGCAAAGTTCACCTAGAAGTCAGGGCCCAGGACTGAGGGACTCCGGAGTAAGTGAAGATTTGAGGAAAGAAAGGTGAGGGAGAGAGAAGGAATAAGTTGTACAATCAGGACAGGTACTGTCCTACAAAATGCAAGGAACAATATTAGGACAAATCACTTAGAATAGTATCAATACCTGAACTATAATAACAAGGAAAAAGGGGTATAGACCCCTTGTCGTCAATAAGTATCAGCCCTAGGTTGGACCCAGAGCCAGGTTTGATCCCAGCCCCCTCAACAAGGAAGGGGAACAAAATCAAACAGGGCAGATGACAGCTGCCACTGGCCACTAACACACCCTTAAATCATTAACTTCAAACCATACATTTTTAACGAGGAGCGGAAGTCTCTTTGTGGTTGTACACAAAACAAAAGAGATAGTGCTTGTTTTAAGAGAGAGCTTCCTTCCTTCTTGAGGATAACAGAAAACTTAGGAGCCATCAGAAGATGTTCCAACTGTGATCCCGCCTTAGGATATATTGGGGAAATTAGAGTCAAAGATAGCTTGCAACGTCTCAAAAGGGAACACGACGGCCGTCGTCATCATGGAGGTCTAGCCTTGAGCTTGGCCTTGCTTCTTGTGGAGCACCACACCTGGGTTAGAGGGCTCTGTAATGGCCTGCCGTTTGAAGGTTTGGATTGTGGGGTATGGGGGGAACTTCCAAGTTCAGTGGAGATCAGGCCCAGGCTTTTCAGCAATGTTTCACCTTCAGGGAAAGTCGAGAAGGTGTGTTTTTTTTTGTTACGAAAGGTGAAGTTCAGTCAGAACGGAAAGGCCCAATGATATTTGATATTGTTAGCAATGAGTGATTGGATCTCTATTTTCTTGATTATCCATCAGATCCAACATAGAATTGAACACTTCCTCGTGGTATTTTGTCATATCTTGGATATCAGCCACTCCTTGTCTAATATCATCCTGGCCCATCTCCATTTCCTCCACACTATGTCCCAGTGCCCCTATATCCTCGCTTAACCCCTCCACAGTCTGCTTGCAGGATAATTCAACAGCAGTTATAAGTAGTTGAATATCTTTCTTTGTGGGAAGTGCTCTCAAATGTTCTCTTGAATCCCAGTCCACTGGTAACTCTAATTGAGATGCATTTGGTTCATTAATAACAATACAAAGGGTTAACATACTGCACCTGCCCTGTAGAGTCTCTGGATTCATCACAAATTCTTTGCTAATTTTTGCAGATTCACTGCTGGGCTTTGTAATACCAAAGCTTTGACCTTCCAAGGGTTCAGCCAACCCTCTTGGGATTCAACACGTTCCCTCTGCGGGTCCACACCTTCACCCATGTGAGCCACAGGGTCTCTCCCTTTTCCCGAAGGGTCCCTCTCTAGGTCCATGCAACTCTGCCTCAGGCTTAGGGATACACGGCCGTCGCCAGGTACCGCAATTCCCTTTCCCAGGCCTGTCACTCCTCAGCCCTGTGCAGAGGGGTCAAGTCCGGCCCTCCCTAGTCCTCCCTTCAGGTCAGGGAAGCCGAACCTTCTCTTTCCTCCTGGGCCACGATTCTCCCACTTGCAATCCCTGGATCCACGCTCTGCGCCACAAGGTAAGCTCTAAGCCCGTTCACCTGGCTCTTTCCCCCACCACTGAGCGGGGGTGCAGCTGTGCAGTGAAGTGTGTACATACCGTAGCCGGTCAGGAGCCTGCCGAACACCGCTGCCTATCTTCCTGGAGCCCGAGGATCACAGAGCAGCATGCTCAGTCAGCGTGTCTGTTCATGCCATGTTGATTAACACTGATGCTGCAATCTGAATTCCCTTTTATATCTCCAGCCTGCAGGAACTGTAATGTTTTGTTTGAGTGTGCCAGCTACAATAGAGATTGCTGGCTGCTAAAGAGTATCAAGTGATTATGTGTACAAGTCCTTATTCAGGTGGAGCATACAGTCTAATTTACAAACCAAGCACGAAGGAAGCTATTCAAGCCCACACAAAAATAAAAGTGTAACCTGATCCAAGGTCCTTGGCAGGTCTCTGGGTATCACTATTTCATAGGCAAATCTGTCTGCTATGAGATACCTTGGCATGGTGTGAGCCTGTCTGCATAGTACTGGCCCAATGCACCACTGATTACAAACTACCAATTCTAATTCCCCTTTCAGTGCTAAACCTTGAGTACAGTCTGCTGCAGTGTCACAACTCTCTTTCTTGGCAACCTTGAAGGAGAATTTATCATCCACGCACTAATTGTTATGGGCAGGCCATCGCCTTATTGAGACACAAGTTGCAAGGCTGTATCCAGTACTGCCATCCCCCAGTCACTGCCCTTATAGACACGGCTTCTGTTGCAACGCTCTGTGTTCCAAGAGCATATTTATTGATCAGAGAGAAGAAGATTCTTAATGTGCACTAATTTACCTTGATCAGCTGGTCTGATTTTGCTGAACACAGCACTCATCAGTAATAGCAAAACATTTAGAGGTCTGCTGTATCATTTGCACTCAACGGGGTTGAATGTTATGCCCTTAATGACACTGGACCAGCAGGGAAATCACAATCTCATAATGAATGTTTACGGTTCAGAGAATAAAATGATTTTTAAATAGTCCCCTTGGTGCTTAGTACAGCGCCCATAAAATTTACAGACTGTAAGTTTTGCTCTTGCTAACAACCAAGAGCAGTTAGTACATCGGCATATAAAAACAACATTCATTTAGAGAAGGCTGGCCTATTTTTCAAATAGATATTGAAATAATGTGTTTACATTAGGTAAAAAGGAAGACTCACTGGTTGGACATTGGTTCTCCACCTCATACAAGCCTGTTTGTTGGTGCCTTCTTTGTGTAATGCATTCTATTGCCACACTGAGCTGTGATTTAAGGACCAGCAATGTCACAACAATTGAAAATCTCTAATCATGCTTAAAGCTGAACTCTATGTATGATCTTAATTGCATAGATGTATTGATCTAGATTGGAGCAATCTAAATATACATATTTCATACCTGATAGTTAGCACTACCACAGTTATTATCTTCCGGGTCCTGTGTTGAGTGGCTTCCCCTCTGCACAAACTGACCACAGGAAGTCACTCACTTGGCACTGCCACCATTTACAGAACTGCCTAATATTTTTCAGTAAATACAAGATGTTCTCAGATTGGACAAGGTACAGATTATAAAGTCACTGCCTATGCTCTCTACCTTGTCCAATCAAAGAATATCTTGTGTACATTAAAAAAATTCAAGGTGTTCTGTGAATGGGGATCGTGCCGAGTAAGTGTCCCTCTGTGGTCAGTTTGCAGTGGGGCAGCCAACTGGCACAGTTGGCAAGATAGTGACCATTACAATATGTGATGTTGACTACTACAGTGATTTCCAGCTTCCCTAGTGGCCCCTGCAGTATGAAATACGCATACTTACATTGGTCCAAACTTGACCTTTTGTCTTGCCATACACCTGTTTTGTGGTCTGCGGCTCATGCAAAACAAACTACTTAAGTCCACGTAAGCCCTTTTAGTTTTTTCCTTTCGGCATGATCAACAGGCAAGTTGGCATTTTAGCTTCTTAAAAGAAATGTAGTTTTCTTCTTTTTGACTGGTAAATCAAAGTGCCGTCACCCTAAAGGGCTGTGGGTGGAGCTAAGCATGGCTTTTCACTGGTTGCGCTAATGTCGATCCCGGCATCTAAGCAACTACAATAGCAGCAAGCATTGTCAATCTATTAAAGATAGCGTCTATCAAATTTCTCTACCAGCAGGATCAACGGGTATTTATAAAATGTTTCAGGGGTACTTAGAAAAACAGAGGACCAGATAAATTGTGATTGGCAGTTGTGGAGGAATGCATTGCACATATGTTTTCCCATACACTATGTCACAGTGCATATAGTTTGTTAGGTGCAGAAACCAAGGTCGTACTTGTATTACACCATCATCCTCTTGGCACAATACAGACCACCTCCACTGTGCCAAATAAATTATTTTTTTAGAAAAATTGTCAGTATTTGACACAGACCGAGCGACTTTCTGTGCGACATGGTACACTTATTATAATTTGGCACACTTACACATCTTACTGTTGAAACCCTTCAACTTGAGCTATTATTTGGCGTAATATTAAATCAATGTACCATATGTCAAATATTTGGCACACCTTAAATAGTTTATCTGGTCCAGAGAGCCTGGTTTCACTGGAATGGGCAGCCTACATCACATATATGTTTTATAGTTTGGCCATAGTTCTGCTTTAAAGTGGAAATAAACTCAAAACCAAGACTGTAATATGTTGCAGCTCACCAATCATTAAATGTGGCATCTGCATTCGTTTTCTTTTTTTAGGCTTTTTTTTCCCCTCCGTTTTCACCTGGTGATCTGGCCAGTAACACACCTCCTGTTTTAAAGTACCCCCAGTCTGGATGAAGGAGAACAGGGGCACCTTTGGACAGCAGCATTGTCAGTCTGGAGGAGTGGAGTGTTAGATGTACTAGCAGATTTAGATACAATAAGAAATAAATAAATAACTAAAAAATAAAAGCTGATCATTGTAAGCATCCCTGTCAGTGGTAAATGATTTGTCTCAACACTGTAATATTTGTACAACAGCTTATTTTTTTGAAAAATAACAGACTTACTGGCTGAATCACTAGGTGAAAATAAAGGAAAGATAGAAAACGAATGCAGCCATCACATCTAAGAATTTGTAAGCTACAATAAAATAAATGTTTGCTTCTGGGTTTAATACTGCTTAAACTGCATTGTTCAAACTGTGGAATTCTAGCTTGAACATAAAGCTGACAGTGCCGTACAATTGTAATTCACAGCTTACACCAGTTTCCACTTGAACAGAATGCAATAAGTGCTCAGCAGAGAGCAAAAGGCAAGATAGTGCTGTTAAAGAGGAAGTAAACCATGATGGGGTTTACTTCCTCTTTAACAGCACCTGATGGGTTTTACTTCCTCTTTAACAGCACCTGATGGGTTTTACTTCCTCTTTGCTTCCCTGCAAAGGTAAAGCATAATGGGCTACTATGCATTGCATAGTAGCCCATTATGTGTCACTTACCTGACACAGGAGCCTGCGATGTCACCGCTGTCCCCTCTTCCACGAAGCGTCTATCTTCCTTCTGGGTATCGCGGCTCCGGCGCTGTGATTGGCCGGAGCCATGATGACGTCACTCCCGTGCTTACGCGCGGGAGCCGCCACTAACGGCACGATCGCCGTTAGAAATGGCACGCTCAGTGCGCCTGCACGCCGTTGTCTACGGCGCATGGTGCCTTTCTTTTGCAAATATCTCCTAAACCGTGTAGGTTTAGGAGATATTTCTTGCACCTACAGTTAAGCCTTAATCTAGGCTTACCTGTAGGTAAAAGTGGTCTGTAAGGGTTTACAACCACTTTAATGCTGGGGGTTTTATTAGCACCCACATGCTAATAAAACCCCCAGGATGTTGAGGCATGTCTCCTCATAAAAATCACACTCTCATATTACCTCCCTCACCCTTCTGCTTCTCCTAACCTCTGGAAATATATCCCCAAACCCTGGGCCTCCTTTATTTAACTGTACCCCAATGCACCCATCACCCTGTACCCTCTGGCAGCAGCCACAATCCACACAATTTAGTTTTCATTCCTCTTCTTCACAAAACCAGCCTCTCCTTCTCCTGTGCCCTGTGAAATGCCCTTTGTGTCTGCAACAAACTCACCACTGTTCATGACCTGTTTGCCACTAACTACTTTAACCACTTCAATTCAGGGCACTTATACACCTTCCTGCCCAGACCAATTTTCAGCTTTCAGCACTGTCGCTGTTTGAATGACAATTGCGCGGTCATACAACACTGTACCCAAACTAAATTTTTATCATTTTGTTCCCACAAATAAAGCTTTCTTTTGGTGGTATTTGATCACCTCTGCGGTTTTTATTATTTGCTAAACAAATAAAAAAATACCGCCCCTGTCAGGAGAGCAGCCGATTGGCTCTCCTCTACTCGCGTCTGTGGACACGAGTGAGGAAAAGCCGATCACCGGCTCTTCCTATTTACATCGTGATCAGCCATGATTGGACACGGCTGATCATGTAGTCATGCTCATGGCTGGGTCTGGTCGATGGAGAGCAAGCAGCAGTCCAGGGCAATAAGGAATAGGCAGAAGGACAAGCCAAGGGGTTGGGGTAACAAGCAGACAGGGATGGTCAGGAAAACACACCAAAGGTCAAGGCTACAAGCAGACAGGGATGGTCAGGAGGACACGCCAAAGGTCAGGGTAACAAGCACACAAGGATAGTAAGGAGAACAAGCCAAAGTCGGGGCACAGAATCAAATGTAGAGCACACAGCAAGAAACACACAGGGGAGCCTAAACACACTATCACTCAGGCAAGGCTGGCTTGCAGTGCACAGAGTTACTGTAAAGAGTGTTTCCTGTTAGAGGCTGGGGTGGGGCCATGCTGAGAGAAGATTACTTGCAGGTGTGAGAGTGTGGTCCCTAAGCTGATACACAGACCAGAGAGGTAAGCAAACAGACAGGGCATGAAACATTACTGCAGAATCATGACATCACATCAACTCTTCTCTACCATTAACTCTCTACTTCGTCTTCTATTGCCTCCACCCACTAACTCACTCACTGCCCAGGAGATCGCCAACCACTTCAAAAATAGGATTAATTCAATTCTTGATAAAAATCTCCACTCTACAGATATCTACCCCCCCTTCCCCCCGCTTAACTCCCACCTAACCACCTGTTCCCTGGACCCAGTTCCCTCTCAAATAATGTGGTCACCCTCCGACTCTATCCTACAAACTCTAACCCACATCTTCAATTTCTCTCTCTCTCTTTTGGCATCTTCTGCAACGCTTTAAAATATGCACTAGTCACCCCCATACTTCCTTGTACCCCACCAATCTTAACAACCTGTGTCCCATCTACTTGCTCCCTCTTTCCTCCAAACTGGTATACTACCAACTGAGCGACCACCTCATTAAGAATAACTTTCTTCATCCTCTTCAGTCTGGATTTTGCTCTCAACACTCTTAAAACTGCTCTCCTCAAACTACTCTCTTAAAACTCACAAAAGACTTACTAACAGCAAAAACCAATGGACACTATTCTGTACTCCTACTTCTGGACTTTTTGGCTGCTTTGATACAGTTGACCGCCCCCCTCCTCCTCAGAAAATGTTACTCCTTTGGTCTCCGTGACTGTGCTCTTTGTTGGCTCCCGCCCTACCTATCCCACTGCACCTTCAGTGTAATTTACAATTCTACTTCCTCCTCTCCTCTTCCTTTCTCCATCGGGGTCCCCCAAGGTTCTGTACATGGACCTCCCCTGTTCTACACCTCCTCCCTGGGTCAGC
Source organism: Lithobates clamitans (assembly GCA_037952925.1). Classification (NCBI taxonomy): domain Eukaryota; kingdom Metazoa; phylum Chordata; class Amphibia; order Anura; family Ranidae; genus Lithobates; species Lithobates clamitans. The sequence goes on from JBBGZY010000342.1 coordinate 1,779,461, forward strand.
TGACAGCCTCCCATGGCTTTCAATATCATTTTTACGCTAACAAATCTATCTATCTACCCCTCAGTTCACTCCATCTGTCTCCTCACGCATATCTAATTTGCTAACAGATATATCAGGCTGGATGTCACACAACTTCCTCAAACTCAATGTGTCCAAAACCAAGCTCATAATATTTCCTCCCCCACGTGCCCCTTTTCCCTGACTTCTCTCGAGATCAATGGCACAACCATGAACCCATCCCCGCATTCCAAGGTGCTAGGTGTTATCCTGGACTCTGAACTCTCCTTTTGCCCCCACATCAAATCACTTTCCAAAGCTTGCTGCCTCAACCTCTGAAAAATCTCCAAAATACGTCACTTTCTAACCAATGACACTGCAAAGCTCCTAATTCGCTCCCTGATTATCCCTTGTCTCGACTACTACAACTCCCTCCTCATTGGCTTACCTTTAAATAGGCTATCCCCTATTCAGTCCATCATGAATGCTGCTGCCAGACTCATTCACCTTATCCGCTCAGTGTATGCTACTCCTCTCTGACAATCCCTCCATTGGCTACCACTCACCCAACAAATTAAATCCTAAATACTAACAATAACTTACAAAGCCATCCACAACTCGTCCCCCAGCTACATCACTAACTTAGTCTCTAAATACCAAGTTCTCTTCGTCCTCTCAAGACCTCCTGCTCTCTAGGTCCCTTGTCACCTCCTCCCATGCTCGCCTCAAGGATTTCTGCCAAGTCTCTCCCATCCTTTGGAATTCCCTATTCCAATCTGTCTGAGTATCTCCTACTCTATCCACTTTTAGGAGATCCCTGAAAACATTTCCCATCAGAGAAGTCTATCCTGCCTCCATCTAACAATTGTACTTTTATTTTCTCCATTACCACTTTTAGATTGTAAGCTCTAAAGAGCAGGGCCCTCTGATTCCTCCTTTATTGAATTCTATTCTAACTGTACCTAATGTTGTAAAGTGCTGCGCAAACTGTTGGCGCTATATAAATCCTGTATAATAATAATAATAATAATAATAATAAATAATAATAGTAACTTTGTCCTGACACCAGAAACCTATTATCTCCCTGGTGCACCCTCCAATCAGTATTACAAAAAGCAGAGGCCATTGAGCAGACGGATTTATCCTGCCTGCTGTGTGTGTAATAAAACCAATGGAGGCCTCTAGCTGATGAACTTATAAAGTGTGGAAGCCTATTAATTAGAATAGCTATATACTGTACTGCATGTTTGCTGTCTGTAGAGAACAGCTTGTGCCTTCATTGTGTATTACACAAGTGCCCTCTACTGCCCATTCTGCAAAACTGAATGATCATAAAAAACTCACATTCTACCCGGCTAAGGCTGTAAAAGCTGTTGTTATCTTTCATTTACCAAAACAGCTGAGGGCCTGTTCACATCGGAAATGCTTCAAAATGCCAGGCATATACCAGCATTGATGTATGAGCAATTATAGATGGTTTCAAGATATTCTGAAGCTTTTTGCATGCTTTTCAATGCATTTCACAAGCGCTTTAGTAGCATTTTTGTAAGCATATTGTTTGAAGGCATTGAACACTTTATGTGCAATTTATAAGCATGAAAAAGCTGACAGGCTTGTAATGTGAAAAAGTCAGAGAAATTGAGAGTTGCATAGTGAATACATTACAGAAACAGAATCCAGGAAGTAATGCAAACCTAACAAGCTGTACAATACTTTATATTAATGCTCAGGAAAGATTGTCATACCACTATGTACTGTATAAGGCATAAAAAAAGAAAACCACATGCAGAGATGTAAAAGTGCTGACACACTTTAGCCTTAATTCAGCCTGACACAGTATTTTCAGAATTTTACAAATTATTTTTTTCTACAGATATTATCTTAATTTTATTATCACTATAATTTAAAAAATCTAATTGACAAACATAAAAAACCCAGAAAAAATAACTTTCCTGACAGACTCCATGGCAGACTACGTGTGGGTTAACCCCGCCTCCTCTCCAATGCTATAGGACCCCACTCCCATAAATTTGAGCTCACCACTAGAGACTGCGTTCCTTTTTTGTCCTCCTCTTTGGAACTACAAACAATGCACTTACATTTTTGGGACATCCAAATCGATCAAAGTTGTTGCCGGGCATACATCCTAGTGGTGTGCTAGCTCCAGGTCCCTATGTCCGGTGGTGAGGACGGCTTTTCGTATGCCCAGGCGAGGAAGCGGTGGATCGGCTGTCAGGTCTGAAGATTTATCTTTCCTCCATGGCAGAAAGTTTTTGTATGTGATCGTCTGTCTCCCCCTCACATCCCCTCTTTCCTGCAAATTTTTGGTTCTTTGCTTTTGCTTCTATGGTGCCTGGAATGCAGGTGCGTTCCAGGACACGGCTCCCTCATCCGGACCGGTGCGCTTCCGGGGATCCGGCTGTCGCGCAGGCGCTCTACGGCAGGGAATTTAAATCCCTGTCAGCCCCTGTCATATTGGGGATTCCTGTGGGCAACTTGCTACAGCTCCTTCATGCACCAGGCTTCCTGGTGAAGGTAAGCTCCAGCCTGGGGCTATGGTGCAAGGTGAGGGGGGTCTGAGATGGCTCTTAAAGGGGAAGCTACACTGCATTTGCATTCCTTTCTCCTAGGACGAGTGAGTGTTCCTACAAATCTGCAGGATCGTCACCTATTTGTCCACTAGTTTGCCATGGACAGGTCACCGCCTCCGTGTGGCCATCCCTCACGCCCAAGGTTTGTGGGGTGTGAGAAGGAGGGCCCAAGTCCACACTGGTATGGACATATCCCCTAAAGTCATGTTTTATTTGCTTCTCTTTTAGCCCTTCCAGGTCAGACCGTCAGTTTACTGTCCAAAACGACAGGGACCTTGCCAGGCTGGAACATCAACCTTCTTCACCTGGGTCCAGACCTGGCTCTCCGTCTAGGACCCACCAGCAGAGGAGATGTTCCCATTCCTCCTCCAGACACTGCACCCACTGCCATGATAGCTGATCACAGAGCCTGCTGGGGATGTGGGACACAAGTCCCGGACGGCAAGTCACTGTGTGATTCATGTTATGCCCAGGCGGTTGGAGAAAAAGACGAAAAACCAATAAATGGAGTCTCTTGTTAAGCATGTGGTGCAGCAATCCCTAAAGGAGTGGGATACAACACGCACACGGAGCCAGTCCACCACTCTATCTGGCTCCCTGGCTGATGATGCCCAGGAGGGTCTGGGCCCATTCCAGCCTTACAATGCCTCCCCCCGCTCTTCAGATAGCGAATTGGAGGGAAATGAGCTTCGGCTTCACCCTCGTTTCCCCACTAATTAAGGCGGTCAAAGAGGCCCTTAAGTGGGAAGATCCTTCCACTCCTCCGGCTAAGCAAAGTTCTTCAAGCACCTGGGGTAGGAACGTTCCAACTTCCTGCTCCTTTCCGAATTGAACGATATCATTGACAAGGAGTGGAGCAAGATAGACAAGAAGTCTTCTATGTCAGGCAAAACCTCCAGATTGTACCCCTTCAAGGCAGAGGAAGTGAAATATCTGGAAAATGCCCCTTAATGCCCATCTGGCCAAACACGTCACTCTTCCGTTAGAGGACACTGTGTCCTTCAAGGACGGGCTTGAGATTAGCATAGACCTCAAGAGAATTTACAGGCTAGCCGGTATGGCTTGCAAACCCGCCTTAGCTCTTGCGGCTATGTCCAAGGCTATTCAAGCCTGGACAGAAAATGTAGACTCCGTGCTCAAGGGCATCTCAAAAGATCTGGCCAAGGGCTTGGCAGTCCAAGAATTGAAGCTAGCAGTGGCCTTCCTGGGGGAAGCTTCTATAGATCTGATCCGCCTATTGACCCGGACTATGCTATCCTCAGTCACGGCTAAGCAGGACCTATGATTGTGCCCGTGGCTCGCTGATCCAGCATCTAAGCAGGCCTGGTGTAGGATCCCCTTTGAAGAGCCCTCATTGTTTGGTAACAGGCTGGATAGCGCCATAGCCCTAGCCACGAGTGGGAAATAGGGTTTCCTGTCCCAGGATAGGCGTCTGGTCAAAAGAAGCCTCAGCACAGAAGACGCAGTACTGAGCGTTCAAGGGAAGCACGCTCTTACAGGCCCCGGCCGAGATTTCAGAAGGAATTGGAGCAGAGGTTGGACATCCTTCCAAAAGTCTGCTAAAAGCCTGGCGTCCAGTGGACAAGAGCCGGCTAAGTCATTTTGAGATTGGGCCCGCCAAGGCGGATTGGGAGGGGGCGTGTCTGCTTCTCTTCTGGCACGTCTGGGTGGCCTCGATCTCAGACTACTGGACCATCAAGACGGTCTCCATAGGCCACACATGGTCCTTCACCAGTACTCCTCCCCCCAGATTTATTTCCACCCTGCTACCACAGACAGAAGAAAAGAAGCATGTTTTACCGTCCTACATGGACTCGCTAATAGTACAAGGGGTTGCGGTGCCTGCCCCAAAAGGCGAAGAGTTCCAGGGGGTATACTCCCCTCTCTTCCTTGTGCAGAAGAAAAACTGTTCATGGTGCCCTGTGGTAGACCTAACTTACCTAAATAAGTTCATAAAATACGAAAGATTCCAAATGGAAATTTTGTCTACCATCTACCATCAGTGCAGCCAGGTGATTGGCAAATCTCAATCAACTTAAAAGATTCCTATTTCCATGTGCCTGTGGCAGAGGAATTCCGCAAATACCTCTGGTTCAGAGTCGGGCAAGATCATCTACAGTTTACTTGCCTCCCTTTTGGGTTGACCCCGAGTCTTTTCAAAAGTTCTTCTGGCCATAGTGGCCCTCATCAGAACAAAAGGGATATACTTGTACCACTATCTCGACGACCTCCTGCTACTGTCCCAAGACAAAAAGCAGCTATTGATCCACAGAGAGCAGGTTATCACCACACTGCTCAAGTTTGGTTGGCTCCTAAACTTAGAGAAAAGCCATCTGGAACCAGTTCAGCGCCTGGTATACCTAGGGGCCCAGTTTGACACGATGAAAAGCACCATCTCTCTCCCAGTGGAGAAGATCCCAGTCATCCGAGGGAGAATCTCACGGGCTCTAAGCTCCTCATACCTAAAGGCCTCACAGTGCCTAAAAGAAATCGACACGATAGTCTCTATGACCCCCATGGTCAAATGATCCCTGTGGAGGTTACGCCCTTTCCAGACAGGGTTTCTCTGTCAGTGGAACTCAGGGGACGGCAATCAGTCCATTCACATAACCTCAATGATGAGGAACAGCCTCTTCTGGTGGCTTCAGCGCAGAAATCTGCTCACCTGCCACTCCATTGCCCCCTTCTCATGGGTCACACTCACGACTGATGCCAGCGGTGCTGGTTGGGGAGCCCTTTGCGGGTCAGAACTCGCTCAAGGAAAGTGGGATGCGTGTCTTCACAAATGTCCTGGAACTACGGGCAGTCTGGTGTGCCCTTCAATCTTTCACTCATCTGCTGAAAGGGGAGTCAGTTTTACAGAGAATGGACAACATCACAGCGGTCTCCTATGTGAAGGGGCAAAGGGGCACTCGGAGCTCCACATTGCTCCAAGAAGTCGAGCCCATCATGTCCTGGGCTCAGAAAAACCTGGCCAATATTTCAGCAGTCTTTGTCCCCGGAGTCCAGAACGTCCAAGCGGACTTCCTGTCTCGCACACAGTTAGACAACAACGAGTGGTCTCTTCATATCCAGACGTTCGAATGGATCCTGTCCTTGGGAGTCAATCCCGAAGTAGACCTATTTGTATCCCCCTGCAACTATAAGATCAAGAAGTATTACACACGGGACCCTTGCAGTCAGGCCTTCGGGGTGAATGCCTAGACAGATCAGTGGAGCTTCAAGAAGGCATCCTACTTTCCCCGCTCCCGATCATCCTCGGGTTCTTATGGAGACTCCAGGCGGAAGTGGTCGAGGTGGTGGTGATTGCACCTTACTGGGTGAACAGGCCATGGTTTCCCCTCTTGACCCAGCTCAGCTTCCGGGACCCGGTGCCTCTTTCTACCAGGCCGGATCTTCTTTCTCAGGGGGCAGTCCTGCACCCTTGTCCGGCATCACTAAGACTGATGGTTTGGTTCTTGAGAGGGAAAGGCTGGAATCTCTCGGGTGCACTTCAAGAGTGATTTCCACCCTCATGAACTCGAGAAAAGCGAGCACAAATAAAGTCTATGGGAGGATATGGGCCAAATTCAGGGATCCAGGAGTCCAGGCTTACTCCAATCTGGCCTAGGTCTGTCTCTATCCATCAGCTCTCTCAGAGTTCAAGTCTCAGCTCTGTCAGCCTTCTCTGGAACATCATGGGCGGTTCACCCTTTAATCCGGCAGTTCTTCTGTGGGGCAACAAGACTCAGGTCCCAAAGAAGACCAAGATTTTCCAAATGGGATCTTCTCCTTGTTCTCGACTCACTGTCCCTCTCAGTACTGAAGGATCCGCTCCGCTTTCTATCAAAGATCATTCTGCGAAGTTGCCTTCCTAGTTGCCATCACTTCGACCAAAAGGGTTTCAGAGATCAGGCAAAAGCCCCTAAGAGAAAAATATACTTTATTTCCAATGTACACATGAGCTCACAGAATTTCTTTGACTTAATGTGTGCTCAGTATAACTGGATACTTTGAGCATTGTGTCTTCAGTGACATGAAAATGAGGCAGGCGATCTGTGCATGTCTTTAAATTGGAATCTTCTACAAAAATTTTTTGACAGAAATTGTCCAAAAAGCGGTAATATGTCATTGTGTGACAGCACCTCCAACAGTCATAAGCAATTTTTCCTGTCCTCATTCAATGGCTCGATCATTGCCAGTTAGTTGCATAAGTCAATAAAATTGGAAGTTGGATCCACCTGTCTATGGCCAATTATACTCGGATCAGAAGGCAAGATTACTACTACTCAATGATAACAACACTAAGGTCTAAGGTTCAGTGCCTCCAGGAACACTGTAGGCATTACGTTTGAATGTTCTACCTTTATTCATGGGCTTCCTTCTGAATTTCAAAAGCAAATTATTAGGATAATTCATCCCTAATGACCTCTGTGTGTTCCTGTAGTGGATGCATTATACTTCACAGCCAGAGACTGATATGCAGCATGTGGAATTTGTCAGCAACATATAAATAAATAATATGAATGAGAATTAAACTTCCACTTTTTAAAGTGTGTCAGAAAGTGTGCAACTGGCTGGATCACTAGGTGAAAAAATCTAAAAAAAGAAAACGAATGCAGCCAGCACATTTACAATTGGTAAACTGTAATATATTTAATTATATTTTTGTTTTTGGGTTTGATACCAGTTTAATCTCACAACTAGCAGGTTTAATTGTCATTGAGGCAGCATCTATTGCTATAAGTGTATAGAAAACATCAAATGCACTTGTCATATTTTAACCACTTGCTGACTGTAAAATGTAGATATGCGGTGGCAAAGTGGCATGGCTACGCCAGATCACATACCTACTCCCCCTGTGATTAAACACAGTGGGAGCTGATCAGCAGGTACAGCAAACTCGATATCTGCCAGTACCTGCCAATCCTTCGGTACAGAGGGAGAACGGTGATCTGTCTATTGAAATAGGGCAGATCGCTGTTCTGTCAGTACAGAAGCCTTCCCCTAGTACAAGCACTTCCCCCACAGTAAAAAAAACACCAGCTAGGCACACAGTTTAACCCTTTAATTGCCCTGATGTTAGCCTTTTCCCAGCCAGTGTCATTAGTACATTAATGCCCCGTACACACAATAGGATTTTCCGATGGAAAGTGTTCTATAGGAGCTTGTTGTCGGAAATTCTGTGTAGGCTCCATCGGATATTTTCCATCGGAATTTCCATCACACAAAATTTGAGAGCTGGTTCTCAAATTTTCCGACAACAAAATCCGTTGTCGTAAATTCCGATCGTGTGTAGGGCAGGGCATAACAGTGCATATTTTTTAACACTAATGACTGTATTAGTGTCACTAGTCCTCAAAAAGTGTCAAAAGTGTCACTAAGTGTCTGATTTGTCCACGGCAATGTCGCAGTCCCACTATAAGTCGCTGATCCCCGCCATTACTAGTTTAAATAAAAATGTAAGTAAAAAAAATCCCATAGTTTGTAGAAGCGATAACTTTTGTGCAAACCAATCAACATACGCTTATTGGGATTTTTTACCAAAAATAAGTATCAGAATACATATTGGCCTAAATTGATGAAGAAATTAGATTTTTTCAATTCTTTTTATTGGATACGTTTTATAGCAGAAAGTAAAAAATATTGTTTTTGTTTTTTTTAAATTGTCGTTCTTTTTTTGTTTATAGAGCAAAAAATTAAAAAGCACAGATGTGATCAAAAAACACCAAAATAAAACTCTATTTGTTGGAAAAAAAGGACATAAATTTTAGTTGGGTAGTGTCACATGACCGCACAATTGTCAGGTAAAGTAACGCAGTGCCGTACCGCAAAAAATGTCCTGGTCATGAGGGGGGGGGGGTAAATCTCCTGGAGGGCAAGTGGTTAATTGAAAAACCACATTACCTGCATATCCAAACAAAAAAAATGATATAGTTGGGAGGGCCAAAAGGAGTAAAAGAATGTTCTAAAAATACCACAAATCAAAGCAATGTCTATTAAAGCAGAAGATATTATGCCATGTCTACTGTATATCCAAAATAATAAGATATTTGTGCTTTACTGTAAAATATTTTTTCATTGAGTTCTATAAGGGAAATAGGAATTCAGAAACAGTCGGGTTATACTAACACCTAAAGGAGGTTTGGAAACTGGCAAACAATTGTAGGCCAACCCTTGTATAACCCCTCCTCTACCCAGCATGGCTCAGTTTTGTAAGCAAGCAGTGTATAATGCTAACACAGAGGAACAGGACCTGGGTCCATCAATGGACTTAAAGTGGATGTAAACCCAATGTCATCCTTTCTAAACTATTGCCATAGGGGTTATCTATAAGGATATACATGCCTCCTGCATGTATCCTTACCTGTCAAATGTCTCCCCTCTGTCTGTTATTAGACCCGAAAAACTATACTGTGGGTGGGTCTGTTGTCTGGAGCTCGGTGGGTGGAATCGTGATGTCAGTAGACTCCCCGCCCACCTCTACACTCCTTGTCAATATGCATGTTCTCCTGTGTATTTCAAACACTGAACTTCTGCTGAACTTTTGCTATGATCTCTAACATCAGTGAAAAGACAGGAAAGTAACCACATGACTTCAGCATGCCAAATCAATCCTTGCAGAGCTGCTGAAGAAAGCAGTGGGGGTGGGAATTAAAAAATAATGCCTGTGTCTTAGGCTAGTGCACACGATGTAAATCACCTGTCACTCACAGCAAGGGGGAGTATTTGACAAAGTTTTTCTCAGTTTGTCAAGATTTTTCTCACTGAACAATAAAAGGGGATTGCTCAGAGATGGATTAACTCTGTGTGGCAAGACTGGGCTCAAATGATAGGAAATCTTATACTCTACAGTATGATATAAAAAAAAATTCAGGTTTACATCCACTTTAAAGAAAAAAGATTTTATGATAGGTACAAAAAAACATAAATACTCCTTTGTAAATTGAGCAACGAAAGAATTTTGGTGTCCAAAAGCAGTCAACTAAGGGGTGGACAGTAAATGACAGGCTCAAATGAACTTAGGAACCATCTGCTTTTCGGAGTTATCTGAAGGACCAACATCCAGATCAAGGTTAGAGGAGGTGAAGCCCTTCCAAAATAAGAAAACGGCCACAACCAAATCGAGGGCACAGAGGATCAACCTGGTTCCCCAGACCAGGGCAGAGAATCACCACCAAGGGGAAGCTTATACTTGAAGGAAACGTTAACCCCCACCAACAAGAGACAAGAGAGTTAGCCAACAATCCACCAAAAAACATTGGGAAAGCACACTACAATAACAGGAGAAAACTAGACCTAGGAACAAGATGAGGATAATAGGATGTCAGAAGACCAGCCAGCCAACAGCAGAAGGCTCAAAGAAAAGGAGGATCCATTATGAGGAAAGAAGTTACCTGATCAGACAACCAATCTCGCAGGAGATAAGTTGGATGATTCTTGGAATCGTATAATTGGTAAGTGGTTGGGTCAGTTCGCAGCATTTCTGTTAACCTTGGGAACTCCCAGGGGTGTTTGTTGGAGTTCCTGTTCATTTTAATGACTTCATGGTTGGTACCCTTGGGAGTCATGTTTTCTATCAATTGGGATATTATGTATTGAGGACTCATCATGAATCCTTCATCACTTAAATAAAGGATGTAGTGGGGAGGTTTTTGCAACCATGACAGCTCTAAAAGGCCTTGACCAGCAAGCTGATCATGTACACAAAAGGTAGAATGAATTACAATAATCAGTTTAGAAACAGAGTCATCTGCAGATGGCATAAAAAACAGCCTCTCCAGGAGTAGACTGTTGGGGCTCTAAATCTGAATTAGCAATGGGAGCCTTGGGCACATGATTGATTTAAGGTCTCAGGTGAGTCCGTGACAGACTGTTTATGCCTAAGGCACAAATAGATATCCAAAGTGGACCGGTCTTGTTGCTGATGGCATCACACCTGCACTGTAATCAACGCAGGACCAGTGTGTAGGCAGGTGTTGTAAAAATGTACTGCATGGGTTAATGTTTGGTGATTTCGGGATTAAAGTTGTTCCAAAGGTAAGACATTTTTTACCTTAATGAATTCCCTGCATTAAGGTTAAAAAATGTCCCACTGTTTGTATCGCCCTCTCACCTCCCTTATACTTACCTGAGTCCTATCGTGATCTAGCGCTGTGCCCATCTGTAGCAGCGCTGGTGTCTCTTCCTCTCCTCACAGGACTTAGAGGTAGCAGTGGAAGCCATTGGCTCCTCCTGCTGTTAATCACATCTTGTGAGGAGGAAGCAGGGGTGGGGCCGAGCCATACCGTGTGTGTCTATGGACAAGTGGCTTGTTATGTTGGTGCATGAAGTAGAGGAGGAGCTTAGAGTGCCAGCTGGGGACCCCAGATGAAGAGGATCAGGGCTCCTCTGTCTCCCACGGAAAGAGCCCGGGAGAACCACTTCCTCTTTACTATAAACACTACGGCAAGTGACCTAACCCAGGCTGACACTCTGCCATCCACAGTTAAAGTGTTTGTAAAGGCTTTCTTTTCTAAAATAACAAACATGTTATACTTCCCTGCACTGTGCAATGGTTTTGTATAGGGAAGTATAACATGCTTGCTTTATTTGGTCTGGGGGCCCTGAGTGTTGTGAATCTGCCCCTGCTGCCAGCACTGGGGAGCTATAGTTCATTGAGGGAACCATAAATGCCAACATGTACTGTGACATACTGAAGCAGAGCATGATCCCCTCCCTTCGGAGACTGGTCTGCAGGGCATTATTCCAACATGATAACGACCCCAAACACACCTCCAAGAAGACCACTGCCTTGCTAAAGAAGCTGAGGGTAAAGGTGATGGACTGGCCAAGCATGTCTCCAGACCTAAAGCCTATTGAGCATCTGTGGGGCATCCTCAAACAGAGGAGCGCAAGGTCTCTAACATCCACCAGCTCTGTGATGTTGTCATAGAGGAGTGGAAGTGGACTCCAGTGGCAACCTGTGAAGCTCTGGTGAACTCCATGCCCAAGAGGGTTAAGGCAGTGCTGGAAAATAATGGTGGCCACACAAAATATTAACACGTTGTGCCCAATTTGGACATTTTCTCATAGGGGTGTACTCACTTTTGTTGCCAGCGGTTTAGACATTATTGTCTGTGTTTTCTGTTTTTTTCACATTTGTGAAATACTGTATGTATATTTATTTAAAAAATAGTGTTTGTTCATGAGCGGAGGGCAGCTTTTTGGCCAGTGTTCTGCTTTAAAAGCTAGTTGCCTTGATGTCATGTTGATCCAGTAGCTTAATTAATGTTCTAAGACACCGGCCTAGAACACATATGCAGATGAAGAATCATGACTTCACTCTTTAATCTTTGTGTTTGTTCAATGACACAGAAAGCCAGAGATGGGCAGGCTATTAGTATATCATAGATTGCAGCCTCCATATTTCTCTTAGAACAGATTTCCTTTAAAGGAAAGCTATTCATTTACAATTTCATTAAAATAAAAAGCTATCCCGCAGGTCACAGCCTGTTGTTAATGACGGATCAGTGCATCCTGGTCATTCACCATTTCCCTTACACACATAGCAGAGTTGCAGGGTTGCAAAGTAAGATGTAGGGATTTTAGAGAAAACGCTTTTATGTACATGAATGCTCCCACCCACAATTATTCTCCTGCGTTTCCTAGCACACTTCTCAGCCATGATTGCCATTTTTCTCAAGCTTTTGCATTTAAATGACTGTTGGTTCAATTTGCACAACAATGGCGCAGAGATGGGAAACAAATCCAAGCTGAACAGTTAGTAGGCCAAGAATCTGGATACCATGGTAACCTTGGGAACACAAAGTTGTGTTGTAAAAGACAGAGAGCATGTTAATGGGATCACTACAAAAAAAATCAAACAATACTTTACTTCATTCAACAACTCTATTTCTTTCTGTTTTGCTAATTTGCTCTAAATAAGTTAAGCATGGAGGAAATATTATAAATAGTGCTATCTTAGCTTTATCAAACAATGTCTTCCTTTTAGTGTCTTATACCAGCTACTTATAGCATTGCTTTTGAATACAGGCCAGTAATAATGATGTATGGAAAGAGCTGTGACATTTTAAAGGGCATGCCCCCTAAAGCTGGATCAATAGTTTTCAGCGCTGGTATCTTGGTATCTTGCTGATTCTTCGGGGAATTAAGTCTCAGTGTCAATGTGAAGGTTACATTTAAGTGGCAGTTTTTGTATCAGGGTAAGAGCTAAGTATTAGGGGTTCAGTTTAAGAGTTAAAGGAGAAGAAGGGCCAAAGCTCTTTGGGATACACTTAGTTCTGCACTCCTTTGACCCAGATTCAGCCAACAGCAGGTTAAAGTCCGCTGTTGGCTGATGTCACTCAGCCAGTCCAGGCTCTTGGGGGATCCCAATTTTAATGTCAGGATCCTCCCAGATGCCTGAGAGTCAGCTGGCTCAGCCTCTCAGCACGCCATTCACGCCTGAGCATAGCATCTTTGAGCATTTTACTGATGTTTTTAAGCACAATTTTGGTGCTTTTTTTGTGCGATTGGCGCTTTTTTTATAAAGCGTTTTTTAAGCTTTGGCATTTTTTTTATTAGCCAATAGAGAAAATTTGCATCTGTTGCGTCATTTGTCGTTAATTTTTTCAGATTTTTAGCTTTTTCTTCAGCTTTTATTTCATTTTTTATTATTCATTATTTTTTTTTATTTTTTTTGTTAGGGTAAGGGGTTAGAGTTAGGATTAGAAGTTGGGTTTAGGTTTAGGATTAGGGATTAGGGTTATTTAGTTTGTTAGGGTTAGGGTGTTAATACTACTGCTACTACTACTACTACTACAAATAATAATAATAATATTAATAATAAATCAATAAATAAATGTAAGGTAAATAAACAAATAAAAATAATCATAAATAATAAATACAATACATGAACACTATGTAATAATAAATACATATTTAACCCCTAACCCTTAAACAAATAATAATAAATATTAATAATAATAAAATAATAATAAATAACTATACATCTTTACACAAAATAAATACATTTATTATTATTATTATTATACTTTTTTTTGTTTGGGTGTTTATGTATTATTATTTTATGATGATTATTGTTATTATTATTATCATTATTATTAACAATAATAATTTGTTTATTTTTTTTTTTTTTTAAGGTTAGGGATTAATTATTATTTATTTATGTATTATTACATATTATTTATTTATTTTATTTATTATTTATTTATGGTGATTTTTATTTATTTGTGTATTTATTTTACATTTATTTATTAATATATTATTACTTTTAAAAAAAAATAATTTTACATTTGAGCAGAAAATCACGTAAAAACGCATGACAAAATACGCAAATGCACACAAAAACGCATAAATGGCCTGTTTCTATTCATTTCTATGGGAACAAAACCGCACCACAAATACACAAATCTGCCCGATTTGAGCTACAAAAAAAGCCCAAGAATTTTTTTGAGCTTCAGAAGTTTGGCTTTAAGTGATGGAGTGGAGATGTGAACCATCTCTATAGATTTTTTTCCTCCTCCAGCGTTTTGGAGCTTTGAGCTTCAAGCTACAAAACACTGAGGTGTGAATAGGGCCTGAGAGGATGAGCTAGCTGCTCCTGACCCCTTTACAGTTCGGGGCTTCAGAGAGCATTGAAGGGGAAGAGCAGAGAGCTGGTCACTTAAAGTCACTGGCTCTCAGCTCACTGAAAACTGAGAACTGAGCAATCAGAGGTCTTTGATCACTCAGTTCTTGGTGTAGGTGAGTATGTATGTTTGTTAGTATCTGTCACTTGGCTTATTCAGGGCAAAGTGCCACGTTCTCTTGAAAGCCATCCCCCTCATCCACTGATACTCACACATTATGTTGCACCAGTGTTGACTTAAAGGCTAAGTTTACCTTTTTTTTTTTCTAAATCTCAGCTCCCCTATGTACAAATATTATACCATTAATGTAGCTCTTTTTCAAAAAAGAAAATGCTTTCTATTTGTCCTAGACCAGGCACTCACCCCCCAGTGTCCTGGTGAAAACACCTACATTAGCTGTTCTGAATTTGGTATTCAGGAATGGAAGAACCAGTAGAAGGAAGTAGCTGATCAGCTGACCTTATTAACACACGCCCTGCAACTGCCCCCTTTTCTCCAAGAGATCGCTCCCACCCACCTCTGCAGGTAATGCATTTCCAATGCAATCAGGGATCACCATTCTCAGATTTTATATTGTATGGTCACCTTTATATACCTAAAATAAACTAGTTGCGCTTTCGGTGTAGAGCTGCATGATTCTGGATAAAATGAGAATCACGTTTTTTTTTTTGCTTAGAATAAAGATCACGATTCTGAAGAATGTTTTTATTGTAAAGATTTACAATCCCTGAACATTATGGTAGCAATAACATAAGACATAATACTCTTTGCTTCAATCAGATTTATAGAAATGTATTGAGAAATAATTTAATGTGTAAAGAAATTAAAAAATGACCATTAAGTTATATTAAGGTCTTTATCTTTAGTACTCCCGGATACCAATTACCGATACCTACCGCAACTTTTTGGTTTATACTTTAGCTGTCAGCAATTGTACAAAGCATTGAAAAGTTATTTTACAAATGAAATAAATTAATTTTTTTAATGTTGCACTTTTTTCAATGTGAAACGTGTAAATTTATGTTAAAAGTGTAAAAATAGTAATGAACAAAGCAAACAAAAAAAAGTTTTAATTATTAATGGTTTATAAAATAGAAGTTGCTTTCGAATGACTTCATTTGCAGACTGAAGTTCATCCCTTTGATCTGTAAATGAACAGAAAGATACAATGTTTCTTTGTATCTCACTTTCAGCGCTGAACAATGTTGTCGCTAAACATTGCCAGTTGTTTTTTTTTTTTGGACAGCTGTGAGAAGGAAACTGCTCTGCACTTGTTACATCAATCGTGGAAATGCTGGATTAAGATCATGTGGGGAGGGGGGTTGAACCGAGATCGCAATCTTTTAAAGATTAATTGTGCAGCTCTATTTTGGTGCCATTAATTGTTAATTTTGCTGTGTGAAGAAACAAGCAACAAATGCAGCAAAATGCAAAGTAAAAAAATGTGCAAACCACAACACACCAAGCCATGAGCTACTTTGCCACGTGTAGGGCAGCCCATTGCCCTATGCGAGTTATGGGAAAAATGAGCCAGAAAATGTGCATTCCCGCTGCGCTAGATGTAAAGGGGCCTGAAAGTGAAATTGTTGTGTTTCCATAAGAACAATGAGGCTCCATTCACATCTGTGCGCTTCAGAATGCATGGCAAACTGTACAGAAAACGCCCGCTTTGCCATGCATTTCGGGAAACATGCTGCAAATGCGTGTCATGCTTGTGTTGTCATTAAATGTTAATGGGACCTCAAATGTGGATTGCAGGGATGTGTTTACCGTATGGCAAATGCGCTGCAAACGCACCAAAAAGCGCAATAAAAAATGCACCACAGTCCACTCTAAAGAAAGCTCAGGAGACACGTATAGGGCAACCCAGTGAATGAGCTGCCTTATGCGTGATGAACAGAAACGCTCCAAAACACCAGAAAGAAATATGTGTGGGAAATTGAGTTCCTGCTACATGGAGATGTGAATGGGACCTGACAGCGGAGTGTCTCCATCCACTCCCTTCTATGTACTTGTATAAAGATGGCCATACACTATGCAGTCTGATTTTATAATCTCCGTAGAATTTCCTTTAGATTTACCAAAAATATGGAATAGGATGACCCACCGGATCAATCCATTCAATCCAATCAAATCAGCAGGCCCTACACTACATAGCCGATAGTAAATCTAAAGGGGATTGAACAATCATTGTACAGAAAGTGGGTAGAAATAAAACAAGAGGTGGTATAGTAATGAGGGAGGCATGGTCCAGAGTGGTGAACACATCCTGTCATGCCCTGTTCTGTGATGCAGCAAGCCAGTGCACGTTGGGATTTGATTTACAGGAAGTGATGCAAGCAGAAAACATTTTTTTAAAAACAGATTAAACTTTCGGGTTCAAGTGTCACAACAAACTATATAATTACATAAAGTCCTACAATAAAAGTGGGTTCCACCACCAATGCGATGTTGCAATACAAATGAATAAAACGTACATCTGGTGAGTTTCACCGCCACTTCAATGATGCAGTTAAATAACCAATATACAATCAAATGAAGTTCAAATAAGTGAAACTTTTATAATTAGGTGAGTTCCAACACCACTCCAATGATGCGATTAAATCCACCCACGTGAAATATGTCTGTAACGTTGTGTGAGCTCTACCACCACTAAAACATGCAGCCTTTTAATAGACCCCAAATTAAAAGTGGTCTAAATAGCGCTCTGCAATGGGGGTCTTACACCCCAAAGATGGCAACCACAGGGAACACCAGTAAGGCGGGCTTGATGGCATCAGCATGGGTCCCACTGACGCGTTTCATCCAATAAGATGTTTTCAAGGGGAAAACTTTAAAGCTGCTATAGATGAGGTAAGTGAGAGATGAGCACATTGGGATGGCTTGGCCAGAAATTACATTAGAAAACACTTCTATTTTATTATGAAAATTGACATTTTCCCAGAAAAGGTAAACTTAGCCTTCAAGGCAGCACATTCATTTTACAAAAAACAGACCTGCAGCATTTGTAGCTACACAGGGCACCACAAGACAAGGTAGTGGGTTACCATACATTGTAGTCTGCTGCAACACAGGGGCATTGGCCAGATATTCTGGGCTGACATTTAAAGTGAATGGCATAGCATTGCACCAATGTACATTACGTATGCTACTATGTTTTGAAGTATGGTGAATGGACCCTTAGGGTACGGGCATCACTCCCTGCACCAGGAGCTCTGTGTTTTAAATTACCAATAATAATATCAATGTACTGCAAAATGAATGTATCAACCTAAAAGTGTTATTCCAGATGGGACTGTACACTGGTAGGATGAACCAAATATTATTCACTTTAGTGGGAATTTCTTCTGGACTGTGGCCCTCATTCTGTTCCCCCTTCCCTGAGGTATCCCTCCCTCTGCTGCATTCCTCACGATGTCAATTAAATGATTGAATGAAATTCCTTGCATTTGCCATGAGAAGTAGAAGGAACTGGGAATTTACAGATATCATCTGGAAATCGATGAGATTGGAGAAATTGATTCAGCTTGTCACCAAAAATTGTTATCGGTGCTTTAAATGATCCAAAAGACAAGTAATTGCAGTATCACAAAAATGAGTAATCAGTAAACATGAGTCCGTGTCTAGGGACTATCATCAGGAGTATGGGGGCTTCTTTGATTGCAAGCTACCAACACACTTATTAATTTGAATTATTTAGATTATTATTTAATTATTTAGATTATTTGAATTGTCTAATCAAATGGGTCACATGTAATGTTAGCACACATCGTGCGCTTCACGCTTTGGTTCCCTAGGGCAAGAAAAATGTTAGTGGGATCAACAAGTGAAAGTAAATGAGAAAAAAAAGCAGTGAAAAATGAAAACAAATGCAGACACCACATTTAGTGACCGGTAGGCCGCAATGGGAATCTGAGATCAGGGGTACAGCCCATACAAGTGTAGGGGGCCTGAGCGACCCGAGGGGCCAATCAGTATTAAGTCCCAAAGCAAATATTTATTTTATAGCAGCTCACCAATTCTTAGATGTGATGGCAGCATTAGTTTTCTTTTTTAGGTTTTCTTTCTTTTATTTTCATCTGGTGATCCTGCTAACAAGTCTATTGTTTTTTTAAAAGAACAAGCTGTGTTGGAGATAATCCATTTAACACCAGCAGAGGTGCTTACAATGATCGTTACCATTTATTCACCTTCATCCCAAAAGAAAAAAACATGTTTGCTGTAACTGATTATAAAGCGTGAGCTGGAGTTTGGCTTCATTTGTTTAGTTTACCTAAATCTGCTAGTCCATCTAACACTCCCCCCCCCTGCCCCTCAGACTGCTGTCCAAAGGTGTCTCTGCTGCTCCTTCATCCAGAGTGGAGACACTCTAATACAGGTGTGTTACTGACCAGATCACCATGGGAAAACAGAAAATAAAAAGCCTAAAAAAAAATAAATGAATGCAGCCACCACATCTAAGTATTGGTAAGCTGTAAATTGTATTCCTCTCCACTCACAGTGGATTCGGTGGGATGGCCAGTGGGTGGACCCTGGGGAATGTTGGTGTTCAGGCCCGGGGGGCCCAGTCCTAAAGCTGTGTAAGGGGCCCCAAAATTTCTGATGGCTGCCCTGTCTGTGATCAATGCAGTAAAAATGTAGTTCATTATTTAAAAAAACAATTACTTTAATTCATTTTCACTTATTTTTCTTTCATTGCTGACAGATTTCCCCACAGATTCCATTTTCTCCTATGAAAATACAAATTTCTTGGAGTTCAGTGGGGGACCCAGGATTTCAGAACCAGTTGGGTTATACTGCCACCTAAAGGAGGATTTGGACACTAGCAAACAAAACAGATTGTGGGCCAGCCCAGTACAAACCCCTCCTACTCTGTGGAAAAGCAGAACCAAAACCATGAACATAAATACAGGGGGAATGTGTGTCTCTCAATGAACTCCACACACATTTTATAATAAGTACAAAAATTACATTTTCTTTTTAGTTCATTTTAGTTCAGTTTTTAGTTCAGGAATTCAGAGACTGTAAGAACGTCCAGAAGCAGTGCTGAGGGTGGTGGGCAATAGCAACAGAACATTAACAGGTCCACAAAAACAAAAGAACTGGGGTCTACTTGCAGCTCAAAGAGCCGAGCCACCTAAAAGACCTTACACCTGAAGATGGCATCAGATTAAGCCTGAACATCCACTTGGTGAAAACTTGTAGAACATGTGAACAGAAGGCCAGGTGGCAGCCTTGAAAATCTGAGAAATGGTTGTCTGATGCCAGAAAGCCCATGAAGTGCTCACAGATCTATTAGAGTCCACCTTGACAGGAAAGGGTAGAACCCAACCCAAGCCAGATTGGGATAACACTTTATATTTGTTACATGATTGCAATACGATGCAATCCACTGCAGTGCATTTTTTAAAAAGTGGTGCATGCACAATCCAGTTCAATTTCAGCCCATTCAAATGAATGGACTAAAAAAAGCACTCCGCACTAAATCACACAGGGATGCGGACTGCGTTCCTGTGCAATTCAGGTGTGAGCAGGTTCTAAGACCAAAAGCTTGAATAAGGGTTTGTCTAAACCAATGAGGAATGGTGGAGTGCAAACAGGGACCATCAGGTATAAAAGAGGGGGTCAGTCTTCCTAATAGAAGCAATGTAATGTTGCACAACACAAACTACATCCAGGCAATGCTTATGCCTGATAGAGAGCGATGGAAGACCAAGGGTGCAACTCCAGGCCTGAGGTGACAGGCACCTCAGGGGGTACACTGCAAGCAGCACCGGAACTCTTAAGGGGAGCCATTCAGTACAGCTGGACTGTCACCCATGAGTCAAGAACCAGGCATGATGTACTGCAAGGAGGAACACAACTTAGCTCAGGTCACAAGGCTAGGAATTAGATACTCATGAACCCGGCTGCTGGGTAGGTGACCAGGTCACTGACGAGCAGCAGAGGCAAACCGAGGAGAGTTCCATATGTCATTTGCAATCAGAAGCAGAAGCACAAAGGTGCTTAAATGGATATACTCTAAATACCAGCAATGACATAGAAAATGGTTAAGCAATAGAAAGCAATAGAAAAAAGGTGCTGCAATGCAATAAGGTAAACAGTAGAAGAAATATACTGCAGTAGAAGAAATATACTGCAAAATGGATAAACAGTAGGAGAAATAAACTGTAACTGGGCAAACATCCCTCCTAAACCCTATATCAGGGCAATCCTAACTAGGGGATGTTATACTATTACAATAGTTTAGCAGTCATTGTATACTACCCTATTTATTCTGCTTGCCAGCTCGTTGGGGCCCAACCATTATGGTGGTGTGCTCAGGATAGTGTCCCTTTAAGAACTGATGCAGGCACTGACACTATTTCTTGCAGACAAATCTGTCCCTCGTTTATCAAAGTTTTGTGCAGGGTTGGCCAGCAGCCTCTCACTAAATCTGTGTTACCAGGAGATCCCCTTCTGCTTACTGGGCAAAGTATAACTGAGTCAGTGTCCTCAGCGCCCAGTTTCTCAATTTGACAACAGGCTGAACCAGCATCCAGGGTGTCCTCCAATGTTCCAGAATGGCTGCCACTGTGTCTCTTTCTCTCAGGTGCAGCAGCCTGCTCGCAGCCTCAGTTCCTCTGAAATCGTTACTTTTTCCTAGCTTCAGCCTGGAAAACTTACAAAGTTCCACCTACTCTTCATTCCAGTGTCTCTGGGACCTAAAGTCTTTCCTCTTATGCCGCGTACACACGAGCGGACTTTACGGCAGACTTTGCCCGGCGGACTTTTTGACGGACTTTATGACAGACTTTCTGAATGAACGGACTTGCCTACACACAATCCACCAAAGTCCGTCCAATTCGTACGTGATGACGTACGACCGGACTAAAACAAGGAAGTTCATAGCCAGTAGCCAATAGCTGCCCTAACGTGGCTTTTTGTCCGTCGAACTAGCATACAGACGAGCGGACTCGATTTCGATGGATTGATTTAAAACAAAGTCGGCTGGAGCCCACACACGATCGAATTGTCTGACGAAATCCAGTCCGCCGGGCAAAGTCTGCCGTAAAGTCCGCTCGTGTGTACGCGGCATTAGAGTCTCAAGCCAACTCAGTCTGTAGAAACTACACCTTTCACAATCCTCCACCTTCTATCCAGAATCTCTAGTTGTCTACATCCTCAGTGTGCCCCATAGTGGCTGGAGGACAGGCTTAGTACTGGCTGTTCAATGTGCTGTAATAGCAGCCCCTCCTGCAGCGTTGCCTGTAAACTGTCTGTTACTGATCAGTCACAAAGATTATCCCTTAAAAACATGAGCAAGAGCATCATTGTAAGCAGTAAACTGGCAGTCAGGTCCATGATGTTACTCCCCACCTGGCAGTTCTGCAGACCGGGCTACACATACAATGGTGCATAGGACAGTAAAGTCTGTGTTTCCTATCCACAGTAATATATCCAGATGAAAGATTTCAATGCCATTGTTTACTTGCTGCAAAAGGATTTATTCCTTGATTATTTTTTTATGTTAGTATGTATGAGAAAAAGTCATGCATCAGCTAAAATTTAATGAATCTGGCAACCTGGAATATGGAAAAAAGTAGCCTGGAACTAATACTGTCCATCTGAGAAATGACAAGATCATCACTGAACTCACTGAACATTTCAGTGAAGAGCACATCATTAATAGGATTAAAAGAACTGGTCTACACCTTCACAGGTTCTTTAACTGGAATTCCCAGAACACATGACACTTTGAAGCACTGTACCCACTGTATATATTTCAACAATTATGTCTCAATGTTAAACAGTTTACCCTGCAGGCAATATAATTTAAATAAGTAGAATGTTTGTTAAGAGATCAGTTGACCAAAACCTAATATGTTAGTAAAAAGGTATGCTGTATCACCAATTGGTTCCTTATATCTTGTATGCTCTCCCTCTGTGTTATCTTTCAGGAGGTCCCGGAGCAGAGGACTGCAGGGGATCGGCGCAGGGACAGCATGACATGTGCGGACTGCACAGTCTCGCTGTCTCACGCTGTTTTCCCCTTTAAGGAAAAGGGGGAGTGGCTGAAGCAGGGCAGGATGTGCAGGAGAAGATTAGGTGGAAGAAGTGGGAAGTGACGTCAGTGGAAGAGCGACGGGGAAAAAAATTTCCCACCCACCCTCCCTTGTATGCTTATGTTAAAAAGGAGACTATGGAGTCAGCTTTGGCAGTGGCTTGGGTCTGTGAGGAGGAGGAGATTTATGTTATGGTGATTTTACATGGTTGGTACCCATATGTAATATGGGCTTTGTTATGTACCTTCCGGTTACGAGGTGTTAACCAGGAAGGGGTAAAAGTTAGGTCACGGGGGAAGGTTGTTTACTGTCTCACAGCCTGGGGTTTGCGACTGGAGACCAAAAAGTTTTTTACGAAGTTTTTGCAGTGACCTGTGGGTGGGTTCCCCTCCAAGACCCTAATAAGTATTGAGAAAGTTTATTATTAAAAATTATTTAAAAGTTATTTAAAATGTTATTTATTTATTTTATATTTTGTTAATAAAAGGCCGCAAGGCCATTTACTCCAGAACCTTGTCACGTCTTTTGTGGGGAGTACTGGAGGGGTTTTGAGTATGTCTAAGGGGGTGGTTAAGAGGACTGGGGGTTTAAGTCCTTCACAGGTCATGCTCTGTTCTTGTCCATCTTGAGGTGTTCCCACTATTTCCTTACAATTATAATCCCCAAATCCAGCCTCCCTTTCCCCTTTGTCACCCCAATCCCCTTGGAACACATTGTAGCCTTTATATATTTATTGCTTTATCTTGTGTACAAATCTTTATTCCATGGGTCTTCAGTTCACTCATTTGAAATCCTTCTCCAGCTGTGGGATTGTTCTGAATGCTGCAGAGCATCGTGCCGCATTAAGGCATTGTACCTTTCTCTGCAGAATTCTCCTATGAGCTCAGGGTGGCTTGATGATGCAATCCCTAGGGGTTGGCCTAAGACGCCTTGGACTCAAAGAGGTCAATTCACTAAGAGTTAAATAAATGCAGTAAAATACCACATGCTGTAACAGTTGTGCAAGTGTTCAATTCATTAAGAATGGGGGGGGGCGGGATCTGAACTCCCCCTTCTTAAAGGGGGCTTCCAGATTCCGATAAGCCCTCTGCCCACAGACCCCCTTAATCACCCGCCAGGGTTGTGGGGATGAGGCCCTTGTCCCCTTCATCATGCAGACAAGGTGTCATGTTGAGGGCATGTGGCCTGGTATGGTTCAGAAGGGGGTGCTCACTCGCCCCCCTCTTCCTGACCTGCCGGGGTGCATGCTCAGATAAGAGTCTGGTATGAATTTTGA
The DNA here is from genome assembly GCA_037952925.1 of Lithobates clamitans. Taxonomy (NCBI): domain Eukaryota; kingdom Metazoa; phylum Chordata; class Amphibia; order Anura; family Ranidae; genus Lithobates; species Lithobates clamitans. The sequence goes on from JBBGZY010000342.1 coordinate 1,802,982, forward strand.
GGGGGGCCCCCATGTAGTATTATTTTTGGCAGCGTGTCCCTGGAGCTGATGCGCGCATGCCCGGCGTGACAGAGCGAGAACCGGGATCTGTGTGTGTAAACACACAAATCCTGGTTCTGTCAGGGGAGAGGAGACAGATTGTGTGTTCCTACTAAGTAGGAACAACGATCTCTCCCCTCCTCTAGTCAGCCACATTCCCCCCACAGTTAGAACACACATAGGGAACACAGTTAACCCCTTGATCGCCCCCTAGTGTTAAGCCCTTCCCTGCCAGTGCCATTTATACAGTAATCTGTGGCTATTTTTAGCTCTGATCGCTGTATAAATGTCACTGGTCCCAAAAATATGTGTCAAAAGTGTCTGATCTGTCCGTCACAATGTTGCAGTCCCGATAAAAATCGCAGATCACCACTATTACTAGTAAAAAAATTAAATAATAAAAATGCCATAAATCTATCCCCTATTTTGTAGACGCTATAAATTTTGCGCAAACCAATCAATATACGCTTATTGTGATTTTTTTTTACCAAAAATATTTAGAAGAATACATATTGGCCTAAACTGATGAAGAAATTCGTTTTTTAATAATTTTTGGGGATATTTATTATAGCAAAAAGTACAAAATATTGTGTTTATTTCAAAATTGTTGCTCTTTCTTTGTTTATAGCGCAAAAAATAAAAACCGCAGAGGTGATCAAATACCACTAAAAGAAAGCTCTATTTGTGGGGAAAAAAGGAAATAAATTTTATTTAGGTACAACATCGCATGACTGCTCAATTGTCAGTTAAAGAGACGCAGTGCCGTATCACTAAAAATGGCCTGGTCAGGAAGGGGGCAAATCCTTCTGGGACTGAAGTGGTTAAACAATATGTACCGGTAATTTTTTTTGCTGTAAATACTGCATAATCATTTTTTTTTTCCATAAACTGGACTTAAATTTACCGCATGGGATAATTTATGATGTGCCACTCACAAAATGAGTCACATAACCATGTTATTGCATGTGGTAAACATTAGTGAGTTGACCCCATCGACTGTGGGTTGAATGAGTTGATTTGGTGAGTTTATGAGGGTAAATGCCGCAGAGGAGGTAAGTATTGCTACAAGAACTGCATTTTAAAAGTGATGGGCATTTATGTTTTTATTTTTAAAATGCACTTGAATTGGGCTTTACAAAAGTGAAAAAGAGCAAAGTTTGTACTACAATAGTCCATAAGAGCAATGAGAAACCATTATATTATTTAATCCTTTACAATCTACCAAATACTGAAATATCCCCTTTTGGTGGATTGGCCTTTTCATATAAGGTGTATATAACTGTGCCTGGAAAAAATCTGTGGTCAAGGTCACATTTCATAAAGGTGCCTTACAAGGCCACGTAATTGAAGTGTGCTTTTGGTGAATGGAGCATGGGTTAATACCTTACAAGCCTAGGTTTTCAGAACCTTGACAGGGAGACATCACTCTATTCACCTAAAGAATTTTACTGTATTATACAACATCCTCTGTTAGTTCAACTTTGATGAATAAATGAGAACTTTATTGAAAGTTTCTATCGCTCAATCAGACTTTTCTGAAGTTTAGGTTAATATAAATATTACTTTAGGCATTCACTAATACACAAAGAATTTCTGATCCTTGGGCAGGAGATAATCATGGCAGCTATTTCTGATCTTGAGGTATCTGATGTATGACAGCCATTCCTGACTCCGGGGCTTCTAGTCATCCACAGAGTTGTACCAAGTTGGAATGATCATACAGTCTAACGAGGATGGAACAGGACATTTGTCTTTTAAATCTGATAGTTTCACTCTACATTGAAAGGAAGCACTAGACAATTTGAAATGTCTTATATACTGGGACTGATAACTTAAACAGTGGAAAACAAAATATTAGCATTTGAGCACAAGAACGGGTGCTGTAATTTTGAGACATGTTTCTGAATTTTTGGGACTTTTTTATGTTTTTCTCCTTTTCTTAAAAAGGAGTGTGCTGATGTAGTTTCTTAAAAAGGAATGTGGTGATGCAGTTAATTTTGTGTATAACACAAATTCCTTAACCATGACACACAGACGTTGGATAAGAGCAAATAGCTGTTAGAAGCTCAAGCCTTAGAAGTTCCCAAATAGGATAAAACTTGTCTTCAAATGGCCAGTTACTCTGTGTTTCACCAATTTATCTCAAATAAAGAGACACAGTTCCTAGTTATTTAGAAAAAGGCTAAATGTTTCTGTATGCTGGCCATACTGTATATATATATATATATATATATATATATATATATATATATATATATATATATATATATATATATACACACACATACACACACACGTTTTTGGCCATTTGAGATTCTCCTATGATAATATTTATATGTACTGCTGTTCAACCATTTATAAGTAATGATAATTTGCATAAGTAAATTAAAAATTGCCTTTCTAAAGCCTCGTACAAATGATAAGAATATCTAAAGAATATGTGCCAGTCTGTTTTTTTGCATGCTTGTCTCATATCGAAAACCAATAGGTTACTATAGTTACAAAAATTCTCATACGACAAAATACAACTTCGGAAGTGATGTAATGTGTTGTATTGTATTGCAATGTATTCTTTCATTTCTGGGCATGCGTAGTTTTGGTCTTCTGATTTTTTTGGGAGGAATACTCTTCTGATGAAATGAAAATCGTTCATTCTAGTATCTCACAAGAAATGTTTTTATATTTGTCCCTTCGGTTAATTTTGCATGAACTGTTGTGATTGGCTCTCAAAAGCTGTGAATTACTGATCACATTATAGTACGATCGCTTTGAAAGTGGTATTTTTCATCCTATTTTCTCATTGTGTGTACTAAGCTTAAAAAACTGTACCCACACTGCTTGGATTGGTCCCAATGTCTCTGTACTTGTATGTGCTATCAGACCCCATGTAAGCACATGTCTGGGTTATTTTCCTATGCTTCCTTTATCTCATCTTTCCCCTTCTGTCTACATATAACTCAGGAAATAAACTGATCCCCTCGTCTCTAAATTTCACACTAAGACCGCCGTTTTTCAGGCGCTTTAGCGCTAAAAATAGCGCCTGTAAAGCGCCTGGAAAAATGCATCATCTGCAATCCCAGTGTGAAAGCCCGAGTGCTTTCACACTGGAGCGTTGCGCTGGCAGGACGTCAAAAAAAGTCCTGCAAGCAGCTTCTTTGTATACACCGCTCCTAAAGCACCCCTGCCCACTGAAATCAATGGGCAGTGCTGCCGCAGCGCCTGCAAAGCGACTCGGCAGCAGTGCTTTGCAGGCACTTTTAACCCTTTATTTCGGCCACTAGCGAGGGGTTAAGGGCGCCCCGCTAGTGACCGAAAAGCATCTCTAAAACGACAGTAAAGTGCCGCTAAAACTAGTCTGGCTTTACAGCCAACGCCCCGCGCTGGCAGTGTGAAAGGGCTCTCAGGGTTATTTCCACATTCACTTTTTTGGTTTTGCACTCTACTGCCATTTGATATGACTTTTCTTTAATATCTATGGAGGTTGATGATGATCCACTGAATGAGAAACATCCAGATTTTAGACTCTCTTACAAAGCAAGTAATACTTAAGGTGGAATTAAACTGTATCTGATCATCACAAACCAAAAATGCTAATTAATTTTTAATATTCATTAATTTTGCTTTGTGCATATACTGTACGTATATGTCTTACTGAGTCTAAAGCCTCGTACACACGATCGGATTGTTGGCCAACAGAGCGTCAGACTTTTGTCCGAAGGGCGTGTGCCAGGAACTTGTCTTGCATACGGCACACAATTGTCGGCCAAGAAACGTGAACGTAGTGACGTACTACGTGGAATTTCAGCTCTTGAGCGCCACCCTTTGGGCACCTTCTGCTAATGTCGTGTTTGGTGAGCATTGATTCCAAGCATGCGTGTTTGTACTTTGGACTTTTGTGTGACGGACTTGTGCACAGACGATACGAAAATCTGACAACAGATCATTGTGCGGCCGAAAATTTACTAGCCTGCCATCCAACTCTTGTTGGCCGAAAGTTGGACAATAATTGTCTGAAGGAGCATACTAACGATCAGATTTTAGGCAAACAGTCTGTCAACATACAACTCCCTGCCGAAAATCCGATCATGTGTACGAGGCTTTAGGAAAGGATGTTAATGCTGTATTCCTCAATGAAAATTCTAAAAGAGAAGTTAGTTGTACATCTGGTAATTTCTTCTTCTAAAGCCAAACCTTTACCCTAATATCTTCAGCTGTGATACAGTTGTGTTCAGCTATATATGTATACATTATATCCATAGCAGCTTTATTTAAACTATCCTGAATTTTTATTTTTACTTTTACTTTTTTAAAAACTTGCATTTGCAGAGTTCTTCCACACACTTGACAGCTGCGTATAATGACCTTAAGAGACCCATTTGCTTTCATGTCAAACCATCTGTTCTCTATAACAGCACAAACACTGTTCCGTGAAGAAAAATGCTTACCTTTCTACCACATCCTCTCCATTCCAGCACGTCGAACCATCCCTCACTGCCAGATCCCCATCACAAAGACGCTCTGCAAGGGTGGTGTAGAATGTCCTTGATGGCTTTATGTACTTCGTAAATTCACTGTAATAAATACAAGATATGATGGGTTGCAAATCTTAAAGGGGAATTCCAACTACAATATGTTGCTTTTCTCTGAAAATGCCCAAACAACTATTTTGTATTCTATATGGTGTTAAAGTGTACAGTATGCAGAGCCCAAACTTACTGAAGTTTTGAATGAAGTGGGGAATATAAGCACCGTGAGCCACATATATAATGTGAGCACTCCTGTGAGCCACATATGTAATATAAGTATGGGCCACATACAGTATGTATTGTGAGGCCCATGAGCTACATATGTAATAAAAGCACCATGAGTCACATATATTATGAGCACTTTGAGCCACATATGTAATGTAAGTACTGTGAGTCACATACAGTATGTAATATAAACATTGTAATCCACATTGGGAATACAAGCACTGCAAGCTTCATAAGAAATATGAGTACTGTGAGCCGCATACGTAATATAAACACTCTGAGCCATAGATGTATTGTAAGCACACTGAGCTTATACTGTAATAATATGAGATACATAGGTTATATAAGTATTATTTTTTAGATTGTAAGCTCTAATAACGAGCAGGGCACTCCGATTCCTCTTGTACCAAATTGTAATGTAACTGTAATGTCTGCCCTCATGTTGTAAAGCGCTGCGGAAACTGTTGGCGCTATATAAAACCTGTATAATAATAATAATAATATTATGGTCCACATTGGTAATATAAGCTCTGTAAGCTACATGTGTTACATAGTTTTTAAGATTGAAAAAAAGACACATGTCCATCCAGTTTAACCTATCACTGTGTGTTTGATGTTTATAGCCCTGTATGAGAATTGTTTGAGGTGGAGGAACTTGACTGGCCTACACAGAGTCCTGACCTCAACCCGATAGAACACCTTTAGGATGAATTAGAGCGGAGACTGCGAGTCAGGCCTTCTCGTCCACATCAATGCCTGACCTCACAAATGCGCTTCTGGAAGAACGGTCAAACATTCCCATAGACACACTCCTAAATCTTGTGGACATCCTTCCCAGAAGAGTTGAAGCTGTTATAGGTGCAAAGGGTGGGCCAACTCAATATTGAACACTACGGACTAAGACTGGGATGCCATTAAAGTTCATGTGCGTGTAAAGGCAGGTGTCCCAGTACTTTTGGTAACATAGTATATGTAATATAAGCACTGCAAGTCACATATGAAATGCAGGCACTGTAAGCTCCCTGGCATTCATTTTCATTACTGTCCTGTGAACCTTTTCGCAATACTGAGTACAAATAACACTCAGATGGCTTTTTTTGAAAATATGAACCTGTACATCAGAAAGAAATTATTAACATATGTTGATATCACATTGCTGGATCGGAACCCACATAGGAAGACAGCAGCCAAACATAATGTTATTATCCAGCAGGTGGCTGAGGAGCACAAACATTCCAAGGCGGTCAACTAACAGGACATGCAAAGTCTGAGAGCAAACAGCCAGCCGGTGATTTTATCTTACCGAGAGATTCTTTTCAAGCTGTTAGGCTTGTCATTCTTCGAAGCTTTCAGAGGCAGAGAGCTGGAGGGTTCAGGGTGTAGCAGATAGCCCCCCAAATAAGAAGAGGTGGAAGAAAACATGCAAAGAGTTGGAGAAAGAAAAAAGAAAATTACTCAAGAAATAGTCAGTTCTTTAAAGGTGCATGCAGTAGCAATAGCAAACAAGCCAAAAATGGAAGAGGAAGATGCAAACTGTGCAAGGATGCTCAGGGATTTAAAAATAATTTTCATTTACAGAAAAAGTTGAAAATGGAATCTTGAACCTTATACTGGACTAAAAATCAAAATGTAGGGGTAGGAAGGCATTTGGAAAGGCTTATTAGTATACACCTTTCCATTAGTATAAACCAGTGGTTCTCAACCTTTCTAATGCTGTGACCCCTTGATAAAATTTCCCAAGTTGTGGGGACACCCAACAGTAAAATTATTTTCGTACCATGGGTTGTCAGCACCCAAGGCAAGACAAGTAATTTGCACCCCTAATCCATAGACATTTAGCTCTCCCTGAGTACCTTCCACTCGTACAGTATTAAAACCCCTTATGGTACGTTTTAGAATATACCACTCTCTTTTCCTTTTATCTCTCTCTATGCTAATTTCTTGTCCCCCCCCCATCCCTCTCTCTAGCCGTCTTTCTTGTTCTCTTATTATTTCTCTCCCTTTTTCTTTGTTCCTCCCCTTCTTTTCCTCTCTCTTCCATGTATTCTGTATTTTTATTCCTTCTCTTACCCCTTGGTGGGGGGAACGGGAGGAGTGGCAGTGCTGATGGGGAGTTGGGATGAGTGGCAGTGCTGGTGGGCGGGTGGGTTGGGTGGGTTGTGGGATCAGTGGCAGTGCTGGGGAGAGTTCTGATCAGCCAACTTAGGTGCTCTTGATTAAGGTCATCTACTGATCTGAGAACTGTAGTGGGGACTTTTAATAGCAATTATAATCACAGGTAGTGTTACTCACTGTCTACAACTTTGTGGTGTCTCGTAGCAGTGACACCTATGCTGAAATCAGGAGATGGGGTCTCCCTCCAGCCCCTCTCACTTCACATTCCTCACCAATCTGCTAACCTCTAGTCTCTGTTCCCCAGCCATGCCGTGAACTGAATGGGCGGCTGCGAAGAGGCTGAGTGGGCGGCCGCGGGCTCCAGGAACAGCCCAACTAGGCAGTCACAGGCTCCAGGGACAGCCCTGCTGGGATTCCGCAAAAAGGCTGAGAGAGCAGCGTAGGCTTCAGGAATAGCCCAGGATTTGGTGACCCCTGGCGAATCGTCATTTGACCCCCGAGGGGGTCCCAACCCTCAGGTTGAGAACCACTGGTATAAACCGTAGTATAAAAATTAGCATACAGCTATCTGTCTATCATAACACAAAGTTCTGAAGCACTCCACTGATGGATCGTGTGACTGAACGCTATGGCTGCCCAGAATTAGGATGCTGGTGAGTTTTATCAAAGTGAATGAAGACTCTTCTGAGATCAGCACCCACAAAGCAGAGATACTGCCGACCATGGCAGCTAATACAGGATTTAGGTCATGTGTTTTGGCAGACAGGTAAGAATATGCTTATTCTAATGCCAATACACACCTTTCCTAGCAAGCAAGATCAGATCATTATCTCAGGACTCCCTCCATCTGTATACATTGTTATTTAATAGAAGGGCAAAAATGTACCTGTGGGGGAAAAAGTTTGATTAAACATTTTCCTATCCCTCATCTGCTGCATTGCAGGCCATGATGTCACAATCCTTCCAGTGAGATTTCTGGGGAACAATGAACACCCCAAATCTTGCAAGAAGACACCCCAGCCAATGCAGGGGCAGCTTCTCACCATATTTGGAATCCCAATTGTTTGTTTTTAGCTTTTTGCCAGAATTATTATTGCCTAGAGTGACAGGTGGGAGATGGGGGCAAGTAATGGTGATTATACATGCTGAAGGTACCCTGATCTAATCAGTTGATCTTGCTTTCTAGTGCAAGGTCTGCTTTCATTGTCTGAAGTGGTTTTGTACTTTACTAGATATGGCTATACAAAACATAGGTCCTACACAGCAGAAAGGTTTTCCTAACATATATTGATATCTTGATCAAATGAGACCCACCTAAGGTGTGTTGGGCATAAAAGGGAGCTTCAGGCAAAGCAGAAAATCCATCAGTAATCAGTTACAGATATAGATGCTTACCCATGTTTAGGTTTTGACTTTATAAACAATGTTCACCAGAAAAGCTAATCAGCCACATGAAATGTTTGTCTATTGTAACCCCAAAGATAAGCATTTGACAAAAGAATAGATGTACAACAGTTAGGGTTGCCACCTGTCCAGGATTCACCTGGACAGTCCAGGTTTTGAATCACGTGTCCGGGTTTCAGATCGCCTTAAACCCAGACACATAATTTCAGACCGGACTGTGGCTTCCCAAGTAACCGAGTACCACAACTGAGGAGTGCATAATCGCCAGGGTTGCCAACCATCCAGGGAGCTGGCTGCAGTGGTCTAAGCCTCTCTTACATTGTCCAGAGCCAGTACAGTTGTCAAACCCCTCCACAACCCCTCCTGCACATGGACGGAAGAGGAGAGATGGCTCAATCTGCTCCTCCTTCTCCCACCCCTACGCCTCTGTGTCTACCAACACACACTCCAATCCCTGGTGTGCTGTGCCTTAGAAAAGGGAGGTGTGGGGGTGGGAAATTTGAAGCGCAGCATCCAGCAGGAACATGATGGATGAATGGTGCCAATACCTGAGCCTCCATCCTCGAGTGAGTGAGCTGACCATCCACTATCTGTGACTGAAGTCTCCCCCCCTCCCTCGCTTCTCTCTCCTGCATCTGAGCAAGTGAGTACACTAAGGTAAGGGAGACTCAGATGTAAAGGGTGCTCTGCAGACTCTGATGTAAGGGGGACTTTGAGAACTCTAATTTAGGGGGAATTCTAGGAACTCTGATGCAAGTAAGGGCTTTGATAAGCAGAAACCCCTTTAACAAAAAAAAAATGCTGTGCGCTGCTACGTGTTCGGGTTTGGCTTGAAGGTGGCAACCCTAACATCAAAATACTATGAATATTCCCATGCTATGATGCTATGATGTGCTTAAATACATTTAAACTAAATAAAATTTTGACTGCTGCAAGAAAAAAGTGTATACTCATTTAAGAATTAGTGTGAGAAGTTCCTGTGCTCAGCAAAATATATAGAATCATAAAAAATAATCTACAATATCTACCATATAATCAACAACATCTGTTATAACAAATGACAAAACATTGCAATACAAGATCATAAGGTGCTGTGATTCTTCAATATCGCAATGATTCCTTTAAAGTGTCACCCCGGCATCCGTGCAGAAAAAGTTCTTTATAAGGTGCAATCCGTGTAATAATATATGACAAAAGTGATGAAATCCTGCATTCTGGAACGCAAACCGCGGATTGCACAGCGTTTTATATGCTTGTCTTGACAGACTAACATGTGAGTAGATATTACTTTATAATAAAGCCTTTTTAAACAATATCACACCATGTATGCTCTATTTCCTATCCTATGAGTACGTTTAACTGTTCAACTACTGGGGCCAAGTGGAAGAGGAAAAGACATATCTTCAAAAGATATATTTCACCAGTACAGGCGATGTTTACATGGATAACTGGTGAGTGAGGGCACAAGAGGAAGGGGAGCACAGCACTTTCATCAATTTTGTAATATATTATTGCACAGATTGCATCTTATAAAGAACTTTTCCTGCATGGATGACACTTTAACCACTTGCCGACCGGCTCATGCCGATATACATCGGCAAAGTGGCACAGGTGCGCAAAACAATGTACCCTTACGCCGCTTCGTCATTACAGTGCACGCACGTGCCCGCGGGTCCCGCAGACTCGATGTCCGCCGGTGACCCGCGATCGTGACACGGAAAGGCAGAACAGGGAGATGTAAACAAAGCATTTCCCTGTTCTGTCTAGCAACATGACAGGGATCTACTGCTCCAAGTGATCGGGAGCAGTGATCTCTGTCATGTTCTAGTGAGCCCACCCCCCTACAGTTAAAACGACCCCTTGATTGCCCCTTAGTATTTAACCCTTTCCCTGCCAGTGACATTTACACAGTAATCAAAAGTGTCCGATCTGTCCGCCGCAATGTCGCAGTGACGATAGAAATCGCAGATCGCTGCCATTACTAATAAAAAAATAATAATAATAAAAATGCCATAAATCTGTCCCCTATTTTGTAGACGCGATAACTTTTGTGCAAACCATTCAAAAAATATGTGGAAGAATACATATCAGCCTAAACTGAGGAAGAAATTAGTTTTTTTTATATTTTTTGGGGGATATTTATTATAGCAAAAACTAAAAAATATTGCTTTTCTTTCTTCAAAATGTTCGCTCTTTTTTTGTTTATAGCACAAAAAAATAAAAACCGCAGAGGTGATCAAATACCACCAAAGGAAATCTCTTTTTGTGGGGGAAAAAAGGGCATAAATTTTGTTAGGGTACAATGTCGTACAACCGCACAATTGTCAGTTAAACAACGCAGTGCCGTATCGCAAAAAAGGGCTTGGTCAGGAAGTGGGTGAATCCTTCCGGGGCTGAAGTGGTTAAAGGAGTCATCGCGATATTGAAGAATCACAGCACCTTATGAACCTTTATTGAAAGGTTTCATCATTTGTTCTAACATATGTTGTTGATTATTTGGTAGACATTGTAGATAGTTTTTTATGATTCTATATATTTTACTGAGCACAGACAGCACAGGAACTTCTCACACCAGCTCTAACAACAGTATATGTCAAGGACCGCAGTGCATTGGTCCAGGATATCTAGTAGTAGTTAGTCACATTCAACTGGACTTGTTCTGTAATGCTAAAGATGCGTCATAGCTTGTGCAAGCCATTTCTTAATTTTTAATGTGTTTCAGGAAAATACACCAGTATTTATATCCAAGCAATTAGCACCAAAACCTTGATCCAATCCCCACAGAAAGGCAAGAACAGAATGGGAGGTCTGGAAATTGTGGAACCACTCTGTTCTAGTTACAGCCCCATCACTGATGTCAGTTAATCCCTCAATTTACATGCAGGGGTTTGTGCAACTAGAATAGGGTGGTTCTACAATTTTCACACCTTCCATCCTTTTCTTGCAAAATAACATAATTTGTGCACAAAAAGAAAGCATAATATCTTACTAAATACAAAATATGACTATATATCAACTTTTTGAATTGTGTACATTTGCAAACTAAAATCGTTATAAATATTGTGTCCCTTAAATTATCTTTATTTTCTAATGGTAGCACTTTAAATAAACATTAATGACAGCGAATGGGTTAAATACCTATATGTTTTTTCTAGTGCTGTGCATGGGTGAGGACACATTTCCTCTACTGTGACATCAGAAGTATAAGTAGACACCTAATGATTGAGATCAGCAACAGAGTCTTCTCTCCACCCAGCTCTAATTACCTGGACCCTGAGCCGATGCCCAATGCTCCTATGCATCTGGAGGAGGTCATTGAGATACAGTCATGCCATTAACATTTTTCTCCATGGCAGTCAAGTGGTTAACCCAAATACAAGGTATTGGAAGCTCAGGTTTGAAAAAAAGCAATACCAAGTGAACATAAGCGGATATTATGTATGTTTTCTTTTAAGCCTGCAACCTAAGGCAAGGAAGGAATATCAGGGAAAGTAAATTCCACTGGTGCCAGGAGGATAACCGTGTAGTACCTTCTTAACTGTGCAAGAGAATAACGTTTTGTTCCAGAAGGCAGCACAGCAGTTGGATCTTGTTCGTTCGTCTTCTTCTCGGGCATCTGTTTGACTGGACTCTCTTGTAGCTCACCACACACTTTCTCTACCTGCAAGTCAAAGCATATCATTTGATAAAATGTGTACAAAAACACTTGCACAGTATTTACTTTTTTTAAATCTATCTGGCACACACTGCAGCTGTACTATAAGTCAGAAAGTATAGATTCAAGTATACCTTTGACTATAATTGTGTGGTGAGGAGCAGCGTGGTGCGGCGGCAGTAATTACTTGGAAGCCATATGCAATAACAGAACGGTATTTTAGTAAAAGTCCAAACACAACTACCCGGCGAGAAGACAGCCCAACCAGGAGCACTCACAGGATGTTGTGGAGAAGAGGGTAGCAGCAGGTCTTGAATAGCACCTGTCTCGAGGGATTGAATGTAACCTGGCAGGTCTGTGCCTAAATGACTACTACTTTTCACAAACCTCTCCTTACCCCTTATACTGTCCCAGTCAGACGGGTGACCTGTCCATACACTACCCACATGCGGAAAGCACACCAAGCCTAGGAGCCAGGGCCCTAAATAGGCTCTGCCTGACCCAAGATCGCTGCCAGAGTCACATGGGGTGGCAGCATCCAATCGGATAGCTTCCCCAGTGACCCAGGAAAGCTATAAAGGAACAATATCCCTCTTGACTTTGGTGAAGTCGAGCGCCACCTGCAGTGGAGAAAATAGACTACACCTGCCTACAAATGTGTACCTTAATATCTTTGAAACAGAAACCCCACTTTTAGCAGCCTCACTTGTATGAGGCTGCCCCAATGTTGACACCTTGGTACACTTGCATTGTAATAAAAGGAGCAGGCAGTAATCAAATGATGAACAGGGGTGCTCTCACTGTCAGGCTAGCTAACAATGAATAATGATCAGCTTAATACAATCCATACCTCCCAACTTTTTGAGATGGGAATGAGGGACACCTATCAGCAAAAGTATGCAGGCATAGGACACACCCCTTGTCACACCCCCTTAAAGGAAAATTGTACAAAAAAAACAAGATTGGTTAAACCCACAAGTGCTTTTTTACCACTACTATTCCTTTATATTGGCTTTTGGAATTTACAAATGCAGCAATTTAGAAATCAGTGAAAGGTTTAGCGCTGGAAAACACTTTTTGATAGATATAAAGTGCATTTTATATACATTTATATAGATCAGACCAAAATGAGGGACAAATGAGGAGGAATGAGGGACAGAGGGACATTGCTCCAAATCAGGGACAGTCCCTCGAAATCAGGGACAGTTGGGAGCTATGACAACCCTTTCTAACAATGACATTCAATACAGGGGACACATTTTACTAGTGATATGAAAGAGCTTGACTATTTCATTCCAGCTGTCATGCTGTGCCAAAATGCCTTGTGCTACAGGAAGATACCCCTCACTGACATACATTATTTATCCACTAACATTAGTCTATGTAACCTGGACTGTAGCTGATAACTGCTGTGGAACTTTTTCCTTTGTTGCTGCTGTATTATCCTTCTGCAGTGTGGATAGGGTTGAGCTGAATATTCGTTAATGCAGAAGTGCAGCAGCCATCTTTAAGCAGACCAGTCTTGTAATACTTGTCTATGGAGTGTCTCCAGTGCAGGGAGTAGCCATCTTGGCTGGGTCTAGAGGACAGTGATTAGCCGATGCAACAGTGCAAGGGGACAGTGAACTAGACTGCCGGAGAAAAGAGAGCTCTGTTGTGCCACAAGCCTGAAGACTGCAAGGAGAAAGCCACAGTGGGGACCATGTGCTACTGCACAACCCTTATCAACATGCACTCACAGGATGTCTTCTGTGCAGGCTCAGTGTACTATGTATATTTCTGATTCTACTATACTACCATAACCTAGGCCCTAGGCAAAGCTGTGAAGACAAGAGGAACAAACGATCATATCTGACTCTGACATACTAAAAAAACATGATCATTTGTTAAAGCATGTAAAAATGTAAGGGCCCCCTGATTCCTCCTGTATTTAATTATATTGTAATTGTACTGTCTGCCTTCATGTTATAAAGCACTGCGAAAACTGTTGGCGCTATATAAATCCTGTATTATAATGATAATAATGTAATGCACAGCCATAACACAGACATAACATATATAGTCACAATTGCTTGTTGGTTGGCTGTTTTCTGTGCCAATATATTGCCTGTAAATTTAAACAATTAACTGGTTGTTGCCTGTGTACTGTAACCGATTACTTGTTTGGGGCCAGTATATTGTCAGGCTTGGCTTTTTTTCTTATGTATTGTGAAGTCAATGTGGTTTATAGGACTATATTAAACTATTATAATTTATTATTTATAAATAAAGATTATAAAAATATAAAATATTATAATTTAGTCCCCTGTAGGCCTGTCACTATCAAAAGAAGCTGTTATTAAATTTATGTTTTGCCACGGAGCACTAGATGCACTCCTTTTAAACCCTTAAATTGTATTTTATTTGACACACTGTTATTATCCCCACGTTTCTCAGTGCTGCTGCTATTAAAACTTAGAATTTTTGTTTTTTAGGCAACAGGATTATGTATAAAACATTCAGATAACAAATCTTCACTGACACAATTTTTTATGCCTATCCTTGGTATTCATTTGACGATTACTACTGAAAATAACTTTGACACATTGAGGAGCATTCATGTTAAAGTGTATGTTACCACAACATTTCATAATCCTGATAGGTGTATCTTGTACCATGTACTTGTATTAAAAAATATCTTGTTCTCTTTGTATTTTTTCCTTTGTGTGAAATACCTGGTGATCTTGCCAGTTCCCATGCTTTTCTATTACAAACTGCCCATGCTAGGCTAGGCATAGAAACATATCCATTCCAGCATGGTCAGTTTTCTGTTGGGAGCACAGCCTGCCTGCTTCCGAAGGTCAAGACTTCTGCTGCCACACCCCCTAGACAGTTCTTCACTGGGAAGATTAGTGTATTGCTCTTTCTCTGCCTCCTGTTAACGCGCTACCTCGCAGTCTCCACCCCCACCTCTCCAAACCTATTATGGAGCTGAGAACAGAAGGAATATGATCACTTAAAAAAAAACAAAAAAAACCCAAGATATTTATATATTTTTTTATATGTATTGTAGCAGGGCGTACCAGTGAGAGACCCGGGAAAAGTCCTGTTTGGGGTTTATACATCTCCCAAGCTCCTCTCATACACATTCAGGGATCTCTGATCCACGATTTGGTTCAGGTCTTGGTCCTTTCCCCTAGATGAACTTAAACTCACCTGAGACAGACAGTCAGTGCTCTCGGCCTGGGAAACACAGACAACACTGGTCTGTGAGAGCAAAAGGTTGGTAAAAAGCTGTTAAGCGGTATCTGTGGAAGCTGAGAAGCTGTAGGCTTGCTCAGCCTGGTAGTTAGGACCTGTATATATTGTATAGTTAGTGCCGAGACACGGCTAGGTTTTGTTTTGTTATTTTTGTTCCTATTTTGTCTTGTGGAACACTGTACAGCACCTGTATATAGACTTGTATATAACACAAATAAACACTGCACTGTTTGTCACTACCTCACTGGATTTGGTATCTGTGCCTGAAAGACTGCTCATCCCAGGGAGCTTTGTACCTGCTACCTGTCCCCCAGGTTACACATGGTGGAGGCTGCGACCAGCTGTAGTAAGTTACTGCTTAAAGGGCCAGTAACTAGAGTGACTAAACATGCAGAAAATCCTCAAACAATTGGTGTTATCCAACACTGCACAACAGCAAGCCGTCTGCTGACTCAGAACCTACGTTGGTGCTGACCTTAATATGAACAAGGAAAACTTTTTTTTTTAGGAATAGAGTGACATTTTCAGAGTTAACTAGTACGACTTCAAGGGTTTAGCGATATTGTTACTGAACCTGGAGTCCGTGTCAAGCTCAAACCATAATGATTCCTGAAGCTAGAAGAAAGGACATCAGTAATGAAGTTAAAAGGATGTTGGAGCTAGATGTTATTGAGGAATCCAATAGTGACTGGTCTAGCCCCATCGTGTTAGTCCCCAAACCGGATGGTACTTGGAGGTTTTGTAACGACTTCAAAAAGATTAATGCAGTGACAAAGTTTGACACGTACCCATGGCTTTTTTTCAGCGGGAATGCGGGGAAACGCAGTTCCGGTATCTTCAGCACTGAATGTATGTAATGGCAAGGGTGCTGGATTGTGTTACAGTGTCTATTGATGCTGGCTGCTGGGGATCTATTATTATTGGAGGTGCTATTTTTTTGCAGGGGTTTATTGTTGCTGGGGAGGTCTATTGTTGCTGCTGGGGGACCTATTGTGACCAGAAGCAATCTATTTTTGCAGGGGGAGGTCTGTTGTTGCTGGCGGGGGATCTATTGTTGCTGGGGGGGTCAGTTGTTGTTGAGGGGATTTACTGTTGAGGGAGCAGTCTATTGTAGCTGGCTGCTGGAGGGTATATTGATGCCGGAGGGGGGTATTTTTTGCAGGTGGTCCATTGTTGCTAGGGGGGGGAGAAGGGGTCTATTGGGGGGGGAGGGGATCTGTTGTTGCTGCCGGGGGTCTATTGTTCCTGGAGGGGGGTATTTTTTGCAGGTGGTCCATTGTTGCTGGGGGGGGGGGAGAAGGGGTTTATTGGTGGCTGCAGGGTATCTTTTTTATACTGCTTTTCTTGTTATCATTAACAAATTTTATACAAATTACCACACCTGGACTGGACCAATGGATATTGGCAAATACCCCTGACTGGTAGCACCAAAGAGAAGACTGCGTTTGTAACCTTGGAGGGGTCGTTTCAGTACAAAAAAAATGCCTTTTGGGTTGCAAAATGCCCCCACAACATTTCAGAGGGCCATAGACAGGACCCTAAGATGTCACCGACAGTATGCAGCAACCTATCTGGACGATATAGTGGTACATAGCACTGATTGGGAGTCTCACTTGCCCCGTGTCTAGGCTGTCCTTGATACCCTCTTAAAAGAAGGTTTTACTGCAAATCCCAAAAAATGTGCCATTGAATTAGACTTTAGAGGAAGGCAAGTATTTGGGCTACACTATTGGCCGTGGAGTCAGTAAACCTCAGTTGAACAAAGTAGAAGCCATCCAACAGTGGCCCCGTCCTGCGAACAAGAAGCAGGTCAGAGCCTTTCTGGAGATTGCAGGGTATTATAGAAGGTTTATCCCGAACTTTGCAACTATAGCTGTCCCACTGACAGACCTTACAAAAGGGAAAGACTCGGTAATGGTGAAATGGTTCCTATTTGCAGAGGAGTCTTTCCAAGTCCTGAAGAAGGCTCTTTGTGCACAGCCAGTGCTGTACTCCCCTGGTTTCTCCAAAGATTTTTTGGTTCAGACGGAAGCGCCTGATGTAGGTGTCGGGGCAGTATTGTCACAGGTACACAACTGGGGAAGAACACCCTGTGGTGTACCTGAGCAGAAAGCTCAATGAACATGAGAAAGAGTATGCAGTCATTGAAAAGGAATGTTTAGCCATAAAGTGGGCCTTGGATGCGCTAAGGTGCTATCTGTTAGGGCGCCAGATTGATTTAAAAACTGACCATGCTCCCCTGAAATGGATGGCTCAAAAGAAGGAGACTTATAGACGGGTGAACCGGTGGCTTTTGGCTCTACAGAATTATTCTTTCACAGTAAAACACAGGCCAGGTGTTAAGATGGGGAATGTAGATGCCCTATCCCGTGTTCACTCCTGTTGGGCCACAGGTGTTCCAACCCAGGGGTTGAAACAAGGGGGGGATATGTAGCAGAGGGTCCCAAAGAGAGACAGGAAAAGTCCTGGTCGGGGTTTATACATCTCCCAGGCTCCTCTCATACACATTCAGAGATCTCAGATCCACAATCCAGTTTGGATCTTGGTCCTTTCCCCCAGTCTAATTTAAACTCACCTGAGACAGACAGCCAGTGCTCTCGGCCTGGGAAACATAGACAACACTGGTCTGTGAGAGCAAAAGGTTGGTAAAAAGCTGTTAAGCGGTATCTGTGGAAGCTGACAAGCTGTAGGCTTGCTCAGCCTGGTAGTTAGGACCTGTATATATTGTATAGTTAGTGCCGAGACACGGCTAGGTTTTGTTTTGCTATTTTTGTTACTATTTGTTTTATGGAACACTGTACAGCACCTGTATATAGGACTTGTATATAACACAAATAAACACTGCACTGTTTGTCACTACCTCACTGAATTTGGTATCTGTGCCTGAAAGACTGCTCATCCCAGGGAGCTTTGTACCTGCTACCTGTCCCCAGGTTACAGTATATATACACAAACGTCTTAACTTTCTATTTTGAACTCAAGGGGTTACAGCATTTTACAAGGTGAAGGTTCACATATACTTTAAAAAATAATCTGCCCCAGGTGTCAATTACTCTAAGTATGTCACTGGTGCACCAAGTGCTATACTTACACTTTACAGTAAAGCCCAATTACAGAAGCCTGAACTGGCAATAAGCTTAATTTACCAAATTGAGCCCCCTGTAAATTGCTGAACTGTCCTTTTTAAAAGAATGTTGATAAACACTATTCACATTTAAGTTTGAAAAATATGTGGCTACTTCAGTATAATGGGGCTTTCTCTTTCAGTATAATGGGCCTCTCACCAGTGTAAGTAAAGGACTATTTTTCCACTAATTACTACTGGCAACAACCCTTCACTGACTACCAATGTAAGGAGGCCAATTTTAACTGACTACCAATGTAAGGAACACTTTTCCACTGACTACCAAATTGAGGGATATTTCTCCACTAACCACCAATGTAAGTGGGCACTTCTGTGGCAACCATAATGTGAAGGGAGGGACTTCTCTGCTGACAATCAATATAAGGGGACATTTCTTCCCAACCATCAATGTAGCAGGTGAGTACACTTATCACAAATGTAAGGAAGCCTTTCTCCACTTACCACCAATGTAATTAGGTACAGCCGCACTGTTCATCAAAGGAAATGTATAGGGGTACTTCTCAACTTATCACTGCTCATGTGAGGAACACAATTTAGGGGACACAATCAATATAAGGGGACATTTCTCCCTAACCATCAATGTAGCAGGGCAGTACACTTATCACAAATGTAAGGAAGCCTTTCTCCACTTACCACCATGTAATTAGGTACAGTAGTTAGGATAAGGGCAGGCAAAGAAAAGTCAGAAGACTTATCTCCATAAATGTTTTGGGTCAATAAAACAAATAAATAAATTTGCATGGTGGCCAGGCAATACGCATTTTCAGGAGGAGCTGTCAGCATTGGCAGACACTGTGTTTCTGTTAAGGTAGGTTTACTTTCACTTTTGACGTGTCTCAGATTGGTAGTACCATAAACTGAAAAATATATACAATTTGTTAAATAAACCGAGCATTGTAGATACAAGAAGTACTAACTTAGAACTAATCTATTCCGCACCCATTATATATAATACAATAAGACCTTTCCTACATTCCTACTTCCTAATGTTATTCTTTTTTGTAAAATAAGCAGTTCTAATGAACAGACCATGAAGTTTGATGGCACAGAATGACCTACGAGCTTTCCAGTACAACAATTAGCTGGTTCCTGGAATGATCATCATTTTTCACAGCCATCCACGACTCCATTGATGGATTAGTACACAAGATCACATTGTTCTGGGTGAAACTAAGGCATGCAGCAGTGAGCACAAAGCAAGCCACAATTCACCACTGATGGTACATTGGCTTCTTTTCTTGTTTTTTTATTAGCCAATAGAGATGGTGATGAGACACACAATGAAAACAAATTTTTATATGCATAGCTTCAGCATATGTAAATCATTTTATTTTCACATAAATACTTCAATGCAACACAAAGTAAAAGTATGCAAGTGTAATTTCTTCAATTACTTGCTTTACTGTTTGTAAAAGTATAGGTATTAAAAAAGATATTATTGAAAAGGAAAAATATCCATCTACTGTATATAATAGCTTTTAATAGCTTTTAGGGCTCATGCACACTGGATCTCAAAGAAGCTCAAAGAAGCTGCTCTAATTTTTTTCTGCCTGGAAGCTCCCGTCCATGTTAGTCAATGTGTCCATGCAAACTACGACGTTTTCAGGAGTTTACAGGCATATGAGCTTACAGGCAGAAAAAAACCCCACTAAACTCGCATTTTTGAGAGGCAGTTTCGAGCAGAAAAAGCATAAAGAAGCATGAAAAAGCTTAAAAAAGTGTGAAAACGCACAAAAAAAAAATTTGAACAATTATCTGAGGAGAGGGTTTGTGAAAAAAAGCGCTTATGCTCAAAAAAACACAATAAAAATGTGTGCTAGATTACAAAAAAGCATAAGCTTTTTCCAGCTTTTAGGCAGAGAAATAAAAGCTCAAATGCCTTTAAAAGTAGCTTTTTTTTTAAAGTTGCAGTGTACATGAGCCCTAGAGAGGTAGTAGAGTCCACTTTGTGTTTTTTACCTACAGGTAAGCTTATAATAAAGATTACCTGTAGGTAAAATGCATATACCATAAATGTGCACCGTTTAGAGAGATATTTGCTCTTTTGGAGCCGGTGACGCCACACGCGCTCTGAAGAAATGGCATACCCATGCCATTCCTTCAGGGTGTTGTGCCATGATTCATGCCACACACGTGCAGGAGTGATGTCATCGCAGCTCGGCCAAGCTGCCGGAACCCGCAAACCCAGAAGGAAAACCGGGTGAAGATGGAAGCTCTGTCAGTGGTAACAGCGCACCGCTGAAGGGCTTCGTTCTAAGCTAAGTATTTCATAATGTGCTAGTATGTGATACATACTAGCACATTATGCCCTTGCCTTGCAGGGGATTTTTTTTTTTTTAATGCTGTGGTTTACCACCGCTTGAAGAATCCCAATGACATATTGTATATACAATATACATACATACAGTCATGTGAAAAAATAACTGAAAACATGCAAATTGTTGATTTTTTTGACATTTTTGAAAACATTAGATCTTGATTCAAGATCTGAAGTGCCTACAGATAAATGTGATAAACCTGAGTTAATGACTAATAAAACTATCACATGTATTTATTTTCATAATCTATTATCAAAATCTAATCATCTTTAATAGAACCTTAAACGTGGTATTGCCACGACTGTGGCACGACAAATCGCAGCAAACCACATCGCATAAAGCTTGTTGCCCAAAAGCTCATGCTCCTTTGGCACCCAAACCAAATTATTTGAAATCAATCATTCGACTGTAAGAAAAATGATCTACAAGTAATGTAGAGTTCAAACAACGTTCAGCAAATTCAGCCCAAGAAATCACCCCTTGATGTTAAAAGAAGTCTCCAAGAACCCCAAAATGTAATCACAGGGTGTTTAGGTAACCCTTGTAACAGTTGGGATCAAGACGCATGCATCTGCAATCAGAATGAGATTTCAACAATTTCATATTTTCTGTATGAGAGATGTGTTAAGAAAAAGCCTTTGCTGTAAACATTATAGCAAGACTACAGTTTGTCATTAAATGATTAGGCAAACACCAGACCTTCTGGATCAATGTTTTGAAGACTAATCAATTAAAGATAGGGTTGTTTTGTCACAGTAACAGTAGACATGTTTGTTATAAACTGAAAATACAGTATCAGAAGAACAACCTCATAACTATGAAGTATAGTGCTGAAAATGCTATGGTTTTGAGTTGATTTGCTGCTTTAAGTCCTGGGCCACTTGAATCATTAAGATGTCTTAAACCAAAAAAAACAAAACTTTCCTCCTCCCCAACCCTTCTCCACTATGAAAATATATCTCTCTATTTTGTTTGTTTGCATTTTTTTTCAATAAAAAGGTTTCAGTCAAGCTCTCCATTCTTGTCAATTGCCTAGGCGAATGACATGCACTGTTCTCCCTGTGCAATCTGGGATAGTGCCCCAGGAGGCATAGTCCTTAATTCACAAAAGGAGGAGGGGGCATGCCTAGTTGCACATTGGGAGGCCATCCAGCTGAGCCCGGAAGAGCCAACAGCTTCCTCCTGATGAAGTCACACAAAAACATGGCGGAACGAGACCTGAGTGGTAGCGGCAGAGAAGAGGATCTCAGCATGTGAGGCTATCTGTCCAAAAGTTGAATATGAATCGGAAATGAGCCATTCAAAGTGATAATGATCTGAAGCAAGCTATCAAAACCTACCAAGGGATGGTTTGAAAAAAGACTTAGAGGGCTATGGACTGCCTTAGAGAAAGCGCAAATTTGGTTCTCATTGAAATTTTCCACAAAGAATTAGATACTCACTGTTCATGCAGTCAAAACAACAAACATCAACTTTTCAGGACAAACAAATTTGCATTTAGCAATGTTGTCCCTCAAGGCCATATATATATTTTTTCTGGGGGGGGTTCAGCCTAGGAGATGCAGAGGAAAAAAAGTAGGCAGCACACTAAGCACGCTATGGCAAAATGCCCTAACAGTGTGTGAAGCCTAAATCACATTGCACAGGGCACAGGGGTCATAAGTGCATAACACAGAATGCAAAGGTCAGGAGTGCCTATCACACACAACGAGCTGTTGTAGATGACCATTCTGATGTCAGATCCCATTGAGAATTGATAAGCTACGTCAATACTGCCCTCTTCAGACCTTGGAATCTTGGCATATAAACATCAACAAAACAAAAGGGCACAAAGGCCTTGTGCATTACCAAAAATAATTGCATTAATGAAAGAAAACCAATGAGTACATACTCACAAAAGCCAAAGGCTAAAACAGAGAGCAGGGGTCAGGAGTGTGTAAAGTACACAGTACCGAGGTCAGGGATGCGTAACACGCAGAGTGCAGGGATCAGTGGTAAGAAACATACAGAGCACAGAGGTCGGGAGTGCAGATCTCACAGAGCTCAAGGGTCAGGTGTGCACAAGGCATAGGAAGCAGGAGACAGGAGTGTATAACATTTGCAGTGTAGAGGTTAGGAGTGTGTAACACAAAGTGCCTCCTTCACTTTGAACTGACAAGCTGCAGGAGTGACTCCTGCTTTAGATCCCCGGACCACTGTCAGCTGGATTTGGGCATCTTTATTCCTACCGCCCAGGCATCAGAAGTGAAGCGGTGCTATTTTTAACGCCACTTTACCGTAGTTTTAGAGGCGTTATTCAGCCACTAGCCGGCCAGTCTTAACCCCCGCTAGTGGCCGAAAAAGCGGTCAAAACTGCCCGCAAAACACTGCTGCAGTGGCGCTTTGCCGGCGGTACGGCGGTACGGCGGCGGTACGGCGGTGCTGCCCATTGACTTCAATGGGCAGGGGCGCTATAGGAGCGGTGTATTTACCGCTCCTAAAGCGCTGCAAAGAAGCTGCTTGCAGGACTTTTTGTGATACCCTGCCAGCGCAGCGCCCCAGTGTGAAAGCACTCTGGCTTTCACACTGGGTTTGCAGCTGAGGCTTCTTTCAGGCGCTTTACAGGCACTATTGTTAGCGCTAAAGCGCCTGAAATACACCTCCAGTATGAAAGGGGTCTTAACCTCAGCATTTCAAGAATATCATACAGCCTTGTAATATTCACCACCACCCCAACTAACTTCCCTTCTGGTTGCCTACCTAATCTGCAGGATGAGGTCCATCAAACGCCCCCCTTTGTCTCAGTCTGCCAGTAATGCTCTGTCTGCACTCATTAACTCACTTGAAATCCAAAACACTACATCCTCCCTATTTTCAGGTAAAAGTCTGGGGTTTATCCATGATTATAATGCTAACTCGCCACAGACACCCTTTCTTAGAGAAACAAACATCATACTGAAGCATAAAAACCAAAAGAACTGCACCCAATGTTCTAGTTATCACTTATTAGTGTTGATCTAAAGATCTATGCCAAAGTTATCCAAGCTAACACACATACCATTCCTAATTCATACAGAACATGTATGGCATAGTCCCTAAGAGAGGCACAGGATAGTACCATATGGGCCCATACCCATATTAATTATGCTGCTAAATAAAACATCACCTTTGCCCTCTCTCTATAAATGCTAAAGACAAATTGCCTTGATTGGGGATTTTACTTGATTAAACTATGGCCATCTATTCCCTAACTGCAGCAGTCCACAATAATGGATCAAAATTCAATCCAATATTAATTTGCAATGGCACAGGTCAGGCCTGCCCACCCTTGCTCTATATACTAGAACAATCTGGGCTATAAAAGGTATATTAATAGGCAAACAACACCCAAAAATGGGCCTCTATATGGATCTATATCCTCTACTTCTCAAACCCTTGACATCTGTCTCCCCAAAGGCGACAGACAACATCTTTCAGACAACTTCCCCTTTAAATGGGCTTTAAAGTGATCAAGAACCTAAGAGTGCAGATCCCAGCAGACCTCACCCACATTTATGAGCTTAACAACCCAAACTGGGACCTTTCTCCACATATGGTGGTCCTGTCCACTGACTCAAACTTTCTGGTCTTACATCTAATACGCATGAAACAGTTATAGGCTCCAAATGTCTCCAACATTCAAATTTCCCCTGTCCTAGGATTACGAAGCTTTTCCTCCATAAATACAGTATAGTGAGAGAGTGTTGTGCACAGGACACTGGACAACATTGAATTTCTGTCAGCATCAGCAGGTTTACTTTTTGAATTTATTAAACAGATATTGTTAAAAAAACTTTTAATGGTATATTTCATAGATATTCATGTTCATTGTTAGGACTTCTTTATACTTTTAACTGTATGTAAACCCTAACAATAAGCTTCTTACATTAGCTCTAGGGATGAGCTCAACCCCCCCCCCCCGGTTCGGTACGTACCAGATCATGCGAACAGGCAAAAAATGTATGCGAACACCATTAAAGTCTATGGGACACGAACATAAAAAATCAAAAGTGGTAATTTTAAAGGCTTTAAGGCAAGTTATTGCCATAAAAAGTGTATGGGGACCCGCGCACCTGCTAGAGCTGCACGGCAGGGGACACGATGCGCGTGGCCAGTGGCCGCAAAGTGCCCGCTGGCCACGCGCGAGCACGAGAGCCAGAACGGGAATGTGTGTGTGTAAACACACAAATCCCCATTCTGTCAGGAGAGGAGAGACAGATCGTCTGTTACTACTAAGTAGGAACAGTGATCTGGATCCTCCTCTAGTAGGTCACATCCCCATACAGTTAGAAACACCTAGCAGGGAACACATTAACCCCTTGATCGCCCCCTAGTGTTAACTCCTTCCCTACCAGTGACATTTACACAGTAATCAGTGCATTTTTATAGCACTGATAGCTATATAAATGTCAGTGCTCCCAAAAATGTGCCAAAAGTGTCTGATCTGTCCACCGCAGTCCTGCTAAAAATTGAAGATAGCTGGCATGACTAGTAAAAAAATGAAAAAGAATAAAAATGCCATAAATCTATCCCCTATTTTGTAGACGCTATAACTTTTGTGCAAACCAATCAATACGCTTATTGCAATTTTTTTTACTACAAATATGTAGAAGAATATATAATCGGCCTAAACTGATGAAAAAACTTCTTTTTTTACCTTTTTTTGGATATTTATTATAGCAAATAGTATAAAATATTGGTTTTTTTTTCAAAATTGTCGCCTTTTTTTGTTTATAGCGCGAAAAATTAAAACCGCAGAGGTGATCAAATACCACCAAAAGAAAGCTCTATTTGTGGGAAAAAAAGGACATCAATTTTGTTTTTGTACAGCATCGCACGACTGCGCTCAGTTAAAATGAGGCAGTGCCATATCGCAAAAAATGGCCTGGTCATTAAGGGGGAAATTCTTCTGGTCCTTAAGTCGTTAAACTTGCTCGCGGCTGTAATGGTTTATTGCTGGGTCCCGGCAATATAGATAAAAATTAAGGGAAAAAAAATGGCGTGGGCCCTTTGGGTCTGGTATGGATATTAAGGGGAACTCCACGCCAAAAAAAAAACAGCGTGGGGTCTCCCCCAAAATCCATAGCAGCCCCTTCGGGCTGCTATGGATTTTAGGGGGAACTCCACGCCAAAATATTTTAACAAATTGGCGTGGGGCCCCCCCAAAATTTACACCAGACCCTTGTCCGAGCATGCAGCCTGGAGGACAGGATGGGGGGGGAGCGATCGCCCCCCTCCTCCTGAACCATACCAGGCCACATGCCCTCAACATGGGGAGGGTGCTTTGGGGCACCTTGTCCCCATGTTGATGGGGACAAAGGCCTCATCCCCACAACCCTTGCCCTGTGGTTATGGGGGTCTGCGGGTGGGGGCTTATCGGAATCTGGAAGCCCCCTTTAACAAGGGGGCCCCCAGATCCTGCCCCCCCATGTGAATGGGTATCGGATACATTGTACCCCTACCCATTCATCAAAAAAGTGGTTCCCCTTAAAATCCATACCAGACCTGAAGGGCCTGGTATGGATTTTGGGGTACCCCCACGCCATTAAAAAAAAAAATTGGTTTGCTTTGGCCTCATACCCTTTACACCCCTACTGCACATTACTCTGCCATGTAAGTATTTTGGATGGGCTCGTTTGTCGCTCCATCTAAAATCCTAGCCTTATATTAGATTTAATTAATCTCCATACATATTTTTCTAGATATTTGTGAGCATCCGCCCCTGATGAGTGTACAAACACGAAACGCGTCGGGCACTACAGGATGCCGACATACATTACCACTAGCAATCAATTTCATCAACTGTTCTCCTACTCATTATGTATCATGTACTCTTTTATGTTACATGCAATGTACCGCAATTTTGAGTTACGTTTATGTATGTGGAATTCATGGTAATTGCTCAATTACTCTATTACTGTCATGTGTTCTTAAGCTGACACTACCCCGCATCCTTGATGTAACATGTCATATATATATATGCACTGCCATATTGTCATGATTTTCCAAGTTGATGCGATTATGTGCTGCCTATGTCCATGCTGTATTTGTATACCATGTGCTACCCCATGACCCACGCATGTACATCTATACATCCTGTCACGTCAACAAATATGTGATTTTTATACTTATCTCCACCATGTCTTGAACCTCATCTAAAGTCCCAAACTTCCGCTTATATTACTTTGTACCAGGGATGGAGGCGCAACTTATGTGCGCCTCATTTAAAGTCCCACCTGTGTCCTTACACAGTCCCCCTCTTCTTTTCCCTTTAGTTTACATATAGGGATGGAGGTTTCTTGGCTGAGCTGGCAGTGTTCCCCTGTCGCTCAGGTGGAGGTCGGTTGGCTCCATTTGGCTACACATTGCCTTTGGGGCCCCATTCTGCTTGAAACATGGTACCCATGTCCAGCAGTTATGCGGCATTGCACTTTTTATAGGGCTGTTTGGCCTTCCATGGAGCCACAGGCATCCCTCCGCTGTCCAATCCCGGAAGCTGCGATGCGCTCTGTGTGCTTCCCCCTTCCCCCTTCCCTGTCCCTCCTGCCTTTCTAGGCGGAGGCTCGGGGGTCCTGGGCGGCATCCACAGCGCATCGACGCCACGCCACACGCCTCACGTATGACGTCACTGCGTGCGTCATCATGTGGGGCGCGACCATCATTATTTTTAGCCATCACACCTGGGAGGGTCATCCCCTGCTGGAGGCGGTACCATTCCGCCCAGGCACAGGCTCCTCCCTACACGTGCTGAGCCGGCGTGACGTCGGTAGGGGCCAACGTGCGGCCGAGCGGCATTATATAATACACCATTTGCACACAGCCACGAACTTCTCAGCCGGCACATATCACAAGGCAGTAGGACCTTCCATCTCTCCATGTACACTACCAGGTAACATCCATGGCACTTGCCACACTACTGAATTAGTCAGTATCACTCCAACACTCAAATTGGACTCTTATCTATCTATGTAGATTCCATGGCATTATCCATCACCTACTTCCGTTTGTACCATGGCTTGTGATACCGAACGATCTATCCACTTTGAGGAAACTCTGTGCACCCCATTCCGGCTGCCCAATGGCCCCATATACCCCAGCTTCCGGGACGGACATCCTCTTGGTTTGCTTTGGCCTCATACCCTTTACACCCCTACTGCACATTACTCTGCCATGTAAGTATTTTGGATGGGCTCGTTTGTCGCTCCATCTAAAATCCTAGCCTTATATTAGATTTAATTAATCTCCATACATATTTTTCTAGATATTTGTGAGCATCCGCCCCTGATGAGTGTACAAACACGAAACGCGTCGGGCACTACAGGATGCCGACATACATTACCACTAGCAATCAATTTCATCAACTGTTCTCCTACTCATTATGTATCATGTACTCTTTTATGTTACATGCAATGTACCGCAATTTTGAGTTACGTTTATGTATGTGGAATTCATGGTAATTGCTCAATTACTCTATTACTGTCATGTGTTCTTAAGCTGACACTACCCCGCATCCTTGATGTAACATGTCATATATATATATGCACTGCCATATTGTCATGATTTTCCAAGTTGATGCGATTATGTGCTGCCTATGTCCATGCTGTATTTGTATACCATGTGCTACCCCATGACCCACGCATGTACATCTATACATCCTGTCACGTCAACAAATATGTGATTTTTATACTTATCTCCACCATGTCTTGAACCTCATCTAAAGTCCCAAACTTCCGCTTATATTACTTTGTACCAGGGATGGAGGCGCAACTTATGTGCGCCTCATTTAAAGTCCCACCTGTGTCCTTACACAGTCCCCCTCTTCTTTTCCCTTTAGTTTACATATAGGGATGGAGGTTTCTTGGCTGAGCTGGCAGTGTTCCCCTGTCGCTCAGGTGGAGGTCGGTTGGCTCCATTTGGCTACACATTGCCTTTGGGGCCCCATTCTGCTTGAAACATGGTACCCATGTCCAGCAGTTATGCGGCATTGCACTTTTTATAGGGCTGTTTGGCCTTCCATGGAGCCACAGGCATCCCTCCGCTGTCCAATCCCGGAAGCTGCGATGCGCTCTGTGTGCTTCCCCCTTCCCCCTTCCCTGTCCCTCCTGCCTTTCTAGGCGGAGGCTCGGGGGTCCTGGGCGGCATCCACAGCGCATCGACGCCACGCCACACGCCTCACGTATGACGTCACTGCGTGCGTCATCATGTGGGGCGCGACCATCATTATTTTTAGCCATCACACCTGGGAGGGTCATCCCCTGCTGGAGGCGGTACCATTCCGCCCAGGCACAGGCTCCTCCCTACACGTGCTGAGCCGGCGTGACGTCGGTAGGGGCCAACGTGCGGCCGAGCGGCATTATATAATACACCATTTGCACACAGCCACGAACTTCTCAGCCGGCACATATCACAAGGCAGTAGGACCTTCCATCTCTCCATGTACACTACCAGGTAACATCCATGGCACTTGCCACACTACTGAATTAGTCAGTATCACTCCAACACTCAAATTGGACTCTTATCTATCTATGTAGATTCCATGGCATTATCCATCACCTACTTCCGTTTGTACCATGGCTTGTGATACCGAACGATCTATCCACTTTGAGGAAACTCTGTGCACCCCATTCCGGCCGCCCAATGGCCCCATATACCCCAGCTTCCGGGACGGACATCCTCTTGGTTTGCTTTGGCCTCATACCCTTTACACCCCTACTGCACATTACTCTGCCATGTAAGTATTTTGGATGGGCTCGTTTGTCGCTCCATCTAAAATCCTAGCCTTATATTAGATTTAATTAATCTCCATACATATTTTTCTAGATATTTGTGAGCATCCGCCCCTGATGAGTGTACAAACACGAAACGCGTCGGGCACTACAGGATGCCGACATACATTACCACTAGCAATCAATTTCATCAACTGTTCTCCTACTCATTATGTATCATGTACTCTTTTATGTTACATGCAATGTACCGCAATTTTGAGTTACGTTTATGTATGTGGAATTCATGGTAATTGCTCAATTACTCTATTACTGTCATGTGTTCTTAAGCTGACACTACCCCGCATCCTTGATGTAACATGTCATATATATATATGCACTGCCATATTGTCATGATTTTCCAAGTTGATGCGATTATGTGCTGCCTATGTCCATGCTGTATTTGTATACCATGTGCTACCCCATGACCCACGCATGTACATCTATACATCCTGTCACGTCAACAAATATGTGATTTTTATACTTATCTCCACCATGTCTTGAACCTCATCTAAAGTCCCAAACTTCCGCTTATATTAAAAAAAAAAATTGGCACAGGGGTTCCCCTTAACCACTTCAATACACTGTATTATAGATACTACACTGCCTGAATATAGAGTCTACACTGAATATCTAGTCTACACTAAATGCAGAGTATATATATATATATATATATATATATACAAATACATATATATACAAATACATATATATCTTTTATTTATTTCAGGTACTTACATATCACCGTCAATTTTACACAGCGCTTTACATATACATTGTACATTCACATCAGTGCCTACCCTCAAGGAGCTTACAATCTAAGGTCCCTAACAAACAATCAAACACACTAGGGACAATTTTGGACAGAAGCCAATTAACCTACCAGCATGTCTTTGGAGTGTGGGAGGAAACCGGAGTACCCGGAGGAAACCCACGCAGGCACAGGGAGAACATGCAAACTCCAGGCAGGTAGTGTCGTGGTTGGGATTCGAACTAGCAACCCTTACTGCTAGGTGAGAGTGCTACCCACTACACCACTGTGCCACCCCATATATATTTATATATATATATATATATATGTATATATATATAAATACTAACGAACCTGCCTGCCTAATCTAGCTCAATCCATCTCCATCCACAAAGCAGCCTTATATAGTGTGGGGTGCTGACTTATTCCCCCTGAGCCATGATTGGCCAAAGGCACCCTGAATTATGACTTTCGCAGCAGAGCGTGCTGTGATTGACCAAAGCATGCAGGTCAGGTACATGCTTTGGCCAATCATCAGACGTCAATGTACTGCGATCTCACAGTGCATTATAGGGCGTTCTGCGGTGCTCGAATTTCCAGCGGACACTCCGTATGTTCGGTTCGTTTGCAAGCAAAATTAACACCCGATGTTCGAGTTGAACTTGCGATCGACTCAAACCGTAGGCTCATCCCTAATTATCCCCATTTCTGTCTGTTAAATATACCATTAGAATCATTTTATTATATCCATTCGATAAGTGCAAAAAACCCTGTTGATCTGACAACACCCATTCCACAAAAAATCTTTGAGCTTTTTTTGCAGATCAGCATGTTTTTCTGTACTTGCTGGTTCATTAAAGGAAAAAAACTTGGGAAAATGTGTGTGTATTGCAGAGATTTACTGCAATTTTTATTTACTTTGCCTTGACGTATGCATAATACATTATATATATATATATATATATATATATATATATATATATATATATATATATATAAAAAATTCTCGCTCCTCTGTTTTTGTCATATCAACATCTGACAGATTGCAGAATGGCTTATCAAATGCAAATTGCATAACTTCTGGTGGCTCTGGGATACGTGTCATAAAGGTGTGACACATTGACAATCTGTAGATAACGTCACAATACAAAGCAACATTTTCAAAAGAGACATATGTTGTTACTAAATTAAATCCTTGAGAGCTCCACATTCTTATTCCAGCTGCTATCAGAGAGGCAGGAAGCTTATTGATTCCAAGCAGGTCTGTGCAGTGAATCGATGTTTCCAGGGTAAACCATTTGTTGCCAACAAAAACCTTCAACTAAAAATACTTCTTTTCCTAGAAGTCAGACTACTGCAATATCGTGACTAAAAGGATTATTATAATTATTATTTTAAATCTGTTTAACAGGACTTGGCACTGAAACTAAAGCCTTTTATAAGCTAAATTTATTTAATAGAAGATGAATGTTGAAGATTTTGGTTTAGAAACATATGGGAGAACTAGACTTGAACTCTTGTCCTATCTTAGAGTAGCGCCTGAAAGAGGTAGTACCTCGATTGAAGGGGGAGTTAAACACAAACCCTTACTTGTAGTATAAGTAAGAAAAACAGCACTGAATTTGAAAGATGAAAAGGCATCAAAAGAATAAAAATGCACTTAGCCATAACAGCAACCAGAGTTCTAGTATTAATCTTCTATCATGAGCTGGAAAATAATGCACAGAACATCACTGGCTGCTTTTACTATTTTTCTTGGTTGAAAGTCAAGACCAGTAAGACAGTCAAAGTGATATTAAATACACACTGTTCTATTTATGTATGTGGATGATGGCACTGTAATTAATTTAATTTAAAAAAAAATCTAAGCAACTTTTGCCTAATCTATATGCAGCTGTCACATGACCCAGATCTTTGCCAGCCTGTCTGCAGGGAAATATAAGCAGTCTGTACAGAGCAATGACAGGTTGAGAAGAGTCATCACTATTAAAATGTATCCACACTACCAGCAGTTAAGTGGCCACCACTGTTCCTATATAATGAAAAATGGAAAGAGGATATATCTTGGGTCTGGCTTGCGCTGGGTGAACATTGCTTCTTCCTCTTCCAAGTCTCCCACATACTTAGTACATTGTGATCCTTTTATCCTGTACATCCCATTTCTGAAGTGAATTATTCCAATTAACACTGTGGATGTGACTGCTAGACAGTATTGATTCTACAAACCCATATCTTCAAGGTAATCTTAAGATTTGTCCTACTTATACATTAATATACATTTTTGTCACTGATATATATATTTTTATTAGCTACTATATATATTCTTATTGATACTTTTTTGTTGGTCCTTTCTTCACCAGAAAGGACTTTTCAAATTGATCACCTTTGTATGTCTCTGCAAACGATTTCTGAGGCCCGTTCTCAAGGGGAGGCAACTCATGGAATACATTTCCAATAGACTGTGATCTCTAGCTTTGAGTGATACATATTGAAATTATTAGTTGGGTAAGGTCCATTTTCATTCAGTAGCTCTATGGCCATATTTTTTGTTTTCATATTTATATATTTTGCTTGTTTTCATATTCTTCCGTAAAAATAAAAAATAAAAATGTTCTATCTTGCTATATGCTTTTTCTACTTTAGTAAAAACAACGTATACCTGATCTGTGATCCAACTGTGTCTAATAATTGACTATCTGTAATTTTAGTACAATATGATGCCACATGCTAAGTTTCCTGAAGAAGCTCTACAGAGCGAAACATGTTGACAAAAGTGGTATTCTTGTCGTGATTTGTCACTGGATTTTATGAATTTTTTGTATTCCAATTGGTCTTATGTCTTTTAAACATTGTTTAAATAAAAAAATAATGTTTTATTCAAAAATACTGACTTATTGACATTCCCTTATCATTTATATATACACCATTAAAGTCCCGAGGCTTGTTACCTCAAAGTCCATTTTCTTCAAATTGACACTGTTCCTATATACCTGTCAGCTCAGCTCCAAGAATCTTCCTATTTTTGCTGTCGGAAGGCGTAGATAGCATACTGTGTAATCACCATGTGAAGGATGACTAAGTGTCAGCACATAAAGACACCTGATGCACAAAGCAACAGAGACTCATGTTTTAAGTACCATTTTTCCTACCTGATCAAGAACACTGCAGGGAAAAGCCACTGACATGAACTAATACTGCAGCCACCCTTACCTTAGGTGATCCGCTGGCTTTGAAGTACATACTAAGTACAGTACAGTGTTTATATCCACTGGAGTTCCTAATAGTGTCACAATTGATGGACAGTAAACTGTGAAAGGATGACAGGGGCGATGCCGTTCCATTTGGTTTTACATGCTTTTAGCTCCCGATCTCCATGCTATCTGCACAGGGACTGTCAGCACAAGTTGAGTAAAGTATGCTACAGAATAGGGAGTAATTAATGGGATCGCTTTAAATGTTAACTGCCCCGCAGACTTCTATGGGGCCCTGTAGAGTTCTATGGGCTGTCTCCTAGCCAAGAGACTGACGAAGAGAAGAACCATAGAAGCCTATAAGGCTGTACTGTTCAGGCACAACCAGAAGAGGGAGCATTTCACCCCCTGGATGTAAACAAAAAACAGAGGCCCTGGCTGTCAGATGTCAGCAAGTATACATCTAGAAGGGGGAGGGCAGAATTCTTTAGGTTACGGTAAAGGGGTAAAAACAATAAGTACACTTTGTCTGAAAATGAAATGATCTGTACTAGGGTTGGGGGAGGTAAGTGTAAAAGAAGACAGAACATCAAGTACATAGGGAATACCTTCTGACAATCTTTTTCTTTTCTTCCCAGGAGGCCTGCATTATCTTTGCAACATCTAGATCCTGTAATAAAATCCTTCCCCTAGAGGACATATTCACATAAATCCTGGGGCCTGAGCAGTATCCACTATGTGCTGGACTGATTTACTGAAGAAGAATACAATTTTCATACAATAAATTTTGTGAAAATTCACACAAATTATCCGATCATGTAAAAAGCCCATTTCTACTCGCTTTAAAATACCCAATCTTGAGAAGATAAAATACGCACACAGGAATTAGCTTTTCACATGAATAGATAATTGAAGTGGATATTCATACAGTTTTTTGTGTGTAGAATCTCAACTGCTTTAGTAAATACGCCTCATTGTGTCACATAGACCTTTTTTTATTGCTGCTTCCTTTCACCTTGTGACCTGCTGAAATTCTCCACACTGGTGGCTGGGAGATCAAGGAAATATATTCCAAAGGATACCACGCTAGGAAACCAAAGCTGCTAGCATTACAATTGACAAACCATTGTGCAAAAATAAATATAGTACAAGTGCTGCGCTATTTGAAAGTGATTCAATATAAGTGAACCATATAGATCAAAATATGCATAATCAAAATACGAACCATTAATGAGTATTTAATACATTCTCTATAAATTGCAAAGTGCATATAGAAATGGAAAATAGTATATGACTGTGATAGTGCAAATAAATGGTGAAAAAAGTCCAATAATTATATCCAAGTGTTATTCAAATAATTGAAGATAGCAGCTGCGAATATCCATGTGCAAGTCACCAAGATGTTATTATCTGCCACCAAAGGGGGGTATATGCGCTTACCAGAGACCGTAGACTCAGCGGAGTCAAATGAGCTGATATAGACATATGTCTCCAGAGGGACGATCCATGGGGCAGCTCCAAGGGTCTCACACCTTAACGCTATGACAGGGGCACCACTCTCTTGGTTACATCATAAGATCCGAACAAATAACAAATTTTATATAAAAAGTACAGAACTCTTACATCAAGTATGAAGTTACAACGCTTATCAATCCATCCAGCAGGTATGATTACAGAAGACATGTAGAATGCAATGGCCTAGATAGGACTCGACCCAACGCGCTTCATCTACTTAAACATCATCTGGGGTAAAGTTCCACACTGGTCATTGCGTATATATAAAGAATTTATCCAATAAAATCTCATAAAACAAATACCAAGATAATCTGTTGCTGTTATCTATCCGCACCAATACCTCATCTGAGATAACGCCAAGGTGTGCGCCTCAAACCTCATTCCTATGGGGGGAGCTGCGCATGCGTCATGGATTCATGACGACAGGCAATTCTCGAAATTTCTTAACAACGTATAAACCTTTGTAGTGCGATAACTAACTATAAGGAGAATTTCAGAATATAAGAATACTTGTACATACTTTAAATTAATGTATGAAAATACTATAAAAATACTACATTAACTCTGCACCACATCACTCATTAAAGAGACCTACTTAACTGGGCGTAGTTTATGCAGATGCTAAACAAAGCTCAAGATACAATATCATATGGCCTAGGACATCTATAAAAAAATCAATATGTTTGTCTCACAGAGAAATTTGTATCGTGAGTGGACAACATATATAGATTATAAAGTCAATATGAAGCAAAATCTGGTTCCCCACAAAAAGATATTTAAATGAACATAAATGTAATTAAAGAAGAATTATCCATAAATACAATTCTAGACAATATATTCTCTATGTGAATCACTCAATTTTAACCAAAATACATACAACCTCTATCCCTGAAAAAGGGAGAGGAATGTTATGTAGACATGAGTGTCTAGTATGCATACTAAACCGTATCTCCACAATAAAGTTGTGTATCAAGTAGACTCATACTGCATTAATAAAGCTGTTGATGTCCCACTTCACATTCATTCCATATGGGGAGTAGGCTATCAACTCGTAGATCCAAAAAGTTTCTAATCTTGAAACCCCCTTTTTAATTAGAACTGCCTCTCCATGGGGGCATGGGGAGCATTATCTATGATAGAAAAAAAGTGTGCCCTTAGGGTCTCTATTATGATGCTGTAAATAATGTTTAGAAACACTATGGTTGGTCAGGCCTTTTTTAATGTTTGCAATATGTTTGTTTACCCTCACAGAAAAAGGTTGAATGGTCCTTCCAACATACTGCTTCCCGCTTAGGCAGGTCAACAAGTATACAATGTTTTTGGTAGTGCAGGTGGTAAAGTGATTCATGGAGTACATATGATCAGTGACTGTGGATTTAAACACATAAATCTTTTTTCTGCCACAAGAACTATGGCAGCATACATGGCACTTACGACAAAGGTAATAGCCCACCAGATTATGAAAAAAGGAAGTTCTCATTGGAGGATTAATTACATTGGGAACAATCTTAGTTTGTAGAGAGGGGGCTCCCCTATAGATCACCTTAGCTTTATCTGGCAGTATAGGGCCTAATATGCAATCATGTTATGAAGATGTTCTTAATTTGATCATGTTGAATGGAGAAGGATGTAAAGAAGGACCATTTGAATGTGTCTTCCTTAGCCTGGTAGGGTTAATCTTCCAGAAGTGAGCTCCTACCAACACAGAGGGCCCTCTGTATCAGCGTCTACTTCTCTGCCATTATAACCTTTTTCAAGGAATCTTTGTCTCAGGGTTGAGGCCTGTTGTTCAAAGTCTTGGGTACTAGTACAGTTACCCCGCAGTCGGAGAAACTGACTGCGGGAAACTGAACAATGCCTTGTGATGGCAACTGTCTATGGGGATGAACCTGTTGCGGTCTGTAGGTTTAAAGTAGGTTTTAATCTTAAATTGTTGATTTTTAATTTCTACCTCTAGGTCAAGAAAATGTATTCTTTGTTTACTGGTCTCATATGTCAAAGAAATGCCTCCCATTTGGCCATGAACAAATTAGCCAAACTGGGGGCACACTTAGCCCCCATCACAACTCCCTTTTGTTGTAAATATAATTTGCCTTCAAACCAGAAATAATTATGCTTGGTAGCAAACTGCAGCAAATCCATAATAAAACTTTGTTGCAACAAAGGTAGGGAACCACCTTGAGAACGAAAATATTCCGTCGCCTCCAATCCCAAATGATGGGGAATACATGCATATAGTGAGGCCACGTCTGCCGTTGCCAACAATTGATCTCACTGAATATTAATGTTTTCCAATAATTTCATGGTATCCTTAGTATCCTTTAGAAAAGAAGGTATTTTCTCACCAGGAGCTGTAAGTAAAGATCTACAGTAGCTCACAAAAAGGAGTACAACTCACATTTTTGTAAATATTTTAATATATCTTTTTATGTGACAACACTGAAGAAATGACACTTTGCTACAATGTAAAGTAGTGAGTGTACAGCTTGTAAAACAGTGTAAATTTGATGTCCCCTCAAAATAACTCAACACACAGCCATTAATGTCTAAACCGCTGCCAACAAAAGTGAGTACACCCCTAAGTGAAAATGTCCAAATTGGGCCCAAATTGTCAATATTTTGTGTAGCCACCATTATTTTTTTGGGGCATGGAGTTCACCAGAGCTTTACAGGTTGCCACCGGAGTCCTCTTCCACTCCTGACGACATCACGGAACTGGTGGATGTTCGAGACCTTGCGCTCCTCCACCTTCCGTTTGGGGATACCCCACAGATGCTCAATAGGGTTTAGGTCAGGAGACATGCTTGGCCAGTCCTTTACCGCCTTTACCCTCAGCATCTTTAGCAAGGCAGTGCTCATCTTGGAGGTGTGTTTGAGGTCATTATCAAGTTGGAATACTGCCCTGCGGCCCAGTCTCTGAAGGGAGGGGATGCTCTCTTTCAGTAGGTCAGTAGGTCAGTAGGTCAGTAGGTCAAAGTACATGTTGGTATTCATGGTTCCCTCAATGAACTGTAGCTCCCCAGTGCAGACAGCACTCATGCAGCCCCAGACCATGACAATCCCACCACCATGCTTGACTGTAGGCAAGACACACATGTCTTTGTACTTCTCACCTGGTTGCCGCCATACACGCTTGACACAATCTGAACCAAATAAGTTTATCTTGGTCTCATCAGACCACAGGACATAGTTCTAGTAATCCATGTTCTTAGTCTGCTTGTCTTCAGCAAACTGTTTGCGGGCTTTCTTGTGCATCATCTTTAGAAGAGGCTTCCTTCTGGGACGACAGCCATGTAGACCAATTTGATGCAGTATGAGGCGTATGGTCTAAACACTGACAGGCTGACCCTTTCAACCTCTGCAGCAATGCTGGCAGTACGTCTATTTCCCAAAGACAACCTCTGGATATGACGCTGAGCACATGCACTCAACTTCTTTGGTTGACCATGGCAAGGCCTGTTCTGAGTGGAACCTGTTCTGTTAAACAGCTGTATGGTCTTGGCCACCATGCTGTAGCTCAGTTTCAGGGTCTTGGCAATCTTCTTATAGCCTAGGCCACCTTTATGTAGAGCAACAATTCTTTTTTTCAGATCCTTAGAGAGTTCTTTGCCATGAGGTGCCATGTTGAACTTCCAGTGACCAGTATGGGAGACTCCGAGACCTTGCAACACTAATGAGTCACATGACATTGGGTAGGGAAAATGGCTAACTGGGCCCAATTTGTACATTTTCAACGAGGGGTGTACTCACTTTTGTTGCAAGCAGTTTAAACATTAAGGGCTGTGTGTTGAGTTATTTTCAGAGGACAGAAAATTTACACTGTTATACAAGCTGTACACTCACTACTTTACATTGTAGCAAAGTGTCATTTCTTCAGTGTTGTCACTTGAAAAGATATAATAAAATATTTACAAAAATGTGAGGGGTGTACTCACTTTTGTGAGATACTGTATAAATCTCCCAATCTGGGAATTGATGGAATCTATCCTGTTCACTATCGGATTTCCCAGTGGATGTAAAGTTTTTTTTGTACTTTTGGAAAACACTACATCAGCGGAATTCTAGGGGCTATCGGAATTAAGTATGCCTTTTCTTTCTTATCTAGAATTTGATCCTTAAAGCCTCTATCTACAGTGCCTTGCAAAATTATTCACCCCCCTTGGCTTTTTATCTATTTTGTTACATTACAGCCTTTTGTTCAATGTTTTTTTTTAATCTGAATTATATGTGATGGATCAGAACACAATAGTCTAAGTTGGTGAAGTAAAATTAGAAAAATATATACATAAAACTATTTTTCAGAAATAAAAAAGTGATAATTGGCATGTGCGTATGTATTCACCCCCTTTGTTATAAAGCCCATAAAAAGCTCTAGTGCAACCAATTACCTTCAGAAGTCACATAATTAGTGAAATGATGTCCACCTGTGTGCAATCCAAGCGTCATATGATCTGTCATTACGTATACACACCTTTTTGAAAGGCCCCAGAAGCTGCAACACCTAAGCAACCATGAAGACCAAGGAACTCTCCAAACAAGTAAGTGACAATGTTGTTGAGAAGTACAAGTCAGGGTTAGGTTATAAAAAAAATATCCAAATCTTTGATGATCCCTGGGAGCACCATCAAATCTATCATAACCAAATGGAAAGAACATGGCACAACAGCAAACCTGACAAGAGACGGCCACACACCAAAACTCACGGACCGGGCAAGGAGGGCATTAATCAGAGGCAGCACAGAGACCTAAGGTAACCCTGGAGGAGCTGCAGAGTTCCACAGCAGAGACTGGAGTATCTGTACATAGGACGACAATAATCCGTATGCTCCATAGAGTTGGGCTTTATGGCAGAGTGGCCAGAAGAAAGCCATTACTTTCAGTAAAAAACAAAATGGCACGTTTTGAGTTTGCAAAAAGACATGTAGGAGACTCCCAAAATGTATGGAGGAAGGTGCTCTGGTCTGATGAGACTAAAATTGAACTTTTTGGCCATCAAAGAAAAAGCGATGTCTGGCACAAACCCAACACATCACATCACCTGAAGAACACCATCCCCACAGTGAAACATGCTGGTGGCAGCATCATGCTGTGGGGATGTTTTTCAGCAGTCGGGACTGGGAAACTGGTCAGAGTTGAGGGAGAGATGGATGGTGCTAAATACAGGGATATTCTTGAGCAAAACCTGTACCACTCTGTGTGTGATTTGAGGCTAGGATGGAGGGTTACCTTCCAGAAGGACAATGACCCCAAACACACTGCTAAAGCAACACTTGAGTGGTTTAAGGGGAAACATGTAAATGTGTTGGAATGGCTTAGTCAAAGCCCAGACCTCAATCCAATAGAAAATCTGTGGTCAGACTTAAAGAGTGCTGTTCACAAGTGCAAACCATCCAACTTGAAGGAGCTGGAACCGTTTTGCAAGGAGGAACGGGCAAAAATCCCAGTGGTAAGATGTGGTAAGCTCATGGAGACTTATCCAAAGTGACTTGGAGCTGTGATAGCCACAACAGGTGGCTCTACAAAGTATTGACTTTAGAGGGGTGAAAAGTTATGCTTTTTTCTGTTATTTTGCCCTATTTGTTGTTTGCTTCACATTAAAAAAAAAGAAAAAAATCTTCAAAGTTGTGGGCATGTTCTGTAAATTATATGATGTAAATCCTCAAACAATCCATGTTAATTCCAGGTTGTGAGGCAACAAAACACGAAAAATGCCAAGGGGGGTGAATACTTTTGCAAGGTACTGTATAAGTTTACTGAGATCTTTCCTATATAATGTTGTGGGGTTGTAAGGTAGTTCACTATATGTATGACGATCTTCAAGGATTCTATGCCTATCATCATGAATTAGTGATGCATGCGCAGTTCCAAAATCTTTCTATATATGCAATGACCAGTGTGGACTCTTACCCAAGATGATGTCTAAGTAGATGAAATGTGTTGGGTCGAGTCCTATCCAGGCCATTGCGTGCTACATGTCTTCTGTAATCATACCTGCTGGATGAATTGATAAGCGTTGCAACTTCGTACTTTTTAAATAAAGTTTGTTATTTGAGGTTTTACACTATATGAAGATGTTTTGTTTTTTGGATGTTTTCATCGTATGATGTAACCAAGAGAGTGGTGCCCCTGCCATAGTGTTAAGGTGTGAGACCCTTGGAGCTACCCATGGATCATCCCTATGGAGACATATGTTTATATCACCTCATTTGACTCAGTACCACTGGTATCTGGTAAGTGCATTTACCCTCCTTTGGTGGCGGATAATCACATCTTGGTGACTTGCACATGAATATTCGTGGCTATTATCCACAATTATTTGAATAACACTTGGATATAATTATTGGACTGTTTTCACCATTTATTTGGACTATCACAGCCATACACTATTTTCCATTTCTATATGCACATTGCACTTTATAGAGAATGTACTAAATACTAATCAATGTTTGGTATTTTGATTATGCATATTTTCATTCATATGGTTCACTTATATTGAATCACTTTCAAATAGCGCAGCACTTGTACTATATTGAGATTAAGGAAATGCCTGCAGCAGACTGATAACATCATTCTCCCAGATTGCACCTCTAAACCTAGGCACAGTCATTTAACTAGAGTTTAAGGAGTGCTCTTGAAGAATACAAGGATAGAGGTTTCCTATAAGTTAGCAGAGAGGGGTTTAAAGTGGTAGTAAAGTGCCCCCCCCCCAAAAAAAAATGTCCCCCTGCAAATGAATGTCATAATGTGCATCGCATACCAGCACATTATGAGAGACTTAACTTAAAATGAAGCCCTCTAGTGGAGGGCTGTCACCGCTGACAGGGCTTATATCTTCACTTCAATCCAGGTTTGTGGGCTCCGTCTATTTGAATGACATCACTCCCGTGCATGCACAGTGCTCTGAAGGGACGGCATGCCGTCCCTACAGAGCGCAGTGTGCATGTGCCGTTGGCGTCACTGGCTGCACAAGTAGCGAATATCTCCTAAACAGTGCATGTTTTGGAGATATTCCTTGTACCTACAGGTAAGCTTTATTATAAGCTTATCTGTAGGTACAAGTCAGCAAGCAGAGTTTACTACTACTTTAATGTTAATGTGTATGTAAAGACCAGTGGCATCCTGTCCATTAGGGGCGCACGGGTGCCACCCCCCCATCTCTGCATCCAGCCCTCTGATCTACATGCAGGG
Organism: Lithobates clamitans; assembly: GCA_037952925.1. Classification (NCBI taxonomy): domain Eukaryota; kingdom Metazoa; phylum Chordata; class Amphibia; order Anura; family Ranidae; genus Lithobates; species Lithobates clamitans. The sequence goes on from JBBGZY010000342.1 coordinate 1,845,074, forward strand.
CGCCGGACGCATAGATTCCAATGGGTTGGGTTTTCAAGCAAGTGAGTAGAGCCAAAGGCTCTAATAGGCTTTAAAAAAAGGTGGACTCGGGGCGCAGAGCACTGCGCCCGAAGCCCATCCAGTTGTGTGACAATAGTGAATGAATATTCGCTATTGTAACACTGATTCGCCTCCAGGGAATCTGGAAGCGGGTCATGAGACTCGTCACCCTATTCATCATGACTTTATCCAATCATGGATCATTCCCACCCCACCGTATAAAAGTATTCTTTCAATGGCAGCCATTTGCAGTGTGTTTCGGCATGGAGAGAGATAGAACAGGGCTCTGTTCAGTGCTATTAGTTAGTTAGTGTGCTATACTGTGCTATTTTGCTTCAATTGTCAGTGTAGAATATTAGTTTAGTGTCAGCCTAGGGATAGTGTGTGTGTAGTGAAGAGGACCATCATTCAGCTTTGCATAGTGTGCAGCTTGAGTAGGGACAGCTCAGATAGTTTCACTGTAGTGTAGTGAGACCGTGTCATTCAAACATTAGTGTAGAGTAGGGACAGCTCAGATAGTTTCACTGTAGTGTAGTGAGACCATGTCAGTAATCTTGACATTAGTGTATAGCTAGAGTAGGGCCAGTTCAGATAGCGTCAGTGTAGTGACGGTTGAACACCGTCTATTTGATTGCGTTACTGCAAGTTTAACGCCCTATAGTTCTATGTGTGTTACTGCCATTTTAACGCCATATAGTTCTGTGTCCGTTACTGCCAGTTTAATACCATATAGTTCTGTGTGCGTTACTGCCAATTTAACGCCATATAGTTTTGTGTGCCTTACTGCCAGTTTAACGCCATATAGTTCTGTGAGCGTTTCTGCCAGTTTAACGCCATATAGTTTTGTGTACGTTATTGCCAGTTTAACAACATATAGTTCTGTGTGCGTTACTGACAGTTTAACGCCATATAGTTCTGTGTGCGTTACTGCCAGTTTAACGCCATATAGTTCTGTGTGCATTACTGTCAGTTTAACGCCATATAGTTCTGTGCGTTACGGCAAGTTTAACAACATTTACTTCTGTGTGCGTTACTGCCAGTTTAATGCCATATCGTTTTGCATGCGTTACTGCCAGTTTAACACCATATAGTTTTATGTGCGTTACTGCCAGTTTAACACCATATAGTTCTGTGTGCGTTACTGTCAGTTTAATGCCATATAGTTCTGTGTGCGTCACTGCCAATTTAACGCCATATAGTTCTGTGTGCGTTACTGCCAGTTTAATGCCATATAATTTTGTATGTGTTACTGCCAGTTTAACGCCATATAGTTCTGTGTGCGTTACCGCCAGTTTAACGCCATATAGTTCTATGTGTGTTACTGCCATTTTAACGCCATATAGTTCTGTGTCCGTTACTGCCAGTTTAATACCATATAGTTCTGTGTGCGTTACTGCCAATTTAACGCCATATAGTCTTGTGTGCCTTACTGCCAGTTTAACGCCATATAGTTCTGTGAGCGTTTCTGCCAGTTTAACGCCATATAGTTTTGTGTACGTTATTGCCAGTTTAACAACATATAGTTCTGTGTGCGTTACTGACAGTTTAACGCCATATAGTTCTGTGTGCGTTACTGCCAGTTTAACGCCATATAGTTCTGTGTGCATTACTGTCAGTTTAACGCCATATAGTTCTGTGCGTTACGGCAAGTTTAACAACATTTACTTCTGTGTGCGTTACTGCCAGCTTAATGCCATATCGTTTTGCATGCGTTACTGCCAGTTTAACACCATATAGTTTTATGTGCGTTACTGCCAGTTTAACACCATATAGTTCTGTGTGCGTTACTGTCAGTTTAATGCCATATAGTTCTGTGTGCGTCACTGCCAATTTAACGCCATATAGTTCTGTGTGCGTTACTGCCAGTTTAACGCCATATAATTTTGTATGTGTTACTGCCAGTTTAACGCCATATAGTTCTGTGTGCGTTACTGCCAGTTTAACGCCATATAGTTCTATGTGTGTTACTGCCATTTTAACGCCATATAGTTCTGTGTGCGTTACTGCCAGTTTAATGCCATATAGTTCTGTGTGCGTTACTGACAGTTTAACGTCATATAGTTTTGTGTGCGTTACTGACAGTTTAACGCCATATAGTTTTGTGTGCGTTACTGCCAATTTAACGCCATATAGTTCTGTGTGCCTTACTGCCAGTTTAACGCCATATAGTTCTGTGACGTTACTGCCAGTTTAAAGCCATATAGTTTTGTGTACGTTATTGCCAGTTTAACAACATATAGTTCTGTGTGCGTTACTGACAGTTTAACGCCATATAGTTCTGTGTGCATTACAGCCAGTTTAACGCCATATAGTTCTGTGCGTTACTGCAAGTTTAACGCCATTTACTTTTGTGCGCGTTACTGCAAGTTTAACGCCATTTACTTCTGTGTGCGTTATTGCAAGTTTAACGTAATTTACTTCTGTGTGCGTTACTGCAAGTTTAATGCCATATAGTTCTGTGCGTCACTGTATGTTTGGCAGATTATATTGCAGTATATTATAGTGTATCCGTGGAGTCTGTCTGTGTAGTGTGAGTACTCAAATTAAAGTGCACTAAACACCACTTTACATTGATTAAAGTGCAACTACGTACAGATTTTCACTTCTTCTTTACATTTGCTTATAAACACCGTCCCCTCCCTCCCAATAATGTCTGGGAGGACAACAAGGAGAGGCAGACTTCCCTTGACACTGTAAGGGGGCCAGCAACAAATGTGTCCACAGGCAAAGGTGGACGTGGTGGTCAGTTCTCAAGCAGGGCATCATTTTCCCTGTTTAGTGAGTTTGCCCGGTGCTATCCAGCCACAGCATGCAGAGGAGGTGGTGGACTGGCTTAATAAACCTTCCTTATCCTCCTCATCCTCTGTCACGCAAGCAGAGACAAGTGTACAGTCCCCTGCAGTTGCCAGAGTTGATAAACCTGCTTCCTTGTCCACATCTATTCCTGCCATAGCCCCAACATCAGCCATGGAGGTGTCAGCTGAGTTATTTGACCACAGCGTCAGCCACTTGCTCCTTGATGATGCCCAGCAATTACTGGATACAGATGTTGGTTCTGAGGTTGAGGATGATAGGAACATGAGCCTAGAGAGAGGGGAGAACACTGGTAGACAAACTGGCATTCATGTTCCCCCAGCCGCAGGGAATTGCCAAGTTGTCTCCAGTGGTAATGATGATGATGGAGGAGATGGAGATGATGATGGTGATGAGGTCACTGATGCGACTTGGATGCCAAATAGAGCAGAGGAGGAAACTGAAGGTGAGGGGTCACAACCCCAAGGAGGCCGATATCAAGGAAGAGTAGAGAGCAGCCACCCTATTCCATCCCATTCTGCGGCTGTTATCTCCCGGCCCACTCCCGAAAGCTCAGCTGTCTGGGCCTTTTTCACATCTGCAGCAGATCGCACTGTTGCTATCTGCAAACTGTGTTTCAGGCACATCAAACGTGGCAAAAACACCAGCCATTTGGGTACCAAATGCTTAACAAGGCATTTATTGTCCAACCACTCAGCCCGTTGGCAAGAGCACCTAAAAGCCACACAAAAGGAGCACAAATCTGTCCCTCCTCCTTACCCACTTCAGGCTGCCCCTGCTATACCGAGTCATTACCTCTCAGCAGCCTCCACTTACAGGAATGATGGTATAGCACAGGGTGTCCCAGATCCTAGCAGCACATCTGTCAGCAGCACACCACCAGCTGTAGACTGTAGCCGACAAATTTCTCTGCCCCATCTGCTGCAGCGGAAAAAAAACATACAGTCCCTGCCACCCACTTGCCCAGCGTCTAAATGCAAGCTTGTCAAAGCTGTTGGCTCTCCAACTTCTGCCTTTCAGCCTGGTGGATTCTGCCCCCTTCTGTGAATTCGCACAATGTGCTGTACCATAATGGCAGGTTCCCAGTCGCTACTACTTTTCACGTAAGGCCGTTCCATCTCTCTACCATCACGTGCAAGGGAATGTTCTGCCATCATTGGGCAAGGCAGTCAGCCGTAAAATCCACCTTACTGCTGACACGTGGTACAGCAAGCATGGACAGGGACGATATATTTCATTCACAACACACTGGGTAACGCTGCTTTCAACTTGAAGGGATGCAGGACAGGGTGAGGTGCTGCAGCTTGTTGTGCCCCCACCTCTCCATACAGCTGGTGGTGATGATGTCAGACCTGTGAGCTCTACCCCCACCTCCGTCACCTCCATGCCCTCCTCTGCAGAATTGTCCTATGAACATCAGGTACTCCTAAGCGTTCAAAGGGCTATTCCTAGAGTCAGGCTAAGAGGGTCCATGCAGTGCTTCAGCTGGTGTGTTCAGAGGACAGGAACCACACCAGAGCAGAGATTCTTGCAGCTCCTCAGGGACAGGCCCAGAGGTGGTTCACATCATGCCAGCTGGAGCTAGGAATGGCGCTGTGCGATAAGGTTTAAACCTCCTGTCCACCCTTAGACAGGGAAAGTTGACACATGTGCCATGCTTGGCACATGTCCTCAATTTAGTGGTGCAGCGTTTCCTGAATGCGTACCCAGGGTTGTTGCAAGATGTGCTAAAGCTGGCCAGAAGATCTGTAGCTATTTCAGGCGGTCATACACAGTCAGTGCTCAGTTGGCTGAGATTCAGCGGGAAATCCACCTGCCCGTAAACCACCTGATTTGTGACAGGCCCACCAGGTGGAACTCGACTTTGTCAATGCTGCAGTGGCTATACATGCAGCAGAGGGCCGTCAATGAGTACCTTTGTGAATATGACACGATGACAGGCTCAGGCCGCCTCAGCTTTTTTTTCCCACGCCAATGGCTGATCATTAAGGATGCATGCACTGTATTGTCACCTTTTGAGGAGGCCACAAGGATGGTGAGCTGTGACAGTGCATGCATCAGTGACACAATCCCTGTTGTGTTCCTGCTGGAGCAGACTCTGCCTGGCATTATGGACAGGGCACTGGAGGCAGAGCAGCAGGGGGAAGAGGAGGACTTCCTTTCCTCTCAAGGCCCACTTTATCCTGACACCATCATTCCTATGTCACAGAACACACAGGAGGAGAGAGTGGAGGAAGATGAGGAGGAAGATTCTGGCACTTTCATAGGCTTCGAATAAGAGGAAGACATGCATCAATCTGTAAGCGATGGCTTTCCAACCTCAGGACCCTTGGTAGTATGTGGCTGGGAGGAAGTCGTTCAAGATGCTGTCATCCTGAGTGACCCCGAGAAGTCTCCTTCTCAAGCCTCTGCAAATTTGAGGTGCATGGGCAACCTGAATGCTTCAAAGCCAGCGAAAAGACCCAAGAATACGTGGCATAAAGGAGAAGAATAATTACTGGTTGGCAACCCTCCTTGACCATTGTTATAAGAAGAAGGTCTCAGAACTCATCACGTCCCCACAGAGAGTGCAGAAGATAAAATCTCTTGAGGACACGTTAAAGAGGATTTTATTGAACGTTTTTTCTGACTCCAGTAGGTTACAGTGTAGTGGAAAACGTAGTTTTGAGTCTTCTGTTTGTCAAGAGAGAAGTGTAGGAGAAGGCGTCCGCCTAAGTGAGGCATTTTAGAATTATTTTAGTCCTCGCCGCCCAGGGCTGTCAGCTTCCACATCCCATCGGCAGTGTCTGCATCACATGGTGGACGATTACCTCGGGGCCAAAACAGAGATCGAGAGCTTTCCAGCTGACAATCCACTGACTTACTGGGACATGAGAATAGACCACTGACCAGAACTTGCCCAGTATGCTATTGAGTTGTTGGGCTCCTCTGCATCCAGCGAGCTTTCAGAACGGGCATTCAGTGCTGTAGGAGGTTTCGTTATTGATCATAGAACGCGTCTGTCCACAGACTCCGTGTACCGTTTGACTTTTATAAAAATGAATCAGTCCTGGATTACCAGCTATGAAGCCCCTGATGCCGATGTCACTGATTAAGTCTTTTTGGGTTGGGGAATCTCTGCAGGACTTCGAGGCTGCCTAGCTTTGAGGGTGTTCAATCATTTCATCTGGAAGAATGTTTTTAGTATAGGTTTCATGGGCACAAGTAACACCCAAAGACCAATTTTTCTGCACCTGTTTGACAGGTGCATATCATTGCAATTTTTTACAGCAAGGCCAATTCTTGCTTTTATCAAGAGTACCTCTATAGGGTTACGGTGGGAAGGCGCCACCGACACCCAAAGACCAATTTTTACGCACCCATTATTTCTTTACAAAGTCAAAGTGACACAAGAATGTTTACAAAAAATCTCTAATCTTGTTCCCAGTGCACTACATTGTGGCCTTATTATACACTAAACCTTGTATGCAATGTGTGAAGTCAGATATCCTGATCTCTATACAACATTGTAGTTCCAGGACAGTATTGATGCCAGAGGATCAGGTTGACAGACAGGCAACTAGCATTTTAGGAAAGAGGTCAGCAATAGCAATGTTATTTCACTTTTGGCTACAAAATGAAAAGTCATGTCAAGGTCTTGTGAATAAACAGGTAGAGAAAACTACAGCTGTTGATGTGTATCAGCTTGCAAAAATGAACTTGGGTTTTGGTTCATTTAAAAATTAAGTTTTTCACAAACTTTTTTTTTATTGATACATGTCCCCCGGAGCAGGACCCGGACCCCTATAACCATTGTATGCCCAATTACTTGCATATAAGCCTTCAAAATGGACACTTTTGATTTTTGACATTCGGGTCCCATTGACTTTAATGGGGTTCGTTATTCGGGTCTGAACTTTCACGGTGTTCGAAAGTTTTGGTGCGAACCGAACAGGGGTCTGTTCGACCCATCCCTAGTGAAGAGAAATCCAAAATTTTTAAATGTCACAGAATCAGAAGGTGAGGGGAAATCTTTCAATGGAAACCCCTGTTCCGGTGACAACTGTCTAACTCCCTCCATATTGTGGAGATTTCCTCTTACTTTCTGTTGCATCTCTGGGACAGGTTAAGGGACATCACACTTAACAAATAGTTACAAAAATACACTGACATGGGTTTTATCCTTTTTCTACACTGTCCAAAATAATGAAAAAAAAAATGTTTTTTAAACACTTCAAGGGCTAATTAAAGGGAGTTGATTAGGCATTGTGTGTTGAAATTAGGGAGAATAATTGGGAGGTGTTGGGGGGTGCTTAAGTGTTAGCGATCTACATATTTTTGAGAGATAAGCTGGCAATACACTGTAAGGGCGGGCTTATACACTCCAATCCGATTGTACTAATCCTGTAAGTTTATTAAAACTATATTATACGAGGAAAAAGTTACACAATCAAATCACTTTCTACCAAATCACATATGCCTTTACAATATATAGTTGTTGGTAGATCTAAAGGTGATTGTACAATCAGACTGTATAGTGTATGGTTAGCTTTAGATTTCTTTCATTCCTCTTGCAGACTTAACACAAAATAAATAAATGACAGATTCCTTCATCCATGCTTAAGTGCACAGATGGGCAAATCCCCTGCCAGGCTATTGCATTCTGACACGCAGCAGCAGTGGCTGTCAGAATACCTGAACAACGGCTGCACCGCCACCCAGTCACACCTGAGCCGCCTAGAGCAGGTGTGAAAAGGTGGAGGAGTACTTGTGTCCAGCGCCCTATGCCCTAAGCTGGTCTGATAAAAGGGGTGGGCACAATGGAGGCATTTGATGGGCACAGTGGCTGCATTTGATGGGGCACAGTGGCGGCATTTAATGAGGCACAGTGGCGGCATTTGACGGGCACAGTGGCTGCACTTGATAGGGCACATTGGCTGCATTTGACGAGTACAGTGACTGCATTTGATGGGGTACAGTGGCGGCATTTGACGGACACTGTGGCTGCATTTGATGGGGCACAGTGGTGGCATCTGACAGGCACAGTGGCTGCATTTGACAGGCACAAGTGGCTGCATTTGATGGGGCACAAGTGGCTGCATATGATGGGCACAGGGGCAGCATTTGACAGGCACAGTGGCGGCATTTTATGGGCACAGTGATGGCATTTGAGGGGGCACAAGTGGCTGCATTTGACGGGCACAAGTGGCTGCATTTGATGGGCACAGTGGCGGAATTTCACAGGCACAGTGGTGGCATTTTATGGGGCACTGTAGCTGAATTTGATGGGCACAGTGCCTGAATTTGATGGGGCACAAGTGGCTGCATTTGATGGGGCACAAGTGGCTGCATTTGATGGGCACCAGTGGCTGCATTTGATGGGCACAAGTGGCTGCATTTGATGGGCACAAGTGGCTGCATTTGATGGGGCACAGTGGCTGCAATTGATGGGCACAGTGGCTGCAACTGATGGCACAGTGGCTGCATTTGATGGGCACAGTGGCTGCAATTGACGGCACAGTGACTGCATTTGATAGTTTTTTTCAGTATTTTTTGTTTGTTTGCGCCCCCTCCATGCACACTGTGTAACGCCGCCCGGGTGTAACGTGTACCAGAGCCGTGTACCAGAGCCGCACGCCCTGGCCCCGAGCTAGTGCAGTAACAGGCGGTGGGGTCGGCTTGCGATGGGGGTGTCCTCTGCCACCGGAGCCCAAGGTGAGTTGTTGCTATAGGTGGGGGGAGGGGGAGGGGGGGTTGGCATTGTGTCCGCTACCCAGTCACACCTGAGCCGCCTAGAGCAGGTGTGACAAGATGGAGGAGTGCTTGTGTCTGGCGCCTTGTGCCCTGAGCTGGTCTGATAAGAGGGGGTGGGCACAGTGGAGGCATTTGACGGGCACAGTGGCTGCATTTGATGGGGCAGAAATGGCTGCATATGATGGGCACAGTGGCGGCATTTGACAGGCACAGTGGCTGCATTCAATGGGGCACAGTGGCGGCAGGATAGAAGGACTTTGTTTTCCTTTTCGGTACAGATGTACTTACACACCAACCAGTGCCGCACTTGCATAAAGTCCTGACTCACAGTTCCTGCTGCTGGCAGAGTGATATACTTGGGTTTCTTGCTGCCTACCTCCTTCAGCAAGTAAGTGCTGAGGACAGAACAGACTTCAGCTGAGGGAATCAGTATCAGGCTCAGAGCAGCCTGACAACTATCAATAACATCAGCGCAGCAGGCAGAGGCAAACTGATGTGGGGTGGCTAACAGGGAACAGCAGGAGGACTAATCCTAGTGGCAGCATACATGCCAAGTGTCCCAGGTACCATATCCATTACAATATACTCCAGCCCCATTGACCTAACTATCTTGCACCTCCCTCTGTACAATCTTAAACCATGATTCTTATTCATACACCCAGCGTCACCTCTCACAATTAACCTTGGCTTTGCCTCCTACACACACAGTATAGTCCATTGGTTTGTCAGCCCTGCAATCTGCAGTCCTGGATTTTCCTTGATCCAGGCAAGCCACATCTCTGCTGAGAGCTGTCATTGGTTGCTAAGACCGCCAGCATGCTAGAAACCAATTACATCATGTGATCCCGCCCCCTGCAGAGTGCGTCTCATTTTCAGCTACTGTCTTCTGCTTGCTGACTATAGGGCCTTGTAGCAACACACCTTGCTGTCGGCGGGTCAGTTCCAAAATCAAATCAAAATTATTGGGGGCGACACAATGTTTTACAGCACCAGGTGACACCAACCCTAGTGACGCCACTGTATGTAATCCTTCATAATAGATACTTCTACACCTTGTATGCAATGTGTGAAGTCAGATATCCTGATCTCTATACAACATTGTAGTTCCAGGACAGTATTGATGCCAGAGGATCAGGTTGACAGACAGGCAACTAGCATTTTAGGAAAGAGGTCAGCAATAGCAATGTTATTTCACTTTTGGCTACAAAATGAAAAGTCATGTCAAGGTCTTGTGAATAAACAGGTAGAGAAAACTACAGCTGTTGATGTGTATCAGCTTGCAAAAATGAACTTGGGTTTTGATAAAATGTATAGTTTAATTACAGCTCAGTTTTTTCAGATCATAACTAACAAGACTGACAGTCAGCTGGCTTCTTCTCATTCAGACCTTTCCCAGCCTGTTGCTCATTGACTTTACCACCCTTCTGTTGACGTAATTAACACACTGCTAATCTTGGAGACATGTACAGTATGTGCCACACACAAACATGATCAATCTCAAGGATGCTGTCCAACATGTATGATCCGTATAAACGTACTGCTACAATCTCTTGTGGCTTATAATAGTCAGATACATGTCCATATCATCATGTTCAGGGCTGATGGAGGCTGGTATCCCCCTCAGACGCCAGGAAACCAGTAGGGAAAATAATTACGTAGTTCAGAATGGAGGCCAGCAGATGTTTCAAGGTTTGGGAAATGAGTCAAGCATTGGCACCAACAGCCGGCTCAGCCTTCAGAGAAGCTTTAACGGTTGCTGAGGTCAGCTCAACTCTTCAGTGGACTATGGGAAACGTATTTGCTGTAACAGACAGAGTGTGACGAGTACCACAGAGGCATTTCTCAACAGAGAATGACTTTCTATAAAAGAAAATATTATAGCAGCCTTTGTACTCTTGTTTCCGAAACAGGCAACACTTTCTAACAAAAGTGAAAGGCTGTTACCACACAGAACTACCAATGAGTAGGACTAAGCAAATATAAAAAAAATTGCACTGATGATTGAAAAAACAAAACATGTCCTTCAGTGCCCTCAAAGCATCAATGTAGCCATTCCTCTGGTTATATATGTTGTATTCACATCGTAGTCATACGTAAACACTGTGTATTTAAAACTGAATCAGAGATCACATCAAAAAGCCACCCTTGAAATTAGTTATCAATTAAATAGTTAAATATGTTTTTAAATACTGCTAGCATCTGTTTCTATATTAGCCCTCATAATTTGTTTCACACCACAATTCAATTTTACTGCATTCCACAATGCTTTCAATCTACAACTGGGAGCCCACTTGCAAGAAGCTAGAGAACTCAAGTGATATAAACTGCTCCTTTGTTGCCCAATCATCAGAATTAATGCAGGGAGGTCATAAAACTGTTCTTAAAGTAATGAAGAAAAAAGTGAAAACACCTACCTTGCCATGCAGTGTGGTTGGGTGAGTAAATCACAAGAGTGAACAGAACAGCACATTTTCCACAGACTAAACAGTCCACACAGGGATATGCCGCCAATGAGGCAAAGTAGGGGGACAACCTCAGGTGGCACTTGATGAGGGGCTGGAGTGTCTACACTGGAAACTGGAGTACTCAGGGCAGTTTAGTAATGTTGTCCTGTATATACAGAGCAGCATTGCTGAACTGGTTGCTAGGATGTTGGCAGATGGGCCATAACAACCTATGGTCCTGTATAGTCCAGCTGGCAGCATCCTAGCAATTTATTCAGGATGATGGTGAGGTGACATGCCACAACATCATTGGTTGCTGTGCCAGTGTCCTAGCAACTAAATGGAGCAGCAAAAATGGAACAGGACTCTGGTCGGAGATCGTAAATGTGTATTGACTCTCGAATGTTTGAGGGCAGGTGAAGGAGATATTAACCTCAGATGCTCCTGAGTCCACACATACATACATTTTAACTGTGTAAAGCAAGATTCTAGGCATCCAAATAGTTATGTGATGTCTGCTGGCTGTGTATCCAGTGCTGAAGAAACTATAGTAGTGCCAGAAACCAGAAGTGAGTGATATAACTAAGAGATTACTCAGCAATAAAAAGATGTTTCAGGCAGACGGAGGAAAGTAGGAAGTATGATCTCTCTAAAGTGAACCTTCAGTTGTTTTTTGTTTTTAAGTCAGCAGCTACAAATCAGCACGGTCTTCCTGCAGCTGCTTTTTTACCACTGCAGGTCCCCAGCACCACCATCTTAGATTCGGCAGGCGGCAGTGGCTTTCTTAGGATCCACAGCTGGCTCCTCACTGTGCATGCATGGTGGTTCTGTGGCCTCCTGGGACATGTGACATGTCTCAGGGAGCAAGGGACGTCATCCTCGCCAAGGTGAGGCTTGAGGAACTGGAGGCGGGTACCGATAAAAATCGATATTCGCTCCCCCACCCCCCCAAAATAACATGTTTCTGGCTGGGGGCAGGGAACAAACATGTGGGACTTCACTTTTTGAGTGACATTCCGCTTTAAAGTGAACCAAGCATCAGATTTACCTTTTCATGTTTAGTGCTGTAGACATTTTTATTTTTTAATTACCTATCACAGAGATTACAACGCTCCCCCCAAACAATGCCTTCATCTGCTTTTCTCTCCAGAAGGATTGGCCATCTTTGTTCAGGCATTATGATGTCTACTCCTTGGACTGAGATGCTGGCTCAGAGATGACACAATTCTGCTGTATGTGCAGTTTTTGGCAGACTTGTTCAAATGTCTAATTGGCTCTCATCTTGTGATCTTATACACTATCACAATGACACAGACTTATCACTAGGGGGAGAGGAGACTGAGGAAATGACTCCTCCTGCCTGCAGCAGACTAAAGACATCAACTCATCCTAGGCAAAGTTGCTAACTGAAGCTCAGGGATCTCTTTTCTGAAAAATCATACTGATGCCGTATATTGTGACATGTCAGAGATGTATTCATGCAAACTTTTGAAGTTACTGAAAGGTTGTGGCTTAGTAGGCAGGGCCCTAAACAACTGGACCCCTTAAGATAATCCTGAATCTGAGCATTCTGGTTCCATCTCCATCCTCTGGGTACTTTACAGCCTTACACATTGGTGAATGAAATTAAAGTGGTTGTAAACCCTTTTTATATAAAAAATAGGTGTGCTGTCCCTTTAAATTACAAAAACATAAACTTTTTATATCATAAATAGGTGTAAAAGCAAATTTGTATGTGCTGACCCTTGAGTCACATATGAATGAGTGCAAATAAACCAATATGGATCAATGTGCAAAAACTTGCAATAAAAATATATGTGGAAAAATGCATGTGCAGGCAAAAAATATATACAAACACATGCATTTTTCCACGTATAGTTTTATTGTATTTATTGCAAGTTTTTGCACATTGATCCATATTGGGTTATTTGCACTCATCCATGCGTGACACAAGGGTCAGCACATACACATTTGCTTTTGAACCTATTTATGATATAAAAAGTTGATGTAGAACAGTGCACCTATTTAGTTTGTTCATAAACCCTTACATATACCCATTGAAGGGACTACCCTCAGGTGATACACAGAGATAAAACAAATCCTCCTACATAGGTTGTATCTGCCTATTTGCAGTCCTCTCTTCTCTACATCCGCTCAAAATTCTAAATTTATAAGCATTCCGAAAAAAAGGGGGCACAGAGCTGAAGTTATACTCTGCAGAGCTCAGTGTGGAGAGGTCTGAAAGCTGATTGGAGGGAAGGGACACCCCCTCCCCCATCACACAGCTCAGAGGAACAGAGCTGAGGCTGTCAATCTGCAGAAGGTCCCTCTCCTGTCAACATTTTTCTCTTGGTGTCTGGAAAAATTGTCAGAAGTGACTCAAGCTAATAGCAGAGGAACAAAGCAGCAGACAGATATGACACTTATGCAACATACACACGGTCGGACTTTTCGACCGGACTGGTCCAACGGACCGAGTCCGGCGGACAATCCGATCGTGTGTGGGCTTCATCGGACCTTCAGCGGACTTTTCCAGTAGAAAAATTTGACGGACTTTAGATTTTGAACATACTTCAAATCTTTACGTCGTAACCCAGAAATCCGCTCGTCTGTATGCTAGTCCGACAGACAAAAACCGACGCTAGGGCAGCTATTGGCTACTGGCTATGAACTTCCTTATTTTAGTCCGGTGTACGTCTACACGTATGAATCCGTCCGACTTTGGTGTGATCGTGTGTAGGCAAGTCCATTAGTTAAAAAGTCAGTCGGAAGTCTGTCAAAAGTCTGTAGAAAGTCCGTCGGACCAGTCCAGTCGAAAAGTCCGGCCGTGTGTACGCGGCTTTAGTGTTTTTAATTGAGACAAGTACACACTACAGAGGGATATGCTTTGTTCATATTTTATGACTGAGGTTTACAACCACTTTAGGGTTACAGAGCACAGAATGATATAATTTAAATCTCCAATCTCTCCCAGGAACATTGTGAGATGCTTTACAAGTCTAGCTGGAAATGATTATGTGTAGTCTAGAAGAAACAAATTAAATGAAGTTTCTGATTTAAACACAACTGTAGTGGTAATTGAAGTACATTTGGAAGTACATTGATTTATTATATTTGTTGCAGAATTGCTCTTTATTTGCTCTTTGATCCTGTTGTTAGACTAATGCCCCGTACACACGGTCGGACATTGATCGGACATTCCGACAACAAAATCCATCGGATTTTTTCCGACGGATTTTGGGCCAAACTTGTCTTGCATACACACGGTCGCACAAAGTTGTTGGAAAATCTGATCGTTCTGAACGCGGTGACGTAAAACACGTACGCCAGGACTATGAACGGGGCAGTAGCCAATAGCTTTGTTTCTTAATTTATTCTGAGCATGCGTGGCACTTTGTGCGTCAGATTTGTGTACCTACGATCGGAATTTAAACGATCGGATTTTGTTGTCAGAAAATTTTATATCCTGCTCTCAAACTTTGTGTGTCGGAAATTCTGACGAAAAAAGTCCGATTGAGCCCACACACGATTTGAATTTCCGACAACACAATCCGATCGCACTTTTTCCATCGGAAAATCCGACTGTGTGTACAAGGCATAACACATTTAAATACATGGAGCCTGTGAAAATAAATAGGTAATATTTTCCTTCTGGCACGTAACAAGCCAAATCTTCTCTCAAGTCAAATCTTCTTTTAAAAATGCTACAGGTGCTGTTGGTATGTGACATGGCTGGGTGTGTCAGATATCTGCTCTCCTGCTTTGCTGCATGGTTCCTCCTGGCATTTGCCATGTCACTATAGGACACAATAGTGACAATGTGGCTGGAGGGTAGAACCACAGTCTGTTGCTGGGGAGCACACATTGATGTGTCACATGCCACCAACACCTTTATCTCTTCAAGAGAAATACATTTAGACTCCCTGCCTTCCAAAAAGGTCAATAATAAACTTATTTTAATATTGGAAATACAAGGCAATATGTAATATGATTTTCTTAGTATAGCGACATGTTCATGTGAAGGAAAGAATGAATACATTTATATAAAGTGTGCTTTGAAGTAAATCAGTTGAAAACTCCCCAACAGGGACAGCAATAAACACTACAGAGGGAAAGGGTTAGAGCCTCTGTCAGGTGTTTTTGCTGTCTGTGTTCCCTTTGGGGGAATGATTTTCACTTCATGTGTGGTCACAGGGACAGGAAATGAGTGGAAATCTCTCCACTGGGGACACCCACTACATCATATATCTGAAATTTGTTTTAATCCTTCTGTATGCTATCCAAAATGGCAAAAAAAGTGTATGGAGCCACAATTAAATTATAATTGCACCTTTAATGTGCATTTTGAATTAATTCTTGTCTCTGTGGACTTCATATTTATAGAGCTGTATTTCAATCTGTGATGGGCTAAACCAGTGGTTCTCAACCTCAATCCTCACGTGCCCCCAACAGGTTTTCCATGTTTTGGGAATTTCTCTTAGATGAAATAGCTGTCCAAAATACCAAGCCATTTACTCTGATTTAAAGCACCTGTGCAAGATAAAGGAAAACCTGCAAACATGGCCTGTTGGGGGTACTTGAGGTCTGAGGTTGAGAACCACTTGACTAAACAATAACATGCACACAGAGAAAATGAAAATCTTTGGCTTACCATCTTTGAGAGAAGAGAGCCCTGTGATTCTGCATGCTGAATGGACTGATCAACGACATCCCTGATCCCTAGAAGGGATTGCTCCAGGTCATTTGAACCTGTAATCTGATTAGCAAGGTGATCCACTAAGCTGATGAATCCTCTCCAAGGACCATCCAGACTCGCCAGGCTAGCCAAACATCCTCTCATTACATTAAGACAGTAGCCAACACATGGTCGGATAAGAGTCAGCCCTTGACAATGGGGACAATACTGCATTTTCACCAGCGCGTGGGTGCACTCCCGTGTCAAGCCTGCGTGCTCAGTACTGTTAATAACTTGCTCTGCCATGTTTAATGCCTGCTTTATCATTCTGCTTGTCCACAGTGATTTGGACAACCTTGTAGTCATCTCATTAGAATAGTTTCCAAATGGGTTAATGTCTTGACGTGTCAAGCGCAGGCAGTCCAAGTACTCATCTGACAGTGATGCTATCCTTGGGTTTATAAGGTGGTTGTAAACCACAGGGAAAAGCGCATCTAAAAACCGGGCGAATGCATCCTCCAGTGGCATGTCCGCTCCCATAATATTCAGGGACAGGTCAGTGAACAGCTCCTTCACTGTCTCTTGTACATCCTGGGCCATGGAGCGGTACTTGCTGTGAAACAAGGAAAGTGTGTTGTTGGTGGCCAAGTCAATCAAATAAGTAAATGTCTCTGAAATGAGAAAGTAGAAAACAGTAATTATGCACCAGAACCAATTAAGACCACATAGTATATACTGTATAATTTGAAAGCTATATCTATTTCTATTTAATATGTGTTCCAGAATATACTGTAATAAACAGAGATCCATGTGTGTTTGATAGTTTTTCCTTTCTGTTGAGTAAAAATGTTTATTGACAGATAAGCCCTTCTTCAAATACTGTAGGTTCCTCTCTGGGCTTTGGCTTAGAGGCTTATCATTTCTATGTTTTTTTCCTATTTTTGATATGGAACTGAATTCCTCTGTCCATTTGATTGGTGGCTACTGCCTGTCAGTGCTGTCTTTTCTGCCTGTCTTGCCCTTCTCAACCCGTGTCTAGTCTTTCAGCAATCACTTGGGTATCAACTCCCTTTCTTTACTCCAAATAATTGCTTGAGTACTTTGCCAGTTAGGTTTGGCATCCTGAACTCAATCTTTTTTTTTAATTTAAAATATATCTCTAGATGTTGAATTGATTGGGGAAGGGTTAGTAAATTTTTCTTACTGTCCATACCCCTCTTTGTCCTGCTGACCATTATCACCGAGAAAAAAAGAGGAAATCCATATTTTAAAGCTGTTCCCAGAACAAGTAGTAAGAAGACCCTTTTAAAGGGGAAATTATTTCTAGGGACAACTGTCTAGGAAGGAAATTCAGCTCACTTTGGGAGATGTCCTCTAATTTCCTGATGCATCTCTTGGACAGGACGTGAAGGGAAATTTCTCTAATGTTACAGTGACAGCAACAACAACAAAAAAACAAAAACTGACAGGGTTTATTTTTCAAATTTTATAATTTTTTATTAGATTTTCTCAGAAAGTTTTTCAAAGTACCAATCATATACTCAATTCTTTTTGAAAAAAACTGATATATTACAAACCACAACACGTATCATTTATAGGCATAAAACAAAAAACACAAAAGATGTACATATGCATGCCTTTTTTTACATACTACCCTTTGGCATATTTGATAGGCAGTCTTGGTACATTCAAGAAGAAGGGAAACTGACAGGGATTTTAACCATTCCCTACTCTATCCCAAACTAACAAATGTTTTGGCTAATGGTCATTGCCTCAACCTTAATTCTAATCTGCACCTTTTTGTCTGCTTTGTGTCTTTTTGCCTTGTATATCATAGCTCTTGCATTGCCTGAGTCAATGTACAGTTTATTCTCCTTGTCATCTCACCTCTACTTTATTAATTTGATGCCAGTCCTGTTGTTACTCCAGATTCCAACTATCCCTACTATCATACTGTCCTTACACCTTCCTCAATCCCTTCCCTCACTCAACATGCCCCTTCCTAATTGTTCTCAATTGTTACTCCTGTGTGTTCCAGTTCCTTCTCCTCTGGCCTTCAGTCTAGCTTCATAGCCCCTTTTCAGTTCTATCCCTGTATGTATGCTCTGTGCCACATGTATCAAATCCCCTTTTAGTATTATTTTGCACTTGTCATTTCTCCTACACCATGTGTTTTCAGCCCACTACTGCCTTAGAATTTACCTTGATTCTAAGTTCTGACATTACTATTGACCCAGGTATAAGATGTGGGTTTCTGTTGTGCAGTAAGTACACGGGCAACTAAGTACCAGTTGACAATGAATCTCAAAAGGAAGCCAACTCCTGAAGTGCATTTGTCATCCTTCCTGCTTAGTATTGAATGGATAATGATCACCTGGGGTCAATTGCTCCAAACATATGGCACATATTGGCAAATTAGCTACAGTAATCTAATTTTGCTGATCATAAGCCCATGATTGCAAAACAAATACGGTATACAATTTGTCCATGTTTTCCTTTTTGATGATTTTTACTAGATATTACTATTTAGTCTAATGCCCCGTACACACGATCGGACTTTCCCCCAACTAAACCATGGATTTTTGTTTGAAGGTTGTTGGCTCAAACTTGTCTTGCATACACACGGTCACACAAATGTTGGCCAACAATTACGAACGTGGGAACGCGTTGACGTACAAGAAGTACAACGAGCTGAGAAAAAGGAAGTTCAATAGCCAGTGCGGCTCCTTCTGCTTGATTCAGAGCACGCGTGGACTTTTGTACAACGGACTTGTGTACACACGATAGGATTTTCCGACAATAAAGTTTTGTTGGCGGAAAATTTCTGAACCTGCTAGCAAACATTTGTTGATGGAAAGTCCGACAGCAAATGTTGGATGGAGCATACACACGGTCGGACTTTCCAACAACAAACTCACATCCAACATTTCCCGTTGGAAAATCTGACCGTGTGTACACGGCATTACAATGACATCCTATATTACAATATGCATACATCACTCCATTATCTTAATCAGTACTATAAATTACTACATGAAAATATTCCATGTCTAGAAAAAAGCAGGAACTTTATGCATTGTTCTCAATCTCATGTTATAACAATAATTATTACCAGACCAGAGAAAACAGAGATATTATTCCTTTATATAATATTAAGCCGTAAATACAATTTACACATCCAGATTAAATAAAAGGCAATAAGAGGTATTACAGTTAACGAGGCCTGGCAAAGCCATTTCCCCCATGAGCACTTACAGGATTCCTGCAGAGGATTCTTTACTCGTATTGCCAAACAGAGGCTACAGCTGCTTGAATTTACCATTCCTGTATCATATTTTGGCTCTTATCCCTGAAACAGATACAAGTCCTCTGAAGAACAGGATATATCATGTCAAATTTTGTCTGTTTTATGGCATTAAAGCTTGTGTTCTTTATTGCATTTGATTTGGCATGGCCACAATATAATAGCACTGGATTGAAACGTCCTGCACAATCTCAGTGGTGTATGATATAGGGATAGCTATAAGATTATCTATAAGAAGTACAGTGAGGGAAAAAAGTATTTGATCCTCTGCTGATTTTGTACGTTTGCCCACTGACAAAGAAATCAGAAAAAAAATCAGTCTATAATTTTAATGGTAGGTTTATTTTAACAGTGAGAGACAGAATATCAACAAAAATATCCAGAAAAACGCATTTCAAAAAAGTTATAAATTGATTGAAATAAGTATTTGATCCTTTATCAATTAGCAAGATTTCTGGCTCCCAGGTCTCTTCTATACAGGCAATGAGCTGAGGCTAGAAGCACTCTCTTAATAGGTAACTCTCTTGTTATCTATATAAAAGACACCTGTCCACAGAAGAAATCATTCAATCAGATTCCAATCTCTCCACCATGGCCAAGACCAAAGAGCTGTCCAAGGATGTCAGGGACAAGATTGTAGACCTACACAAGGCTGAAATGGGCTACAAGACCATTGCCAAGCAGCTTGATGAGAGGGTGACAACAGTTGGTGTGATTATTCGCAAATGGAAGAAACACAAAATAACTGTCAATCTCCCTCGGTTTGGGGCTCCATGCAAGATCTCGCCTCGTGGAGTTTCAATGATCATGAGAACAGTGAAGAATCAGCCCAGAACTACACGGGGGAATCTTGTCAATGATCTCAAGGCAGCTGGGACCATAGTCATCAAGAAAACAATTGGTAACACACTACACCATGAAGGACTGAAATCCTGCAGCGCCCGCAAGGTCCCCCTGCTCAAGAAAGCACATGTACAGGCCCATCTGAAGTTTGCTAATAAACATCTGAATGATTCAGAGGAGAACTGGGTGAAAGTGTTGTGATCAGATGAGACCAAAATCAAGCTCTTTGGCATGAATTCAACTCGTCGTATTTGGAGAAGGAAGAATGCTGCCTATGACCCCAAGAACACCATCCCCACCATCAAACATGGAGGTGAAAACATTATGCTTTGGGGGTGTTTTTCTACTAAGGGAACAGGACAACTTCACAGCATCAAAGGAATGATGGACTGGGCCATGTGCCATCAAATCTTGGGTGACAACCTCCTTCCCTCAGCCAGGGCAATGGAAATGGTTCATGGATGGGTATTCCAGCATGACGATGACCCAAAACACATGGCCAAGGCAATAAAGGAATGGCTCAAGAAGAAGCATATTAAGGTCCTGGAGTGGCCTAGCCAGTTTCCAGACCTTAATCCCATAGAAATAGTATGTGGAGGGAGCTGAAGGTTCGAGTTACCAAACGTCAGCCTCAAAACCTTAATGACTTGGGGAGGATCTGCAAAGAGGAGTGGGACAAAATCCCCCCTAAGATGTGTGCAAACCTGGTAGCCAACTACAAGAAACGTCTGACCTCTGTGATTGCCAACAAGGGTTTTGCCACCAAGTACTAAGTCATGTTTTGCGAAGGGGTCAAATGCTTATTTCACTCATTAAAATGCAAATCAATTTATAACTTTTTTAAAATGTTTTCTGCATTTTTTTTTTGTTGTTATTCTGTCTCTAACTGTTAAAATAAACCTACCATTAAAATGGTAGGCTGATAATTTTTTTGTCACTGGACAAACGTACAAAATCAGCAGGGGATCAAATACTTTTTTTCCCCTCACTGTATAAATGGAGGTGATGGGCATGGTAGCCAATCAGGTGATAGCAATCCTTTTCTTGTAATGGTGGTGGCTACACCTGCCAGTGCTTGCCCTATTCTTGTTGGCCCACGTCTGTGCCCCCTGGCAGTTTGGGGAAGAATGATCTATGTAACATTATGAAGACTGCAGCAGAATAAAAAATGACCAGTGGTATGAACAAGGTGCGGGACTGGGCACCAAAAGCTTGTTACTTCTCCAGGCAGTCCTCACAACTAGAAACCATTAGATATCTGAGTATGTGAACGAATAAACCCACCAGTAACCACTCATAACTGAAATGTAAGTCATGAGCAATTTAAATGAAGATATATATGCATATGGGCTATGATATGGGCTATTCTTCCAAAATTTAACAGCTCATTTTCTTTCTAAAGAAGCCACAGTACAGACTACAAAAGCTTGGTGTAGAGTGGGACCTCTGTGGGGAAGTAGTGGTCTCTAAGCAGAGATCCGACACTTCCCCTGCTGAATCAGACCAATAGTTCTGCAATCAGCTCATTGGTCTGGACCTGACACATCAGGGGGTGTGTCGGATATCTGCAGAGAGGTCAATACTTCCCAAGGAGAGCAAGGTTCCTACCCTGAAGGGTCCTACCCTGAAGTTGCTGGCTGATGACAGGCTTTTCTACTCAGGCTGTGGCTGATTTCAAAAGAAAATGAACTGTAGGACAATACACATCTTCTATTTTGATACACCTGGAATGTATTTAGCTGATTTAAATGGAAAGTGTAAATGGGCTTTAAGTCCACTCTAGCCCAAAGCTTTCCTCTTCATCCTTCCCATCATGTGCACAATATTCAGATCTGTTTTATGTCATTCCTTCAGCTTAGAGCTAAGCAGTATCTTTCACAACAATGGTCCAGTAGGTTGGCGTTTGCCACTCAGCTCTAGTGACTATAATGGACTGCCCAGAAGTCTATTTATCTGTTGATGTACAGATCCCTAGGCTTTTCAAGTATAGTGAATGGAACCAAAGGGTGAAAGCCCAGTCCTGCTCTATTGTTATGGAAGATATTGGTGGACTGTGACTTTTTAATGAATGCAGTGAGAGGACGATGAGGCTTTGGGCTAGTGTGGAATATCATTTCAGCTCCCCCTAACTATTTAAAAGATAGATCCATCAAATAAATAAATAAACAAATAAGTCAATTGTTTGCCTTTTAAAATGCTGGCAAGTTTTGCACGCTGACAGCAAATTTTAGATGTGAACTACGAATATAATACATGTGCATTGCCTGTATTCTCACCTTCTGGTTGTTCCATCTTTCCAGCAATGCCCAATACAACCCATTCACATGCACAGAAGAATACAATGAAGACTGAACAGCACCAAGTAAAGACAAGAGCCTGAAGTTCTCCAAAGAGGTAGCATGAGAAGCCTGCTAAATTTGACTGCAAAGTGGAACAAAGTGGACCACAAAGTGGAACTAAACTCTCTCAATCAATATTACCCATTTTTAATCCTTAGATTGGTAGCCTTAGTAAATAGATAGGAAGGTATATTATATTTACTTGTAATCTTATTTGTTTTTATCAACATTTCTTTAGTTGTTTCCTGGTTTCTGGCCTAGGCCAGAATGATGTCATACATCCCATGAGACTTCATGGGCATTTTTTTTTCTTTCATCTGGAGGAGGGGTCAGCTAAACACACCCTCCTGCCTCCATGTCTGAGCAGAGGCATTCCCGGAAGTAAATGCTACATGAATCATCTACCTTTACTCATGATTGCCCTGACTAGAAAAGCCAGGGGAGTGTTTTTAAAACTGATTTCTTAACAAAATAAAACTTGTAGATGGGATGGGGATGAGTTGGCATTTAAAGTGTTACTAAATCCAGGGCCCTGTATTCATTATATCTGGTCTCCCACAAGATACGGAACATGGAAATGTAATAATTTTACTAAATATAAACTGCTAAATACCTTTTCTCATTAGCAGTATATAGCAGTCTTGTGATTTCCATCAGTGCCTGGTTAAAGGAGTTGTAAAGACAAAAGGTTTTTTTATCTTAATGCATTCTATTACCCCCTAATACTTACCCCGAGCCCCTTCCCTATCCTACGATGTTCACGATTCCCTCAGCTGTCTGGAACTCTCCTCCTGATTGGCTGGGGCACAGCCGTGGTTCCATTGGCTCCCGCGGTTGTTAAAGTCATTTAGCCAATCAGGGGAGAGAGGGGGCAGGCTGGGTCAAGGCTTCGTGTATGAATAGATACACGGAGCTCTGACTTGGCTCGGGTGCCCCCATAGCAAGCTGCTGGTCTATGTCGGCACTCATCAGGAGGGAGGGGCCAGGAGCAGCAAAGAGGGACCCAAGAAGAGGAGGATCCGGGCTGCTCTGTGCAAATCCACTACAACAGAGAAGTGAGACTTTACAATCACTTTAAAGCTTGTGGGAGGAGTTTTCATACTGCAATACTGCTATACAGACTGATTTTACTGTTGTGGGTTTAGTAACACTTTAAACTTAAAAACAAACTAAATAGTGTTTAGTCAGTTCGTGGTGCTCAGATACAGCTTAGTTCTGCTTTAAGATGGGCAGCACAGTAGCTTAGTGATTGGCACATGCCACACAAGGGTTCTTAGTTCAAATCCCAGTCAGGACACTACCTGCACATATGTTCTCCTAGTGCTTGCATGGGTTTGCTCTGTATACTCCTTCCGCACACCAAGACTCATGCAGCTAGGTTAATTGTCTCCTGTCTAAATTGGGCCAATTACTGTATGTGAGGTAGGGACCTTAGCTTTCAAGCTTCTTGAGGGCAGGGACTGATGTTAATTTGCAACATGTAAATTGTTGGTGCTATATAAATACCTGCAATTAATAAAAAAACTAAGATAAAGAATCAGCCATCTGACATCAAGTGGCATGCTACCTGGACTGTATTAAAAGTTTACTGACTGATTTTACTTGGTGCTTTCATGGTGTGTGGCTGTTTTGTTCATACTCAAAATTAAATCCTCTAATATGTTTACAATTCTCAACAAGTCAATCATTCCAGAATACCTTTATCTGGCTCAGCTGGGACAGAAGGTCTGATAACATGAGCAAGATATTGCTATACCAGCAAGTCAGAAGAGACTTACAATACCCCAGTCTAATTATTTCGCTATAGGATTTCAGGGTTGATGCAAGATTGTATCATAAACTGTACCTCACCTCATTACGGATATTTGCAAATAATTTGATTATTTCTGGCTGTGTCCTAAAACAGGTGGTAACAAAGTGAACACTATATATCTCCCTAGGGCCTATTTTACGAATACTACTCTTAAGTCAGCACAATAATGACATTCCATAGAGACTGAGCAGTAAAAAAGAAAAGTCCCCAATCCAGTAATAACATCACATATGAGCAGAGCAAATCTAAACACCATGCTTATCACAGGGAGGAAAATCCTTAGAAAGCATTGGAATGTTTTCCTTTGATACATATGATTAACTGCTTTTGCACTGACTAGTAAAACATTATCCAAGTTAAATTTTTTTAACATAAACAATCTACAAACTCACAAATTCATTTTGTTAACTACTTTGCATAGCATTCTCTGCACATGTTCCAGTGCAAACATGAGATGTGTAGAATAGATAACCTCCAGCATTGCCCAAGCCTGCTAGACTATCCCCTCCAACCCCCCCAACTATACGATAAAAGACACAACAAGGTTTTGGAGTAAAATGGCCAACACAGCCTTTTAATTTAACAAAATACATAACTTCCAATAAAATAAATAACTTAACATAACATTCCTTAGACAGAAACTGAGAAAATATAGCTTGGTGGTCTTTGAGGGCAACAACACACAACCTAGTCACTGCAACAACCTTTTCTTAAACTTAGGCCTCCAGCCGCAACACACCAGCTCGGAGACAATCCTCATCATCCGCAGTGATTCTGAGTTAAACCCCTCGTTAACTAGAATGTACTCGAGAGAACCCTATACCCCCAATGGGTCCTGACCATTCTATTATCCAGAATTGTCCTTTTCCTCCTAAGACCCATCACTGCCAGGCTGCCATGACAGCCACATGCTGGAACATGAACAACTGAAATAAAAAACTTAAATTGAGCTCAACCATCTCTGTAAAATGATATGAACTCATTTGATCAATTAAAATAGTATTTATGGTCGAACCCTATGGCCGATATGGATGTGAACAACATAGACTTGTCATAAGACTTACAACACAAAAGGGACCTGAAGTGTGCCCTGGTCTGATGGTCGGTATACCAAATAAGGGGTAAAAACATTCAGGTAGGGCTGTAATTTTTTTATTAACTTAGCTTTATTCATTGCGCAAGCTTAGAGAATGCTCGTGCCATTTAGACCTGAGGATTGGGGATGTACCGGACAAAGCAGGCAGACTTCCACCTGCCTAATCTCTTAATAACGTGATCTGGGACCCCATGCTGGAACACGGCCGAGGCTGCTCCAGTTCGGAATGAGTGACCGTAGTACTGACTGGGGTTGAGGTGTAGGTTGCGTAGAAGAATCCTCACGTACTTAATGAACTGGCAGGCACTCAAGAGTTTGATCGGAAAAGGTAGTATGGGACTAGAGTTTGATTGCTCTGGTAGGAGTGACAGTAGGCAATCAAGTATTGTTACTGGTCACCAGACATTGTTTGTTTTGAAGAGATGGATGTCTACCCCGGACTCTGATTGCTGGGTTTTGGATACTGCTAGGTGGAGGATGAAATGGTCTTGGTAGCAAGCCAGGTGATGTCTATGCAGAACTTGGCCAGCAGGGTTACTGCAGGTAAACTCGCTAGGCCGCAAAAACCCATAGTAGGCTAGGTAGATGGCTGCTTGTATGACCATGCTGGGGAGAAGGCCATACAGAGAACTAGCAAGGATAGTAAACATACCCCTGAAGATGGCACTCATTATAGGCAGTAGTTTGGCATTTTTTATGGGTTGTTGTTTCTGGATGCCGCGTAGGATGGCTCGGATCGCATGGGATGCGAATAAGGATGGTTTTGCGGGATCTCGTAAAGCCAGAAAGTGTTGGATGCCGGCTAAGTATAGTCGGATAGAGTTATAAGATAGGGCCAACTGATTATGGCAATATGAGATAAAAGCCAGTATGTGCTTGGTGTCTGTTGATGTTACCACAGAGCAGAGATAGTTGTACCAGCCTGCGTAGGAAGGACATAATCGGGAGCGACTTGGACCTGCCTTTATTAAAAATATCGGCCGTGGCCTGGTTGTCGGTGGCGAAGGCCACGGTTTATCTGGTCCAGATATGACCCCAGAGCTGAGCAGCTGCCACGATCGGGTTAGTTCAAACAGGGAGGAAGTCCAGGTAAACCCGGGGATTAGGAGTATCTCTGGAGGCCATGGTCATGCAAACCAATGGTGGCCAAAAATTGCAGCGAAGCCTGTTGAGGCTGTGGCATCTGTCACTACCTGTGGTGATAGGGGCGATATTGACGGTATAAACATGGATATTCCGTTCCAAATAGTAAGGAACTCCTCCCACATTGACAGGTCCGCTACTGCCGTGGCGTCTAAGTTAAGGATCTGATCGGGGTCCTGTGTCTGGGAGAGGAAGACCAGAAGGCATGAAACAAAAGATTGACCCTGGGGAATGATCCTCATTGCAAAATTGAGCATTCCCAAGGGGAATTAAAGCTGCACCCCCATGTACGGGTGAAGTCTTGAAGAACTGACCTGATGCGGGTCAGTTTGTCGAAGGGGAGGCTGGCCTGCATGGAGCGAGTGTCTAGGTTGACTCCGAGGAAGATGATGGGGTGTGCTGGGCCTTCTACTTTGTGCTCCGAAATGGGTATATTGAGATTCCCAAAGACAACTCTTAATGTATCGAGGTCTCTTTGGGGGGCACACCGGGCTGTTCAATTAACAAGAAGTCATACAAGTAATGGATGACTTTTTGACACTGAGCTTGGTGCGACAGTATCCAGGTGAGGGACTGTGTGAAAGCGTCGAAGAGCCAGGGACTACTCTTAGAGCCAAAGGTCAATTTGGTAGCAAAGTAGTATGACTCCTTCCATTTAATGCTGTGAGAACACCAGAGGGACGGGTGGATGGGCAGAAGCTTAAAAGCGTCCGAAATGTCAGCCTTAGAGAGCCAGGCGCCTGTGCCTACTTTGATAATGGCCTGAATTGCCATGTCTACCGAAGCATACTTCAGGGAGAATTCCTCAGAGGGAATTAGGGAATTCAGGCTCAAAATGTGGGAAGAATGAGGCGCAGACAGGTCGTACACCAAGCAAACTTTATTTGAGAACTTGCCCTTGACAAGCCCAATAGGGCTAACTCTCCAGGTGTTGAAAGGGGGCTGAGTGAAGGGGCCTATGATGAAGCCTCTCTCCAGTTCGGCCTGTAACAGCTGATCTATGGCCTGTTCGTCGGTGGCTGCTGAGCAGAGGTTCCTACATTCATGAGTTGTGTGGGGCAGTGAGATGAGGCCGGTATGAAATCCTGCTGTAAATCCATGGATAAGGAAGGTGGCCAGAGAGGGAGTGGGGTGTGAGGTGAGGTAAAGCCCCAGCCATAGGACATTTACTCGGCCTAGTCAGGACTTTTTCTGCTGCTTGACCTGGCATAGATTTTTAGGATGTGCCCTGTGGCATATGACACAGACATGGAGCAAGCGGCATTGGCTGAAATTGCACGACCCGTAATTAAAAATATTGCAGATGGCTGCTCCCCCTACTGTCTGAATGGAATATGCATACGTATACTCTTTCTCCCCCTTTCCCTCTTTTTTTTTTTTTACCTGGGGGAATAACGTCCAACCAGGTGCAGGATGGAACTACTAAACTTTGACTGACCTAGAGGCGAAATGACAGACGACAACGGTGAGAGGCTTTGACTACCTAAATAGTCGAAGTGATGGGTATGTGAACTGATAAGAGTGAAATGACCGCCCTGACGGAGGCACGAATCGGTGAGCCGCGATTACGACTGACAATAAACCGGACTGTGGAGCAGGTATGAAATGAAACAAACAACTGGGACACGCCGGTGCATCGTGGAAGCGACTGGCTCCGACTCGGAGTGACGGTACGTGAAATGAAATGAGTAAATTGATTTGCCATGACAGAGGCATGAATCAGTGTGCCCCAACTGCGACAAACAACGAACCGGACTGTGGAGCATGGAATAAAATGAGGCCAAAAACAACTGGGCACGCCAGAATGAATCGGTGCATCACAGATGCGACTGGATTCTAATCGGAGCGCGGTACGTGACAGTGAAATGATATGCCATGACAGAGGCACGAATCGGTGAGCCGCGACTGTGACTGATAACAAACCGGACTCTGGAGCATGGAATGAAATGAGGCCAAAAAACAATTAGGGCACGACGGAACAAATCGGTGCATCACCGATGCAACCGGATTTGAATCGGAGCGCGGTACGTGACAGTGAAAAGATTAGCCATGACATAGGAACGAATCGATGTGCCACGATTGCGACTGACAACGAACCGGACTCTGAGGCGTGGAATGAAATGAGACCAAAAAACAACTGGGGCACGCGGGAACGAATCGGTGCATCACGGATGCGACTGGATACGAATCGGAGCGCAGTACGTGACAGTGAAATCAGTGAAAAATGCCATGACAGAGGCACAGATCGGTGAGCTGCGACTGACAACGAACCGAACTCTGGAGCATGGAATGAAATGAGGCCGGGCCGTAATGAAACGGTGCATCACGGATGCGACTGGATTTGAATCAGAGCGCGGTATGTGACAGTGAAATAATTGAAATGATTAGCCATGACAAAGGCACGAATCGGTGTGCCGCAATTGCGACTGACAACTAATCGGACTCTGGAACATGGAATGAAATGAGGCCAAAAAACAATGGGGCACGCCGGAACGAATCGGTGCATCACGAATGTAACTGGATTTGAATCGGAGCGCGGTACGTGACATCGAAATTAGTGAAATGATTGAAATGATTAGCTATGTCATGACGAAGCGGACTGTGGAGCATGGTATGAAACATGAGGCAAATAACTGAGACACGCCTGAACGAACCGGTGCGATGCAGACGCGACTGGATTCGAATCAGAGTGAGGTACGTAAAATGAATGAAATTAATAATATGCTTCATGGCATGATGCACGAAATAAAGAAATGTTAAACCAAACCCTACCTGCGACAGCCGAGCCAGACACATTGTACGAAAACTGAGAACGGAACCGAAAGCCTCTGAAAGATTCGAACACACAACTCACGAACGCCAATGAGTTGGAAGAGTCGGCCTAGTGACGTAATATCGCGCACAGGAACCGACGAAGACCACAGGGGAGTGGGCTGCTTAAATACCCCCCGGGATCCTCCCATAAATTCAGGCCACCATACTGGCCTTCCCACTTATTAATGTCAAAATTAGAAAATCATATATAACATATACAATGGTACCATACTAGACAAGCAACACACAATATGCAATTAAAACCAATCCACAACACAACTCCATATGTCTTGTGTATATTATATATATATATATATATATATATATATATATATATTGGATAGGATAATCCTTGATAATCCAATATAGTTGGAAGGAAAAAAGCAATTGATGGGACTGGAAATTGTATATATCACATGAGAGCAATCTGCAAGAGACCAGTATAAGTCAAAACACTAAAATGCAGTAATGACTGTATCCAAGAATCAATGCCCTGAGCATCCACAGTTGTGCTGTATTAGAAGGGTATTTACAGCTGTAATGTCCAGTAAAAGAGCCCAAGTAGATGAAGACATAATCTTTGGTGGTCTAGAGAAGGTGCAAATATGTTCCCAGAGAAGATGGTTGCAGTTTGGGAAAACCTCAATAACACCCTTCCTGTTTGTCTTATCACTTTAGTATTATATTCCCCTCTCTGATATATGTTGGCTCCCCTCTTCTCTGTTTCCTATTATCCCCAGATTATCATTTTTATTTTCTTCATGTTGATCATATTGAGACAATTGTCCCTTTATTTTTGGATGCATCTTTGATCTTGTTACTGATATTTCTTAAATACTATTTTTCACGTCCCTTGGGTCGGTTGGTCCCTCTTGGCAGTGATGACTTTCAGGAAGTTTGGCGCGGTAGGTCCTCCGTCCTTAGGGGCGGACATTGGCAAGTGATGTATACTTTTATATTTAATGATGTATACATGTTTTTTTGATATCTTGTACTTATTTCGTTCCTTCTTGTATTTTTGTACAGTCTTACGCATTTCCTGACTGATTCGTATATCCCCTGATGACGCTATTAGGCAAAACATGTCAGGTTAATATAAGAATATGAAACTTCTGTTTAAGCTGAACATTCTCCATATGACCACCTATATCATGAAATGTTGAAAACTTGTGAACAAATTGGCCCTATTTTGTTTTAACTTTATTCTCATTAAAATTATATATATTTTTTTTAAATATATGGTTTACATTATTATCTGTAAGCACCACGACAATCCCCCTTCTCCTTTTCCATTTCATACCATAGATAATAGCGATTAATTGGCAATGGATAACATATAGTGGATTATCCATATATCAGGAAGCATGAATCAGACCGAGACAGAAGTATAGTTAAATCACACTTGTTTAATAATAATAATAAAAAGGTAAACAGAGTAAGTGTGGTCAAAACAAGCCAGAGTTCGGTAACCGGATTGGGTAGTCAGCCAAGCCAATGTCAGAGAGCCAGAGGTAAACGTAGTAGTACAGCAAGCAGGATCAGGAGCCAGAAGGGACGTCAGCTGAGCAAGTCTTCAACAGGAACGCAGGAGAAAGTTTCTGTGATGTTGACAAAGGCGAAGGCAGAGATCAAGTGAGCTGGACAGCTTTAAGTAGGCAGGACTCACAAGCAGAATCAACAACAGCTGGGTAACTGTGGAGAGAGATGGGAGCTGGCAATTAGCTGACAGCTGAGCGGCCAGCTCAGAGAGGGAAGGGCTGAGCCCAGCCCCGACACTATATCATTAAGGTAGCCCTCTTGCCAAAGGATAAATTTACAACATTGCATATAGCAGCTCCGTCAAATGCTTCAAAAGTCACATATATGTGGAAAGGAGATATACTTATCAGTTATTGTGCAAACAGAAAATCCTTCAGAGCTTATTCTGGTCATCTGGAAAAAGTCCCATCTGTAAGCATATATTTTGTGTTTAAAGTTGAGAGTTGGAAAGGATGTCCGTGCCTGACCGGTTTCACCGGCGTATTGTGTGCTAAATGAACTTCCAAGCTTAGCCTCTGATGCAGTCGGTGATCGGCGAAACCGACTGCCTTTATAAGTGAATTCATCATACCTGGCTATTTTTAGTGCAATTCTGCAAGAAACAACATCCTATTACAGAGGGGGGACAAAGAAAGTTGCTATCTTTATAGAGCTCTAAAGATTCTAGTGTATTTGAAAGTGTTATATAAGCTCCGGCTCTTAAAGATGAAGTTTAAGTACAGCTTAATTCTAGTGTAATTCAAACTCAAAATAAAATATAAATTCCCCAGTAAACTATGTGTTAAAATTCTTACCTCAGCACTTGCGGATTACAACTTTTACTGATGCTATCCGATCAAAAATTAATAATTCAACTTCTATGCTGCATCCCTAAAAACATGATGCATCTAAACTATATTTATAGGGACTTTTAAGGCACAACAATTTAGTAAAAAAATAACTTTTATTTAAATACACTTAAAATAAGACAATCTTGGTCCATATAACAACAGACTATAAAATGCAATTTATAAATTAAGCAGTCTCAAACACTGCAGTGATTGCACATGGTAGTCTTTACAGCTCAACGCGTTTCTCAGACAAGGTCCTCATTTTTAGGATCTATCAATACAGACTTTCTAGACATGCCATCTAAATGGAATGACAAACTTTTAGTAATTATATCAAAATGCAACAATAATTTATTTGGCACACAATACAATAGTGTTCCCCTGGGGACTGATGCTTGGGACTAGCCAATTCCACATAGATGCACATAAACATATGCACACACACATACACACACATATATAAATACATGTGTGTACACATATATATATGCACACATGTGCATATATATACGCGCACACGCACCCCTGGGGGACTCCAGGACCCCCCTCCTCCTTCCCCATCCTCCTCCAACCTCCAATATAGTCCTATTTATTAATTTTATTTATTTTCTTTCTAAAGTATTTTCATATATTACCAGGAATGCTCTGTGGTTTAATGACATAAGCCTATTTTCATGAAAAATTAAATAATTAAGAAAACCCATTTATCTTTTCTTAGGATAAAGGGAATTTTTTAAGAGGGGGGTCCTGGGGTCCCTTAGGGGTGCTTGCGCGCATATGCGTATGCACATGTGTGCATATATATGCATACACGCATGTATTTATATATGTGTGTGTATGTGTTTGTGTATACATGTGTGTGCATATGTGTATGTGCATCTATGTGAAATTGGCTAGGCCCAAGCATCAGTCCCCGGGGGAACACCATTGTATTGTGTGCTAAATAAATTATTGTTGCATTATGATATAATTACTAAAAGTTTGTCATTGAATTCAGATGGCATGTATAGAAAGTCTATATTGATTGCTCCTGATGAAGAGGACCTTGTCTGAGGAATGCGTTGAGCTATAAAGACTACCATGTGCAATCACTGCAGTGTTTGGTTTTATAAATTGCATTTTATTATAGTCTGTTGTTATAGGGACCAAATTTTCTTATTTTAAGTGTATTTAAATAAAAGTTACATTTTTACTAAAATGCTGTGCCTTAAAAGTTCCACACCTATACTATAAATATAGTTTTGATGCATTTTAATGGTGCTAGCTCTTATGCCGCCTACACACGAGTGGACTTTTCAACCGGACTGGTCCGACAGTCTATCCGACGGACGTTCGGCAGACTTCCGACGGACTTTCCAAATGAACGGACTCGCGCACACACGACTGGACTTTCCGGCAGAATAGGTCCGACGGTCTTCCTGACGGACTTTCGACTGAGTTACGGCAGACTTCTGGACTTGCCCACACACGTTCATTTTGAAGGTGATGAAGTACGACGAGACTAACACCTTGTGAGCCCCGTCGCAGAATACCAGGCCCTCAGGTCTGGTATAGATTTTAAGGGAACCCCCCTACGCCGAAAAAAACGGCGTGGGGGTCCCCCCAAAATCCATACCAGACCCTTATCCGAGCACGCAGCCTGGCCGGTCAGGAAAGGGGGTGGGGACGAGCGTGCGCCCCTCCTGAACCGTACCAGGCCGCATGCCCTCAACATGGGGGGGTGGGTGCTTTGGGGAAGGGGGGCGCCCTGCGGCCCCCCCCCACCCCAAAGAACCTTGTGAGGAAGGTGAGGAAGGAAAGGGTCGGGAATGAGGGAAAGGGGAGGGGGAGGAAAAGAGGGGAGGAAAGGTGGGAAAGGGAACAAGGGGAAGGGGGGATCAAGAAGGGGGGAAAAGAAGAAAGGAGAGGGGCCTCCCTCCTTCTCTCCCCCTTCCCCTTTCCTCCCGCAATTCCCCCCACACCCCCCTTCCTTCATTTCACATCTCTACTTATTTGCTTAGGTCCTTATATTTTTCAATATTCCTCCGGACAGATACCGGCTATTTAACCCTGTTCTGGGCTCTTTTGGCCAGCTTACTATCTATGCCACTCAGTGCCCATTTTCCAATTGGCGTACATCAGGTCGCAGGTAAAAAGATCATCTTGTGCTGTGGCTGTTGGATATTAAGTGGGGCGACCAAGAGTATATTTATGATATTGTGCTTTGTACTATAAGTTTGTACTGTTCCTAACTGTACTTTGTTTTATGCAGTATCACATCTAACTGTTCAAAAACATTCCCTGAGGAAGCCGTAAAACATGTCGGGACAAGTCACTCCATGTCATTGTTGAGTGACCACTTCTTCCACCCACTGTTTAGATGTGTAAATTGTATCTGCATAGTATATGTACAGCCAATATTTTTAACTTGTCTTTCATGTAATAAATTCTGTTTTATTTTTACCTTCTGGAGTAATTAACTTTTTTGCCTGGTACCCTTAAAATCCCATCAAAAAACTTCCCCTTGTCTATTCATTATAAGTTTATTTCACAGCACCCCCTACCACAACCTTTTGAATTTGCACAGTAGGTCACCTACAGTATTTGGGGAGAAGCTTAATTATTATATAATTTATTTCACTGGCGTTATTTACTATTCCCTGTTACTGACCCTTGCCTGGTCAGGTTTGTCTACTCTTCCTTTTGTATTGCCATGCTAGTCAACAAAAGAGGCCATCTGCATTTTGCAAGTTGGCCATCTGTATTTGGAACAGATCTATTTGTAGTAATACTTCTTACAAGGGTTTTCACTTTTAGGCAGAAAATGGAAACCTGTTCACTTCTGAGCCCCAGCTGTTGTTCATAGGAGGTCTCTCTGATCAGCTATTTTGGCTGTGTTGGACCTCATCCTGACTTGTTCCGTTGCCTTTATGACAATCTCAGTTTGCCTGTAGTAGAGTTTATTAGCTTATGGGTGAGTTTCATACTGTGTTCTGGATCAACTATTGCAACTTCACATATGCTGATGTTTCTTGAACTCCAACTACACGTGCACCTGCACTTTCCTGACTACATCTCTGGTTCACACGTCTAGTCTATGCCTCCAGCTGTAGTTACTCATGCTAACAAACACTAGATGCACAAGACTTCTGTAGGTCTTCTTCAAGTCTCATTAATACTGTCTGCTATAAGACCCTTGGCATGACCCTGATCATGACTTATCTAATTAGAGTAAAGTCATCACAGGAAAAAAAAGAAAAAAGTAAACAATTACTGCTTATAATACTCAGTCAAGAACACATGGAAGTCCAGATTTTTTTTCTGTTTCAGTGCTCCCATTGGTTTTCTCATTTCATTATTGTGCAGATAACTCTAGGTCAACTTAAAGGGGTTGTAAACCTTTGTGTTTCTTCACCTCTGCCCGGGGCTCTCGGCTCTTGACTGTATAAATTGATAGCAGCACAGCCATTGGCTCCCGCAGCTGTCAATCAAATCCAATGATGCGGGCGCTGGGGGCGGGGCCGAGTCCTACATTCAGCGTCTATGGACACCAAATGATGGACCCGGGAGCGCACCCGCAAGGTAAACCCCTGGGAGAGCGCTTCTCCTAGGGGGTTATCTGATAAGAGGAGGAGCCACGAGAACCGCCGAGGGACCCCAGAAGTCGAGGATCAGGGCCACTCTATGCAAAACGAACTGCACAGTGAAGGTAAGTACCGTATATATCGGCGTATAACATGCACTTTTTTACCCCTAAAATCAGGGGAAAATCGTGGGTGCGTGTTATACGCCGATCCCCCGCCGATCTCCGATGATTGTGAGCGGAGCGGAGCGATCGCGCCGAGATACACATAGCCGAGTGCACTCGGCTCTTCTCGGCTCCGCTCACAGTCATGCCCAGTCCCGCCATTGGACCTGTGTTATGTCCATCATAGGGCGGGACTGTGCGTGACTGTGAGCGGAGCCGAGAAGAGCCGAGTACACCCGGCTATGTGTATCTCGGCTCCGCCCAGTGCCTGCAATCTCGGCGGCACTTGCTCTGATCCGCCGAGTTTCTGCGATCTTCGCGGCACCATATTTAAATCTTAACAAGGCTGCAATGGACACTAGGGAAGGCTGCACTAACAAGGCTGCACTGGGGCAAGGCTGCAATGGACACTGGGGAAGGCTGCACTAACAAAGCTGCACTGGGGCAAGGCTGCACTGGGGCAAGGCTGCACTGACAAGGCTGCACTGGGGCAAGGCTGCAATGGACACTGGGGAAGGCTGCACTAACAAGGCTGCACTGACATGGCTGCAAGGCTGCACTGGGGCAAGGCTGCACTGACAAGGCTGCACTGACAAGGCTTCAATGACACTGACAAGGCTGCAGATGGACACTGATAAGGCTGCATGGATGGGCATTTAAATGTAAGTTTTTTTTCCTTAAACTTCCCTCCTAAAAGTTTTTTCCTTAAAATTCCCTCCTAAACTTGGGGTGCGTGTTATACGCCGGCGCGTGTTATATGCCGATAAACACGGTATATGTTTGTTATTTAAAAAAAAAAAATCAAAGCTTTACAATCACTTTAACTAACTTAACTAATTGTAGCCATTGGGCGTATGAGATACACCATAAAAATGTATTAAAAAATCCTAACTTGACAACTTTCCAGCCTTCTAATGTCTAATGTAAACTTAAGGTAGGTGCCCTGGGAGGGAGAGCAGAGTGAGCTGAGCTGGTTCCCAGTGCAGGAACTTAGCTTGGCTCATAGAGGAAACTATGACTTTGATCCATCACATTGTGGAATCAATTGGGAAGAGGTTTTTGTAATGAAGACTGCACAGTAAGATAATAGATGCACAATGCACTGTTTAAATTTCATGTTTGGCTGGAGTTAGGCTTTAAATAGTGTAGTTTATCCTTAAACAACCTATAAGTGGTTCAATTTTGTTGTATATTGCCATACTAAAGTTGAAACAGCTGTAACATTAGAACAACAAGACAACCAGTTACATCTGATAAAATGTTCTAATTGTAAAATGTAATTAGATCATCACCATTTTTTCTTTTATCCATTGGTATCGCAGTTATTTTGGCCCAATTTCTGCTGACTTCTCAGTCACCTGCTGCTGTGAAGGTTTGCTGAATTTATGTACTGGCACAAAATGATAGCACTGTACCATTTGAAAAGTTCAATTTTAACTGCTGGACAGGAAAATTGATTATAAGCTAAAGGAGCAAATCAAAAACACTGTTTACACATTGATTCATTTTTATTTCAGGTAAATCTGAGAATGTTTCCTTGTTCTGTAGCCTCTACTTTGGCCATATTTCCTCGAACATCTTGCAATAATTAAGGATTTCGAAACCTCACCCCAACAATGAGCTCTTCTGAGGGCTGTCAGCAGTTTCTCACTTACACAGGGAAATTCTTGGCAGTTCTGCAATAAAATGCTCTCTGCTGGATGAAATCAGAACCTGGTTACATGTTCCTAAAACCAAACTTTCTATCACCCTCTGGGAGACAACATCTGCTCATACAGACACCGGAGAACCACAGCGCTGGTTAAAAGGCAGCATGGTCAGACAAAGGTGACTGACCATTCATTATGAGCATGCTTTTCAACGCTGCCAAAACACACACTGATGATGACACCACTAAGATATATTAATTAGAAGATTATCCTTGTCTCCAGTGAGATATCTTCTTCCACCTCAGGCAAGCCTTTTTTTTTCATCATATAGGAGAAAAAAATGCTTATAGTGTCTAGATTAATATTTTTAAAAGTGATGTACATTGCTAAAGACTTGGTGATCTCCTTCATGGGGATTTTGGTTTACTGCAGAAAGCAAGAGATTTTAAACAGACGAGAGGGGTTCAGCATTTGATTAATTTATCTGAGACCCAATATTGCTACAAAGTGCATAAAAGGTAATGCACATTATAATTCTTTTTAAAAAACTACACTAGCAGGCAGAACTCCCTGTTTTTTATGCTTTCCCCTCATTTTTAAACAGCATGTTGTTCTCATACCCCAATTGCTCAAGTTTAAATGTACACCATTGATTAACCTACACTTATCAGATGGCTTAGTCAGATGACTCTATCAAAGGTATGTCTCTAGGCAGGTACAGCTGTGTGGTCTCTTTAGATAACCCATCGTGCTCAGGGAATCCTTTGTTATGTATCAAAAAGTTTATGTAGCCAAACAATTTCTTCTAGTTTTGGATAGAGTGGGGAAGATTAGAACCCTTGTCAGGTTTGTATTGCTGTCTGTGCCACTGCTGGAGAGATTTTCATTCTCCTGGAGTCAACTGCCACTGAATCATAAAGTGACTAAAAATCCAAGCATTTTGAGTTGTCACCTGAACAAAAAGTGGGGAAGCATCTTCCAATAAGGACAGCTGTCCCAGTGACAACTGTCTAAAAGGGGGGATGTCCCTCACATTGTAGGGTTCCTCTCCCACTTGTGTCTCCAGGACAGTAAGTGAAGTGAAATCCTCCAAACAGGATACAGGCAGCAAAAAATAAACTGACACTAGTTTTAACTCGTCCCTTCTCTATACAAAATTAACTGACACTGGTCTAAACCCTTCCCTTCTCTATCCAAAATTAAAAAAATAAAAAAAAAACAGTTTTGGCTTTACAGTAGACACACTTTAAGGACCCTTTCACACGGGCAGTCTGATCAGATCAGTTTTTCAGGCATCTCTGATTGGAAGTTACATTTTAGTCTATGAGCAGGTTGATGTAAACAGACGTGCTTTCTTTTACATCCACCTGCCTATAGACGGGGCCATTAAGCTCTGGGAGAGCAAAAGTGAATGGGCATGGATGTCACAAAGGAAAATTCAGTTCTGTTCAGTTTCCAGTTCAACAGTGGATCTGTTCATAAATCCCCTGCTAATCAATACGAACACGGTCAATGTGAATGGGCCCTAAATGTAAATATGTAATCTGTAAAGCAAACACTATATAAATTTGGAAAGATATATGTAAAACAAGAGTATAAAACTTAAAGTGATATTAAAGTCTAAGTTTTTTTTTTTAAAGAAATTAAAAACAATCATACTTACCTGTTCTGTTCAACAATGTTGCACACAGTAACTTACCTCTTCTTTGGTAGTCCCCTGCTAGTGTTCTCTGCTCCCCCTTTCTTCTGAGTACCCCCATAGCAAGCCCTGTGCTACAGGGGCACCTGTTAGGGTGTCCATAGACACAGGCACTGCACAGCTCGGTCTTGCCTATGACTCCTGCTTCTCTCAATGAAGCATATGATTCCAGGAAGAGAGGAGAGTGGGGCCTCTGGTGGGGACAGCAATGGAGAGGTGTCACATTCATTGTTTTTTTTGGGGGGGCGGGGGGTAGAACCATATAGTAGGATGTTTTTTACCTTAATGCCAAGAATTAAAGCTGAACTCCAGATACAGTATACAAATGCTGTAAAGTGAGGTTGCTTTAAAAAAAAATACAATGAACAGTTTTATTTATATGTAATTTGTATATCAATTAACAACCTACAAAGTGTAAAATAATCTAAATCAAATCAATATTTGGTGCGACCTCAATATTTGCTTAAAACAGCATCAATTCTTGTAGGTACACTTGCACATATCTTGTAAGGAACTCAGCAGGTAAGTTGTTCCTAACATCTAGAACTAACCACAGATCTGTGCATTTGGACAATTTCACTTGCTTCTGTCTCTTCATGTAATCCCAGCCGGACTGAATGATGTTGAGATCAGGGCTCTGTTTTTGGCTTGTGTTTGGGGTCATTGTCCTGCTGCAGAATTAATCTGGGACCTCCCTGATGGTGCTGCATGATGGACAGCATCTGTCTATACTTTTCAGCACTGAGGAAGCCATTAATTCCTACCAAATCCCCAACTCCACATATAGCAGTACAGCCCCATTTTAAATTTGGACTCATCGGTCTAGAGAACCTGTTGCCATTTTTCTGCACACCAGTTTTTGAGTTTTCTTGAATAGATAAGTCACTTGGCCTTTTCCAATGTGGGAGGTGTGGCTTTTAAGCAGCAGGTCTTCCATTAAAGGAGAAGTACAGCCTGGGCTCATTTGGCTGGGCCTCTCCTATGGGTCACAGGAGTGCAATTCATTTTGCACTCCTGTGACCTGGTTTCAGCAGAGAGCAGTCTGAATTTCACCCTCTGCTGATGTCACTGGAATCAGTCCAGGCACCGCATCATAGCGACAATAAAGTCTGGATCTGCCAGGTGCCTGGACACGTGCCTGGACTGATGCCCGCCTCAGCCTCTCAGTGAGCCGCTGAGAGGCTAAAACGGCCGCTCCCCCCCACAGCTCAGCATTCCAATGAGCATGGAGGAGCAGAGAGGAGAGTTGCTGACTGACAGGCAGCAGCTCTCTGCTCGGGGAGCTGAGAGGACCGAGCCATCGGGGATGTTCGCTGGCTCGGTTCTCAGTGCTGTGGCGCAGGGGGACAGATGCAGCACTGGACCAATGCTGCATCCACCTAGGTAAGTATGATGGGTAAAAAAAATATATATATACTTCTCTTTTAAGGCCAATTTTATACAGACTTCCCTGAACAGTATAATACTGCCAAGTCTGAGCGAATAACCTTCCATATACTGCACTAACTTTCCTTGGCCAACCACTGTGTCTTTTCTTTCTGTTTATGCACTTTGTGGGTTGTTAATTGACAAAAAACTATACATTTCATTATTTTTCAAAGCACTCTCACGTTTATTTTTTTCACAGTACTGTTTATGCATGAAATAAGTCTTGGTATCAGGCTCCTGTGGTCTCTAGCACAGTAGAGGGAGAACCAACACAGGGACCCAATCAGGATCTGCTGCAATGCCATATGCTGGCAGAGAACATGCTGACAGGAGAAGGGAGCAGGAGGAAACCCATCAATAAGCTGCTGCTCCTTCATTGTTCATTGGCAATTGAGTGGGGTGTGCTCAGCCTAGTTAACATTTTAGCAACTTATCCCATTGTAGGCCTGGCAATCCAAGAGTAAGATGTTAGTGCCAGTTGCCCATGCATGGCAAGCAAGTAACATTACAAAGTGTATATCATTGTGAGGGAGAGTCTTATTTATAACCTTCCCTTGATTTTTAAAAATAGATGATGCTTTTACTTAGTTGCGTTAGAATCTAAAGCCATTAGGCCTAAGCAGACTACAGGTGCAACAGAAATAGGAAAATGCTATGGAATGCAGTAGTAATTCATATTCACAAGATGCACCAATCAACCCCTATCGACCCCCATCAACTAGCTTGCTCTAATATCACACTAACAAGATCTGCTACCTGCTGTAAACCCACTAAAACAGTCAGTTGCTGTTGGGGGTCCCCTTATAACAGAAGATTCCACCCTTTATTCTTAACTGTCTTTTTAAACCATGATGAAGGGGACACTCCAGAGCCTCTAAAATGAGTTGGGTATTTTACTTGGCCTTTTACAATTAAATAAATACTTTTTGGAATCTATATATATATATATATATATATAACGTGAAAAAAAACGCTAATGAACGGTATTGCAAAAATGTTAAAAAACTCACTGCAAAGCTACTGGCATTTTTATAATGTTATTTAAACGTCCAGGGTGCATAAGGCCTAATACCTTGATTTAATTCAACCGTTAGATAGAAAGACAACATATAGTGGCAACTCACTGAGCTATATTAAATTGTTACTTTATTAGTTATCAAAAACAATTAGAATATACAAATTCATATATTAAAATTGGTACCACATACACGCCTAAAATCACACATACACACCTCTCTCTCCTGGCGAAAAACACATTCCCCTGTATGCAAATTAGCTATAATCTGGGGGGGTAGGGCTGGTGATCCTAATAACGGATGGGATTAAATTCTGATCACAAATGGGTTCTTGTGCACGTAAGTAACAGTTCAATGCACCCATCCAAAGATACAGTGGCAGCCCGCGCACTTTGGGGGCGCACGGGCGCCGCCCCCCCCATACATGCACCTGGCCCCTTTCAGGACGCCGGACACATGGATTACTATGGCGGGGGCAGGAGGGGGTGGTACTTTTTGAAGCACCTGATTAGAGCCAGAGGCTCTAATAGGCTTCAAAATAGGGTGGGCTTGGGGAGCAGAGAGTACGCCCTGATCCC
Organism: Lithobates clamitans; assembly: GCA_037952925.1. Taxonomy (NCBI): domain Eukaryota; kingdom Metazoa; phylum Chordata; class Amphibia; order Anura; family Ranidae; genus Lithobates; species Lithobates clamitans. The sequence goes on from JBBGZY010000342.1 coordinate 1,886,597, forward strand.
ACCCAATTGTGTGACGATAGCAAATGAATTTTTGCTATTTTCACACTATCCTTCCTCCCCGCCAATCAGGAGGCAGGCCATCAGACCTGTTTCCTGATTGGCCAAAGCGCCAGGCTACCCTATTGGATGCCTGGCGCTTAGGAAGAGGAGGAGACAAGTGCTGGAGCGTCGCCACTGCTCTAGTGCACTGAGATCTACGAACGGGGTCATCTACTGCAAGGACTCAGACAAGTCCAACTTTCCACACCAGACTCCACATCTCCCAGGGCACTGCGGCCACCCTACACGGGCTCTTCATTAAGACAGACGCCGCCGACACCATCCCCTCCGTACTCGCCTATCAGAGCCGCTACTCAAGCCGCCTGCTACAAGGACCGACTCCAGGAAAGATCGCAAGGAGCCCGGACATCACAGCTGTATAGAGGCCGAGACCCAAACCAGCCACATCAGTGTCAAAGTAAGAGGCCCATCACCTCTTATAGGGTCAATGTGTGGGGGATGGACTGCAGTCAGCTTTTGCACAGTGGCTGCATATACTGGGCACAAGTGGCTGCATTTGATGGGCACAAGTGGCTGCATATGATGGGCACAAGTGGCTGCATATGATGGGCACAAGTGGCTGAATATGATGGGCACAAGTGGCTGCATATGATGGGCACACATGGCTGAATATGATGGGCACAAGTGGCTACATATGATGGGCACAAGTGGCTGCATGTGATGGGCACACGTGGCTGCATATGATGGGCACATGTGGCTGCATATGATGGGTACAATGGCTGCATATGATGGGCACAGTGGCTGCGTTTGATGGGCACAAGTGGCTGCATTTGATGGGCACAAGTGGCTGCATATGATGGACACAAGTGGCTGAATATGATAGGCACAAGTGGCTGCGTATGATGGGCACAATGGCTGCGTATGATGGACACAAGTGGCTCATTTGATGGGCACAAGTGGCTGCATATGATGGGCACAGAGGCTGCATTTGATGGGCACACGTGGCTGCATATGATGGGCACAGAGGCTGCATTTGATGGGCACAGTGGCTGCATTTGATGGGCACAGGGGCTGCATTTGATGAGCACAATGGCTGCATTTGATGGGCACAGTGAGGCTGCAATTGGGGGGGGGGGGTCTGTATTTTTCAGTTTGTTTGCACCCCCCAAAAAAATTTTGAGCACCAGCCGCCACTGCAAAGATAGCATTTCTGTCATGCAACATAATTCAAGTTCCAGGATTAATCCAAGATATATGATGAAATGATGAGCAAATCCTCAGTTAGTTTGTGAATCAAGGTATGATGCGGTCTAGAGGAGGATCAATATTCACTGGTTGTGTTCAGTTGTATCAGTTTCGTAGCTATATAGGCATACAGCCACAGCAATAATACATCCGCCAAGAAATATGTTTAAACATGGATATCACCTCCCTCGCACATCAATAATGTTACAGGTAACACAAAGTGGATATGTTCCAACACCAACTTGGAAAATCTTAAATGTTCATGTGTGTCACAAAGACCAGAATATCATAGCGTGTTCCATAGGGTGCATGCATGCATGCATGTTATACCTATCAGGCCAGACGTCTCTGGAGATATAAGACCAGAATTACCATTTCAGGAAGATTCCTGCTTGGGTGTTGAGATCCCAGGTCACAAAGATGGGGATCACCAATGTCCCAAGAGAGAGGGTGGATGTGGAAAGTGAGTTTAAGCCTAACCGGTTTCTCTAGACCCCAACTGGCTGGTTCAGAGGCAAAATGGACATGGAGCCTCACTGTGCCCATCAAATGCAGCCATTGTGCTCATCAAATGCAGCCCCTGTGCCCATCAAATGCAGCCACTGTGCCCATCAAATGCAGCCTCTGTGCCCATCATATGCAGCCACGTGTGCCCATCATATGCAGCCACTTGTGCCCATCAAATGAGCCACTTGTGTCCATCATACGCAGCCATTGTGCCCATCATACGCAGCCACTTGTGCCTATGACGGGCTATGTTTAGTTAGGGACCTTAGATTGTAAGCACCTTGAGAGTAGGGACTGATGGGGATGTACAATGTATATGTAAAGTGCTGCGTAAATTGACGGTGCTATACAAGTACCTTAAATAAATAAATGTTTACACATATTTCTTGGCGGATGTATTACTGCTGTGGCTATATGCCTATATACCTACAAAGCTGATACAACTGCACACAACCAGTGAACATTGATCCTCCTCTAGACCGCATCATACCTTGATTCAATAACTGAGGCTTTGCTCATCATCCCATCATATATCTTGGATTAATCCTGGAACTTGAATTATGTTGCTTGACAGAAATGCTATCTTTGGATGGGGATGAACTGTTACGTACATGCACAAGAACCCATTTATGACCAGAATTTAATCCTATCCATTATAAGGATCACCAGCCCTACCCTATACACATATTATATATATAGAGAGAGAGAGAGAGAGAGAGAGAGAGAGAGAGAGAGAGAGAGAGAGAGAGAGATTGTAGCTAATTTGCATACAAAGGAATGTGTTTTTTGCCATGTGATTTTGAATGTGAATGTGTGATTTTAGGTGTGTTTGTTGTTTGTGGTACCAATTTTAATATATGGATTTGTATATTCGAATCAAAAAGTAACGATTTAATATAGCCCAGTGAGTTTCCACTACATGTTGTTTTTCCCTTTGGTGGTTGAGTTGAATCAGGTTTTTAAACTCAGTTTTGCCTAATGGTTTTTACCAATATACTCCCAACGATTTAAGGAATTTATTACCAAATATATATATTAGTGATGGGGAGAACCTGGAGTGTCTAATTAAGTGTGCATATGATATAAAACTGTCCAAAACAGTTTTTTTTAAATGTAGCCTTTTATACGCCATATAAGGCTGCATTCAGTTTGAATTAACCCTTCAAGCTCCAAAATAATCACTCATAAAAGTTGTGAAAATAAATTAACTTTTACTCGGATGGGTGTGCCATACTTTATATAAACCAAAATATGAAACTATTTAAATGAATAACATAAAAATGTTTATAATGAAATAAACACGAGAGTAAAAAGATAATCACATTTACATTGATACTAGCCCTGATATAGTACATTTTAAATACTTTACTGAGCCCTAAGTAACCTCTTAAACCTGCAAGTGAAATCACAATACTTCCGCTGTGGGGCAGTTTTATGTTGCAGTTCACGTGGTGAAAGTAACCTCAAAAACCATGAAATTTGAAACTGAACAAAATCGCTTGTGGTTGCTTTTAAGCCAGAAGTTCTTGAAATCCACATGAAAAAGGCAATACTGTATTACTTAGTCATATCTGGTGTCTTAAATAAGAGTACTTTCAGTGCTGAACAAGACTGTTATTACACTATACTTGGCTGTTATCTTAGGTAATATGCCTGAAGAGAGACTTCACTCCCCCGCCCCTGCCCCCCTTCCCGGGGTAATTTTGCTTTTAACCCTCTCTTACCCTTTTTGTTTAGTTTTGCTCAAATAATGTCCTTATACACCCAGCAAATTCAGCTTTGTCCTGCTGTGATCTGCCGCACATCTGGCTCTTCACCACTATCTTCCTTTTAGATGTTACTGGGAGCCAGCTGTCTCTTCTGGGTTCTTGCAGTCACCTCCTGATAACATGCCAACAAGTGTCCTCCTCCAGCCACTGCATATAGGCTGATGCCTGCTGGGATATGTGATGTGGATATCTCAGGAGGCTGCTGGAGTGCAGTACCTGTCATTCTCACCAAGACGAGAATGGAGGTGGGTGGAGGTGGGTGGCGGGCCAGAGCAAATAAAAAAAAATATATATATATAGTATGTGTATCATTTCAGAGGGGAAGATGGTTGAAGAGCTGCAAACTGCTTTTTATGTGATGCATTTATTTTTTATTTTTTTTAATTTGAAGTGTAGCATAGTGAAGAGTGAAGCATAGTGTGCTGTGACATGCTCCCAGTGCGGTGTGTAAAAATGCAGACTTTTCTCTGCACTGCAATGCACCACACCAATGTTGTGGTGGGCATGGGGCACACAGAAAACAATTGTTTTCTATGTGTTCTGGTGATGAGCAAAAGGTAATAACAATAAAAAGTAGCTGTTGCAATATTCACTTTTAATCCAGAGCTCTCCACTGCAGTACTTCTTTTCTTCCAGAGGATGCCATCTGTCTGACGGCCAGCATTGACTAACTTGCTTCCTCTGAACCCTAGACCAGTCCCTTAAAACAGATCTTTAGTGCATCTGAGCACCACTAACCAAAAACACTTACAGGATGTCTCCAATTTACAAACCGACCGTCTAATTGGGTGACTATGTGGCAGATGAGGTTTAATGTTGATAAATGTAAAGTTATGCATTTGGGGGCTAAGAATATACATGCATCATACATGCTAGGGGGAGTACAACTGGGGGAATCAATGGGGGAGAAGGATTTTGGTAGATCATAAGCTCAATAATAGTATGCAATGCCAAGAGGCAGCTTCCAAAGTGAGCAAAGTCCTTTCTTGTACTAAGAGAGGTATGACTCTAGAGAGAGATATCATTTTGCCCCTGTACAAATCATTAGTAAGACCTTATCTGGAATATGCAATTCAGTTTTGGGCACCAGTTTACAAAAAGGATATCGGGGAACTGGAGAAAGTGCAGAGAAGGGCAACCAAACTGATAAGAGGCCTGGAGGAGCTCAGCTATTAGGAAAGATTAGAGGAACTGAATGTATTCTCTCTTGAGAAGAGGAAATTAAGGGGGGATATGATCACCATGTTCAAATATATAAGAGGTCCATATAGTGAACTTGGTTTTGAGTTATTCACTTTACGGTCAACACAGAGGACAAGGGGGCACTCTTTACTTATTGAGGAAAAGAGATTTCATCTCCAAATACGGAAAGGTTTCTTCACAGTAAGAGCACTGAAAATGTGGAATAGACTCACTCCAGAGGTGGATCTGACCAGCTCAGTGGATTGCTTTAAGAAAGGTCTGGATTCTTTCCTAAATGTACACAATATAACTGGGTACTGACGTTTGTAGGTAAAGTTGATCCAGGGAAAATCCGATTGCCTCTCTGGGATCAGGAAGGAATTGTTTCCCCTGCTGTAGCAAATTGGGTCATGCTTTTCTGGGTTGTTTTTTTTGCCTGCCTCTGGTTTAAATGTGGGTATAGGATTGGGTATATGGGATTGTTTATTTATTGATATTTTTAATTTTTTTATGGTTAAACTAGATGGACTTGCGTCTTTTTCAACCCGACTATGTAACCATGTAACTATTTAATTCATTTTTAATGTTAAAAGCAAACTCACCCATCCATGTCTCCATGTTTTGTTTTTTTTTGTTTTGAAATCACTTTGAACAACACCTCCCTAGCATTTCTGGCTGTGACAATCTTGAGTAAAGGCAAATGATTGATGTAGCATTTTTTTCCTGGAATCCATCTGCCCTTAGCTTATGCATGCATGCAGTAGAGTATGTTTAGCTGAGAAAACCCCTCCTGAATACTTCTGGGATGTCTGAAATCAGGGAAAAACTAAAGAAATGTAAAAAAAAAAAAGTTTAAAACAATTAAATAGGATATACTTTTCTATCTATTTACTAGTGCTAGCAGCACGAGGATTAAAAAAATAGTCAATGTTGGTAGGGAGAGTGGAGTTCCACTTTAAAAGTGAAAGGAGTAATGGCACAGTGGTTAGCTAATATCTGTGTCACTTTTCTCCCTTCTCCTATCAGCACGCTCCTTGTCAGCAAACAAATTTGTTTCTTATGTTGCTTCTTTCTTTCATGCTCCAGCCTGGCTGAATAGGGACTGCAGGAGGCTGATACCAGGTCAAGTTCAGGTATTTACAAAAATGGACAGTTCATTTGTGAGTTCAGCTTCAAATCCTTTTCTTGACGCCCAACTCTATTAACCTTTTTAATAAGTTTTGGATACAGAAGGGGAAACATGTGTCAAATCTTTATATTGAATATATAAGGGAAATATAGAACAACAAAAATGTAAAATGTGAGTGCCATATAAAGAACTACTGCAAAGTAAACGACAATTCTAACCTCAAATAAATGTGCTTTGGAAATACACTATACTGTAGTTTTGTAGGATCAAATGTACTATGGAGGGATTAGTGGTAACAGCTTTATTAACCCAAGTATAACAGAATACAAAACATTCGTCTACTATTTAGGTGAAGTCTCCAAGCAGTAAATGCATGTTTTAAAAATTCAGTTTTAAAAAATTACCCTTCCTGTGTAGTTTATATATATTTTGCTGATTCAGCTGAGTTCAATGGAGGTTTAACTCTACTGTAATAACATAAAATTAACAAGTGGCTTTTTTAATGGCTATGTGTGTATTCTGTGTTTTCCTTTAAAAGGTATCATATGTATTCTGAATAACATGTTTCATTTTGTAAATGATCATTCCGATGTAATGATGGCTCTAGTGATATAAAGGGCACATTTTTTCAAAGGAAGGTCAAGCAACAGTTAGAGCTGGGAAAGCTTATTTGTCACCAAACGTTATTTGTCTAACAAGCTGCACATTCACTCGTTTAAAGTCCTGCCAAATGCCAACACTAATCTTTAAGTGAAATAAGATGTGAGCAATTTATTGTCATGCTTCAAGGCATAGGCTCAGCTCTTTGTTGCAGCCTCATAATCGGTACATATTACAAGCAGGGCAGCTGGAGGGAGAGACAGAGGCCCCCATATCCACAAGGGTTATCACAGTAAGAATCGGGTAATACTTGAAGATGAAGGGTGCTTATCACCTATGAAGTAATGCCAGGGAATTACAAGCTGCCCACTTAACACCAGCAGGGAACAGTTTGTAGAGTGGCTGCACTGTGATCCCATCCAATATGATCCTTAGAAACCCTCCCATGATCTACAGCCATGAAAATACTTCAAAAAGTATCTATATGAAAGATGATTAATGAAAAAAAGGCATCAGATGTTGTAGGAAGAACTAAATACTGTTAGCATCCACATCATGTATATCCAAATAGCAAATAAAAAAACAAATTTGAGAACAGCACTTAGCATATTTGCCAAAATCTGAAAATTATATTTTGTCATTCCTTACAGAAAACAAAGAAGATGTCCTGTGTGCAGCAGTCACTTTCAAGATTTTTTAGGACATGGTCATGTTATTAGGATCTGGCTGAGGCATTCAGATAAAGTATGCCTGTAGTAGTGTCAGATGTGTTCCCTGATAATTGTACAAGGAAACACTTTTGGGTTATAGTTGGGGGAGAACACAATGGGGAGATGTCACCAGTTATGGCAGTGACTGTGGGTTGTATTACATCAGTGACTATTGCTTTGCGAGTCTGTATATACTGTATATGCCCTGCTTGCATTAGTTACAGGTGCACATCAAAGTGAAAGTGTTTCCGGGACATTTAAGTACTTTTGTAAATGAGCTTTAACCACCTCAGCCCCGGAAGATTCGGCTGCTCAATGACCAGAGTACTTTTTGCGATATGGCACTGCGTCACTTTAACTGACAATTGCGCAGTCGTGCGACACTGTACCCAAACAGACGTCTTTTTTTTCCCCACAAATAGAGCTTTTTTTTGGGTGGTATTTGATCATCTCTACAGTTTTTATTTTTTGTGCTATAAACAAAAAAAGAACGACAATTTTGAGAAAAATACAATTTTTTTACTAGTAATGGCAGCGATCTCCATTTTTATCGTGACTGCGAAATTATGGCGGACACATCGGACACTTTTGACACATTTTTGGGACGATTGACAATTATACAGCGATCAGTGCTATAAAAATGCACTGATTACTGTATAAATGTCACTGGCGGGGAAGGGGTTAACACTAGGGGGCGATCAAGGCGTTAACTGTGTTCCCTGACTGTGTGTTCTAACTGTAGGGGGAGGGGACTGACTATAGGAGATGACAGATCGTGGTTCTTAGCTATTAGAAACTCACAATCTGCATCTCCTCTCAGAACAGAACAGGGATTTGTGTGTTTACACACACACGTCCCTGTTCTGCCTCTCGTGCCCGCGATCACTCGTGGCCGGCGGTTATCGCGACCGCCGGTCACAAGTATCGGTACCCCCGCAGTGCAGCGGGCGCGTGCCTGCTATCCCGCTTAAAGGAGCCGACGTACAGCTACAACGGCTCGCGGGATCGTGCCGACCTGCCGCAGTATAATGACCCACCTGAACTTCTGCTTTGTTTGGAGCTCCGCCAGTCTGTTAAAGCTCCAGCCCCCTGACTCTGTCGGCACGCTGTATTGACTAAGTGACACAGGCTCCCATCAATCCTTTCCCTTTCCTATGCAGTGTCACACATTACACTCATTCACACTATCTCTTTGGCGCCCTCTGCTGGCCTTTTCTAAATCAGCAACACAATTTCATCCCCAGCCTATAATACCACATTAAAGTTTAAACATGTATTACACTAACCCATAAGTAGGTGACATTTATTAAGCTGCTGATAGAAAAACAGTTAAGAAAAAGATTTTTCTTATTTTTTTCTTAATATTTAACATTTGCTTACTGGAAACTTGAACCTCCTTCCCGTCCAGGCCAATTTTCAGCTTTCAGCGCTGTTCCCAAACAAAAAAAGACCGGAAATTTTGAAAATAAAAAAACTGTTTTTATAGTTTGTTTTAAAATTTGCAAACAGGTAATTTTTCTCCTTCATTGATGTGCGCTGATGAAGCTGCACTGATAGGCACTGATGGGCACTGATGAGGTGGCACTGGTGGGCACTGATCAGGAGGCACTAATGAGGCTGCACTGATAAATGGCACAAATGGGCACTGATAGGTAGTGCTGATGGGCACTAATAGGCACTGGTAGGTGACACTGATAGGTAGCACTGATGATGAGGCACTGATCGGCAGCACTGATGGGCACTGATAGGTGGCACTGGTGGGCACTTATAGGTGGCATTGGTGGGCACTGGTGGGAATTGATAGGTGGCAATGGTGGGCACTGGTAGGTGGTACTGGTGTGGCATGTGCGGGACCAATGTCCCGTTTACTTAAGCTGGTAATCAGCCTTTTTTTAGCTGCTTCTGTCTACATCAGGTGATCAGCTGTCATTCGGGTGACAGCTGATTACTTGGTAAGGGGCCGTGATCGGCCCCTTAATCTGATCTTTGATCAGCTGAATCTCATGAGTCGCAGGCAGCACATGCACCGGAGGATGTGCATGGACACCCTCCCGGCAATTTAGGCCCGAGCTGTAGCCGTTTTCAGCTATAGAGTGGGCGGGAAAAGGTTAATGTTAGTAATATATTCAGATAATATGTGTAAAGCCATTACAGCCAATAAAGTTTACAGTTTTTTGCTTTGTTTTGTTTTTATATTTTAAAGTTGCACTTCTGTTTGTCAAACAGCAATATTGTTGTTCGGTTGTGAAACTTGTTTTTTTTTTATAAAGATGTTATATATCACAACAGCTAAATCTGTGTCTGTAGTGCATGTTCAAACCTTATTACTATAAATAATATGTTATTAGATTTTTACTCCAGGAGTATATAATGAGTTTGGCAATTCTAGAGAAATGTTTAATAACGCATTACAATTTAACTAAACCTATTCGATTTTAGTCAACTAAAATATAGTGGAGATTTTAGTTGACTAAAATACGAGTAAAACTAAAACAATTCAGATGACTAAAATACAACTGAAGCTAAAATAGCATTTTAGCCAAGCGACTATGACTAAAACGAATTTGAAATTTGACATCTAGATTAACACTGGTGAGTTGAGCCACTACAATTGGAAGTGCTTCTGTTGTGAATTTTTAGGATGAATTACTCCGCAGTGCCTGCAGAAACAAAGGTCATTAAGGTAAAGGACATTTACTGAGTACTAAAAATATGTAAATATTTAAATGTCTGTAGCCTGGCCACAGGTTCACTTTAGGGTTTCCATTAGCAGACTATGTACTATGAACTAAAATTTCTATATTTTTTCCAAACTCTAGTGGTAAGATTAGGTGTCACTGTTAATCACTGAATTCTCAATTTCGTTGTTTATTCTACCTTAAAGCTCTGGAAGGATCCCGACTATGTTGTCAGGGTCCCCCCAGCTGACTGATTGACAGCTGGCTCTATCTTACAGAGCATGGCTGAGAGCTGAAGCTAGTTGAACCTGCTGGAGCACTGAAGGGGCACTGCGGAGAGTATTGACTGATAGTTACTACTCTTCACTCTGAGCAAAATGAGAAACTGAGTACTCAGTGGTTATGCGATCCCTCAATTCTCCATCTTAGAGCTGATGCAGGGCACCTGCAGCGGCGCAGCGATGCTGCAGCATAGAGGTGAGTATGGATGTTTATTTTTATTTTTTTATAAACCCCTAACTTTTCTTTAAATATCAAAGTTCAGGTAAATTATGATTCTTGAATAGATAAATGGATTATGGTTGTAAAGCCCCCCCCCCCTTCCTTACCTGAGCCTGATCCGATCAGCGTCGTGCACGAGCGCAGCAGCTCAAGCCACTGTCACCCTTCTCACTCTCCCGCTGCCATCAATCAAAAGCTGTGACGCAGGGGGCGGGGCCGGGTCCCACTGTCTGTGTCATTGAACACAGCAGTGGAACTCGGAAGCGAGCCCGCACGCGGGCCCCCAGGGAATGCGGCTTCCTGTGGGGGCACCCGATAAAGAGGAGGGGCCTGGAGCGCTGGCGGGAGACCCCAGAAATAGAGGATCAGGGCTGCTCTGTGCAAAACCAGTGCACAGAGCAGGTAAGTATAGGCATGTTTGTTTTTTTATAATAAAAAAAAATTGAAGGTTTAGTATCACTTTAAATGATTTTCTATACGGTAGGTCTGAGAAAACATGTTTTCATTAATCACTAGAACTAATTGAAATGTACTAAGCTCTAGGGTCAAGTGCATGCAAATACATCCAATTAATGGTACAAAAAGTAAGTACCATGTCAGTTAATTAAATGATTGGTAATACAGACATTGAGCAGCAGTCAAGCTCCTGCACTCCACAGCTGTTAGGGCATCTCTACGCTGCAGAGAGTCTCTAACACACACAGTATACATAGGCTGAATCTTAGATGAGAAAAGAGAAAAACATGTCTTTTTCACTAATAATGCAGATTTGACAGGACTAGTATTTACCATGAGGCAAACATGTGCCAGTGCTTTGGGTAGCAGATAGAGACAGATTAGAAAAATACACAACATTTTAGTACTTGTCCTTTTTACCTCGATGCACCCAGGGTTTAAAATAACAGCAGAATAGCATAGGAAAGTCATAAGAGTCTTCGCAGCTCAAACACATTCTCTCTATATAGTTGTGTTTAGAAGTTTACATACCCTGGCAGAATTTATAATAATAAATAAAAATAATACATTTTATTTATAGTGCCCTTTTCATCAAAAGATCTCAAAGTGCTACAGGTTAAAAACAAAAAAAAAAAGAAACGTGAAGAGTTTATACAATGAAACAAACATCTAAAAAGGGACAAATCGCTTTGCTAAAAAGAAATGTCTTAAGACCTTTTTTAAAACAATCAGTGGATTGAGGAGCCCTCAAGGTGTCAGGTAGGGCATTCCACAGGCACGGGGCAGCTGCACAAAAGGCCCTGTCTCCCGTTGTCCTGAGTCTAGTTCTGGGTATATGAAGAAGGTTTGAGTGAGTGGAACAGAGGGAACTTGTAGTTTGAGAAGAGTGGAACGGAGGTATTTTGTAGTTTGAGAAGTTCTTTGAGGTAGAGGGGGGCATGTCCATGGAGGCATTGGTGTGTGAGGAGGGTAACCTTATACTCAATCCTGGTGGAGACAGGAAGCCAGTGGAGTGAGCGGAGAATGGGGGTAATGTGCTCATGTTTCCGCACTCTCATCAGGATCCTTGCTGCAGAGTTTTGGATGTACTGAAGCCTCTGCAGACTCTTTCTAGGAATCCCAATGTGAGAAGTGCATTACAGTAGACAAGTCTGGAGGAGACAAAGGCATGAACCAGCTTTTCGGCATCTGAGAATGAAAGAATGGGACGGAGTTTAGAGATGTTACGGAGGTGGTAGAAAGAGGTCTTGCATAGGTGATTTATATGGGCTTCAAAAGTGAGGTGGGAGCCCATTTTTACACCAAGATTTGTGACTGTTGATGAGAAGGGGATGTTAGAGCCAGAAAAGGTGATGCTGGTTATGGGTGATGATTTGGTCTGGTAAGGGGTGCCAATCAAGATGACTTCAGTTTTGGAACTGTTTAGTTGAAGAAAGTTGTGCTCCATCCATACCTTTATCTCCCCCAGACAGGTGGTGAGTACCGACAGGGATTACTGTGAAGGTGGGGTTTCAGCTGTTGCATTTACACATAGCTGTGTGTCATCTGCTTAGCAGTGGAATGAAATTTTGTGGCGGCTGATGATTTGGCCGAGGGGGGTGAGGTAGAGGATGAAGAGGATGGGGCCAAGGACTGACGCCTGAGGGACACCGCAAGTAACTGTATGTGGATTTGATTTGAAATGGCCCAGGGAGATGTATTCTGTCCGGTTTGTGAGGTATGATTTGAACCAACTGAGGGCTATGTCATTGAGTCCAGTGGTGCGATGGAGCCGGTTTAAAAGGATGCCATGATTTCTTGGTCATTTTTCAGAGAATATGAATGATAACACAAAAGCATTTCTTTAACTCGTGGTTAATGTTTGGTTGAAGCCATTTATTGTCAATCAACTTTGTTTACTCTTTTTAAATCATAATGGCAACAGAAACTACCCAAATGACCCTTATCAAAAGTTTACATACCCTGGTGATTTTGGCCTTATAACGTGCACACAAGTTGACACAAAGGGCTTTGAATGGCTATTAAAGGTAACCACCCTCACCTGTGATCTGTTTGCTTGTAATTAAGGTGTGTGTGTGTGTATAAAAGGTCAATGAGTTTCTGGACTCCTGACAGACACTTGCATCTTTCATCCAGTGCTGCACTGACATTTCTGGATTCTGAGTCATGGGGAAAGCAAAAGAATTTTAAAAGGATCTGCGGGAAAAGGTAGTCGAACTCTATAAAACAGGAAAGGGATATAAAAAGATATCCAAGGAATTGAGAATGCCAATCAGCAGTGTTCAAACTTTAATCAAGAAGTGGAAAATGAATGAGGGGTTCTGTTGAAACCAAACCACGGTCAGGTAGACCAACTAAAATTTCAGCGACAACTGCCAGGAAAATTGTTCGGGATACAAAAGAAAAATCCACAAATAACTTCAGGTGAAATACAAGACTCTCTGAAAACATGTGGTGTGGCTGTTTCAAGATGCACAATAAGGAGTCACTTGAAGAAAGATGGGCTGCATGGTCGAGTCGCCAGAAGAAAGCCATTACTATGCAAATGACGCAAAGTATCCCGCTTACAATACGCCAAACAGCATAGAGACAAGCCTCAAACCTTCTGGCACAAAGTCATTTGGAGTGATGAGACCAAAGTTGAGCTTTTTGGCCGCAACCATAAACGCTACATTTGGAGAGGAGTCAACAAGGCCTATGATGAAAGGTACAGAGGTGGATTGCTGATGTTTTGGGGATGTGTGAGCTACAAAGGCACAGGAAATTTTGTCAAAATTCCTGGCAAGATGAATGCAGTATGTTATCAAAAAATACTGGAGGAACATTTGCATTCATCAGCCAGGAAGCTGCGAACGGGACGTACTTGGACATTCTAAAATGACAATGATCCAAAACACAAGGCCAAGTTGACCTGTCATTGGCTACAGCAGAATAAAGTGAAGGTTCTGGAGTGGCCATCTCAGTCTCCTGGTCTCAATATCATTGAGACACACTGGGGAGATCTCAAACATGCAGTTCATGCAAGCCCAAGAATTTACAGGAACTGGAGGCTTTTTGCCAAGAGGAATGGACAGCTTTACCATCTGAGAAGATATAGAGCCTCACCCACAAATACCACAAAAGACTTCAAGCTGTCATTGATGTTAAAGGGGGCAATACACGGTATTAAGAACTGGGGTATGTAAACTTTGGATCAGGGTCATTTGGGTAGTTTCTGTTGCCATTATGATTTAACAAGAGTAAAAACAGTTGATTGATAATAAATGGCTTCAGCCAAACACTAACCATGAGTGAAAGAAAAGTTGCTGTGTTAACATTCATATTATCTAAAAAAATAGCCAAGAAATCATAAATTCTGCCAGGGTATGTCAACTTATGAGCACAACTGTACATTCCTGAATGGGGCATCAAAGGCAGACTACTCTGAGAAACAATTGAAGGGAATTATCATGGTTCTGGGTCAATGTTACTTTAAAGATATATTCTTATTCATTGGTTTACTAAACTCTAATATACTTTTTTCACTATACACAAATACATCTTCATTTTACAAATAAAGGTTTAATACATGGTGCAGCAATTAAGCATGATTCGTAGAGCATTAAGGGTTTTCTAAATAGCTGACAGAACATGCTGTTTGCATTCAGACCGTCTCCCATAGCAACTCAATATGGCCCATTTTGAGTAGGACAGGCAAGAAGGAAGGTGGGGGGAATAGTCATTTATTTAAAACCAGCCATACACCATACAATATGATTGTATAATATCTGTGCAATCTCTTTGAGTTTTACCAAAACTATGTAATATGATGATCTACCTAAACGGTCTATTCCATTTGCTTCCAGTCAGGCAGACCCTTGCACTACATAGCCTATAGTTGGTCTAAAGAATATTGTATAATCAGATTTTATAGTGTACAATCAACTTTACTCATTCAGTTGAGTGTGTAAATTTGAGTTTGGGCTTTTGAGTTTTGAAAACAGCAGAAACACTTGAACCTAATGGTCCAGAAACCCTTGAACCTCACAGAGCCAAAACTTAAAGACGTTCGCTGTGATGATACATGATTTTAGTTGTCAGATCCTCACCTTGAAAGGCAGATGCATGTGCAACAATTGTGAATTTGAGCTCAAAATTCAGAGCTTGGATATTATGAGCCATCTTCCTCTTCACTGCAGCCTGGTAGCTCTCCTCCATTTTCCTGGTACAGCATGTTGGAGCCTTCTGCTCACAGATCTGAACATCGGACTCTATTGCATACAATAAGGAAAAAAAAGAAATAAAAGTTATAAATATTGGCAAGGGTTGGTTGCACATGCCATGTTTATAAAGTCACTGAAATGAAGCATTTTGATGCTTTAAGGCAGGGGTCTCCAATCTTGCTGAACAAAGGGCCAGTTTACTGTCCTTCAGACATTAGGGGGGCTGGACTGTGGCCAGTGTGTGTACAAAATGCCTTGGCGTCAATGGGAGTAAAGAATGCCCCATCATTGGTAGTAATGGGAGGAATATTGCCCCATTGTTGGTATTAGGATAAGAAATAGTGCCCCATTATTGGTGTCATTGGGAAGAATTGTGTCCCATTGTTGGTATCAGTGGAATAAATAGTGTCCCATCATTGGTGTCAGTGGAAGGAATAGTGCCCCATTGTTGATATCAGGGCAAAGAATAGTGCTCCGACATTGGTGTCAGTGAGAAGAACAGCCACAGTTGGTGCCAGTGGGAGGAATAGTGTCCTATCATTGGTGTCAATCGGAAGAATAGTGTGTCATTGTTGGGGTTAGTGGAAGGAATAGTGCCCTCATGTTGGTATCAGTGACAGGAATTATGCCGCATTGTTGGGGTAGAAACCCAACCTGCATCAGTGGGGGAATAGTGTCCCAAGGGCCCGATAAAGGCAAGCAAAGGGCCAAATCTGGCCCCTGGGACGCAGTTTGAAGACCACTGCTTTAACTAAATGTATTAAAGCTGAACTCTAGGCAGGCTGTTAAACACACAGATAATTACATATTTAATAGATGGTTTACCCACCAAAAGAATTTGCATCTATGTTCAAACATTTATGAGATGTACACAGTTTTGCCACACATTTATTAAATCAGTATTGCTACAATTAAATTTCAAAACAGTACAAAATGGATGGAGCCTCTGTTAGGTTCTTATTGCCATCCAAGGTTTACTGGTCCTGACAGGAAATGATGGGAAGTCTCCCCAATGGTGACACAGATAAAAACAAAACACATATTTAGTAGAGTGAGAAATGGTTAGAATCTCATTTTTTTTTATTGCTGTCAGTGTTTTTTTGTCCTGGTGACAACAGCACTACCTATTTCTTGAATACATTTTACAGGGTCAGGAAATGAGCACATAGACAGTAACAAGACCCTGACAGAAACTTTGGACTGCTGTATTACAGTGACTAGCAATGTCCATAAATCAAGCATGATAGTGTCACAGAGAAGCTTCTGTCTCTGATACAGGCACACACAAGTTTTATGGGGCATTTCTTCTACTCTGCAATGCTTTCCATTGTCTGCTGTTCTCTTCAAGTCACTAGAGAAATTATTTCATAAAATAAGTCAGTGGAGTTCTTACAGAGAAGGGGGTGCAAACATGCAACTGAGTACTCAGAAACACAGTTGCTACATAGTTACATATAAGTTATCATATGTTAAAAAATAGCTTTAAGTGTATGCTTGGCCAAAATAAATAAATGATTAAAAAATATTTGATGTGCATATCTGCAATACATGCATGTTTCTGTAGCGTTCATCCCCAGAGGGGCCGCTGTAGATCACATCAGGTCTCCCTTGCTAGTACAGAGGCTGCCTGCCACAGACACAGTTCAAAGCACACCGAAACACAGGCTCAGTCTAGGTGATGTCTTTTTGTGGATTTTATTTGCAAAAAACTTAAAGTGGAGCGCCACCCAGAAGGGGAAGCTCCGTTTGTCTGCCTCCTCCTTCCCTCTGCTGCCACATTTGGCACCTTTTGGGAGAGAGGGGGAGTGAGGACCTGGTTTTGACAGGTACCCGGTCCCACTTCCGGCTGAGTTCGGCCAACACCTTTCCCCGCAGTCGGCCTATTCAATGGCTTCACTGCCAGTTTCCCTTAGTGGAGATGGCGGCAGCAGCACTCGATAGCCAATTGAAAAATCATCTTGGATGCCGACATCACTGGATCCCTGAACAGGTAAGTGCCCTAATATAATAATAATACATATAATATAATAATAAAGTATTTGTAGCTGCTGACTTTATTTTTTCTGAAGGAGCATGGAGCTCCTCTTTAAACAGGAGAGGTATAAAGGGTGTAGGATACTCCAAAACAATATCAGGAATAAATAGAAACTTCTTGGCACAAGTCCTACAGCAGCAGGCACACATGAAAGTCCCGAGCTCAGGTCTTACAAAGCAACGACCCAGGAGCTTTCTGCCACCCAGCTTCCATACAACACTCTTCAGTGATGGAGACAAAAAGAATCCTTCTCCAGACCAGGACTTCCAAAGCAATGGCCTGCAGCAGATTGCTTTAACAATCTTCTCCAGGTCCTCAGCCTAGCACCAGCTGAGGCCCAAACAGCAACTCTTGTTTCACACTAGCTGCCCCCCAAGGGAAACAGCCCCAGGAGAACTGGAACACTCCTAGCAGAGAAGAACACTCTGAGGCACTCCGCACCCTGCAGGTGCACATACACAAACGGGAACTGATGATCGTGACACCATTAAATGAATATAGCCATGTGGACCGAACCCAAGCTCATACCTACTCTCTACTTGCATACATTGATTTCTGTTAAAGTTTAATAATGCTGCTGGATAATTCCCAGAAGTCTGCCCATATATTATGTGTAAGGAAATAGCTCCAGGGAGATGTAGTTCTGTGTGTGTTCCTTTGTCAATAGAAACTTAGCTCCCAGCAACTGCTTTTCCAAGAATTTGACAAGCTTGGTGATGATGTCACAGGGAGTAAAACAATCAGTTTCTAACTACAAGAACAAAGTAGACAAACTATTTATTGCTGGGAAATGTTCTGCGGGGGGGGAGTTGGGGGTACACATGGGTCATGACTATACAAATACTTTAAAAACCAAAGATATTTTGTACATTTAAGGGCTAAGGCCACCTTTCTAAATTAATTTCATGTTACACCCATATTTAGGGTGTAACATGAAACATGGTCTCATTCCCCAGTCCCGCAGCCTGCAGATGTATGCCCAGAATGCAAGTGTTCTGTGTTCCGAACATATGGCCCCGAAGGCATAGGACCCTAAACATGAGTACCACTTGCTACAGCGTTAAAGGAGAAGTCCAGCCTGAGCTTTTTAGGCTGGGCTTCTCCTATGGGTCACAGGAGTGCAATTAGTTTTACACTCCTGTGCAGGGCCGGTGCTACCACTAGGCAAACTAGGCAGCCGCCTAGGGCGCACTGATGCCTAGGGTGTCTAGCCACTGGTGTCCCTACTCTCTTCTCAGCAACATTAAAAAGGTGGGTTATACATGGGCAGGGCAAAGGGGGTGGAGTCAGGGGTGGAGCCAATGGAGGGCGGAAAAATTAGGTTTTGCCTAGGGTGTCAAAAATCCCTGACCCGTTCTCAGCAGATGTCACTGGAATCAGTCCCGATTTAGGAAGTCTGGATCCGCCAGCTGCCTGGACTGATGGCAGTCTCAGCCTCTCAGCGAGCTGCTGAGACGGCCGCTTTATGCCCCTCCACAGCTCAGCACTCAAGTGAGCATGGAGGAGCAGAGCAGGAGAGATGCTGATTGACAGGCAGCAGCTCTCCGCTCGGGGAGGTGAAAGAACTGAGCCATCGGCGATGTTCGGTGGCTCGCTTCTCAGTGAAGAGGTGCCGGGGACAGATGCAGCATCGGTCTGATGCTGCATCCACCTAGGTAAGTATGAATCTGCAAAAAAATATAAAAAACATACTTCCCTTTTATAAAAGGAAAAGTTTCCTCGTGGGGTTTTGTATTGCAGCCAAAACATTGATAAAAAAAATACATTTTATTGAATAAATATCATACAATATAGATTGTGTTAAAACATGAGCTCTGTCACTGAAGCCATTGTATATACATCATAGTAATACAGACATGAGTGTACATAAAACACATAGTATGGTATAGGTATATATATATATATATATATATATATATATATTTCATACTAAAAAACTCCATACTTCTCTTTTAAGCTCCATCCAGCTGCAGCAGATTTCAACCTGCCATAGACTTTGATAGGCTGTGGGTTGCGAGACTGAACACTGAACCTGTGCCTTATGGGCACACTAAAACCTCAGGATTGGACATGCAGGGATTAGGCGCTCAGCGTGTAAGGGCCCTAAGGCTAATGCTTTTAAAATTAAATTAAGTAGTTTATCCAGATACCAGATGTAAATTCTAAATGTAAAATAGACTTAAATCATGTATATCAATCACATAGATACCTTTAACACTATCAAGGCACAATAATTCACTTTGTGCTTCCCTTTCTAAATCAGACTACTAAAACTATTTCTGACGCCTTCAAACTGGGAATGGAAGACTTATAAATAGTGCTATATATGAAGAATGTACTTGGCAGAGATGCGCTGAGCTGAGCAGTGGGCTCTCAGTGCAGACCAGCAGCCTTGTCCATTCACATGCCCTCTTAAGCTGGATACACCCTATACAATTTTATGTAGATTTTTCCTTCAGATTTACCAAAACCATATAATGAGGTCAAACCTTAATGCCCCGTACACGCGATCGGACTTTCCGACAACAAAACCGTGGATTTTTGTTCGAAGGATGTTGGCTCCAACTTGTCTTGCATGCACACGGTCACAAATGTTGGCCAACAATTATGAACGTGGGAACGTGGTGACGTACAAGACGTACGACAAGCCGAGAAAAAGGAAGTTCAATAGCGAGTGCGGCTCCTTCTGCTTGATTCCGAGCATGCGTGAACTTTTGTGTGTTGGACTTGTGTACACACGATCGGAAATTCCGACAACAAAGTTTTGTTGGCGGAAAATTTGAGAACCTGCAAGCCAACATTTGTTGGTGGAAAGTCCGACAACAAATGTTTGATGGAGCATACACACAGTCCGACTTTCAGCCAACAAGCTCACATCCAACATTTGTTGTCGGAAAATCCGATCGTGTGTACGGGGTATTATGCCCTGTACACACGGTCGGACTTTGTTCGGACATTCCGACAACAAGATCCTAGGATTTTTTCCAACGGATGTTGGCTCAAACTTGTCTTGCATACACACGGTCACACAAAGTTGTCGGAAAATCTGATCGTTCTGAACGCGGTGACGTACAACACGTACGTCGGGACTATAAACGGGGCAGTGGCCAATAGCTTTCATCTCTTTATTTATTCTGAGCATGCGTGGCACTTTGTCCGTCGAATTTGTGTACACACGATCGGAATTTCCGACAACGGATTTTGTTGTCGTAAAATTTTATATCCTGCTCTCAAACTTTGTGTGTCGGAAAATCCGATGGAAAATGTCCGACGGAGCCCACACGGAATTTCCGACAACACGCTCCGATCGGACATTTTCCATCGGAAAATCCGACCGTGTGTATGGGGCATTAGAGTTTTAATTTGTATGCAATCAGGCAGGCCCTTGTACTACATGGTTTTGGTAAATTTAAAGGAAATCAGACCACAAATGTTGTATAGTGTGTATGGGGTCTTACACTGTTTCAGAAAAATGCATCAAACTAGTTTTGATATGCAACCAATAATAAGTGAAGTGTCTAAAGCAGCAGGCTGGCCATGGTGTACTTGGACAAAAAAGTGTCAAAGCATAATTCGCAGTTGCCATGGTTATATTAAATTGCTGTTCCCAAATAACCCCAGTCCCTAGGCCATAGTCAGAAGGTTAACGTCTGATGACATTATCTGTAAGTCTGTTTATTTTCAGACTGGAGCCAGAAAAGTGACACCAGGATGGCACTGTCTGTGACTTACAAAACACATGGAGGATCAAGCGCTCTGTCCACCAGCTACTGACAATATAAAAGATTTCTGCTGTGATTCATTAGATACACATAACCTTACTCTGCCAGCAAAATACCCCTGTCTTCAGCTAGCATATGATGCAGGCTTATATAGGGAAACAGTAAAAGCCCATTTAGATCTATGCATATAAGTAGAGGTGCAATTTTTTGGAGCATTAGGCAGGTGTGTTGTTATGTGTCACCGTGCAATTCCCTTTATGCATTCACATGTGTTTTAATGCCTTTTTGAATCTAGGATTTGGATTGAATAGAGTTAAGAGCTATTGACCAAAGGCATATTAATACCTGTTGCCAATGCATCAAATTGCATGTTATATGCATTTTGATGTGTTAACATTGACTTCTATGGGCCTCCCAATAAGATGCAGGAGACCAAGCGAGGGTACCCAGTGATTAGCTGTGGGCCAAAGGCCCATTTAAAGCAATAGAAGGCTGACAGCTACCACAGCTACATGCATGTAATCTCTCATGGAGACTGTCTGTGTCCAGGGCATTAGTCCAGGGCAGATCATTAGTAGATAATTGCTCCGTGAGCAATTACATGCAAGTGGCCACAGTAGGGTTGCCACCTTTTCTTCAAGTCAAACCCGAACACTTTAGCGGTGCCCAGCAATCTTTTTTTATAGTATAAACTATACATATATTTTGCAATTAGATAGCATTTCTAATCAAATGAAGTTAATCACAAGAGTCCCCCTTTACATCAGAGTCCACAGAGTTCCTCTTTTTCATCTCAACTCACAGAGTTCCCTTACACTGTAAGGGGGGACTCTGCAGACTCTGATGTAAGGAAGAACTCTGGGGACTCTAACATAAGGGATGCTCTGGGAACCCTGATCTAAGGGAGAACACTGAGAACCCTGATGTACAGAGAAAACTCTGATGTACAGAGAGGACTCTGATGCAGGGGGGAAACTGTGGCCTCTGGTGTAAAGGGGAACTCTGATGTAAGGGGTGCTCTAAGACCCCTGATTTACCTTAGTGTACTCACTCAGAGGCAGGAGAGAGAAGAGGAGAGACTTCAGTCACAGACGGGATGGATGGTGAGCTCACTCACCCCTTGGCAGTCAGCACCTCTCATCCAGATGTAGCTGAGGCTGCTGGACTTCAAATTTCTGGCCCCCACCTTCCTTTTCTGAGGCACAGCGCCAGGGATTGGAGTGTGGGCAAACACAGAGGGGTAGGGGCGGGAGGAAGAGGAGCAGATCAAGCCCTCTCTCCTCTCCTGTCTGTGTGTGGGGGGAGGGGTAATTGTTAATGCTGGCTTTGGGCAGTGTGAAAGACAATCTCGGCTTACACAACTGCAGCCAGCAACCCTGCTGGGAGGCCATAATCCGGCCTGAATAATGTGTCCGGGATGCAGGTGGTCTGAAACTCGAACACATGATTCCAAAACCCGAACTGTCCGGGTGCAACCCTAAGCCACAGTTAGCTGCGGGAGCTATTAGCCTCCATTGCTTTCAATAGGGCTTCCACCTGCAGCTAATTGCTGGGACCCTGGCTGGGTCTCATGCATCTAATCATTAGTGGCCCCATTTACAAGTGTGAATAATAACTAAGTGGGACCATGAAACATGCCTTTTAGTGAGTCAGAACAAGTGTATCAAAACAGTGTAAATGGGCCCCAAACCTCATTGTTTCTGACCAAGCCATGGGCATGTAGCTGCCATAAATGCACTGCAAATAATAAATAGTATGAGCACCACTTGCAACAATCATACGGCATTGCACTGCAGAACACGCGCTGTTAAGCCAGCCATACAGTTTACAATCTAATTGTATAATCTGCTTTCGATTTACCAAATGTACTGTATGCAATATTAGGGCCAACCTAAGCAATCCATTCAATTTGTTTCCAATCAGACAGGCCCTTTGGCTACATAATTCTCGATAGAGCTAGATCCAAGTCCAATAAAATAATAAAAAGAATATTATGTTTTCTAACCACGAAAGCTTCCTTGACTGAATTACCCAAAAATGACTGATGGGCCCCAGGAGATAGAAAAAAAAAATAACAGAGCAAACAACTCGTCTGGTACTCAGAGATTTTAGCCACTGAGCCCTTGAAGCAGGCACAAATCTCTGTGCCACCTTAACGGCGATGAGCAAGCTTGTAAAAATCCACTCTGTTTCCAAGAGCATATTGGTGGAATGAAAAAAGTAGCATATTAGGCATTGAATCTGAAGAGCCCACATCATCAGCTTCTCCATTGTAATTGGACAAGTTCTGGCTAAGTAACAAATCTTTTTTCTTTAGATTGTTGCCAGACATCCATGTTGATGGATCATGCTCGAAGGATCTAAATGCATCCAGAGCTTTATCTGTTATGTTACAGGACTAGAACTGGAAAATAGTAGGCTGCTACTAAGATTATCTCACAGGGCAGCAGCTGCTTCTATATTCTCCGCACTTACTGGGTTATGTGTAAAGATCCTGGAATGGGCAAACATGATCAGTCTGGGTCATTCCTCCATCAACCTAAACCCGCAGTCCTGAATACAAAACATTTGGCAGATGGATGCCTGTATATAATGATGAACAGATTTCTACTGCAAATATTTTCCAAGCGACGCCAAGCATTTAAGTAACTCAGATGACAAATTTGACCCTTTTTAAAATGTGATTTGTTTGTGAAATCCCTTACCTGGGGTATACGTATCACTGGTTGGAAAATTCTGGACTACAGTCTGATTGTTTGATGTGTGTTACTGCACTTTCTGCATCATTTCTGTTCTGATTGTAAAGTTGTATGTAACAATGTACTTTACCCATAATTATACGGCGTCTGCTCCAGAGATGTTCAGGCGTTGTCACCTTTCTGTTTTCTGTACACCACTCTGCAGATTAGTTCTTGACCACATAAATGTATACAGAGATTTCCTTGACAACTGACCAGCAGCAGAAAGGAGCGGTATGCCAGGAGCCATATTTTTGCAACTGAAGATCTCTCAATCAGTGGCACAGATGTAGTAGTAAAACTCATCATTGTACCTGCTTCACATGCTACAACCTAAATGTACAATCTTCGTTCATTCTACTTTAGCTTTACCAACAACTGTGTAGTACAAGAGCAATCATTCCAGTTTACGTCCAATCGGGCCCTCACACTACATAACTGTTGGTAACTCTAAGGGGGATTGAGCAATTAGGTTGTACTGTGTGTGCTCAGAGTTAAACTGCTTCCAATACGTGATGCAGCAAAGCAGGTATAGTAACTGTAGTAAGGGCCCATGCATACCTCTGTGTGTGTCAACACATGCACATTGTGTTGAGGCATCCAATTCATTATGAATAGGCAATAAAAGAGTCTCAATGCCCAAAAAAAGTACCCGCACCATTTCTGGCAATGCAGTGTGTAGGCAGGTACAGTTAGTCTTTCAACCTGCAAGTGACCTAGTGCCATTATTGCAAGGGAAGGGAGTCTTGTAAGGGAATTGGTTTCGTAGAGATTCCGTTCAGTGTCTTGAGAGAAGAAAGTAGTCTGATTGGATACAGAACTCTCAAGAGACTTTGGTGGCCATCTTGGGTAAGGTAAACCTTTAAATAAGGAAACCCACATTTTGGCATGCTTCTGGTGAGTGAATGGACAGGGACAGGTGTCCACTTTTGAGGGAAAGTGTTTAGCTCAGCGAGAGTTTCAAGTTCCTTTTCAATATCTATACTACAATGAACAGGAAAGAGGCGTACTAAGTCTGTATTCCTTTTGTATCGCTAAATACCAATGCAAGGAATGGCTTTCTGTTACTTCTACCAGCTTGATCAAATTTTATATAAAGGATATTGCCCCCGCTATATACATGTTGTGAGAGTAATTTCTCCCAGTCAAGGTACCTAATTAAGACCCGACTACACTTAGCACTGATACTCAAGTACAACAGCACCAATTTCCCAGTAGCTGACTGGGTGGACTGGTTGCAGAGTGCGGCCCGCCTGTTCCAGGTACCAGAGGCCCTCCTTCCCGATCTGGCTGTTAAAGCATTGGAAGATGATGCAAAGACAGCCATTCTGG
Organism: Lithobates clamitans; assembly: GCA_037952925.1. Taxonomy (NCBI): domain Eukaryota; kingdom Metazoa; phylum Chordata; class Amphibia; order Anura; family Ranidae; genus Lithobates; species Lithobates clamitans. The sequence continues at coordinate 1,911,403 of JBBGZY010000342.1, forward strand.
TATTACCAGACGTGGAACACACTGCCCTGGCACAGATTACAGCTAGTCTGGAGAGACTATATGGGGTAGCAATATGATGTGAGACCTGGGGTTTTCATTACCCAAGAGGATGAGGGCCGACACAGTCCAATGCCTCCATCCAGTTGGAAATTTCAGCAGTAAAATGGGAAATGGGACAGACTCCGGCAGGTAGCAACCCCCTTCTGAGAGACCCTGAAGTGCACAGAAGGTATTGGCGGTGTGGCCATTGAGAGAACTTATAGCAAGGAGCTCTAAGAAGACAGGAATTCTGCCCACCGGCCATTAAACTAGTGTTCCCAGGGCAGGGGGATAGCCTGTGGGAACTAATGCAAGTGCAACACATCCCAGGTGTGATTCCAATCTGATATGTTCATATCCCTTGGTCATTGTGGTGATGAAAGAATGCCAAGTCCAGTGTTACTAGTTGCGAATACTGGGTTGGAGGCCTTCACCTTGGATCTGTCCTATTCCAGTAGGAGGGGTCACAGAATTCCATTTAATAGCGGAAATATATTCCCTGATGAGTAGGCCATCTTACAGCAGCAAGATCCTGTCATCTCTTGGAGGTTCCTCTCTCGGGACCATCGACCCACATATCAAAAGCAGGGAAAGCTTTCAGCCACAGTCAGGCAATTACTTCAGCAGTAGGATCAATTGTAGATTTGAAGTGGGTTGTGTCGGAGGGCCTGCATTTCAATAGGTCAATGAGACATATTTCAACTAGTGACTCTGCAGTCCATTGATCTGAGAGTGTGCCAAGTCATACATGGCATAATTGGACATTTCAGAGTAGATCAAACTGAAGCTTAAATCTGCTATTTCTGCCTCAACCTGCTTGCTCTGAATAAGGGGGCAAGTTCCCCGAAACGCACCAAATGGTATTATGATATGCTTTGAATTAGACATGGGCAGAAGGAAAAATTCATTTTGTATATATTTGTTATGTTACTAATTTAGTTTTTTTTCGTAATTCGTTTAGGATGGTTTTGGAATTTCATTTAGTTTTTGTTAAATTTCGTTTGTGTATTAATTTTCTAACAAATTCCAAATTTTTAGGACGATTAGAATTCGGATCGGTCGAAAAATGGTCGACCGATTCGAATTCTGTGTGAAGAATAGCTGGTTGTTAAAATGGAGTTCCACCAACTTTTACAACTTTGCCTTAAAGGAAAGACAACCCCTCCACCACTCGATTTTAGATAACTTTTTATTTTCTTACTTACCTTTTATGAAGTACCTTGTGTACTTCCATCCTAGCTAGTGCGTCACGTCCTCCTCTCCCCCACTGCCTTCTGGGACCTGCGTGTCCCCCAGAAGATGACGGGGCCATTCAGAAAGCGCTGCGCGACTTGCGCATGCACAGTAGGAAACCGGCTGTGAAGCCTGAAGGCTCCACTGCCAGTTTCCCTTAGTTGGAATGGCGACGCCTGCACCCAATTAATTGACGGATCGGCCGGGGAGGGTGACATCCCAGGCTTCCTGGACAGGTAAGTGTCCTTATTAAAAGTTAGCAGCTACAGTGTTTGTAGCTGCTGACTTAAAAAAAAAAAAATTTGCAGCTGAAACACCGCTTTAAGCAGCGCGCTGGGAAACTGGCCGCTGCGTCCTTAACAACCGATGACTCGTCGGCTGTCAGCTGGCCTCCCCACTGACTGCTGAAACAAAACAATGCCGGTAATAAAAAAATCAGAACAAAAACAGTGTGGGGTGTTTGCTCCCGCCATTCAATACCAGGTCCTTAGGGTCTGGTATGGATTCTAAGAAGAACCCCCATGCCAAAATTTAAAAAAGAACACCGTGGGCCCCCCCCAAGATCAATACCAGACCCCTATCATAGCATGCAGCCCGGAAGGTCAGGAAAGGTGGGGATGAGCAAGCAAGGGCCTCATCCCCACAACCCTGGCTGGTAGTCGTGGGGGTCTGCAGGCAGGGGGCTTATCGGACTCTAGCATGCATTTCTAAAGGAAAAAAAATGAGTCAAATCACATTTGAATTAACTAGCGGTTACAATTTTCGGCTATTAAAAAAAAAAAAAAGAAAAAAAAAAAAAGCCGTAGGGCCCCCCAGTCCATACCAGGTCCTTTGAAAGGGGGGGAGGAGCGAGTGCCCCCTTCCTAAACCATACCAGGCCACATGTTCTCAACATGGGGGGTGTTTTAGGGCAGGGGGGCTCTTCCCTCCCACCCCAAAGCACCTTGTCCTATGTTGATGGAGACAAGGGCCCCTTCCCGACAACCCTGGTCAGTGGTTGTGGGGGTCTGCGGGTAGGGGGCTTATCCGACTCTAGCATGCATGTCCCCAGATCCCGCCACCCCCATGTGAATGAGTATGGGGTACAGTACCCCTACCCATTCACCAAAAATGTGTAAAAAGTGAATGTAAAGAAAAGAATGACGGTAATCGCCCAGCAATAGAAAAATATTTTTAAAACCTCCAATTTTTTTTTTTAAATGGCGTGGGGCCCCCCAAAGTCCATACCAAACTCTTATCTGAGCATGCAGCCTGGCAGGTTAGGAAAGAGGGGTATGGGCGAACGCCCCTCCCCGAACCATACCACGCCACATGCCCTCAACGTGGGGGTTGAGTGCTTTTGGGCAAGGGGGGCTCTGCGCCCCCCACTCCAAATCACCTTGTCCCCATGTTGATGTAACATAACGAATCTATCCGAAAAACAAAACTAAACAAATTTTTCCGTTCTGCACATGTCTAATTGCACCACAACACACAGAACATCTGCATCTAAGTGATGTGGTGCACTATAGCACTGGTGCTTATTTTTTTATTATATGTCTGTTTCAGGGAGCCATACAGAATGAACAGCAACACACGTATGGGTAACTACGTGTGAATGGGCCCTTACAGTTTGTACCTGGAAGTATACTTGTACTTCATTTTGGTAAAACTTTAACTCAATATCAGACCATTACATGCCACATGCAGCGATTTACTATTATGAAAAGGGTTGTGTGTCAGTTTGCCCATGTGACATCACCTTTATTTATATCCAGCACCTTTGGCTGAAGCCTAGCTCTAATTATAAACTATTCACTAAACTGATCCTGCACATCCTTCATAAAGGCCAGATGAATGAAACCTGTACCGGGAAAATAGGTGCCCTGTCATTTCTGTCAACTTCTGCTAACTTCTGTTAGGGCTCTCTTTGACTTTAATATTCAGTTCACACCACATGCAGTTCAGTGTGTTTTTTTTATGCATCAAAAATGCATGGAAAGTAGTTTATATGGTTTTCAATGACATAGTTTACACCAGTGCTTGCTGTTCCAGTGCGTTCCAGTTCCAGAAAAAAAGGAGAACATTTTTCCTGCACTGGACTGTACTGAAATGCTGTAAAACGCATAAAAAACGCAATGGAATGCACCAAAAACGCACTGGAATACCGATGTCCTTATTGAGGGCCAATTCACACCACATGCAGTCCAGTGTGTTTTTGTTCTGCATCAAAAAAACATGGAAAGTAGATTATATGATTTCTAATGGCATAGTTTACACCAGTGCGGCCAGTTCCAGGGCTTTTCAGTTCCAGAAAAAAAGTAGAACTGAATTTTTCCTGCACTGGACTGTACTGGAACGCAGTAAAAAGCATCAAAAATGCACTGAAACGCACTGGAATGCACTAAAATGCATAAAAAATGTACTGGACCATAGTATAGTGAAAAAGAAGAAAAAAAGCACCTGGAATGCATTCAGAAACGCATCAAAAACACACAAAAAATGCACCAGAATGCATCAAAGACACGTTAAAAACGTGCATGCAAAAACGCATCTGGAGCGGATCTGTAGTACGTTTTTGTGATGTGAGCCAGCCCTTAAGGTTAAGAAAAAAGAGGGGAAAAATGCACTGGACTGCATCAAAAACGCAGCAAAAACGCATCAAAAACACTCCAAAAAACGTGCATGCAAAAAAGCATCTGGAACGCAACCAGACTGCATTTCTATGGTGTGAACTGGCCCGGAGTCACAGGCCTGGTGCGAGTGGGCAACAAGTGAAGCCAGCATTCTTATCTGGTTCTGCACATGTAGCTACTAGAATGCAGGGTCTGCATTTGCAAATGTAAAAATGTGCATAAACCATATGATTCACTCTTAAAGTGAGGAGAGTACACTATGGACTATTTGGGGTCCAGGCTGGACCACTGGCCATAGCTTGATTAGAACACCGGCTGGTCTCTCACTTGAAAAAAAAGGGGTTACATAGTGTGCATAAAGCATACTGTATGCACAAATCATGATTTTTATTTCTTGATTATTAACCTGCCTGTTGTCACAGTGTGAAAATTTGGTCTAGTAGAAGCTGCTTACATAGCTAACAAATTGCAGGCAAGTGGGCGCGCGCGCCGCTGGCGATTTAAAGGGGACATACAGGTACGTACTCCCATTTGCGCAGCCGTGCCATTGTGCCGATGTATATTGTCGTGCGCTGGACGCAAAGGGGCTATAGTATCAAGCTGTTGTGCCACTGGCCAAGTTATGCAAAGTTGAGGGAGTTAGATTTATTTTTTTAAGAGTTGAATTTCCGGAAACTTTTTTGGCTGTTACTTTTACCGTTTATTTTATTACCACTGGTAAATAAAACTAAGTGTCACAGCCAAAAACTACCTAAAAAAGCAACTTTTTATACAATTCTAATGATTCAGATTAGAGTACTGCTGATGCTGTGTTTAAACAAAGCAATACTGTAAAAGTAGAAAAATCAATTACACATGCAAAATATGTGATGGCATAATAGGGAGTACAATGACACTGTCCAGCTGAATCATACTGTTATGTAACACTACATACAACTTGAGAGCCTCTCCCAAGCCTGCAATTGGAAGGATTGGTGTTATTTAATCTTACCCTCGAATTTGTATAAAAATGAGAACCTTCTTTAAAGATATTTTAAAAAGATTTTGTATTGGTACATTGTATTCGTATTGGTATCCCCCATGTAGTATTCAGCTCCTATTAGCCTTGAAAATATCCAGAATTGATTTTCAAGAGGCCCCCCCAAGAGATTTGGGATTTTACAATGTGTTTGATGAACAGGCCATGAACTAAACCCAGGCAAATCTGCTCATCACTATTTGTTATTTTGTATCCCAAGATATCATATGTTTCCATGCCTTAACAATGCACTTTGTCTCCATGTACTAAGGCTGTTTGCCTTAGAGTTTGGCTACCTCCCTTTATGTTTGTAGATGTTGCAGATAAAGTGCCCCTTATTAAAGTGTACATTTAGTAAAACCTTATTAAATTTAAGAGCTGCACATCCTTCATAAAGGCCATTATTTTTTTTTACTAGTTTATAATATGAACCATGCCTTGTTCCTTTCCTCCTTGTCCCTTTTCCCAAATCATATAGCCTGGTCTTTTTAATTATTTTCCTTTAATAATTCATTCCTTCACACCTACAAATATTTTCCTACATCCCCCTAATAGACTTTGATCTGTAAACCTTGGCACCTTTTGGCCCCTTCATATTCAGTTTCCTCACAAATGTAAGTACATTTCTACTCCCTTTGGATACCTACCAAATTTTCCATACTATTTTTGTGCCTATTTTCACCGCTATTTGCTCTTCAATCTAGATCCGTTTTAGATTTTTATCCACTTTTTCCCACTTAACCCTCCCCGCTCACCTTTTTCACCCCCACTCACCTTCCCTTTCTCCCCCATTCCTACTCCTTTCCCCTCCCCCCTCCCCTGCCCCCTTTCCACTTCTCCTTTTTCTCCTTCCTCTCCCTTCCCTCTTCTTATTATTATTTTCCCTCCTCTCCCCCCCCCCCCCTTCCCCCCCTTTTTCCCCCCTTTCTTCCCCTTCTTTCCTCCCTTTTGCCCCCTCCCCACTATTTTGAGTAGTACATACATTTCAGTCCAATTATCAATTACACTTTTTTCAATGTTTTAGCTAGATTTCAGCTGTCAAGCCCATCTGGGCCTTTTTCTGCACTTTTTAAGATCACCATTCAGCAAGGTTTTCCCCTGTTTCCAACATTTGAATTTCAGGTATGAGATCTGCATATGGGTGAGCTCTTGTTGATGGGCCTAGCGGTCGACATTACACCCCATTATATTTTAACATTATTTTACTTTATTATTCTGTATTACACTTCAAGTCAATGTAATGCTTGTACTTTGTTTTGATATATGCAGTGTTACATCTATTCTGTTTTCAAAACGTCCCCTGATGAGCCCAGAGTGGCGAAACATGTCGGGACTATCACTCCAATGCTACTATTGAGTGATTTTATTTCATCATCTGTTTTAAACTTTTAGATGTATCCTTGAATTTGTATGCATACTTTACATTGGAACTTTTAAATTATATTTTGTATGTAATAATAAAATCTTCAAATTTCTACATACTTACTGTCGAGCATTGTTTGACTTCCTTCTTTGTTGGTACCCCTAAAGTCCTATCTTGGGTTTTTATTTTAATTTACCCCTAAAGTCCCGCCAAATAATTTCCCCTTTTTCTGACATTTATATACAGGGATGTTGATGCCTTTTTATTTTGTCATTGCCATCCACCCATATTATTACTTCAAAAATTTAAGAGCTGTCACCAGAACAGGAGGTAAGGCTGCTTTCACACTGGGGCGGTAGGGGGCGTCGGCGGTAAAACAGCGCTATTTTTAGCGCTGTTTTACCGCGGTATTCGGCCGCTAGTGGTGCTGTTTTAACCCCCCGCTGGTGGCCGAAAAAGGGTTAAAACCACTCGTATAGCACGGCTATAGCCGCGGTATTGCCGCGGTATAGCCATGCTGTCCCATTGATTTCAATGGGCAGAAGCGGTTTAGGAGCGGTGAATACACTGCTCCTTCACCGCTCCAAAGATGCGGCTTGCAGGAGATTTTTTCTTCTCCTGCCAGCGCACTGCTTCAGTGTGAACGCCCTCGGAGGCTGTTTTGGGGCGGTTTGCAGGCGGTATTTTTAGCGTAATAACGCCTGCAAACCGCCCCAGTGTGAAAGGGGTCTTAGGAAACTTCCACTCATTTCAGGAGCTTGCCTCTAACTTCCTGTTGCGGCTCTGGGACAGGAAGTGAAGATAAATTTCTCCAATGGTAATTGCGGGACAGCTAGTGAAGGAAGATTAACCCAATGGTACACAGACCCGGCAGTGTACTGCCAATAGTCTGAGCATTGATGAGGATTTGTTGCTGGTTGGTGGAGGAAAAGAGCAAGTGTCTTATTATTCTCTCCTGTTTCTAAGACAACTATCTGAGAGGGGAACTCCACTCACATTGGGAGTTTTCTTATAACATCCTGTTGCATCTCTGGGACAGGAAGTGGAGGTATTTTGCCTAAAAAAGTCGATGGGAATTTCTCAAAGGAACTGATGGTTTAAAACATATGTGCTTTTTAACACAGCCATGTAAAACATTTTATTCAATCGCCCTCTACACTTGCCCACCCTGCTAGCTGCCATTACCCTTACATTCTGGTTGGCTCTGAATTAGCATTTGGATGTGCAAGCTTTCACAGGCATGGTACTTCTCTGTGAGCCTACACACTGGGGCATAAAAGAGCAATTTTCTGGCACAGAATCATTTGATAAAAGCCTGTATCTCTGTCTACAAGGACAGTGAAAAGCCTGAGGAATCAGGCGGCAAAGCATTACATAACACTCAGATTAAAGTAAACTGTGTAGACTTCCTGACTGCAGTGTTTGCAGGATAACATAAGCAGTTCACTGATTTTATTTATTGCTGGAGTTGCTATTTAGCTAAACCTTGATGAGGGATTTTCACCATAACACCTGCTATTGTCTTAGCCATTTAGCATTTAGAATACAACATTGACATTGATTCAGTGATTGGAGAGGAGGGAACCCAATCAATCATGTCTTCCTTGGGCTGTCAGAAATGTTCAGTGAAAGTAGAGAGGCACGCTCCACCTATTACTTATTGCTGTACGTACGCAACAGGCCACAATCAATCAGGTCCCAGCATCACACTCATAAAATGCCTACACTAATGAATGGAGACTATAAATTCAAGATCTGTAATTGTGAATGTAAACCTACGAAAGAGCGTTCAAGGCCGTACCTGTTCATTGGCCCAGATTTATGCTGAGGAGACTGTAGGCACACATACCTTAAAGAAGAACTCCAGGCAAACAGCTAAATACTGATGAAATACAGTAAAACCTTGGGTTGCGCGCATAATTCATTCCGGAAACATGCTTGTAATCCAAAGCACTTGTACATCAAAGCAAATTTCCCCATAAGAGATAATGGAAACCCAAATAATTAATTCCACAACCGTTTATTCATAAGTCCTTCCGTTTATAGTTCATATAAAAAGATTATAGCAATGTGATAGGTTGTGTAACCATAAAATGTCCATCCACAAATGGAAGCCTCCACAAGGGGATTAGAAGCAAAATCCAGTAGGAGCTACAGAGTATAAAAGAGAAGAGAGGCGCCTCTAAGTGTAGCAATATGTTGCTAAATATTGTACCTTCATTAAATGTAACCATACTGCTACACTTAGAGGCGCCTTTCTTCTTTTTTATAATCAGTTATGACATGACGCTACTTGTATATCAAGACAACGCTTGTATATCAAGTCAAAATGTATTTTAAAATTTTGCTTGTCTTACAAAGTGCTCTCAAACCAAGTTACTCTCAAACCAGGGTTTTACTGTACGTAGATAAGAGATATTTTACCTGACAAAGGATTTGTATGTTGGTTCATGGCATCCTGCCACACAGCATAATACTCCATGGCAGGGAAGGAATCTGAACTTTGCAGCTGAAATGTCACTTTTACTTACAGGTACCTGCACCTTTTTTTCAGATGCGGCACACCACAAACACACAATGAAGTGTTGGGCAGGCCATAGATGGTGCAAATTTCTTTCCCACAACCGTAGGATGAAAAGACGGTGATTATTGCAAGCGATAATCGCACGTAAAATCTGGCAGGTTGTTTGTACCCAAGTTGATCAACTTGGTACATTCAGCCTGCCCACACACAGCTCGTCTATGGCCGGCCTTATTGTGCAATCCAGTGAACTACAAAGTGTCAATGGGGTGCAATAAACTTAAATAACACCACAATACGTATATGGTGCATTATCACAACTCATAGAAGTGCAGCCAGTCTGAACCATTCATCTAGGTTTTAAACAAAGGATGCGTTCACCCCATATTTAGGGTGTAACATGTAACATTTGACTGTGCAGCAGCCGACATGTGCATCAGCTTAATAAAAAAAGGTAAATTAAAAACTACTCACAAACATGTGAAAGAAAACCGCAATATACAGTGGGGACGGAAAGTATTCAGACCCCCTTAGATTTTTCACAATTGTTAGATATCACTCTTGTTAATATGTTATATTGCAGCCATTTGCTAAAATCATTTAAGTTAATTTTTTTTCCTCATTAATGTACACACAGCACCCCATATTGACAGAAAAACACAGAATTGTTGAGATTTTTGCAGATTTATTAAAAAAGAAAAACTGAAATATCACATGGTCCTAAGTATTCAGACCCTTTGCTGTGATACTCATATATTTAACTCAGGTGATGTCCATTTCTTCTGATCATCCTTGAGATGGTTCTGCACCTTCATTTGAGTCCGGCTGTGTTTGATTGTAGTGATTGGACTTGATTAGGAAAGCCACACACCTGTCTGTATAAGACCTTACAGCTCACAGTGCATGTCAGAGCAAATGAGAATCATGAGGTCAAAGTAACTGCCTGAAGAGCTCAGAGACAGAATTGTGGCAAGGCACAGATCTGGCCAAGGTTACAAAAAAAATTCTGCTGCACTTAAGGTTCCTAAGAGCACAGTGGCCTCCATAATCCTTAAATGGAAGACGTTTGGGACGACCAGAACCCTTCCTAGAGCTGGCCATCCGGCCAAACTGAGCTATCGGGTGAGGAGAGCCTTGGTGAGAGAGGTAAAGAAAAACCCAAAGATCACTGTGGCTGGGCTCCAGAGATGCAGTCAGGAGATGGGAGGAAGTTGTAGAAAGTCAACCATCACTGCAGCCCTCCACCAGTTGGGGCTTTATGGCAGAGTGGCCCAACGGAAGCCTCTTCTCAGTACAAGACACATGAAAGCCCGCATGGAGTTTGCTAAAAAACACCCGAAGGACTCCAAGATGGTGAGAAATAAAATTCTCTAGTCTGATGAGACCAAGATAGAACTTTTTGGCCTTAATTCTAAGTGGTGTGTGTGGAGAAAACCAGGCACTGCTCATCACCTGTCTAATACAGTCCCAACAGTGAAGCATGGTGGTGGCAGCATCATGCTGTGGGGGTGTTTTTCAGCTGCAGGGACAGGACGACTGGTTGCAAGCAAGGGAAAGATGAATGCGGCCAAGTACAGGGATATCCTGGATGAAAACCTTCTCCAGAGTGCTCAGGACCTCAGACTAGGCCGTAGGTTTACCTTCCAACAAGACAATGATCCTAAGCACACAGCTAAAATAACAAAGGAGTGGCTTCACAACAACTCCGTGACTGTTCTTGAATGGCCCAGCCAGAGCCCTGACTTAAACCCAATTGAGCATCTCTGGAGAGACCTAAAAATGGCTGTCCACCAACGTTTACCATCCAACCTGACAGAACTGGAGAGGATCTGTAAGGAGGAATGGCAGAGGATCCCCAAATCCAGGTGTGAAAAACTTTTTGCATCTTTCCCAAAAAGACTCATGGCTGTATTAGATCAAAAGGGTGCTTCTGCTAAATACTGAGCAAAGGGTCTGAATACTTAGGACCATGTGATATTTCAGTTTTTCTTTTTTAATAAATCTGCAAAATGTCAACAATTCTGTGTTTTTCTATCAATATGGGGTGCTGTGTGTACATTAATAAGGAAAAACAATGAACTTAAATGATTTTAGCAAATGGCTGCAATATAACAAAGAGTTAAAAATTTAACGGGGTCTGAATCCTTTCTGTCCCCACTGTAATAGCCTTCGAATGATGGCAATCGGTCTCACGACAACAGACTTCAGATGGTAATGGAGAAGATTTTAAGGGCCACTGCCGGTTGATGCGTTTCAAAGGGATACCTTCTTCCTCAGAGCCCAGCCTGGGGCTCTGAGGGCTGGGCTCTGAGGAAGAAGGTATCCCTTTGAAATGCGTCAGCCGGCAGTGGCCCTTAACATCTTCTCCATTACCATCTGGAGTCTGTTGTTGTGAGACCGATTGCCATCATCTGAAGGCTATTTATATTGCGTTTTTCTTTCACATGTTTGTGAGAAGTTTTTAATTTACTCTTTTAATTACAATATATCTATGGATAATGCACAAGGTTGGTGTGCCTTCTTTTTTCCATTTCTCTTTGACTGCTAGGATACCCCTATCCTTGAGGGCAGCAAGGCCTGAGGTGTTGTCCACTACGAACTCTAGCCAACCTAGTTGGAGCACAGGAGTATTTGTTTTCTGCTAATAAAAAAAAGGTAAAGCTGTGTTCACTTTCCCAATTACATGCAAAAGGAAGTGGAAAAAAAAAACAGGATGTATGCTTGCACATTACAGTTTTGTTGTTAACATAATTGTAACCAATTTCTTAAAGACTATCTCCACCTTTAGCAACATGTTACACCCTGTATTTAGGGCATAAAATGCTAATTACCCAAACCCTTACCCCCTCCCTCATGACAGTGGGGGCGTTGTGTTCCTCTCCCCCACACTTGCTGTCACAATTTAAAAACAACGCAACTGTGCGGGGCTCTGCTTGCACAGCTGCATCATTCATTCACAAAGATCTGTAAATGAATAGACTACAAGTCCCATCTACCACTGCGACAGACGGACTTTTAGTTCTCAGTGGATAACAAGTGAGCTAATTGGCACAATCATAGTCCATTGACACTTTCTGCAACTCAGTAACTGAAAACCCATGGGCAGAGAGCTGCAGGAGCCTGACATTGCACCCATGATCCACTGATTGCATTACTCCTGTGTAACAAAATAATGAATGCACACTTTTTTTCTGCAAATACTGTATTTATTGGCTTATAACACACACTTTTTCACCCTGAAAATCGGGTGCAAATAGCGTGTGCATGATATAAGCGGATACTACAATCTGGGCTGCCTAGGTGGGAAGGGGGTGGGACGAGAACCATCAGATTACATACAGCGAGAATCTCCTGTTTACTCAGCAGCCTCTGTAATAGGAAGTCCTGTCTCCTGGGCCAGCATTGGACCACTGTTCTGTCTATCATAGAAGCCGGTCCAGGAGGCGGGACTTTGTATTAAAGAGGCCGCCAAAAAAACAAGAGGTTCCAGCTGTATGTAATCTGACGGCGCTTGTCCCGCCTCCTCCCTGTCCCCTCCGAGGAAGCAGTAATTTGAGGTGAGGCTGCAGATGGGCACTGATCAGGCTGCATTCATGGCAATGGTGAGGCTGCATATGGGCATTGATCAAGCTGCAATGATGGGCAATTGTGAGGCTGCATATGGGCATTGATCAAGCTGCAATGATGGGCAATTGTGAGGCTGCATATGGGCATTGAACAAGCTGCATTGATGGGCAATTGTGAGGCTGCAGATGGGCATTGATCAAGCTGCATTGATGGGCAATTGTGAGGCTGCAGATGGGCATTGATCAAGCTGCATTGATGGGCAATTGTGAGGCTGCAGATGGGCATTGATCAAGCTGCATTGATGGGCAATTGTGAGGCTGCCGATGGGCATTGATCAAGCTGCATTGATGGGCAATTGTGAGGCTGTAGATGGGTATTGATCAGGCTGCATTGATGGGCAATTGTGAGGCTGCAGATGGGCATTGATCAAGCTGCATTGATGGGCAATTGTGAGGCTGCATTGATGGGCATTGATCAAGCTGCACTGATGGGCAATTGTGAGGCTGCAGATGGGCATTGATCAGGCTGCATTGATGGGCAATTGTGAGACTGCAGATGGGCATTGATCAGGCTGCATTGATGGGCAATTGTGAGGCTGTAGATGGGTACTGATCAGGCTGCATTGATGGGCAATTGTGAGACTGCAGATGGGCATTGATCAGGCTGCATTGATGGGAAATTGTGAGGCTGCATTGATGGGCAATTGTGAGGCTGCAGATGGGCATTGATCAAGCTGCATTGATAGGCATTTGTGAGGCTGCAGATGGCATTGATCAGGCTACAGATGGGTAATGGTGAGGCTGCATTGATGGGCACTGACCCTTATTTTGCTTCAAAGTTCTTTATTTAAAATTTAAGTTTTTTTCCTGAAACTTCCCTCCTAAAATGAAGGTGCGCGTTATACGCCTGTGCATGTTATATGCCGATAAATATGGTAATTTGTTATTATTATTTTGTTTGAAAGGTGAACTTAGTCTTTAAATTTGAATTGTGAATGAGAGCATAGTCTTGTGCCACTAGGTCAATAAAATTCTCATACAGGTAAAGGTACTTTGGGTAGTAGCACCCTAAATACGTGGTGTGTGTGTGTGTTTAAAAAGATTGAGGCCTGCAACTATCAAATTTCCTAAAACTTCCCAAAGGCTGCCTTACAAAAGGACAAAATAAACAAAATGGAAGATAAAAAGAGCTGTGTTTTTTATGACACATCAAACAGCTCCAGAGAGTGGCCTACACATAAAAGCAGCTCACGCTCCAGTGCACCCAAAGTGGAGGAGCACATGGACACCAATGTTTGTATACAGGCACCCTGCAAACAGCTTCAGCGTAACGCCTACACCTCCATATGGATAGCAGCCTCATAGTGTAATAGCCAAAATAAACAACTGTTCAATTTTATAAACCGAGCAAGTAAAACAAACAGTTACAATAGTAGAAAACACTGCTAGCAGTTTTACTGGCTTAGTGACACATCCGTACAAAGCACACCACATTTATAGGCTTGTAAATTCTCAGATCTAATGTCATTGCTATTCACACGCCTTGTTCCTATTTGCTTCAAGGTCCCTTAGAATTAACTATTTTGAGTACAAAAACTGTACAAATAATAGACCCCGGTTATATAAAATAGTGCACAGAACATTTACTTCGAGCTGCAATTTTTACTAAGAGGATGACTGTATTTATCGTTATATAGGCACTACATTATTTTATTAAAGTCAATTCACTCAATAATCCATTTATTACAATGTCCCCATATTGGTGTGCCATGTTCCCTTATTTTATGTTTGTATTTGCATTAGTATTTACATTGACCACTTGACCTCCAGAATATTTACCCCCCTTCATGACCAGGCCATTTTTCGCGATATGGCACTGTGTCACTTTAACTGACAATTGCGCAGACATGTAATGCTGTATCCAAATAAAATTTATATCCTTTTTTCCCCACAAATAGAGCTTTCTTTTTGTGGTATTTGATCACCTCTGTAGTTTTTATTTTTTTTGCACTATAAGCAAAAAAATACAGACAATTTTGAAAAAAAAAAAACAAAAAAACAAAATTGTACTTTCTGCTATAAAACATAAAAAAAATAGAAAATCAAAATTTGGCAAATAAAAAAACCAATAAGCGTATATTGATTGGTTTGTGCAAAAGTTATAGCGTCTACAAACTGTGGGATACTCTTATTTATTTATTTTTTACTATTAATGGCGGCAATCAGTGACTTATAGCAGGATTGCAAAATTGCGGCTGACAGTCGGACACTAACTGACACTTTTGACATTTTTTGGGGACCAGTGACCCTCTCTGAAGCCTGTAGATTATCGTGTGGCTGACTACCACATACATTGGAGTCCTCTCTGGCTGAAAATGCACTGGGAGGACGGAGGAGGAGCCGAGATGGCAGCCCCGGGAATCTTCCCGTGTAGCAATGAGGTGAGTGACTGAAGTTTTCCCCTGCAGTAGTTCCTTCTGTCTATAAGGATTCAGTTCCCTAATCTGCACACAAACAACAGGGAACTGCTTCCAGGGGTGCAACTTCATACTGCCCCCCCACCTTATACTGCCCCCCACAGCATACTGCCCCCCCACCGCATACTGCCCCCCCACCTCATACTGCCCCCCCACTACATACTGCCCCCCCACTGCATACTGCCCCCACTGCATACTGCCCCCTCACTACATACTGCCCCCACCGCATACTGCCCCCACCACATACTGCACCCTCACCTTATACTGCCCCCACCGCATACTGCCCCCCACTGCATACTGCCCCCCACTGCATACTGCCCCCACTGCATACTGCCCCCTCACTACATACTGCCCCCACCGCATACTGCCCCCCACTGCATACTGCCCCCTCACTACATACTGCCCCCACCGCATACTGCCCCCACCACATACTGCACCCTCACCTCATACTGCCCCCACCGCATACTGCCCCCCACTGCATACTGCCCCCCACTGCATACTGCCCCCACTGCATACTGCCACCTCACTACATACTGCCCCCACCGCATACTGCCCCCCACCGCATACTGCCCCCCCACTACATACTGCCCCCCCCACTACATACTGCCCCCATTACATACTGCCCCCACTGCATACTGCCCCACCGCATACTGCCCCCCCACTACATACTCCCCCCACTACATACTGCCCCCCCACTGCATACTCCCCCCCACTACATACTGCCCCCCACTACATACTGCCCCCACCGCATACTGCCCCCCCACCGCATACTGCCCCCACTACATACTGCCCCCACCGCATACTGCCCCATCGCATACTGCCCCCCCACTACATACTGCCCCACCGCATCTTGCCCCCCCACTACATACTGCCCCCCACTACATACTGCCCCCACCGCATACTGCCCCCCCATCGCATACTGCCCCCCACTACATACTGCCCCCATTGCATACTGCCCCCCCCACCGCATACTGCCCCCCCACTACATACTGCCCCCACCGCATACTGCCCCCCCACCGTATACTACCCCCACTACATACTGCCCCCACCGCATACTGCCCCCCCACCATATACTACCCCCACTACATACTGCCCCCACCGCATACTGCCCCCCCATCACATACTGCCCCCCACTACATACTGCCCCCATTGCATACTGCCCCCCCACCGCATACTGCCCCCCCCACTACATACTGCCCCCACCGCATACTGCCCCCCCACCGTATACTACCCCCACTACATACTGCCCCCACCGCATACTGCCCCCCCACCATATACTACCCCCACTACATACTGCCCCCACCGCATACTGCCCCCCCCACTGCATACTGCCCCCCACTACATACTGCCCCCCACCACCACATACTGCCCCCACTAATGGAGGTAACGTTGGCAAGGAGGTGTGAAAGTATCCCTGTACAGGCTGCCAGCACTGCTCCCCCAACCCCCACCTGTCATCTCTTACATGGCTTCCCCTGCCAGTCAAAAACTGGCCAATCAATGTCACAAATCCTAAAATCTCATCACCGCCATCAAAATTATTTCTGAAAATCTCTTAGACTTTGATTGTGGTGCTGGAGGACACAGACTGTAGACACCACCTGAAGTAATCTATTCCAACACCACCCCTTACCACCACACTTATCTACGTTTTAAATCTGCCAGGATCGGTCATCTTGGCGTTGTCCGCGTTCACAAAATTATCTGATTATCAAGAATGTTTATTGAATGTCATATCGGCAAAAAATCGGCACCTCTGTGTCTGGAAGCTGAAATGTCTGTGTTGCGCAGAATGATTGTGTTTGCTGTAGAGGGGTTGATTATTATTATTTCTATATTATATTATTAGTGATCTGCTATAAATAGCCATATACCATTAAAAAAGACGATATGTGACACAAGGGGCATATGTATGGCAGTATAAAATGTACAGTATTTCCCATAATAAAAATACAATGTCTCTTCTTTCTTTTCAGCAAACAGTAAGTTACTGCATTTCTAGCAAGATCAACAGGTACTTACTGTACTTATATGTGGCCACCACATCTGAAGACTGGCAAAATATAATATACAGAGCCTTGAACAAGTATTCATACCCCTTGAAATTTTCCACATTTTGTCATGTTACAACCAAAAACGTAAATGTATTTTATTGGGATTTTATGTGATAGACCAACACAAAGTGGCACATAATTGTGAAGTGGAAGGAAAATGATAAATGGTTTTCCACATTTTTTTTTACAAATACATTTGCAAAAATTTCAAACAAACTTCTTTCACGCTGTCATTATGGGATATTGTTTGTAGAATTTTGAAGAAAATAATGAATTTAATCCATTTTGGAATAAGGCTGTAACATAACAAAATGTGGAAAAAGTGAAGCGTTGTGAATACTTTCCAGATGCACCGTAGATCAAAGCATATTCATGTGTTAGAATGGCCCAGTCAAAGTCCAGACCTAAATCCAATTGAGAATCTGTGGCAAGACTTGAAAATTGCTGTTCACAGACGCACGCCATCCCATCTGACAGAGCTTGAGCTATTTTGCAAAGAATGGGCAAAAATTTTCACTCTAGATGTGCAAAGCCGGTAGAGACATACCCAAAAAGACTTGCAGCTGTAATTGCAGCGAAAGGTGGTTCTACAAAGTATTGACTCAGGGGGGCTGAATACAAATGAATGCCGCACTTTTCACATATTTATTTGTAAAAAAAATGAAAACTATCATTTTTCTTCCATTTCACAATTATGTGCCACTTTGTGTTGATCTATCACATAAAATCCCAATAAAATACATTTATGTTTTTGGTTGTAACAAGACAAAATGTTGAAAATTTCAAGGGGTATGAATACTTTTTCAAGGTACTGTAAATTACATTAAAGTGGTTGTAAACTCTGTTACACCACTTTTACCTACAGATAAGCCTACAATAAAAAAAATACCGTGAATATCTCCTAAACTTGCACAGTTTAGGAGATATTTCGTATATGCACTACTGCACTGAAGAAAAGGCCCGCTGGCGCCGTCTCTTCAGGACTCGTGCATGCACGGCAGTGACATCATCACGGTTCTGGCCAATCACAGTGCCGGAGCCACGAACCCGGATGTAACTTCGGGGCATCTTTCTAAAGGTATTTCATAATGAGCTAGTATGTGATGCATACTAGCTCATTATGCCTTTGTCTTGCAGGGTCAGCAAGGACTGGATGCATTTTGATCCATCTATGGTTGAACCCAATCTACAGAAGTCCATCTAACAATCAACTTCTGTGAAACAGGGCTGTTGGAAAACTTTCATTCAATCAATGACTGGAAACACTGGTCGGTGTATTCTGATAGCCGAGGAGTCCCCGCTGTCAGAATTAAATACAGCAGGTAGGATTCTTCCATCCACCTCACTTGTGCAGATGGGGGACTGTTCTACAATCAGCCCATCTATGGCCAGCCTTGCGTTCCTGTTTTGGGGTTTAGATTTGCTTTAATGTAAGCACAGAAAGATGGAGATATGCTAACCTCACTTATAGGACAGCCAGGAATTTGTCATAAGAAAAATCAGTCTGTTTGTGCACTTGTATTATACCTGTAGA
Organism: Lithobates clamitans; assembly: GCA_037952925.1. Classification (NCBI taxonomy): domain Eukaryota; kingdom Metazoa; phylum Chordata; class Amphibia; order Anura; family Ranidae; genus Lithobates; species Lithobates clamitans. Next base: position 1,929,823 of record JBBGZY010000342.1, read on the forward strand.
GCAGTGGTTCTCAAATCCTGTCCTCAGGACCCACTAACAGGCCAGGTTTTATGTATTACCTTGGGGGGATGCAGACTAGAATACTGCAATCCCTGAGCAGCATCTCCATATAGGAAAGTGGGTGGAAATGTTTGCCTGCATACATTCAGCTTGCGTTTCAGGGCATTGCTGCACCTTATGATAACTGCACTGATAATTCATGACATCAGGTCCATGGTATTCAATAGTTTATTTCAAATGTATGCAATTATACAGTGCGATTAGACAGTATACACCCGAACAGGGGCGTTGCTAGGGGATGGCTATTGGGGCTATAGCCCCCAATCTGGGGCCCATAGCCCAGAGTCTCTTGCCGCAGGGTCCCTGCCTAACCAGTGGGTTGCAGCTGTTGCGCCAGGTGGGCTGGCTGCATGAGAGAGGCGGAGGAGAGAAGAGAAGCGAGCGGGCGGACGAGCAAAGATGACATCTCTCTCCGCCCGCTCCACATCAGCGCTCTTCACAGCCAGACCTCTTCAATTTGGGAGTGAGGTGCGGCCAGCAGCAGAGAGATGACATCATCTTTCACTGCACGCCACATTTGGTGGCACTGGCTGGCATGGCAAGTGACAATCCACATCAGTTGGCAAGTGACAACCCACATCTGGTGGCCGGTGACGTGGCAAGTGACAATCTGCAAATGGTGGCAAGAGATGTGGCAATCTGCAAATGTTGCCAGGAGACGTGGCAAGTGACAATCTGCAAATGGTGGCAGGAGATGTGGCAAGTGACAATCTGCAAATGGTGGCAGGAGATGTGGCAAGTGACAATCTGCAAATGGTGGCAGGTGACGTGGCAAGTGACAATCTGAAAATTGTGGCGGGTGACGTGGCATGTGACAATCCACATCTGCTGCCAGGTGAAAGTGGCAAGTGACAATATCTGGTGGCAGGTGATGGTGGCAAGTAACACACTGCATCTGGTGACAGGCAACGGTGGCAAGTGACATGCTGCATCTGGTGGCAGGAGATGTGGCAAGTCACACGCCTAGGGCTCCCACTGATTCTGCAGTATGGCGAGTTGAAGCACTTCATTATATATTAGAATGTAACAAAATGTAACAATAGAAATAATGCACTTCAATCACCCTGACACCATATCAATCATTATGCCATGATGATTGAAGCGCCAACACCAGCCATCGCCCGTGACAAATTGCTTACCACTGAACTCACCCCCCCCCCCCCCCCCCTGCGGGCATGCAAAAAGGTTGGTGACCGCTGCTATGGGCTCTAGCCCCAGATCTTTTCAGACCTAGCAACGCCCCTGCACCCGAATATCCTGCATCCCGCAGTCTGAGGGTACTTTCCACGTAGTGCACTACCAGGCATCCTTATCACCACATGTGAAGTAACCCTCAGCGTGACCCTTTACTTATGTCTGATTTATTGGAACATTGATAATATTGAGAATTGGGCTGCATGAAGCAGTAATAGGTGTGCCTGGCTGCCAGAAGTACTTATTATTGCAAACAGAGATGTTCTAACTTGTCTGAGCAACAGTTTCTGCTCCTTCCCTTTTTCCATACTGAATGGGAAGAAAAGCGTTAATCATTTGTGCACTTCAGCTGCGTGGTACAAGATAGGAGGTCCTGGCAGGGTGGAGACAGCAGATGTCATACCACCTATTATTCTGGGTGAAATATCTACCTGTCTATGGCCATGCTAAAAGGGATAATCTGTGACACTGACAATATGATGCTGCGACTGTGTGACGCGGTGCTTTATACGACAAATGCAGAGTATACCGGTTACTTTCAGGAAGATCATTGGTAAAATAGAAGCCAAACGTAACCCTTGACGGATACTGCTTGCACTGCACCCATCACATAATCTGAATGTATAAACTGCTCACTGAGAACCCACATTAATCCTATTACTGGAGATATCTACACAGCACAGTAAGTACACTGAACACTAATGAATACAGCAATCCTTGTTCCATAAAGAAGGTGCAAACTGTAAACATCTTAATGAATATTTTGGGGCAAACAGATACCATTTTATATTAAATAGAGGTGGAAAATTAAAAGCTAATTGGCTGAAATGGGTTCCGCTATTTTGAATATTGCACTTTATTCCACTCAGTAAGCCGCTTTATGACAATTAAGAAGATTTGCTTTATTACAAGACAGCTGATTATTACAGATCTATATACAACATGGACAGTCTATATTCACTCTGCAGGTCTTCATAAATAGGAAATATGTTCTAGAACTATAATGCATATAACAGACTGACTATCATTTAATACGGCCTAATTAAAGTCCGTCCAGCACCAACCTTAGCTGTGATTTTGGGATTAGTACAGGTACTTCTCACTTAACGACCAGGTTCCAAGCCAACGACCAGGTCGTTAAACGAGAAGCCACAAGTAATCAATATTTTAAACATTCTTAACTACTGTACTGTATTGTGAAAAAAAGGTCTAAACACAAAACTCCAACTCAATAACATTGTTTTAATTTGCATAAGTACAGAACACAAATGAAAATACTGTACAATACAATGATGTACAGCGCGTCATTCGGGTGGGGAGAGCTGTTGTAAGTCCGAGTGGTCGTTAAACAGGTAAGTCGTTAAACAAGGAGTATCTGTATAGAAGCATTAGCACATATTTTGGCAGTGTGGTAAATACAATCACTACAAGCATGATATGCACAAAGCATCTCAAATTAAAGTAAATGATTATGATAATTTTTAATATACAGGATTTATATAGCGCCCAATTTTTACATGATAAAGGAAGTCAGTAAAGTTACAATACAACTCAATACAAGAGTAATAGAAGTAAGCGATAGCTGCACTTACCCTCAACTGGTACCTCGGGCACCAGTCGTCCTCTCCCGACCTGCTGAAGCTGGAATGCCGCGCGCACCTCATGACAACTTGGGGGCCCCTGGGCGGGCATCAGTGCCACAAAGTTGAGGAGCAGAAGGAGCAGGAGAAACATGGGCATCTCAGCAGAACACAGGGATACACTCAGGGTGTACCCACCTCTATTCACCTTTACTCTGCATCTATCTCCTTAGGTTTGTCCAAGTATGCTTCTCCTGCAGGCACCAATACACCTCCTCTAGTTAAAGGACATAGCCTCAATGAACTGAGAGGAGCATGTTGTCAGGATAGAAGTTGGCAATGATCTGTCCCTGGCTGACAAGTGTCAGACCCTCCCCCTCTCCTATATGTCACACCTATGTCAGGGTGCTCTCCACTTTAGTCTTGTATGGCTTCTATTTATTTGGCTGTCAGCTTCATTCTGTCTCTAGGTTGAGTCCTAGACTGTAGGACAGGTCCCTCCCTCCCTCACTTCTGTACTTCTCCCTCACTTCATGCCTCCCCATACTCTTCTCTCTCTCCCTCTGCTCCTCCCTCCCTCTGTCTCCTCATCCCCCATTCACTCCTGACCATTAACTCCACGCTTCCCAACCGATCACCCATTAGCCATCGTCACATTACTGTATGCCTTATTTTTTTTTTTTCCCTCGCCCTGCTTGGCTTACTGTCCACATCATGCTGGCACAAAAATAAACTGGATCTGTCAGTCATCCTGTTACAGCATGACTGCATCAAATGAAAACACTGGACCTGGCTTTTCGTGACTCAAGCAGTTGAAAGGTCGACAGTCAGCCAAGAGAAATCTAAAGCTGCAGACAGTACTGCGCTATAAATACAGCAAAATAAAGCATGTTCCAAAAATCAGAGCGCGCACAAGCAATTAACATTTTTTTCATTGTGAAATTATACAACCATAAGAGGAGGAAGTCTCAGGACTAAAATCTTTTCTGGCAGCAAGGCAGATCAGAATGATACAGTTTCATCTGAAAAGAAATGAACATTTTCCCTCTTTAAAATGAAGACTTTCGGTCAGTAGGCCTTGATTACGCTGCTATATTTTTACCGTGACTTTTATTTTAAAAGCGTTAACTGATAATAATGGAACAAGTAGAGTTAATTCATGAGTAAATGATAATAAGATATGAACTCCTGGATTTCCAACTATATAGGAAGGAAACAAAACGACCCATTGTGTTCACTTTAACCAGCTTAAAGTGTTACTTAAACCCACAACAGTAAAATCAGTCTGTATTCGCAGTAAGGCATGCTTGTTATACTCACTGTGGAACCTAAGGGGTTAATCCTCCGCATTGTGTAAAAAGGCTGTTTGATCCTGTCTTCTCTGATCCTCCCCTCCTTCCTAATAATTTCCCAATAACACAGAGTCTATGGAGTCAGGCTGCACATGCTCAGTTTGGTTTGTATTGCTAGAGAGTTTTTTTTTTTTTTATTGGGATATTGCATGTGATCAGCACAGGGCCAATCAGCACTGTCCAGACAGAGGGTCAGATGTCTTGCAGTCTTATAGAACAGTCAGAAAACTCCTCCTACAAGCTTTAACCAGTGCTTGGCTGGATACAGATAGAAGTCACAAGACTGCTATATACTACTAAGGAGAAAAGGTATTTAGCAGTTTATATTTACTAAAATAATTGTATTTTCATGTATCGTGTACTGTGGGAGACCAGATATGGTGAATGCAGGGTCCTGGGTTCAGTAACACTTTAAGGGGGGGGGGAGGGATCAATACTGGCCCACTTCCAACCTGCTATCTTACCCCTTTTTTCTATATCCCCCCTTTTCTGTCCCTCTGTCCTTCCTTTCTTTCTACACTTCTTTTGCACCAGTACCATAATCCCACAGTTGATACTAACACAGCTGGGATTCTCATTAACCTCTCCTGTACAGGGAGACAACCCCCCCCCATTGGGTGTATATGCAATTTGTCACGCTATTCCTAATTTTGGGGGACTTTCCACCGTGAACATGGTATTTTCCTAGTATGAGGCTTTTTCCTTGCCCACCTTGGTAGAAATTGACATTTATTACTTTTTCTTCTATGGTTTGGATTATTGATGTTGGGAATTTGTTCTATACATATGTAGGCAGAAACAGAATACTTGTTCGATATCTGTGCATTAGTCAATATGCTCAATAAAGTTTATTGAAACAGAATAAATTATAGATAATAAAACTTTATCTAATAAAGTTAGAGATGCGTTCTGCTTTAGCAGTGTACTTTCATTTTTGAACCTGTAATTTCTTTAATTGTATTTATTGTATTTTTTTATCAATCATATATATATTTTTTTTCCCATGAAAAATGTATTACAAGTAACAAAAAAGTACAAGCGTACATAGCATTGATACATAAATTGAGGAATAGAGAGGAACATATCTTGTATATCTACAGGTAGTATGAAATGGGGGTAACCAGTGCCTATAAACATAAAGAGTGAGCAGTTGGAGGTATACCTTTGTCAATATATCATACCTCTGTCATATTTTATTCCTTGTATTTTATCACATGTATTTTTTACCAGTAAAGTGATGGCTATATCCTTATTGGCAACAGACATTTTTCCTCAAATTTTTTACAGCTTGTTAAACTCCATAGCCGTATTCATATTTCAGCCATGGGTATAATGATTTAGCTATACCTTTCTTACTACTTATAATACAAAAGTGATAGATATAGTGTTTTCTGTGTTTTTGGGGGAATTTCAATGCTTTCTTTTCATGGAAAATGTCTTTTGTAGGTATTAGCGGGGCGATTTCTCCAAACTTGATTTTGCTACAAACATACAGATTTCACGTTTGATGAAATTTTGTTGAAATTGGCTACAAATTCACAAAGTACACATTCTAGAAAAGCAATGTAATCACCATGTCGATCAGCAAAGCCATTCATCACCAGCGCAATGAAAGCTTATAAAAATATTATAAAATCATTAAAAAAACGAAGGGAGTTTCTATAAGACCCCTTTCACACTGAGCAGCCCCAGGCGTCATCGGTAAAGCGGCTATATTTTTAGCCGGCCGAAAAGAGGTTAAATCCGCCCGCAAAACACTGATGCAGCGGCACTTTGCCAGCATTATAGCAGCGCTGCCCCATTGTTTTCAATGGGGAGGAGCGGTGTAGAAGCGGTGAATACACCACTCCTACATCACTGCAAAGAAGCTGCTGGCAGGACTTTTTGTGACGTCCTGCCAGCACAGCGCCCCAGTGTGAAAGCACTCGGGCTTCCACACTGGGTTTGCAGCTGAGGCTTTTTTCAGGCGCTTCACAGGTGCTATTTTTAGCGATGTAGCGCCTGAAAAATGCCTCAGTGTGAAAGGGGCCTAACTCTGAGGAGATATTTAAAGTCTAAACCCAAGAACAAAACTGTAATTTATTGTTCTTTGATGTGGTGGCTGCATTATTTTATTTTACTTTTTTTTAATAAATTCTTTATTTACCTGCTTCAGCCCCGGAGGATTTTACCCCCTTCCTGACCAGAGCACTTTTTGCGATTGGGCACTGCGTCGCTTTAACTGACAATTGTGCGGTCGTGCGACGTTGCTCCCAAACAAAATTGACGTCCTTTTTTTCCCACAAATAGAGCTTTCTTTTGGGGGTATTTGATCACCTCTGCGTTGTAAACAAAAAAAGACTGAAAATTTTGAAAAAAACTATTTTTTTTTGTACTTTTTGCTAAATAAATATCCCCCAAAAATATATAAAAAAACATTTTTTTCCTCAGTTTAGGATATGTATTCTTGTATTCTACATATTTTTGGTACAAAAAAAATTGCAATAAGCATATATTGATTGGTTTGTGCAAAAGTTATAGCGTCTACAAAATAGGGGATAGTTTTATGGCATTTTTAATTTTTATTTATTAGTAATGGCGGCGATCTGCAATTTTTATCGGGACTGCGACATTATGGCGGACACATCAGACACTTTTGACACTATTTTGGGACCATTGTCATTTATACAGCGATCAGTGCTATAAAAATGCACTGATTACTGTGTAAATGGCACTGGCAGTCAAGGGGGTTAACCACTAGGGGGCAATGAAGGGGTTAAGTGTGTCCTAGAGAGTGATTCTAACTGTGGGGGGATGGGCTTCAAGTCACATGACAGCGATCACCGCTCCTGATGACAGGGAGCGGTGATCTCTGTCATGACACAAGCCAGAACAGGGAAATGCCTTGTTTACATAGGCACTTCTCTGTTCTGAGGCTCCGTGACACAATTGCCGGGAGACCGACGGACATCAAGTCCGCTGGTCCCGCGGGCACGGTCACGCTGTACGCGGCGGGCGCGCGGGCGCCTGCTATCCCCGTTTTTTTAAAAGGGGACGTACAAGTACGCCCATTTTCCCACCGCTGTGCTGACGTATATCGGCGTGCAGCGGCCGGCAAGTGGTTAAAGAAATCAATAATGCAACATGACAATGGCACAGAATTATGAAGGGTGTCATATAAAAACAAAGAGTGTAGAGTACAAAGACATCGTAATGCATTAGTTTACCTTTTCAGGCCTTTCACCTTAGTTTTCACCTGGTGATCCTGCCAGTAACACATTTCTTGCCCTAGGTTGCTTTTCTGATTTGGATTACAAACACCTCCCCCTCTCATCTTCTTAAAGTGGTTATTAACTCAGATATTCTAATTTTAATTCCTGCCAGTCCCCCAAATGTGTTTTTAAAAAAATTGGCAGCTAAATACCTTTTTTCATGTCGCCAATGTGCGGACACGTTTCCGCCTGCCGCTCTCCTCCTTCCCTGATCTATGGACTACAGTGGGAGGGTCTGAATTTCCCCTCTGACGTCAGCCAGGCGGTCACGTGACTGCACATCAGCAATGTGAACAAAGGTATTTTAGCTGCCAAATAAAAAAAAAAAACACACACTGTGTAGTACATCATGTTATTGCAGAGGGGCTGACAGGAATTGAAAACACTAACTTATTACAGACGAAGTAGCAGCAGAAGGGGAGGGGAGGGGCAGGGAGGAGACGGCTCACTACACAGACTCCTGAGCTGACAGGGAGAGAGGGAGGGGGAGAGCAGCATGATGACGGAGGCACGTAACCTGACCACGGTATCGTGGATCAGCAGCCATGATTACCATGGTCAGCACACTAAGGTGGACACAGGAACAGGCAGGATTAACCAGGTATATTACAACAAAGAAGGGACAAATTACACAAGCACTATGCAGTTTAGCATTCTTTTTAACAGGATCTTTTTTTTTTTTTAAGGGTTACAACCACTTTAACATGGGGGGGGTGTTCTGTAGTTGATGGAGGTGAATCAGTAGGCTGATAACATTGTTTGAGGACACTGGATTTCTGGTAAGTTCAACAGCTATTTTTCTGTACCTGCAGAAAGTATACTTAAAGCAGTAGTAAACCTCTGTTGATCTGGCCAGTAACACACCTTCTGTATTATACAGATACCACTCTGAATGAAGGAGCACAGGTGGCACACACACATCCCTGTTTTCGTTGTGTCACGAGCGATTGCGGGTGCCCGGCGGACATTGCGCCCGCCAGGCACGCACATTGACTATGGGGACACGCTGCATGCATAGGTGCCTGCAATAGCGTCTTAAAGAGCTGACGTATACCTACAGCGATTTGCGCAGCCGTGCCAACCTATTGCAGTATAACTGCGGCGGCTGGTCAGCTAGCGGTTAAAGTAGTTGTGAACATACAATGTTATAGACACTTTCTAATACAGTTATAACAATGAGGGCACCATAACCCCAGATAGCAAGAAATTGTGCTGCAAGTTTAAAAATGACTTGCTAAGCTATTGCTAGACTTGCCTGGCTTCACAAGTTTGTTGCACAATTGCAGAAAGTCTGCATTGCATGACTCCAGATCAACTTTCTTTGCAAACATTCTGCAAGTTTGCTGCAAGTTCTGGTTCAGTTATGTTGTGAAATAGGCATCCCACCACAGAGGTCACTGTGGCTGAATTTTCATGCTGTAGATTAGCAGAGCTCTTGCTGTAGATTCACCACTGCAACTTTGCTTTTGCTAGAGACTTGCCACGCACATTTGCTACAACTAGAACTTGTGCTTCAAGTACTCTGTAAAGCCTCGTACAGACGATCGGATTGTTGGACAACAAAACCGTGGACTTTTTTCCAAAGGGCGTTGGCCCAAACTTCTCTTGCATACAAACTGCAAGGAATTGTCGGCCAACAAATACAAACGTAGTGACATACTACATTGTTTTTCAGCCCTTTTTTCGACCCTTTGGGCTCCTTGTGCTAATTTCGTGTTAGTAGAAGTTTGGTGAGTGTTGATTCGCGCTTTTTATTTCGCACTTTTCTTTTTGCGCTTTTCATTTTGCGCTTTTCAGTTCGTTTCTGACCGGCCGTTTGTCAACCAGCCATGTTGCGGAATCGGTGGAGATAACATGTTATTTATTATTGGCCTTGGAGTTATTGCTTTGACATTTTTTTTTTTTGGTTGAATAATAATGATTTTATTTGGTATATTTTCTATATTTTTGGATGCATAGAATGCACTTTTTGGTTAAGTTCTATTGGCAGATAGCATGTCTAATTTTATTTGTTTTCTTTTTTTTAATGTACAATAAAAGAATTGTGGAGAATAATACTTGGCTATGTGTTTTACTTCATAGGACAGTTTGGCAGTAGGCAGTTACATTTTGAAAAATACAATGTAAAATTGACAAGGGACACGAACATAGTTGTATCTTTGATCTTAAAAACGATGGGATAATGGTGTTGTGGTAACTTGCTCAAAAAATAACCATAATAATATTATTCTTGATATCACTAGAAAAAAAAAGCCTTTGAAAATTTGTTTGCAATAACTCCATCAGTATCACCAGCAAAGCAGCTTCATTATTATCCCATTAAAGAAGAAGAGATTGTGCGCTGCAGTTCAAGATTTCATAATTTGCCATGTCACGAATGTTAATTCTCCATTACGAACGATAGATTACAAGACCGACCGCTTCTGGCTCCTCCTTGCTTCCGAGCATGCGTGTTTGTACTTTGGACATTTGTCCGCGGAAAATTTTAAAACCTGCGATCCAACATTTGTCCTCGGAAAATCTGACAACAATTGTCCGATGGAGAGTACAAATGGTCGGATTTACCGCCAACAGCCTGTCATCACACACAATTCCCATCTGAAAATCAGATCTCGTGTACAAGGCTTTAGAATTCAACACTGCCACAAATTTTTGGGGAGTTACCCTTGCTATCTGGAACTGCTTTTGCTTAGTTTCAGAAATTATCTTTCTTACCTTAAAAAGTTAAAAAGTTTGGTCATGTTGCACCCCCTTTGCCTTCAGAACTGCCTTTATTCTTGGTGGCATAGATTCAACAAGGTGTTGGAAACAATCCTCATTTTGGTCTATAGTGACATGATAGCATGACGCAGTTGCTGCAGATTTGTCATCTGCACATTTGTAATGTGAATCTCCCGTTTCACCACATTCCAATGGTGCTCTATTGGATTGGGATCTAGTGAATGTGGTGGCCATTGGAGTACAGTGAACTCATTGTCCTGTTCAAGAAGCCAGTGGTGAGATGATTTAAGCTTTGTGACATGGTGCATTAGATGGGTACACTGTAGTCATAAAGGGATGGACATGGTTAGCAACAATACTTAGGTAGGCCGTGGCATTTAAATGATGCTCAATTGGTACTATGGAGCCCAAAGTGTGGCAAGAAAATATCCCCCACATCATTACACCCCCACCACCAGCCTGAACCGTTGATACAAGGCAGGATGGATCCATGCTTTCATGTTGTTTACGCCAAATTCTGACCTTACCTTCTAAATGACGCAGCTCAAAATCGGGACTCATCAGACCAGTTAACGTTTTTCCAATCTTCTATTGTCCAATTTTGGTGAGCCTGATTGAATTGTAGTCTCGGTTTCCTGTTCTTAGCTGACAGTGGTACTCGGTGAGGTCCCATCTACTTCAAGGTTCGCTGTTTTGTGCGTTCAGAGATGGTATTTTGCATACCTTGGGTGTAACGAGTGGTTATTTGAGTTGCTGTTGCCTTTCTATCATCTCAGACCAGTCTGCCCATTCTCCTCTGACATCAACAAGGCATTTTTGGTCCACACAACTGCCGCTCACTGGATATTTTCTCTTTTTTGGACCATTCTCTGTAAACCCTAGAGATGGTTGTGCGTGAAAATTTGAGTAGATCAGCAGCTTGTGAAATACTCAGACCAGCCCCTCTGACACCAACAACCATGCCACGTTCAAAGTTACTTAAATCCTCTGCTGTGTGTCTGTGAAGTGTCCTGTATCTCAGAATGACCAGCCAAAGGTTACAAACTGACCACACAAGAACAGATCAGCTTCAGTGCTTTGTGTGGTCAGTTTAGCTAAACAAAGAAAGGTGACTGATAGCCCCGGGACTCTTCCCTGGATTTCTATCATCTCTATGGCCAGGTTGGCAGAGGGATCCTTTTTATTTTCTACATCATGGCACTCCAGTGAAAGACAAAGTGGTTGAGGTGGGGTTTGTGGCAGACTCTAGAGTGGGGACTGGGAGGACACTGCTGTCAGTTTGGTTGGTCTAAGTGGCATTAAGGCATGCCCAAAACTGAGAGAAAAGAGTTTTAAAAAGAGATTCCCAAGTACCAAAAAATAAGACACTGTTCTGGGAATGTCAGTGCTGAAGTTCAGCTTTAATAGGTCACTAAACATAAATTAAAAGTCAGCTTTAAAAAAAAAAAAAACATGACTTAATGTGTAAACTATTACAAATACTATAGAAGTCCCCTTCCCTTCTAAACGTCTTTTTTTCTGTATAGTGTGAAAATTTTTTCTGTCATTAGTAACTCTTTAACATAAAGCAACTTGTTTGTTCTACTTTTTTGTCTCATATGCATTACGTATATGGAAAAATGTACATATTAACCATCTATATGCGTTTTTTGGTTGCTGTTAAACTTTTGTTACTAGATATGATCTACTCTATAAGCTATTCTTTAAAACAAATTAAAACAAATTATTTTCATGTTCAAACCCACAGTGCACAATAATTTGAATGTTGTGGACAGCACCACATTTTTTTTTATTTCAAACTAAGCGAATATATGCTGTAGTCGAGTGCTTAGGCGTTTTTTTTAGATTTTTAAGAAGTAATTTACTGTAGATTCCTGTAAACCCTTGAAACATTTCCTGTTCTGCTCATTAAGTACTCACGCCTTGGTTATCTGAAATGAGTTGATTTGTGATCAGAATTTTGAACAAAGACAAGTGTTCTAGATATAATGTTGGGTTCTCGAATATGTCTCTTTCCTGCCTGAGAAAGTTGTGAAGTTAGAAGGTATTGCGCCTACTGAGAGATATCCCAGACACTTTGACTGGCCCATAATGGGAGCAAACATCCCAAGTATGCCTATGAAATATCAACACTAGCCATCAAACAGCAGGCGTGTCAGTCTAAAAAAGAAAAAACCATAGGAAGATAAATTGAGATCCACTATCTTTAAATAGCTATAAACGGAAGAGGAATATGGAAAGTCATTTGAAAAACAAATACAGTTGTCCTAAATGTTCCTTGATTGTAGCTCAGCCACATTGTTCAAAGGATCATGAAACATTATTAATCTTCGCTTTCATACAATGTAAACTCTTGGTGAAAAGATAAAAAGTGATACCATAAATCACCTACAGAACATATGAGGAGGAAGGTAATAAAATGAGGTGTGTTAACACTAACAGAGTCTTGTAAACTGACATTAAAGGATGACTGAATACATGCACCCTAGCGATCATAGCATGTATATATTATCTACTAATGAGGAGAGACCAAACATTTCTGAGACTGTGCAGGACACTGGAAAGACTGATTTGCTGGCTCTAAACAACAGTCTTTTGATTGAATAGGTTCTTATGGCTAATGTACACTGATCAGCCATAACTTGGCCACTTTCAAGTTAAGTGAATATCATTAATTATCTTGTTACAATGGCATCTGAAAGCTGGTGGGGTATATTACTAGGCAGCAAGTAAACATTTTGAGGTTGATGCAAGTAAAAAGGGGCATTGCAGTTTGTTGTGTATGGGGCCGCGTAGCCACAGACTGGTCAGGGTGTCCATGCTGACCCGTGTACACAGAGGAAAGTACCTACAAGGGATATATGAGCAGGAGAACTGGACTATGGAGCAATAGAAGAAGCTGGACTGGTCTGATGAATCATGTGGAAGGCCGGGTGCGTGTGCATTGTTTACTTGGGGAAGAAGGAACTGAAAAGGGCGTCAGATCAGTATTACAAACTCACTTGCCTTTAAAACTCCTGTATGCTGTTCACATGGCTGGTTTGATGTGCAAAGGCAGCTTCAGCAAACTGGATGGACTGGCGGACAGCTGAAGGGGGCAAGCAGGGACCTGCATAAGATAAAATGTCGGCAGCATTACAAACCCTCACTCATGCCATTGACAGGAGACCAAGGACAAGCAGAGGGGTTGGGTGGGGGTGGGGGGGGGGGTTGGGGTGCTATGTGTTTCCGAGGCCCTATTGCCTTCATCAGGCTAGGCTAGGAACACAACGAGTTCAAGGTGTTGACTTGACCTCCAAATTCTCCAGATCTCAATCCAATCAGGTGGGATGTGCTGGAAAAACAAGTCAGATCCATGGAGCATGGAGGCCCCACCTTACAACTTACAGGACTTAAAGGGTCTGTTACTGTCACCTTGGTGCCAGATACCACAGCGTAACTTCAGAGGTCTAGTATAGTCCATGCTTCAATGGGTCAGAGCTGTTTTGGCAGAGAAAGTGGCTATTTTGGTGGTAATAGGGGGGCCTACTCACTATTAGGTGGATGGTCATAAAATTATGGCTGATTGGTGTATATCCCACCTAATACTGAGCAGCACTTTACTTCTTCATCAAGTCAGGCAAATATGCTTTTTCCAATATATCCCTCTAATGCCACGGTCTGACTAAAGGAATAGAGCAGATTGGTATCTGTCATGTAAATCTATAGTGTACATGAACTTCTTGGTGCAGACTCATATAATGGGAATGCAGATCGCACTTCTTCCCTCATCCACATGCAAACTTAAATTCTACATATAATAACCCAAACACCATCGAGTGGCACGTTTATTGGTGTAAATAAATTATCCATGAATAACAACTTCATATTGAATATAATTTATTAATAATTAGACTTAAACTTTATTAATCTGCAAAATACAACTTTTCTCAGTCATAAAGAACCCGAGCACAATATCATAAATCATAACATGCCTTGCGACAATGGGGGGGGGGGGCGTCTCCTCGCGCTGTCACAGACCCACTGGCAATTACCTCACAGCGGAGCTCCTTTTTATGAGCCCTGCTTTCCAGAACTTTCCAAGGCCTCACGTAACCTTCCAGAATTTTCCAAAGGGTCACGTGATACCTCTCCTTCCCGCCTAAATCAATTTTTTTCCCCATCTAATCCCTTTCCTTACAAATTTAAAGTGACAGCACCTTTTAAATCCTGAGGGATTTTATTTATTTATTTATTATCATAGAGGGAGGGGCGACCGCATGCCCATGCTGTCATGCCCAAATGCTTGTGCCCTTCTTGTCATTTGGAGTTGTGACATCACTGAAGATAGTCACCAGAATGAAAACTTATATACCGCTAATTACATAATGATGTAAAATAATTATGGAAAAAGACCATCTGGCACTTTTCCCCATTATAACTTGGTGCAGATGATGAAGATGCAAGGACAGGGGAAAATGTTTGCACATAGTTTAGGAACTTGTTAAAGCAGAACAGCCAAAAAAATAACAAGAATAAAAATATAAATAAAATAGCAAAACCAGAATTTTCTGCAGTATTTTGCTTCAATCCAGAGATTTCGCCTGCAGAACTTTCTACCAATAGATTCCCTTAGTCTAATGTCCAGCATAATTGAACATATGTCCTCTGGGACCAGCTCACCGTAAACCCACCTCAGATTGTGAATGGACAGTGACAGAGAAGCAGCACAGTGATCAGTGGCGGCTGGTGCTTAATATTTTGGTTGGGCGGCAACCCAATGACACCCCCCCTGCGTGTGACAGACGGCAATGCAGCAATCCCCCCCTGCGGGTGACGGACGGGAATGCAGCGACACCCCCCCCTTGTGGGGGAGACGGGCAGGAATTTCCCCCCCATGCCCCATGCGCGCGCGCGCAGGAGACAGATGGGTATGCGATGGCGATCAGAGATCTCCTTACCTAAGGGCACTTTCACACTGAGCAGAGCCAGACATCGGTGGTAAAGCGCCGCTATTTTAAGCGGCGCATTACCTATGTAAAAAAGGCAGATCGCAGTTCTGACAGGAGGGAGGGGATGGAGTTTGTATCTCTGCAAAGCAGGGAATAAATTCCATCTCTTCCCCTAGTAAAAGTACCTCACACAGTTTATTGGTGTAATAAAACACTGGTTAGGCACACAGTTAACCCTTTTTATCGCCCCTGATGTTAACCCCATTTCCAGCCAGTATCATTAGTACAGTGACAGTGCATTTAGCACTGATCACTGTATTAGTGACAACCAAAAAATGTCAGAATGTCCACCATAAAATCGCCGCCATTTCTAGTAAAAATAAATAAATAAAAATATCTCATAGTTTGTAGATGCTATCATTTTTGCACAAACTAATCAAAAATATTGATTATTGATCACAAACTTACCAAAAATATGTAGCAGAGTACATATTGGCCTAAATTTATGAAGAAATTTAATTTTTTTTTATGTGTTTTATAGCAGAAAATAAAAAAATTATAATGCAGAGGTGATCAAATGCCACCAAAAGAAAACTCTATTTGTGGGAAAAAAATAGACATACATTTTTATTGGGTACAGCGTTGCACGACCGCACAATTGTCAGTTAAAGCAACGCAGTGGCGTATAGCAAAAAAATCGCCTGGTCATGAAGGGTGGGGGGTAAATCTTCTGGAGGTCAAGTGGTTAAGATACAGAAACAAATAGTGTTCCATAAACAGAGCACCATACTGGTAGAAAAACACGGGTGATTTGGAGAGGGCATAAAGATGCCAACTCAACAAATAATAGGAATGAAAGGTTCTACTTATAATGAAAGTTGGAAAAGACACGCCTGTTTAGTTTTGAAAGTGATCTAATTAGTATGTAAAAAAATAACACTGGTCAACATAAAGATGTATCAGATTATCTTTTTATCCTAAAGAACAGGGGGATTTTCTGCCCCGGAGCTGACATCTTCTACCCGCATTTTTCTGGGTTCCAGGCTGTGACCATCTTGAATGGTTTGGCATGGGATAACATCATTCATGCGCATGCGCAGGTTTTCAGCCACCCTGGCACATGGGATCTGCTTGAGCAGCTAAGTGTACATTCTAAAGATGACTGGGAGCAGGCACATGGGTTGATTTTATTATAAACGTAACGTTGCATGTCTCTTCTGCAATAAAGACCCTACCTGCTCGCAGTTCTAAAAGTTCTAAAAGAGAATTTGGCCCTGCTTTAAGAGGTTAAGCCCTGGTTCACACCGGTGCGGCTTTGGAATCATGCTACTTCAGTGCAATTTCAAAGCCGCACATCAGTGCGATTTGCACTGCCAATTCAATTGCGGCTTGTGACTTCAATTAACAGAAGTCTATGCAAGTCACAATGAAATCGGTAGAAAGTGGTGCAGGTACCTTTTTATATAATCGCTGCAACAAAATTTGAGGAGATATGAACAGTTCCATTGTTGGCAATGGGATGAAACTTGTCATGCGATTTGGAAATTGCATGACAAGTTGCACCGTGTGAACCAGGGCTAAAATTGATTTCCATTTTCCTTTTTTTTTTTTTTTTTTGTCAGCCTATAACTTTGTTACTTTGTTCACACTGAATAGAAGAGACACCCAGTCTTGGTCTGTGCATTTTGCTCGCTTTTCTTCTGGCTGTAACAGATCGTGTCCAATGGGAAATGCTGAAATTAATCATTTGCTTTCAACATGATAGTAAACACTTATTGATGATTGCATTCTCTGGGCTTACCGCATTGAACATATCGGAGAGATAAAGTTACCATTTAAAGCGGAGTTCCAGCCTGTAAAAAAAATAAAAATAAAAGTCAGCAGCTACAAATACTGCAGCTGCTGACTTTTAATATTTATTTTATTTATTTCAGGTACTTATATAGCGCCGTCAGTTTACGCAGCATATACATTGTACATTCACATCAGTCCCTACCCTCAAGAAGCTTACAATCTAAGGTCCCTAACTCACATTCATACATACTAGGGACAATTTAGACAGGATCCAATTAACCTACCAGCATGTCTTTGGAGTGTGGGAGGAAACCAGAGTACCTGGAGGAAACCCACGCAGGCACAGGGTGAACATGCAAACTCCAGGCAGGTAGTGTCGTGGTTGGGATTCGAACCAGTGACCCTTCTTACTGCTAGGCGAGAGTGCTACCACTACATCACTGTGCCGCCCCTATATATAAGGACATTTTCCTGTCCTGGTATCCCGTGATGTCAGCACCCCTATCCGATCCGTTCATCAGCTCTTGGTGCAGGCGCTGGCATCTTCCCTAAGGGATACAGGAAGTGAAGCCTTCCGGCTTTACAGCCTGTTTTCTACTGCGCATGCTTGAGTCGCGCTGCGCTTTCCGAATGGTCCCACTACCTTATGGGACCTGTGTATCTCCCAGAAGGCAGAGGGGGGGGGGGGGGCAGAAATTTCATAGATCGCCGCAATCATTGTGCAGTGATTTTACCCGAAACTGGGAGCGGGTACCTAGTTTTGACAGGTATCCGCTCCCCCCGAAAAAGTGGCAGTGGAGGGTGCAAACAAGCAGACCTTTACCTCTTTGGTGGAGCTCCGCTTTAAAGCAAGTTCACTATAGTATCAGGAAATTCACTATAGTATCAGGAAATTGCAGATTTAAGAAGCATCAAAAAAATATTGATTATTAGCAGCTATGAACCTGAAATTATTAAAAGAGCTAGCATGGAACAATACAAAATCCCGACAAAGCTATTGTACATAGTTTTGCAACATAGATCATAAAATCTCAACTGACAGCCACAAAACCTTTAAAATAAATTGTTACTTTTATTGGATTTTTAAACAGTTAATATATATATGACCTCAAACTGAATACCTAATTTAATGGGAGGCTTGCGTAAACCATACATTATCCTCCATAGATGTTGCACTATATTAATTGTTGCAGCTGTCTTAAAAACCCAGTAAGTGAATGTCTATGTTCAATCAGGAGCAAATTCCTCCTGACTTCAGCATGCAGCCCCATATAGTGACATCTGTGCTACAAATGAATTATTATCTTAGCTCTGTATAGTTCTTTTTTTCAGAGTGGTTAGTGAATCTTCATCTAATAACAAATTGGATTCTTCTTTTTTCAATTGCTGACTGGAAAACCTCCAATCCATTTCTTGTCATAGGATAACACTGTGCTATTAAAGCAGCCGTGATGAAATGTTCCCTTGAGAAATCAGGTATTGATCTGGAATTGATTCACTAACCGCTCTTCTGGTCATTCCCTGACAGCATTCTCTCTTCAGATGTTCAGCTTGGCGGTTCCCTGCTACCCAGCATTCCTACCCAGACTTCAATATTCACAAAGGTCCTCATTCATCTCTAGTCTCTAGATAATTGGAGATGTAGAGGTGAACAATAGCCGTCCAGTTCCCCTTTGGGTCAATTTATATTCATTTTGTTAACATCCTACAAATTAATTTGGCACCAATCCCATTAAGTTACTATAGAAATCACTAATATGATTAGACTAATGTGATGATATACAGTATCTCACAAAAGTGAGTACACCCCTCACATTTTTGTAAATCTTTTATTAAATCTTTTCATATGACAACACTGAAGAAACACAATGACACTTTGCTACAATGTAAAGTAGTGAGTGTACAGCTTGTATAACAGTGTAAATTTTCCGTCCCCTCAAAATAACTCAACACACAGCCATTAGTGTCTAAACCGCTGGTAACAAAAGTGAGTACACCCCCTAAGTGAAAATGTCCAAATTGTCCCCAATTAGCCATTTTCCCTCCCCAGGGTCATGTGACTCATTAGTGTTACAAGGTGTGAATGGGGAGCAGGTGTGTTAAATTTGGTAAAAGAATCTGGACAGTCGCACTCCAATAAAAAGCCTTTATTGTAGCAGATAATCAACGTTCATGTGACAACAGAAGCAGGGTAAGATAGCTATATTACCCTACTTCTGTTGTCACATGAACTTTGATTATCTGCTACAATAAAGGCTTTTATTGGAGTGTGGCTGTCCAGATTCTTTTTCTTCATCATTGCTTGTGCTGAGCCAGCACCTGTTATTTCCAGAGGAGGGCGTCATTTTCAGTTCACCACCTGGAGCGGTTCTTCTTTTTTCCCTTGTGTTAAATTTGGTGTTATCACTCTCATACTGGTCACTGGAAGTTCAACATGGCACCTCATGGCAAAGAACTCTCTAAGGATCTAAAAAATATAAATTTGTTGCTCTACATAAAAGATGGCCTAGGCTTTAAGAAGATTGCCAAGACCCTGAAACTAAGCTGCAGCACAGTTCCACTCAGAACAGGCCTCACCATGGTCGAGTTGAGTGCACGTACTCAGTGTCAAATCCAGAGGTTGTCTTTGGGAAATAGACGTATGAGTGCTGCCAGCATTGCTGCAGAGGTTGAAGGGGTGGGGGGTGATCCTGTCAGTGCTCAGACCATCTACCACACACTGCATCAAATTGGTCTGCTGTCATCCCAGAAGGAAGCCTCTTCTAAAGATGATGCACAAGAAAGCCTGCAAACTGTTTGCTGAAGACAAGCAGACTAAGGACATGGATTACTGGAACCATGTCCTGTGGTCTGATGAGAACAAGATAAACTTATTTGGTTCAGATGGTGTCAAGCGTGTGTGTTGGCAACCAGGTGAGGAGTACAAATACAAGTGTGTCTTGCCTACAGTCAAGCATGGTGGTGGGAGTGTCATGGTCTGGGGCTGCATGAGTGCTGCCAGCACTGGGGAGCTACACTTCATTGAGGGAACCATGAATGCCAACATGTACTGTGACATACTGAAGCAGAGCATGATCCCCTCCCTTCAGAGACTGGGCCGCAGGGCAGTATTCCAACATGATAACGACCCCAAACACACCTCCAAGACGACCACTACAGTGTATATCCCTGTATGTTGTGGTTGTTCAGGTGCTTATCTAATAGTTTTTTGAAACTATCGATTCCCCCCGGTGACACCACCGCCTGTGAAAGGGAATTTCACATCCTTGCCGCTCTTACAGTAAAGAACCATCTACGTAGTTTAAGGTTAAACCTCTTTTCTTCTAATTTTAATGAGTGGTCACGTGTCTTGTTAAACTTCCTTCCACAAAAAAGTTTTATTGTGGGGTCACCAGTACGGTATTTATAAATTGAAATCATATCCCCTCTCAAGCATCTCTTCTCTAGAGAGAATAAGTTCAGTGCTCGTAACCTTTCCTCATAACTAAGATCCTCCAGACCCTTTGTTAGCTTTGTTGCCCTTCTTTGTACTCGCTCCATTTCCAGTACATCCTTCCTGAGGACTGGTGCCCAGAACTGGACAGCATACTCTAGGTGCGGCCGGACCAGAGTCTTGTAGAACGGGAGAATTATTGTTTTATCTCTGGAGTTGATCCCCTTTTTTATTCATGCCAATATTCTGTTTGCTTTGTTAGCAGCAGTTTGGCATTGCATGCCATTGCTGAGCCTATCATCTACTAGGACCCCCACTGCCTTGCTAAAGAAGCTGAAGGTAAAGTTGATGGACTGGCCAAGCATGTCTCCAGATCTAAACCCTATTGAGCATCTGTGGGGCATCCTCAAATGGAAGGTGAAAGAGTGCAAGGTCTCTAACATCCACCAGCTCCGTGCTGTCATCATGGAGGAGTTGAAGATGACTCCAGTGGCAACCTGTGAAGCTCTGGTGAACTCCATGCCCAAGAGCTCAGTGCTGGAAAATAATGGTGGCCACACAAAATATTGACACTTTGGGCCCAATTTGGACATTTTCACTTAGGGGTGTACTCACTTTTGTTTCCAGCAGTTTAGACATTAATGGCTGTGTGTTGAGTTATTTTGAGGGGACAGCAAATTTACACTGTTATACAAGCTGTACACTCACTACTTTACATTGTAGCAAAGTGTCATTTCTTCAGTGTTGTGACATGAAAAGATAGAATAAAATATTTACAAAAATGTGAGGGATGTACTCACTTTTGTGAGATACTGTATATACAAAAGCATACAAAATCCTGATAACACGTAACTGTGGCAAAGTTACACTAGAACTAGACAAGGGTGCGCTTCCCTACGCACCAAAAGGCCACTTAACTAAAACTTAACCTTTATTGTAAATCATAAAAAGTATGTAAATGACAGGTATACCTATAGGATGAGGTCGATGCCATGATATATAAAAATCAACGTTCTATCTCTATGTGGTAAGATTAACATATACCAAGTTTAAATGGTGAGACCTTTTCTTGAATAAATACCCTGTTTCCCCGAAAATAAGACCTAGCGTGATTGTCGGTGATGGCTGCAATATAAGCCCTACCCCCCAAATAAGCCCTTGTTAAAGTCCTTGTAGGTCTTATTTTCAGGGTAGGGCTTATTTTTGGGGAAACAGGGTAGGGCTTATTTGGGGGGTAGGTCTTATATTGCAGCCATCACTGATAATCACGCTAGGTCTTGTTTTCGGAGAAACGGGGTATGTATAGACAATGTGAGGGTTAGAATTTCCTTCTATATTCAATATAAAGGCTTCAGGCTGTATTAGAGGATTTATAAATTAAAGGTCTACTCACCAACACCACCTGGTATCAAGAGATGGGGGTATATCTGTCTCTCCTCCCATCTATTGGCCACATATAAAAATGAGATGAACAAAAAAAACGAAGGTATGCTAGTAAATACAGTCTTACTGAAGATATGGGCTATCTATCTTCTGCCCTATGAAATGATCTACTTTTCAGATATGCAATATGGGTACACTCATCCATGTGGACACAAATAACCACTGATGGACAAGCCCCATATATCACCATATCCACAAAAAAGCTTCTCCCTTAATAAAGACTACATTGACACAAGGCAGATCTCACCCCACATAAAAGAAAAATGGAGGGGAGGGGGGAAAGAATGTGTCAGGCCAAAAATTAAATCACGTGAACCTAAATCAAAATAAAGTCAGAAGGTGCTCCTAAATTCAAATCACCCAAACCTAACATGTTTCACTCTTCAAATAGAGCTTTGTCAGAGGAAAAAAAATAAAGAAAGTGAAGAAAATGAGCAACAAAGAGTAGCTGACTGTCACACGGTAAAAAGAAATGTGATGAAATAAAGTAGAGAACGTATAATATATGGGACAAGCCGCACAAGCCAATCCTTTTTTAATCAATCCAAGCCTTGTAGTGTAGCCACATCTTACACATGGAGATACACCGAACTTTCACATGCAGCAAAAACATAAATGTTCACTGCTGTGCCACAATTGGTTCAGCTCAATGTTATATGCCGATGCCAGTTACAAACCTCGCATTGTAATAGATAGCATCACAGGGCTGCAACAGTTCAATTCGGGTATCTAATGCATTTAAGGCTTAAAGCTGAACTCCCTGCAGCTTCTTTTGCTGCACTGAAATCCAATGTGGTTTTGTAGTTCACCTTTTTGGACTACAGAATACCTACACCTTTATGTTATGAATGTAGCACTCACCCCCAAAGGAGCCGCTGTTTCTCGGGTTCCCTGTCCCTACGCCTCTGTAAATACCACCACAAACATCTGGCTGGGTGGGGAATATTTTTTTTTGCAGATGTATTTGCAGTACCGCGGTGGCAAGGGATATGAACAACAGTAATGACACAGCAAACAGTTAAACAATAGCAAGAAAAGTGCTGCAAATGGGTGAATGATAGCAAGAAATAAACTGTGAAAACAAACAATTGGCGTAGAGAGAAACCCCTCATAAACCCTATACTGGGGCAATCCTAATTAACCACTTAAGGACCAGAAGGATTTACCCCCTTCCTGACCAGGCCATTTTTTGCGATACGGCACTGCATTACTTTAGCCGACAATTGCACGGTCGTGCGACGCTGTACTCAAATAAAATTGATGTCCTTTTTCCCCACAAATAGAGCTTTCTTTTGGTGGTATTTTATCACCTCTGCGGTTTTTATTTTTTGCTCTATAAACATAAAAATAGCGACAATTATGAAAAAAAACAATATTTATTACATTCTGCTATAAATCATACCCAAACCCCCCCCCCCCCCATTATAAGCATATATTGATTGGTTTGCGCAAAAGTTATAGCGTCTACAACAGTGTTTCTCAACTCCAGTCCTCAAGGTGCCCCAACAGATCAAGTTTTTAGGATTTCCCTCAGATGAAACAGCATAATGGAAAGCCTGAAAACATGACCTGTTGGGGCACCTTGAGGACTGGAGTTGAGATACACTGGTCTACAAAATAGGGATAGATTTATGACATTTTATTTTTTTTTTACTAGTATTGGCTGTGATCAGCGGTTTTTAGTGGGATTGTGGCAGACAGATCGGACACCTAACTGACATTTTTGACACTTTTTTGGGAACCAGTGACATTATTACATTGATCAGTGCTAAAAATATGCACTGAAATTGTACTAATGACACTGGCAGGGAAGTGTGTGAAATCCCTGGTGTTCCTGCCAGTCCCTCTGCTTTCCTAATAAAAACTGACCATACTAAGCAGGAGAACACACTGTGGTCAGTTCTCTAGCTATGCTGGGAACTCAGCCTGCTCTCTTTCAACGATCAGACTTGTCCTGACACGCCTTCCCTGCATAGCCATTCATTGGGAAGCTCGATGTAATGTTGATTCTCCTCCCCCAGCTCTTATGCAGCTGAGAATAGAGGGAATGTGATCATTTATAAAAAATAGTATTGATGATGTTTTTTAATAGCTATACACAAATGGTTTGCCTTTCATTTCTGTTTCTACTTTAAACTGAATGGAGTATTTTACAAGGTGATCATTTACAATCACTTTAAGCCACCATAACAATCCAGCAGTCTGTAATATATTATCTTCTGCTGGCCAGCTTGTTGAGGCCCAACTCTTAGGTCAGAACACTCAAGATAATGTCCCTTTAAAGTGGTTGTAAAGGTAAAACAATATTTAACCTTATTGCATTCTCTGCATTAAGTTTAACAATCTTTTAATAGTATCACCTCCCCTCCCCCCCTAAATACTCCCCTGAGCCCTATCTCGATCTTTCGTTGTGCACATCTGCAGCAGCTCTTCTCCCCTCTCCCCACTCTCACAGGCTTGGCTGAGAGCATCAGGAGCCATTGGCCCCTGCTGCGCTCAGTCAAGATCTGTGAGCAAAGAGAAGTGCGCCTGCCTGTCACTCCACTAATCTTGAATCTTGAGTTCTGAAAATGTGTGTTTCGTTAAAAAAAATAAAATAAATGCAGATCCTCTTTTAACCGATGAAACCAATCACAAAAAAATGATGAGTCAATATACTAACAGTTAATATGTTGCTTGGATTCAGCACAGAGGACGCTCATTAACCCCAACCCTTTGACACTCTGTCATGCAGTGGTATTTGTGGCAAAGTGATTATTACATCTGTGATCACAACCATATGCATCCTATTATGAGCAGAAGTTGTGTACTACAGAGATTCCTGGTGTCTTATATTCCCTTAACACAAAGTTTGCAGATTGAAATATATGAAAGTGACAGACTATTTAATAATGTACGCACTTTTAAAAATCCATCTCAAAATATCATTCCTTTCATAACCTCCAGACCATAGTTGGTGTGCTAAGTACTGTAACCCATAGAAATCAATCTTTTTAATAAAATCTGATTAGTGAAAGATAAGTACTGACTGGTTGTTATGAATTACTACATTTTGCCTAATTAAATTGGCCTATAGATATGGCCAAACTGACCTACAAATATATTCAAATCTTGCGGAATAGCTCAAGTAGAAGATAGGCACCAAAAAGACAGACCACAAGAGATAAAAGACCGGCATGTTTCGTCACCATTTAGATAAATGACAACTGTTCAGTAAGCAAGAGCTGTGCTCAGCCAGAAGTGTCTGTGTGCTGACAATCATTGCCTGTGACATATACCTGACACCCCTGGTATGTGACATATAAACCTCTCAAGGTGGTATCAAAGCGTCTTTAGAAGTTGTGCATGCTCAGCAGCTGGGAGATATCGGAAAAGAATAGCATATTGTCCCATACCAAATATATATATATAAAATAAGGGTTTTCAATGCATGTCTATACACAGCCACTTGAACTAATCATATGGATTGCTTACAGGGTTAAAATCATATCACCTCAACAATTATTCCCAGTTAAGGCAATATACAATTCTAATCCTGTAAGAAATCCATATAATCATGATCAAGTGGATGTATACAAACATACAGTATATGCTGACTATGTGCATTATATTGTGATGTTATTGTCTTCTTTATAGATAAGTTAACGTGATTGTAAAGGCTCATTTTAATTTTTTTTTAAATAACAAACATATACCTACCTCCACTGTGCAGCTCGTTTTGCACAGAGTGGCCCCAAACATCCTCTTCTGGGGTCCCCCGGCGGCTCCTCCCCGCATCAGATAACCCCCTAGGAGAAGCACTCTCCCGGAGGGGTTACCTTGCGGGCGCGCCCCCGAGTCCAGCATTTGCATCCATAGACACGAATGCCGGACTCGGCCCCGCCCCCCGGCGCCTGCGTCATTGGATTTGATTGACAGCAGCGGGAGCCAATGGCTGCGCTGCTATCAATCTATCCAATCAAGGGCCGAGAACCCCGGGCAGAGGAAGAGCACGTCTGCGACGTGTGAAATTCCAGGGCTCAGGTAAGTAAAACAGGGGGGCTGGGGGGGCCAGTCGCTGCCAGGTGTTTTTTCACCTTAATGCATAGGATGCATTAAGGGGAAAAAAACACGAGGGTTTACAATCCCTTTAAACTTGTATGAAGCAAAGAAATGTATTGCACTCCCCATCCCTGATGAAGCAGTGAACCTGTGACACACGTTGATTTAACATCGGGCATTTAATCCATATAAACTTTATTTTTATACTGTATAGGTTATTTTATACTTTTTATGCCTTTGTAATCTCTGTTATGAGATTTTTTGATATTTATACAATAAAAAAATATTTTAGTAGAAGTTTTTTGGGTTCTTATGTAATATGTTTTCCCGGTTGAATTTTGAAAATCTTTATTTTTTTATATAAATTTGATATGGTGCTTCTACATGGATAGTGCCTCCAAGAAAGAATTTTAAATCTACCACTTGGTATTTTATCTAACAGCTTATACCTATTGCTCGTGAGCACAAATATTTTTTTAACACAAAAAAGCTTGTAAAGTGGCAGCCAGTGGTATAAATGTTTCATACAACTTTCTCAATGGTAAAGAAATCCTAGATTATCATTAGGGTCTAACATTGTAGGGGTAATTGGTGGGCAGCACAGAAGTGACATCATTAAACCTCATTCCAAATCTCCTGAGACTAGCAGTTAGAGGCAGCAGTGACTTGAAGTGGTAATAAACCAAAAATCCAATATATTGCAGTTTACCAATCATTAGATTTGAAGGCTGCACTAGTTTTCTTTTTTAGGCTTTTTTCTCTCTATTTTCACCTGGTGATCTGGCCAGTAACACACCTCCTGTATTAGCATTCCTCCACTCTGGATGGAGGAGCACAGGGGCACTTTGGACAGCAGCATTGTCAGTGCAGGGGGGAGGGGAGTGTTATCTGTACTAGCAGATTTAAATACACTAACAAATTGAAGCCAAACTCCAGCTAACACTTTATAAGCAGTTACAGCCCACAGTTTTGTTGTCTTAACCCTGTAACTGCTATAATTGCAGAACAACTTGTTCTTTCGAAAAAGAACAGACTTTCTGGCAGGATCACCAGGTGAAAATAAAGAAAAGAAAGCCTAAAAAAAAAGAAACTAATTCAGTCACCACATCTAAGCATTGATAAGCTGCAATAAAATGCATGGTTTGCTTTTGTGTTCAATACTGCTTTAAATGTACACTGCAGCTATACAGGAGAGCTATGAGACTGAAGGAGTGCCTAGAGACACTTATATACCAGAATGTACACTTTTTTTTTTTTTTTTCAAGACAAAAGGTAAAAATTTTCACGTTCTGCTTATGACAAGACAAAATCTTTACTAGATTAGGTCTTTTGTGTTGTGATTACGGGTTACACATTATTTTTTAAAGCTGAAGTTTAGATTTTGTTCAAAAGCAACAACAACATCCATATTAGTTATGTGTAATGGCGCGTATCCCATTACCTGCAGGCGGCGGCTTCTGTTAAAAACTCTCCTACAATGCCTCCTCACAGCTGCCACATACTGTCCTGAGTGTCTCTCCTCCAGCATGGTGAAGGTTATGAGCAGCTGATGCTACTGAAAAAAAAAACTTCTGCACTCTCTGCCAATCACAGACCTTGTATTACTACATTCCTACAATTCATTGCATTCTCTGGGTGGTGGATTTCTCTCATTTAACTGCCAATTCAAATAACATGATGCATAGTAGGGGTGTAATAATGCGAGTTCTGTTAGAGGTGGAGAGGGCAGAAGGGGGCGGAAAATCGCAACTTTACTCTGTAGTAGCGGCTGCAGTGCTGGAAGACAGCGGTTCAGAACATCAAGGCAGATGTGAGGAGGTATGGCACAGAGAATTTTTTAGCAGAAGTAACCACATGCAGGTAACGGGATGCACACCATCATACAGAGTCTGTAACCCCCCCCCCAAAAAAAAAAAATCCTAAAATTTAGCTTTAGGGCCAGTCCACATGTGTGAAGTTTATTTATTTATTTTTTTGCGTTACAAATTCTGGATGGACCCTCTGCACACTGCTACACCCTTTCCACTATGCAATGAAAAACAGGGATACTTAGATTGCATTACAGGTTTAAGCTGGCCAACTGCGTCAAAGTAATCCCTCTTTTGGCCAGTCCAGAGTAAAGTTGCCCTGCCTTGCCACTGCAAATGCTACGGTGGACACCATGCCAGCACAGGGGCATAAAGACCCAAGGTGGGGGAGGGCAACTAGGTTCAGATCTGGTCACTGACCCGCATTACAACAGAGAAAAGATATACCTGTGCTTAAAGTGGTTGTAAACCTAGTCACACCACTTCTACCTACAGGTAAACCTATAATAAGGCTTACCTGTAGGTACTGGAAATATCTCCTAAACCTGCACCATTTAGGAGATATTAACCATATACGCTTGCACCAATGTCATCAGCGCATGCGCACTGTAGAAAGGGCGTTTCTAAGGGGCTCGTGACGTTACCGGCGGCTCCCGCACACATGCGTGGGAGTGACGTCACGCGACTCCGGCCAGTCACAGAGCCGGAGTCCGCGGAAGGAAGAGGAGTGAAGATGGATGCGGCCACCAGCGGGGACATCGCGGGCTTCATTTGCAGGTAAGTGCAACATAATGGGCTAGTATGCAATGAAGAGGAAAGTAAAACCCATCAGGGTTTATTTCCTCTTTAAATTGTATGGGGAGGATTGAGGGTTAGATGTTTAATTTTACCCCTGAGAAGCCTTGAGATTCTGTGGAGTTTTATAAACTGTACTTTCAAGAATTAACAGTACTATGGGAAGGATTACCCCAGATTCAGGGGAAGTCACAAATGTAACATCTATGTCCTATGGGTATTACTTCCTCTTTAAATCCCAATAGCTTGTACATGTATTTAACCACTTCCCGACCACCTCACATACATATACGGCGGCAGAATGGCACCGCTGCGCAAACCTCTGTATAGATACGTCAGCCCCTTTAAGAGCCATAGCAGGCTCGCGTGCACGCCCGCTGCGCGGCAGGGGGCCCGATGCGCATGGCCTGCAGGCGCGATTGCCACCGGCCACCTGCGATTGCGGGCACGAGAGTGAGAGCCGGGATTTGTGTGTGTAAACACACAAATCCCTGTTCTGTCAGGGGACAGGAGACAGATTGTGTGTTCCTACTAAGTAGGAACAACGATATGTCTCCTCCCCCAGTCAGTCACATCCCCATACAGTTAAAGTCACTCACGAGGGAACAAATTTAACCCCTTAATCACCCCTAGTGTTAACCCCTTCCCTGCCAGTGACATTTACACAGTAATCAGTGCATATTTATAGCACATAAATATATAGATCTATAGCTTTATAGATCAATGTCAATGGTCCCAAAAATGTGTCAAAAGTGTCTGATCTGTCCGCCGCAATGTCACAGTACTGCTAAAAATCGTAGATCACCGCCATTACTAGTAAAAAAAAATATAAATAATAATGAAAATGCAATAAAAATGCCATGAATCTTTCCCATAGTTTGTAGACTCTATTATTTTTTTTTTTTTGCGCAAACCAATCAATATTCGCTTATTGCAATTTTTTTTACCAAAAATATGTAGAAGAATATATATCGGCCTAAACTGATGAAGAAATTTGTTTTTTAAAAACTTTTTGGGGATATTTATTATAGCAAAAAGTAAAAAATATTGTGTTTTTTTCAAAATTGTCTGTCTTTGTTTGTTTATAGCGCAAAAAATAAAAACCACAGAGGTGATCAAATACCACAAAAAGAAAGCTATATTTGTGGGAAAAAAAGGACGTCAATTTTGTTTGGGTACCGCGTTGCATGACCGCGCAATTGTCAGTTAAAGCGCTGTGCTGTGTCCCAAAAAAATTGCCGGTCAGGAACGGGGTAAATTCTTCCGGGACTGAAGTGGTTAAATCCCAATACATGTATTTAAACTATCAGGTGGTAAATGGGTGTGGCCAAATATTGACACTACAAATTCTGGATGAACCCTCTGCACACTGTTACATCTTTTTGAGCCCCATGTTGGCATGGTGTCCACCGTAGTATTTGCAGTGGCAAGGTAGTGTAGGACTGGCCAGATAAGGGATTACTTTGACGCAGTTGGTCAGCTTAAAGCTGGAGTCCTGCAAATTTTTTTTTTAAAAGTCACAAATACTGCAGCTGCTGACTTTTAAAATAAGGACACTTACCTGTTCCAGGGTCCAGCGATGTCGGCACCCGAGGCCAAACCGTCCCTCGGTCCTCTGATGCTGCCACCGCCTTCTTTGGTAAGGGAATCAGGAAATTAAGCCTTGCGGCTTCACTTCCCGGTTCCGCAATGCGCATGCGCAAGTCGCGCTGCGCAATTCCGAATGGTCCCTGCTGTCTCTGGGACCCGTGTGTGTGTCCCAGCAGACAGTGCGGGGGGACGGGAAGTGGCGTAGACTCCCGTGGGAGTCTATACCCGGAAGTGGGTGCAAATGCCTGTCTTAGACAGGTATCTGCACCCTCCCTCCTCCCTGAAAGGTGCCAAATGTAAAACCGGAAGGGGGAGGGTTCCGAAAAGCGGAGGTTCAATGTTTGTGTGAGCCTCCACTTTAAAGCATGTATTGCAATTTATATGAACTAAATATCCCTGTTTTTCATTGCATAGTTTGCTGGAAAGGGTGTAGTAGTGTGCAGAGGGTTCATCCAGAACTTGTAGTGTTAATATGTGGTCAAACCCATTTACCACCTGATAGTTTAAATACATATACAAGCTATTGGGATTTGAGCACAGGTATATCTTTTCTCTCTCTTTTTTTTTTTTTTTTTGCATGTGACATTTTTAGGCACTTTTTAGGTGCGCTACCATTGAGCTCAATTTAAGTGCGCATTTTGATAAAAGTGCATCAAAATCAACGGTAGCGAACCTAAAAACACCTTAAAAAGCTTATTTTGTCTCCTTTACGATATAATGTTTGATTAAACACAAAATGAATACACAAATGAAGTTAATTGGCTGAATCCAGCCTCAGTTTCACTGAATTACAACACCCAGATGAAAAGATAGGTCTTTTTCTCATGAATGCTGCTTGAGCTAACGCTACATCTGTTTCTGCTGTGCCTTGGTGGCTGGTGATTGTATTCTTTACGTCCCATAGATACGTGGAGTTTCTGTTATCCTATTGTATTGCATTCTATTGTACAATGCTGTGCTAAACTCCCCCATAAATGCTTATATTGCTGTTATACTGCTTTAGCAGAAAACACAACAAAATCCAAGTATTAAACTGGAAATTCTTTACCTCTCAGGGGTCTACCTCCAAATACCTATAGATGGAATAAAGCATTACAATAAAAACACTGTGATAACTTTAACATCAGTAATGCATGCCTGCATTGTAAGACCCTAAGCAAAGCCATATGTTCCTCTGCAAAGAATCTCAGCTGGCCTGACCTAGGGTACATTCTCATTAACTCCATAGATACATCCCATAACAATACACTGAGCTCTGGCTCAGCAAACTGTCATTTCCTTACACAAGAACTCAAGTACTACTTACCACTCTCCACAAGATACACCCCAGCTGTAGTATGATTGGGTCACTGATTTGTATTTCTCAGAATAGGACAAAAAAGCAGTCAAAGTTTTTGTAACTAAACATATCAATATGAATTGCTAAATTATGCTATTAGAATGTGTTAATGTGTTAAATTTAAAACCTAATTCATAAATGAACACATTGCAGTCCCAGCTGATTACATAGGCAATCTCTGCTTCCTGCTTAGTGGTGCTGCATAATGGCATCCCAGTAGTCCTACTACTCGGTACAAGTCCATCAGTCTGTCCAGGTGACATAAAACAATAGACTCTGTATGAGGCTAATAGATTTCAACACAACAGCAGTATTTCAAGGTATCTGACGATTTAATAACAATTTATATATGAAAAGTAATTAGAAAAATATGGTACAAGCAGAAAAATGTTACAATGCCCTCTACCCAGTGATAACTCACTATAGCATTCCGTCAAAAGTTTTACATATACTCTGCTAGATCATGTATCCGATAAACTACAGAAGCTAGGTGGGGGGTATTAGAACAAATATGACCATTTGGGTCTGCTTGATTTAAATCTGGTTTCAATGTAAAACATGTGTAGAAGGTGAGCATACATGGTAGGTAATTAAATACAGATGGGAGCTGTGTGTATATCGAATATACATGCAAGCATTTTTTTACTATGAAATAAAATATCTGTAGGGACCCTGCATTTTGTTGGAGTGTTGCTAGTCTAAATTTAGTGTTTGATTAGCTTTGTTACTAAGGCCTCTTCCACACTGGGGCGTTGGCGCCATCAGCTGTAAAGTGCCGCTATTTCTAGCGATGCTTTACCGCCATTTTTGCGGGGGTTTTCGGCCGCTAGCAGGGCGCCTTTAAAATGACCCGCAAAGTGCCACTGCAGTGGTGCCCATTCAGTTCAATGGGCAGGAGCGATTTAGGATCGGTATATACACCGCTCCAAAGATGCTGCTTGCAGGACTTTTTTTAGCATCCTGCCAGCGCACCGCTCCAGTGTGAAAGCCCTCAGGCTTTCACACTGGAGTAACAGGAGAGGCTCTTTACAGGCACTATGCAGGCGCTATTTTAGCACTGTAGCGCCTGTAAAGCACCTCAGTGTGAAAGTAGCCTATGGCTTAGGGCAATCAGGTCCGCCTGTCAGCTTTTTTGGCAGACCCGCTTCAGGCCATCCATTGCCCTCTATGGAGCAGTGGGTGTCAAAGGACTTGTGTCCGTTGACACCAGCCAACATCCGATCCTGTCCGCTAAAAATAGACGCATGGGGGATTCATTCGCCATCTGTCTGGCAGGTCGATGACAGTCGCATGTAGACGAGCGCCCATAGAGGTAAGTGTGCTGTGTCTGCCCGACACGGACCTATCATCCGGATCAGGGATCAGCGGTGAGATTCCCCCCCCCCCCCGATGAACAGGCAGATCCGCTGGCGGTGAGTGCCAGTGTTAAAGGGGCATAAGGCATTGTTTGTGTCTGCCTGCTATTGTGGAGTGTTCTACGATAGGCAGAGTGAAAAGATAAAATGTAGTAGGTTATGAATATTTGTTCTACATCTGCCAATCACTGCAGAGGTTTCCCAGTCTTTGCCTGTAGTGGTGGAAGGTCCTTGCCTCCAAAGATCTGCCTAGAAAGAGTGTGTAGCTGCAGAGAGGCCCAGCCCTCCACACCCCTTGAATGAAGGAGAAAGCCAGAGCCAAGAAAGGATATTTGTTCTCATAGCTATCTATCTGGATCTAGTTTTCTAAATTGGCCTGTGGCAGAGGGTTGAAGAGCCTTAACCTGGTTAAATTCTTTGGCAAAGGTCAAAGAAACTGATAGGTAGCCACCCATCTATGCCTACAGAATCTATATAAGCCTGTGGCCGATGCAGAAAGAGTCTTACAGCTCACCTGTGGCAGAGCTCAAAAGATACTGGAAGACAGAAAACCCATATGGGCCTAAAGAGCTATTTGAGAGGTCTATTGTACAGTAGATTTAAACTGCTGTTCTTGGGTATCCTGTTCACCTAACCCTCTCTCCCCAAGACGACTGAGCCAATAAATTGCAAGAAACGATTTGGAGTATATGAAATCTGCCTATCAGTCATTATTGGTGGGTCAGTGAGTTGTTTGGTTGCAGTTACAGGGCAGATCACCAGTAGGAGGGCAAGTCAGCCCTATAAAAATCCAGCAGCTTCTAAGGGGGTCATTGCTACATAATGTTAATATATTGAATAATATACCAAATGAATGGAAATATAAGTCATTACATGGGTAAGTGTTGCTTATGCTCCTTTTACAGTTATTCACAATTCTACTACTATCCCTCAGTGTGCTCTTCAAACCTTAACTGCATGATACTTGCAAAATATAGGAGGCTGGGGGAAGACTGGAGCCATAATCACATTTTAGGAAAAGTATATACTGTATATATTAAGGAATGGGGGTATTTTTACTGAATTCTTTCAAGATGTGCAAGTAAAGTTATAACCTACACACAACAAATAAGCAACACATTTCTGGACAGCAGAGGACAGTCATACTAGTATTAAAAACAACTCTTAAAAACTGTTATATTATAATAAAAAGGATAATAAACAAAACAAAAATATTACATTAAAGTTGACCAGTTCTCAGATGCGATGGCTACATTTTTTTTTGTTTTTTGTTTTTTTTTCCTTAATTTTTATCTGGTGATCTGGTCAGTAGGTCTGTTGCTTTTCAGCTTCCTATAACAGATCAAGCTGTCCAGCAGAAGTCAGTTACAGAGATGAGACAAACCATTTATCACTGACTTAAAATAATCAACCTTTATTCATTTATGTAAAACCTTTATCCCAAAAAGGAAAAAAAAAACATTTGGGGTTGTTTGGCTCCCCCTGGACCTGGGCCTATCATATAGTGAGAATGAAGAATCAAAATGTTATCCAGAACAATCATGGCAAAATTGATACCATGCAATCAATGCAAAAAACTATTGGAAAAACAGTATCTTGTGGCATTGTTGTGTTGCATGAAACAAACGGTTCTTGTTTACAATGTCTTAACTGACAATTTCATTTTGAACTATTGAATTGATGAACACAGAACAGAAATGGGAATTCTTCAAAAAGACTGTGCGAACACACTGCAAAATATGTCCCCATGGGCAATAAGTTTAAAAGGCTAAAAATAAAACCTATGTGGCTCACGGCCAAAGTTAAAAAAAGCTATATATAATAAGAAAAGAGCTTTTAAAAAAATATAAAAATATGAAGGAACACTACAGTATCATCTTTTAAATGTTACAAAGAATATAACAAAATATGTAAAAAAGAAATCAAGGCTGAAAAAATTGCAAAAGATAGTAGGACAAACCCCTAAAAATTCTTCAAAGATATTGACTACTTGTCGACCAGCCACCGCAGTTATACTCCAGCAGGTTGGCACGGCTGCGCGAATCGCAGTCATGGTACACCGGCCCACCGCCGGAGGCGCACGCGCTTCTGCAGAGTGTCCCAGGAGCCAATGAGCGTGGCCGGTGGGCGCGATTGCCGCTGGCCACGCACGATCCAGGGCACAAGAGCCAGAACCGGGATTTGTGTGTGTAAACACACAAATCCCGGTTCTCACAGGGGAGCAGAAACAGATTGTCTGTTCCTACTAAGTAGGAACAACAATCTGGCTCCTCCTCTAGTCAGTCCTACCCCCTCACAGTTAGAAACACACCTAGGGAACACAATTAACCCCTTGATTGCCCCCTAGTGTTAACCCCTTCCCTGCCAGTGACAATTACACAGTAATCAGTGGCTATTTATAACACTGATCGCCGTAAAAATTTTAGTGGTCCCAAAAGAGTGTCAAAAGTGTCCAATCAGTCTGCCACAATCTCGCAGTCCTGCTAAAAATCGCAGATCGCTGCCATTACTAGTAAAAAATAAATAGTAAAAATGTCATAAATCTATCCCCTATTTTGTAGACGCTATAACTTTTACGCAAACCAATCAATATACGCTTATTGCGATTTTTTTTTTATATAGAAGAATACATATTGGCCTAAGCTGATGAAGAAATTAGTTTTTAATTTTGTTTTTTGGATATTTATTATAGGAAAAATAAAAAATATTGCTTTTTTTTCCAAAATTGTCAGTCTTTTTTTGTTTATAGCGCAAAAAATAAAAACCCGCAGAGGTGATCAAATACCACCAAAAGAAAGCTCTATTTGTGGGAAAAAAGGACATAAATTTTGTTTGGGTACAATGTCGCACAACCATGCAATTGTTAGTTAAAGTGACGCACTGACTGGAATAGTACCACTGGATTGGCGTAAGGCCAATGTGGTGCCTATATATAAAAAGGGATCAAAGTCTTTACCAAGTAACTATAGACCTGTTAGTTTAACTTCTATAGTCGGGAAGATACTGGAGAGTTTAATAAAAGACCACATAGACGAGTTCTTGCTAGAAAAAAATATTCTAAGTAGCAGACAGCATGTATTCATGAAAGACAGAAGTTGTCAAACAAACCTGATTTCTTTTTATGAGGAGGTAAGTAAAACCTTGGACAGAGGGGTGGCGTGGACGTGGTATACTAGGAAAGATTAGAGGAACTGAATCTATTCTCTCTTGAGAAGAGGAGATTAAGGGGGATAAGATCAACATGTATAAATACATAAGTGGTCCATATAGTGAACTTAGTGTTGAGTTATTCACTTTAAAGCAGAGTTCCACCCACATTTTTCACTCCTCACCATGCAGCACTAATGTGCATTCTTAAAATTGGCAATTTATTTTATTTTTTTTCTGTTCACTTACCTGATTTATGCCTATATCTAATTTCACTTCCTCCTCTAGGGGGCCATGGCCGCAGACGTCATTTCTGGTTTTACATTGGCTCCTGGGAGATCTTGGTCAGCTTGGCATGGTGTCTATGGAAATTCTTGGCCAGCTTGGCATTGCACGGCTCCAGTAACATTTAACATCATTAACATTGGCGTCTATGGAAAATCTTGGTCAGCTTGGCATGGCTGTGCCATGTCAAGCTGACCAAGATTGACCCGCACTGCACATGCGCAAGATCGGTAGGTGCATGCTACGGTCCTCCAGCTTTTCTGGAAATACACATCCCATGAGGCATTGTAAATCTCTGACATGCACAGACATGACTAGGCATGATGAGAATTGTAGTCCCTGAACAACTGGAAGGCCATAGTTTGGAGACCCCTGCTCTAGATCAACTTCAGGGTTTTTTTTGTAGGGGGGGGGGTTAATCTCAATAGATGTTTTTTTTTAACTATTGGAGGGACAAGCAGTTATAAAGCTAACAATGTACTGATGTTTGTATCCCATAAAATTAAGTCATTGTAAGCTGAAACAATGGGACTGATTTACTAAAATTCCAGGAGTGCAAAATCAGCTTCCAGGTTCTTTTGTCAAAGCTTATTTGAACAAGCTGAAGTTAAAGGGATTGTAAAGCTTAATTTTTTTTGTTTTTTTAAAAATAACAAACATGTCATACTTACCTCCACTGTGCAGTTCATTTTGCACAGAGTGGCCCCGGTCCTCCTCTTCTGGGGTCCCTCAGCAGCGCTCCTGGCTCCTCCCGGCATCGAATGTGTCCACGTCGGAGAAGTGCTCTCCTTGGTGGACACCCGTGTGGGCGTGCTCCCGGGTCCTGCATATGTGTCCATTCACAGAATGCAGGACTCGGCCCCACCCCCCAGTGCCGCATCAATGGATTTGATTGCAGCAGTGGGAGCCAATGGCTGCGCTGCTATCCATCTATCCAGTCAGGACCTAGAGCTGGTGTGCTCGTTCCGGCCGAAGAATGACAGCGTTCAGGGGGGCTGCAGCATGAGAGAAAGTTTTTCACCTTAATGCATAGAATGCATTAGGGGGAAAACCCATGAGGGTTTACAACCCCTTTAAAAGCTGATTGGTTACCATGCACAGCTGCAACAAATTTTGCATTCTCCAGTTTTAGTAAATAAACCCCAGTGCCCCTGCCCACAGACATGAGAGAAGAGTTTTAGATGAAGCATAATTTCTTTTGCTTTTAGTGCGCTCTAAAAGCGTGAAAAATATGCTGGTGCCAGTGTGATGGACTGGAAATAATACTGTTGAAAATATTAGGAAAATAGACCATACAACTTTTTTTTATTATTATTAAAGGGGAAGCCCACCCTAACACTAAAATCTCTAAATCTACAGGCATCCACAATCTAATACTAACCTATCTAGCCCTGTGAAGAAGAAATCACTATACATATCTTTATTGAAGCTGCTTTGGTCCGGTCCCATGCTGAGCTGTTAGCGGCAGCTTCCCTGTGGAGGCGGGTGCAGAGGAGGCAGCCGACAAAGGAAGCGCCATAGTAACTCTATAGGTGACGTCACTTGCCAGCCATTTCAGAGCCGTTGTCAGCTGTTTCCTCTCCGGCGCTGGAGACCACACTGGAGCAACTTCAAAAAAGGGTATGTATAGTGATTTCTTCTTTACAGGGTTAGTTAGGTTAGTCTTAGATCGTGGATGTCTCTAGATTTACAGATTTTAGTGTTACGGACTTTCCCTCTGGGTTTGAGTTCTGTAAAAGATGTTCTGGAAGCAACCTGTAGGTGGCGCATTACACAGTAATGAGGGGGAAGTGACATTCTGGCCAACAGTGGAAATAAAGTAGAGAAAGAGCCAGAACATGGCAAAATAAAACTGCTCTCATTTGCTCATCATTCTACAGTTATTATCATTCCTTCACGTTTGAGACCGGTAACACCAGCTTGTTGGGGTGGGAACATAGGTTAATGACACAGGGTTTGTAATGTCAGTTTAACCACTTGCCGCATCTCTGATTGTGATAAGGAGCCTCTGTCAGAGGCTTCTTACCACGTAATCAGCTGTGACCAATGGCAGGTGATCATTGCGTGAACCAGAAAGTGCCGGTAAATGGCATTCCTTGGTTCACGGTGGCAGGGGGAGCCGATCGGCGGCTCTCCCTGTCAGTGGGGGTGTTCTTGATTATCAGCACAGCCCCATCAGATGTGCCAATCAGTGCCCAGCAGTGCCTCAAAAATAAAGTCTGCCAGTGCCCACCACAGCGCCAATCAGTGCCCACCACAGTGCCAATCAGAGCCCAACACAGTGCCAATCAGTGCCCAGCAGTAACACCTGTCAGTACCCCATCATCAGTGCTGCCCAGCAATGCCACCTGTCAGTGCCAATCAGTACCGCCTATCAGCACCAATCAGTGCCCATCACAGCCGCCTGTCACTGCCCATCAGTGTCTCCTATCAGTGCCACCTATCAGTGCCCATCAGTGCTGCATATCAGTGCCCATCAATTCTACATATCGGTGCCTCATCAGTGCCCATCAGTGCCACCTTATCAGTGCCCATCAGTGCTGCATATCAGTGCCCATCAATTCTACATATTGGTGCCTCATCAGTGCCCATCAGTGCCACCTTATCAGTGCCAACTCATCAGTGCCACCTCATCAGTGCCCATCAGTGAAGGGGAAAACAAAATTTTATGACAGAAACTAAGAAGAACTTTAAAAAAAAAAAAAAATGGTCTTTTTTAGTTTGTTTAGCAAAAAA
This sequence comes from Lithobates clamitans, assembly GCA_037952925.1. Classification (NCBI taxonomy): domain Eukaryota; kingdom Metazoa; phylum Chordata; class Amphibia; order Anura; family Ranidae; genus Lithobates; species Lithobates clamitans. The sequence goes on from JBBGZY010000342.1 coordinate 1,968,678, forward strand.
TAAAAGCCCCAGAGGTGATCAAATACCACCAAAAGAAAGCTCTATTTGTGGGAAGAAAATGATAAAAAATTTAGTTTGGGTACAGTGTTGCATGACCGTGCAATTGTCATTCAAATTGTGACAGCACTGAAAATTGTGCTGGGCAGGAAGGGGCGGAAGTGCCTGGTATTGAAGTGGTTAATGTGCTAGTAGACACAAGCAGCATGCAACTCTCATCCCATGTCTTTGGATACGTTTACACCCTACAGAAGTTTGTATTTAAAGCCAATTTGACCCTTTTATTGTAAGAGAATTCCAGTGCTGAGATGTCACCCCCAGAAATCCCATCATCCTCCAAATTCAGTGGTCAATACCTTGTTGCAAATCAACCATAGTATAGAATAAACAGGAGACAGACACCTTTGTCACAACCTCGTGAGATGAGAGGACTACACGACCTAGTGCCGAGAAATCTCACTATCTGGAGTTGTCAAAAGATAGAAGAATCTGGCGTGTGATTAAACCCAGAGGTACCCACCCAAAACTGAAACAATATATGGGTGGAGTTGGCCTTTTACATGTAACATCATTCTACCGCACATCATACAAATCTTAAATCATATAACACCAAGTGGCATAAAAGACTATTTTTGACCTTTGCCAAAAAAAAAAAAAAATCAAAGTTAATTCCTAGCATTTTGCTGCTCCACAAAACCGCTGACCCAGACAGCTACCTCATTACAGGCCTGTCCTTGTTCAGAGCAAATGCAAAATACACAAACCGCACTAATATGAGTTCTTTCTTAGAATGGATCAAAGCAGAGCCAACAATGCCGACCTCATTTCACTTTTGATTGTGGAGAGGAGAGGCTGTTCTTCGCCTGTACTGCCCCTCCTCAACAATTGAATTCTTATTCTTGCTGGGCTGTATTATGTCTCTATTGATCTTTTTGTACTTTCCCTGGTGGAATAAAGCTGTGGTTTCCCTCTTCTACTGACATGGCTCATGCTGCTGGAATCTTTCATAGCTCTGTTCCCCAGATGCCACTCTACAGTATCATTCCTAATGAGTTCCATCCTGTCGGGCTGACCTTCTCTGAGCTGCCTTCCATCCTCTCGTCCTCCATATCCCTCTTGCTATCACAAAGCACGTTTCCAGGCTATTGTTGCCTCATCAGCAGTACACCTGGTCCTCCGATTAGTCCACATCTGCTCATTACAACTCTTTCCCTTAAAGGGAATTGTACATTCTCTTGTTGTATTTGTTATCATCAATCATGGTCTTCATACACACCATTCTTTTTTATTTCTAAATAATCCCATTCGCCTTGTTATCTGCTTAGTCACAGCCAAGAGTGAAATCAATGAGGCATGCATCATTTTTCAGGAAAACATCCCACATTTTAAAATGTTCATGTGTGTTTGTAAGAGTCAGTTTGAATTACCTTTGTAGAAGAAAGAGCTAGTGATATAACCACTACTATGAAAAGAAGATAACACTAGCAGGAATTCAATGTAGCCCTAATGACACATTTCTGGCAGTGATTCCCTTATGCTCTGTACACACGGTCGGATTTTCCGACGGAAAAAGTGCGATCAGATTGGGTTGTCGGAAATTCCGACCGTGTGTGGGCCCCATCGGACTTTTTCCGTCGGAATTTCCGACACACAAAGTTTGAGAGCAGGATATAACATTTTCCGACAACAAAATCCGATCGTTTAAATTCCAATCCTGTGTACACAAATCCGATGCACAAAGTGCCACGCATGCTCAGAATAAATAAAGAGATGAAAGCTATTGGCTACTGCCCCGTTTATTGTCCTGATGTACGTGTTTTACGTCACCGCGTTCAGAATGATCGGATTTTCCGACAACTTTGTGCGACCGTGTATATGCAAGACAAGTTTGGCACAAAATCCGTCAGAAAAAATTCGACGGATTTTGTGGTCGGAATGTCCGATCAATGTCCGACCGTGTGTACAGGGCATTAAAGTGTTACTACCTTTACAACAATAAAATCAGTCTGTATATGCAGAAAAGCATGCTTGTTATACTCCCTGCATCCTCCGCATTGTGTAAAAGGCTGTTTGATCCTGTCTTCTCCAAACCTCTCCTTTTTCCACTTTCCCCAATCCATCTCCTGATAGTATAGAGCCTTGGGGGCACTCTACACATGCTCAGTTTGGTGCATATTGCTAGAGAGTTTTTTTTATAATCTTGGGAGGGTGCATGTGATTAGCACAGGGCCAATCAGCACTGTCCAGACAGAGGGTCAGGGGTCCTGCAGCCTCATCGGACAGTCAGAGTAGAATGAAAACTCCTCATACAAGCTTTAAAGTGGTTGTAAACTCACTTTGAAAAAAAAAAAAAACTAACACCTACAAGACAAAGGCATAATGAGCTAGTATGCATAGCATATTAGCTCCTTATGTAATACTCACTTGAGAATGAAGCCCTCACTGCAGTGCCCGTACAACGCTCCGGCACCTGACATCACTCCTGGGGGTTACTTCCAGGTATTGCAGCTCTGGTGCTGTGATTGGCCAGAGCCACGATGACGTCACTAGCACCCATGGTAACGGCACACTCACTGAAGCAAGGGCTCATACGTGCCGTTGCTTCAGTTTGTGACAGTGGGCATGTGCCAATTACGTCGGCAAATACAGGGGATGTCTCCTAAACAATGTGGATTGTAAAGTGATGGATTGTAAAGTGATGTCCAGGCCCCAAGCTGTGTATTCAGATTCTAAATTGCGAACATTTGAGACTGATTTGATTAAGAACATACCTGTAATATCATCTCACTTTACTGCCTGCCAGCATGATGTCATATGACATTGTGAGACACAGTATCTGGATGATGCCTGCAGCTACAGGCATCATCCAGATATCTTTTTTTTTTCAGCCAGCGATTCCACAATGTAAAATCCATCCTAGCAGCTTATTAGCCACTGGATGGCTTTTACAGGCAGCAGGAGGCAGCAGGAGGGGATATCACCCCCCTCCTGCCGCCCATCGGCACCTCTCTGGGTTTTCCTGTGCGACCAGGAAGCCAGGACCTGTCATGCCTTATTTCTATCCCAAGGGATGTTTACATTTCTTGTGATATGTATAAAAGTGATTAAAAAAAATAAAAATAAAGGGACAGTGTAAAAAAAAAACAATTCAAATAAAATAAATAATAATAATAAAACATTTTAAAACACTCCCATCCTCTCGTGCTCACAGACAAAAGCAAACCCATATGTAGGTCGCACCCGCATATGTAAATGGTGTTCGCAACACACTGCGAACGTCAGAGTGAGAGCAGCAACTACAGCACTAGACCTCCTCTGTAACTCTAAACTGGTAACTTGTAAAATGGAGATTTTTAAGTACCATAGTTTGGCGCCATTCCATGAGCGTGCACAATTTTAAAGCATGACATGTTAGGTATCTATTTACTCGGCGTAACATCATCTTTTAGACCTTACAAAAAATTAGCTATATATTGTGTTTTTTTGCATTAAAATTCATTAAAGCCTATTTTTTTTTATGTGTTTGAAAAATCACTGCGCAAATACCATGTGACATAACAAATTGCAGCTACACGCATTATCCAGATGTCTTTTTTTTCAACCAGCAATTCCACAATGTAAAAGCCATCCTAGCAGCTTATTAGCCGATGGATTGCTTTTACAGGTGGCAGGAGGGGACATCCCACCCCATCGGCACCTCCCTTGGTTTTCCTGTGCAATCGGGGAGCCTGAAATCTGATGCAAAGGTGGCGCTGGGTTACCACATAGGAGTGGATGGTCCCTGGCCTTCTCTATGACCCTGGGAGGCTGGAAGAGACTGCTGGCTCTGGCAGATGTAAACACTGCCATTTTTTCCCCTAGAAAGAAGAGATCAATGTTTTGTCTTAAAGATCCCAGATGTCTCCATAAAGAGGACCTGTCATGCATTATTTCTATCACAAGGGATGTTTACATTAATAACAAAGTGCTGAATAAAGGGACAGTGTAAAAAGAAAAAAAATATTAAAAATAATAAAAAATAATTAAAAAAATTGAAAACGCCCCCATCCCCTCGTGCTTGCATGCAGAAGCGAACACATACGTAGGTCGCCCCTGCATATGTTAATGGTGTTCGCACCACACATGTGAATTATCAAACGTCAGAGCGAGAGTAGTAATTCCAGTGCTAGGCCTCCTTTGTAACTCTAAACTGGTAACCTGTAAAACATTTTGAAGCGTTGCCTATGGAGATTTTTAAGTACCGTAGTTTGGCGCCATTCCACGAGCATGCGCAATTTGAAAGTATGACATGTTAGGTATCTATTTACTCAGCGTAACATTATCTTTTATATCTTACAAAAAATGGGTTATATATTGTGTTTTTGCATTAAAATTCATGAAGATGCATATAAAAAAAATGTGTTTGAAATATCGCTGTGCAAATATCGTGTGACATAACAAACTGCAATGATCGCCTTTTTATTCCAAAGAGCTCTGCTAAAAAACTATACATAATGTTTGGGCGTTCTGAGTAATTTTCTTGCAAAAAAATACAGATTTTTACATATAGGACAGAAATGTCAGAATTGGTCTGGCTGGGAACTAGTTAATGTTATACCATCCATTTACACTGATCAGCCATAACATTATGACCTCCCACCATAACCTGTTGGGGCATGGACTCCACTAGACCTCTGAAGGTATGCTGTGGTATCTGGAATCAAGCCATCAGTAACAGATCCTTTAGGTCAGGGGTGTCCAACCTTTTGACTTTCTTGGCCCACATTGGAAGAAGAGGAATTGACTTGGACTACACATAAAATACACTAACAATAAGGATAGCTGATGAGCAGAAAAAGTATCACTGATAGAGATTATATATATATTATGTACTTATCCGAGTAGAAAAATTTCATTTTTTTATATAATATTTTTATTATAAAAGTAAAAGAGGGCAACATAAATCTAGTGTAATATTTGACACTGTTTTTGGTAAACTAACACATCAGTATCTGGTTGGATGGATGTAGTATTAAGTCTCACTGAATTCTCATAATGCTCATTGGATATTTTTGATTCTAATTTTGCCCTTCATTCCTGAAAGTAGTTGCTCACAAATACAGGTGCTGATGAAAACGATGACATGAATAAGGTGTGATTGTGAAGAGTGGGAGATTTTTGGGGGGAAGTTAAAACTTATAAAAGTCCAGTATAGAGACACTATAAATTTTTCTTTGGCTGCATGTGTTCGCTAACTGCAAACCCATTTTTACAAAAAAATTCCCAGAAAAATCAACATTTTTAAGTAGGTATATAATCTCGTATTGGGCCGCATTCATAGCCGTCTTGGGCCACAGGTTAGACACCCTGCTTTGAGACCTGTAAGTCAGGGGTCCCAAACCTCCGGGCCGCAGACCGGTGCCGGTCCGTGGCCTGTTGATGACCAGGCTGCACAGCAGGAGATGAGCGATGACCGCGGTTCATACAATGCTATCACAGACAACAGTTGCTGCTCACCTCCTGCTGTGCGGTCATGCCTGTGTATCCTCTCCCTGCTCCTCCACCCACCTGGCCGATGATGTCATCCAATAAGCAGAACAGAGGGCGGGGGGAGCTGCAGATCGGAATGGAGAGCTCTCCCTGCCCTGTTAATAGAATGACATGGTCAGGCGGGTGGGGGAGGCGGGAGAGGACACAAGGACTGATCACAGCTTCTGCCCTGCCAAAGGTAGGAGTCCTGTGCAGGGAAGGCAGAGATTTGAATGGGGAAGAGTGATGTTAGAGAGGAAAGAGGGGCAGACTGCAGGGGCACTGTAGAGAAAAGAGAAGGAATCCTCAGTGATGGGTTTCGCTCCACCCCCCCCGGAGCTTAGCGTCATGGGAATGTCCATCCCCATGACTAAGCTCCGGGGGGGCGGAGCGAAACGCGTTGGGAGCATGGCCTGGCGGGAGCCCAGGCTGAGGTTGTCTCTTTTTTAACTCAACTCAATACTACTTGCATGGATGTGCAGCACTGGGGATGCCTTTTCTCTTCTGTTCACCGGCCACAGGAGCTGGGATCACTCCCTCACCGGCACTCCTGCAGAAGCGGACATATATACCACCACATCACTCCCCAAATCACCACACGAGCCTGAGCGGCGCACTAATCTATTGTGGTTTCAGGGAAACTATGATGGGCAGACTTTAGGAGCACTGTGATGGAGATGGCTGTGATTGCTAGGGGCACTGCACTATAAAGGGGCACTGTAATCATTACAGTACCCCTTTTCAGTGCAGTCCCCTTTATGTCACAGTGCCACATTTACAGTGCAGTCCCTAATACATCACAGCCCCCCTTTACATTACAGTGCCCACCCTCCCTTTTCAGTGCAGTCCCCTTTATGTCACAGTGCCACATTTACAGTGCAGTCCCTAATACATCACAGCCCCCCTTTACATTACAGTGCCCACCCTCCCTTTACAGTGCAGTCTCTTTACATCACAGCCCCCTGTACATTACAGGCCCCCCCTTACAGAGCAGTCCCTGGTACAATAATGTAAAGTGCACTGTACAGGAGCACTGTGATGTAAAGAGAACTGCACTGTAAAGAGGGCTGTGATGTGAAGGGGAACTGAGAACACTGATATAAAGGGGGACTGTGCTGTAAAGTGGGTCTGAGGACTTAGTGAATATCCCCCCCCCCCCCCCCTGTGAACATGACCTGCTATGAAATTGGTCCCTTGTGCCAAAGGGGTTGAGGACCGCTGCTGTAAATGTATAATCCCTAACATTTAGGAGATTTGCTGCTTTAACCCCTGCAGTGTCAGTCTTACAGTATTGGTGAAATGGCATAGCGGATGTACGGCTATTATGCACAATGGATCTCACAATTAGGAGAAGCTGCTGACAGACTGCTATAGAGATGAACATGACTCTAAAAATCAGTGATTCATAATACATCCAATCCATTCCATCTGTCCTTGTAATGACTTTAGGACTATCTTCAGACTATTGGGTCTGACGGATGCTGCACTTGCTGTCAGTGAAATTCTGTAATCAGGTAAGATTTTATCTGCTTTGCCCATCACCCAGGGACAGTCAATAAGAGTTATGTATTGGGGGATATCCTGCGGTGTCTCCTGCTGTCACTGTCCATATGACTAATCCTAGCCATAAGATCTGACAGCTCAGGAGGCTGCGTTATTTATAGATCGTCCACACAGACTGCCTCTTGACAGCCAAGTCTACTGCCAACCGCAGCAAGTCTGCTGGAGGATCCATGGAACATAACAGTGCTGTGCACCAGGGACTAGTTACTAGAATACAATGAGTAACCTACAATCTGTCCTCACAGCAGATGACTCATGACAGTACACAAGTCCCTCTGTATCACAGGATCAAGCACAGACTCATAAAATACGCTCATACAGCTTCTCTCCGTGCCGCTTGGTGACAATAACATAACAAAAGTTCAAATAAACTTCAGCAATAAGCCTTTTCTTTTCCTATGATAACTTTTAACTCAGCAATATTTATTAACGTTATTCTTTTAACCTCTTTTCCACCACGTAACACTTTCCAGGCACTAACGCCAACTTTAAGAGCCGCCAGAAGGCAGCGTTAAAGCGGTATTAAATGTAAAAGCAAACATTTATTATACTGCAGTGTACCAATTCTTAGATGTAGCAGCTGCATTCGTTTTCCTTTTTTTAGGCTTTCTTTGTTTTCGCCTGGTGATCTGGCCAGTAAGTCTGTTATTTTTCAACTGAACAAGCTGTCCTGCAGATGTAGTAGTTAGAAGGTTGAGACAAATCGTTTATCCACTGATGGGTGCTTGCAATGATCAGCTTTTATTTTAACTACGGGTAAGCCTATATTAAGGCTTTACCTGTGGGTGCTGGAAATATCTCCTAAACCTCCACGGTTTAGGAGATATTTACGAAAAAGCCGAGCGCCAGTGACAACAGCGCATGCGCCGATGACACTTTAGAAAGAGCACATGCCGTGACTGGCGGCTCCAGCGCGCATGCACAGGAGTGACATCACACAATTCCGGACAGTCACAGAGCCAGAGTTTACGGCCCCGGAAGGAAGAGGGGCGAAGATCTATGCTCCCTGCCAGTGGGGACAACGGCGACAGCGCGGGTTTCGGTTTCAGGTAAGTGACACTAATGGGCTACTATGCATCATTAAGCTTTAACTTTGCAGGGAAATAAAGAGGAAGTAAAACCCACCAGGTTTTACTTCCTCTTTAAGGCTTCATGTATATTGGCAGCTCCTGACCGTGGCCGCGGGAAAACGCAATATGTGGCAGAACCAGGAATCACGTTTTTTGCTGTGATTTTACCACAATTTAGTCACATTTTGCATTTGCCGTGGCCAAAACGTTCCTATCCTGAATGAGATTCTTCTACGTTCAGGAGAGGGAAGTTTAACCTCACCTAAACTCGGCAGCTCCTAAACTATGAGTACATGGACATATAGGCTTTTGTGGAGTTTGAGTTTAGGAACTTTGGCAAAAACTGCTGGGAGCTGCCAATGTACATGAAGCTTATATGTGTTAACTGAGGTTTGGCTTTAAGTGTAATGCCCCGTACACACAATACGAAAATCGTACGAAAAATGCCGCATTCGAAACGATCGTACGATAATCGGATCGTTAGTACAGAGCTTTCGAGAGCCGATCAGGACAGTTCATCCGATATTATTCTATCGGACATGTACGGAAATTTTTCTGTACGATGCCAGATCGTACGATTTTCGTTTAACCAGTACAGCTATCATTCGAAAATGCAATACAAATGCATTGCAACACATGACATCACTTCCAAATTTTTATTCTGTTGTACGGGAATTTTCAGGACTTTAGTAAACTCATCAGATTCGACGGATCGTGTGTACGGGGCATTAGTGCATCTGAATCTGCTAATACATCTAACACTCCTCAACCCCCAGAGTACAATGCTGCTGTTCAAAGGTGCCTCTGTTGCTCCTTCATACAGAGTATGGGCACTCTAATACAGAAGGTATGTTACTGGATGCATAATTGATAAAAAAAAAAACAGGGAAAGAGCCTGAAAAAAAGAAAAGTAATGCAGTCACCTAATGATTGGTAAGCTGCAATATATTACATTTTTGTTTTTGGGTTTAATACAGCTTTAAAGGGTAACTCCACTTACGTGGGGAAAAAAATAGAAAATAAGGGAAAAAATAATATAGCGCATATAATTGCGACACTAATCATATTGTAATTGAATGTTATTAAAAATTACCTTTTCTTTTCAATCTGCAGCCGATGTAATTTTCTGAGAATGCAATATGGCTACCTGGAGTTTTTCTGTACATAGTATGTGTACTGACAACTCCCCAGAAACATAATTTCCTGCTTGTATGATTGGCTCACCAATTTCTGCCTAAGATACAAGTCTTTATTTTTTGCGAAAAACGCATTATTTTTTACTTTTTGCTATAATAAATATCCCCAAAAAATATATAAAAGACCACATTTTTTCCTCAGTTTAGGCCGATAGGTATTCTTCTACATATTTTTGGTGAAAAAAAAATAAAAAATCGCAATAAGCGTGTATTGATTGGTTTGCGCAAAAGTTATAGCGTCTACAAAATAGGGGTTAGTTTTATGGCATTTTTATTTATTTTTTTTTACTAGTAATGGCGACGATTTGCGATTTTTATCATGACATTATGGCGGACACATCGGACAATTTTGACACATTTTTGGGACCATTATCATTTTTAAAGCGATCAGTGCTATAAAATTGCACTGATTACTGTAAAAATGACACTGGCAGTGAAAGGGTTAACCACTAGGGGGCTAGGGAGGGGTTAAGTGTGTCCTAGGGAGTGATTCTAACTGTGGGGGGGGGGGGGAGGGGCTGTGTGTGACACATCACTGCTCATAGCTCCTGATCACAGGGAGCTATGATTAGTGACAGTGTCACTAAGCAGAACGGGGAGATGCTTGTTTACATTAGCATTAGCATAGATTAACATCTCTGCGGACATCGAGTCGCGGCAGGGTCGCGCGGACACGTGATAATGTGTGCACATGTGATAATTGTTTGCAACCATGTGATTCCTTTTGCCTTCATGTAAATGTGTGTGTGTGTGTGTATATATATATATATATATATATATATATATATATATATATATATATATATATATATATATATATGAAATGTAATGGATAATTTACCCTACCCCTTTTTACATTGAATTATGATCACCATTATGTATTATACTATTGACATATATAATAAATTAGATCTTTTTGCTTCATTTAAAGTCCCATTTCCCTTTTCCCCCTTTTTCAATTAGACAGGGACGGAGGCATTGGACCTTACCAGGTCACCGCCTCATTTCAAGTCCCAATTATTCTTACTTTCTTGTGTACAGTGTTGCATGACCACTCAATTATCAGTTAAAGTAACGCTGTGCTAAATAGCAAAAAATGGCCTGGTCATTAAGGGGTCAAACCTTCAGGAGCTGAAGTGGTTAAGCAATAATATAAGGTTATTTTTGTATGTAATATTACAAGCATCAAAAAGCCTACTCCGTTAATTGGACAGTGTTATAACTCCTTGTGGTCCCAAAGTACGATAGTACATTGATTCATATTAGCAATGAACAAGTATGTCTATGCCATCTATTGGGCTAAAATGTCTTATGCCAACATGTAGCAGCTCTCCCACAGCCAATATCACCATACCACATTTATCAAACAGAGACATCAGAAACGGTAGGGACATTTACCAGTGTAACCCCCTACTCAACAAAAATGGCAAGGTGGAAATAAGAGATATTTAGCAGGTCTGCCTTGAATCACATTTGATGGGAGTATGTCTTTAATGCCAGTATTTCCTCCAAGCCCATTCAGTTTCTGATTGAAAAACATAAACTCATCATAACCTGTATGGTTATACCAACTTGTTGGGTTCCAAGCCCTACTCTGCAGAAGCCATGGATTCTATACCTGGCACTGATGTCAAAATACCTGAAACAGCTGTATGCAGTTTGGAAGAAATGGCTCTATAAATGTTAGCTTTATTTGCACTATACACCAGTGGTTCTGGTTGTGCGTTTGGCTGATAGAGCTTAAAGAGGAGTTCCAGTCGTTTTAGTGTTTATTAAAAGTCAGCGAAAGTCGGTACTACGACAGACTGCAGTTTTTGTCAGACCAGATTGAAATCAGGCCATCACTCTCAACCCTTCCTTCCACGCTTGCTTCCACTTCAGCTGAGGCTTCCGACGTCCAACTTGGGCCTTCCACCCAGGAAGAAGATGTGGGGGAGCCCAGCTTGAGTCAGGTATAGCATTGTTCAACATATTTCTCAAAATTGTGTGTGATTGATGAACAATAAACTAAAACTATGTCCAATTTTCATACACAGGAAAGCCTCAGCCAGGAGGAGGCTATGGAAAGTGGCAGCCAGGAGGTGGCTGTGCCCAGTAGCCTGACAGAATCCCAGGTTCCTCCCCTCCGCCTTCCAACAAAAAGGCCCCGGAAGGGTTGGAATGTGGAGGAGTCTGCGCTTGGTTTGATTCGGCAGGCTACTGAGGTCCTCACAACAACCCCCAGTGTTCAAGAGGCCTTTGCGTCTATGACTGCCAGTAAGATGCAGGAAATGGAGATGGGCCAACGCCTCATCAGTGAGCTGCTCATATTTGAGGTCCTAAATAAGGGGGTGATGGGCGAACTCACAAAAAAAAGTCACATATATGAGTTGGACCATACTCCTCCTCCACCTCCTGCCACAACTCCAACACCACAGCCACAGCCTGGAAGCAAGCGTGGAAGGAAGAAAAGAGTGTGATGGCCTGGGTTCAGTCTGGTCTGACAAAAGACACAGGCTGTTGTAAGACCACAGCGTCGGGACATATATGTCATCTGCTGCTGCTCCCGATCTCTCGGAGTCCTGGACCAGATTGTGCTCCCTATTAAATGGACTCCTCAGACTACCAATTTTGCCTGTCAAATAATTGATGTGTGCCCTGGAGTACAAAGGCTTTTGCCAACTTCAACAATTTATCCAGCGTTGCCTTCCTCTTTATTTTGTTATAACGCCTAATAAATTTCTATTTTGTTTGGACAAATACTTGGCTATGTGATTTACTTCAAAAAGGACAATTTGTTTGTGAGTAGGCAGGTACATTTCAAAAATACAATGTCAAATTAACAAGGGACACCAACACCAACCAACCTCGAGGTTAAAAAATACAAGATAATAATGGTGTTGTGGTAACTTGCAGGGCTTTTTTTCAGCAGGAACGCAGGGGAACGCAGTTCTGGCACCTCCAGCACTTATTGTATTTTATTTTATGACAAAGGAATGCTGGAGGGTCTGTTGATGCTAATGCCGCTGGTGGGGATCTATTTTTGTGTGGGGGTCTATTGTTAATGGGTAGGTATAGTGTTGCTGGTGGAGGATCTCTTGCTGCTGGAGTTTCATTTGTTACTGGGAGGGACCTACTATTGAGGGAGAGGTCTATTGTTGCTGGCTGCTGGAGGGTCTATTGTTGCTGACTGCTGGAGGGTCTATTGATGCTGGCTGCTGGGAGGTCTATTGATGCTGGCTGCTGGGAGGTCTATTAATGCTGGCTGCTGGGAGGTCTATTAATGCTGGCTGCTGGGAGGTCTATTGATGTTGGCTACTGGGAGATCTGTTGTTGCTGCTGGGAGTCTATTGTTACTGGGTTGGTATTTTGTTGCTGGGGTTGGGTCTATTGTTGCTGGTGGGGTCTACTGTTGCTGGGATGGGGGCTATCAAATTCCATACAAATGAAATTACTTAGTAGTACAAAATGATTCTCTGTATTCTCTAAAATGAGCGGTACTGGGAGGTGGGTAGGGATGGTGCTCAGAGGAGGGTAAGGGGCAAAGATAAAGGGTGTATCAGAAGGGAGTGGTTCCTGCACCTATTATCTGAGAAAAAAAGCCCTGGTAACTTGACACGCAAAACGACAAAAAACATTATGGAGATCACTAGGAAAAAAACATAAAAAAAAAAACACAGGAAATCTTGATTAAAAATAAAGTCGATCACTATAAAAAAAATTCTGGAGATCTGGCGTAAAATAAAATAAAGATTATTCAGGAGATCACGAGAAATAAAGAAATCAGTTTGTCAGAACTCGGTGTGAGTATCAGCAGCAAAACAACTTCATTATTCTAGCATTATAAAGAAGAAGAAAATGCACTGCATTAAAAGATTAAACACTTTGCAGCGTGACGAATGTGCTTTCTCCATTATGAACGCTAGTTTTACCAGACCGAGCGCTTCCGTCTTGTACTTGATTCAGAGCATGCGTGGAATTTGTTGTGTCGAAAATGTCTACACACGCTTGGAATTTACAACAACAGATTTTATTATCGGAAAATTTGAGATCCAGCTCTCAAACATCTGTTGTCGGAAATTTCGACTGGAAATGTCCGATGGAGCCTACACACGGTCGTAATTTCCGACAACAAGCTCACATCGAACATTTGTTGTTGGAAATTCCGATCGTGTGTACGCGGCATTAGTGTGGTACCAGTCTTATAGGGCAAACTGGTCCGGGAGGCAAAATGATCTGGTGCCCCCATAAAGCGGCCGCACTGCTGCCGGTATGATAATATTGGCAGGGCCGCCATCGCGGAGGACAGCCCATACAGATGTAAGGGGCCTGGGTATTGGACCCCAACCTAATGAGTTGTTGTGCGGGCAGCCGGCGTTCTGCAACTGTGGGGGGGGGGGGGGTGGTTGCCTGCAATTTCTAGTTTTGACTGTCCTATCATCACAATGGACCTCTGAAACAGGTGCCATGTCGGGAAGCTAAAACTGTCTGAAGAAGAAAGTCAGCAGACAGGCGCAGGCAAGTAGAGTGGAGGGGGAGGAGCTCTCCATTGTGTGAGGAGACCCCATGCCGGGAGAGGTGCTGTGGAGACGTGTGAAGGGAGCCAGGCAGGCTGTAAGTACCCAGGCTGAAAGGAAAACCACACCAGTTGAGTGGAAATTGCCGGACAACTACCTATCTGCCACAGGGCTTCTAATCTGGGTAGTAGGGAAAGATGGTGCAAATGCAAGGAAGACTAAAATGGTCAGCTACACTTGGGGGGTAGGTGGTAAGACTTTCCTGCAAACTTTGGGTGATCACAATCTAATATATATATACTGCATATACTAGAAACCCTTGAGGGTTTTCGAGCTTGCAATGATGCATATGGTAGTTGAAAACTAGGAAATCTTCTTCTTATTTATTTGCCTTTGGCAGAGGAGTTGCTATATATTATAGTGACTTAGTTACCATAGATATGAGCTACTGGTAATCTATATAGGAGATAGGTGTTAATGTTCATACAGTAGCTGACTAGATTATATAGTATGGGATACCCAGGGTAGAAGGAAAGCTACACTATTTGGGTGAAACCTGCATGGCACTTACCTAGCTACCAAAGGGTTTTTAATCTAGGGATGGTGCAGACACAAGGGACACTGACATGGTCACCTATACTTTGCAGGTAGGAAATAGGACTCTCCTGCAATCCTTTTCTTGTGTCAGTTGTACATATTAAGGAATCTTAATTTTATTTCAGTTAATTGCTAATGAGGAAAAACAAACAGATGGATTTTTTTGTTCCTGCCCTTAATCCTTTCTTTGCTCAATGCCTTGACCACATACCTTCATCACTGTGCTATATGTTTTCTGTTGCACCACTGGCATGTCTATATCCTCTTAGTCCTCTCCATAAATTTATCAGAAATTTGTGCCTAAATTAGAACTATAGGTAACACTTTCTTCATTTTGGATAGAGTAAGGGAGGGTCATAGCCCCTGTCAGTTTATTTTTTGCCATCCTGTCCCATTGCAGAGATGTCCCTTCATTTCCTGCCCCATAGCCAAACAGAAAGTGAGAGGAAATCTCTGCAAGTTAAGGGAATCCATTGCCCCCCCCCCCCCCCACTGGAACTAGTGTCCCCATTGGAACATTTTGGGGCGGGTCTTAAACAGAAAGGGTGTGGCCTTGACAGGAAGGGGAATATTAGGGGGTGCAGGAGCTTAGTCAGGCCTAGGGCAGCACAAAACCTAAATGCACCACCGCTACTACCTGTTCTCTTTGATGCAGATGGGAGGTTTGGCCAACAGTAGGGGCTGCCCCCAGGCTGCTTGTTTGCTTGTATTTAGCCCATACTTATGCAGGTAAGCACTATAACCCATCGGTCAAGATGCCAAGATGTCGCTTTGTCCTTCAATGAATGCAGAGAAAAGGATTTTTATAGTGAGTACAAAACCCCTATTAATTCTTATTTACCTGACAATAATAAAGAAAAAATAATAAATAAGAAAATATACTGCACATATTCCCCTTCATCCACTTTATTAGTCAATTACACACAGTTACCAAAAAAACAAAAAACATCAGAGCTAGGCTTTGCAAGCAATCAAATGGACCCCTCTTGAAATCAATTGTTATTTTAAAATGAAGATATTTTTTAACAATATTTAAAAAAAGATAGCAGTTTGTAAATTTGTAACTACAACTGACCATCAATCATTATAGCTTTCCTTTAAGATAGATGGTGGTCATTAGGAGATATTAGGGAGACTGTTTGTGGAGTTATTTATCAGACAATGTGAATGTTTACATTCATGAATGTATAATGGGGTTTTATTGGTGCACAGATGGTATTTGAAGCTAAAGTGGGTAATTAATTTTCCCTGGTGTGCAGTACTACAAGACTAGGGACCAATTAGAGACTCCTGTGGCATGTCAGCTGTTAGAGATGGAGAAAAAGAAGTAAAACCACTGAAAGAAGAAAAAAACTGAAGGAATTCTTAGGCCGTGTACACAGGAGCGGAATGTCCGACAGCAAAAGTCCGACGGGAGCTTTTCATTGTGTATTCCGATCGTGTGTATGCCACACTTTTTACGTCGAAAATTCTGACGGACCTAGAAAGAGAACATGTTCTAAATTTTTCCGACGGAACCAATTCCTATCGGAAAAAACGATCATCTGTATGCTGTTCCGATGTACCAAAAATGACGCATGCTCTGAAGCAAGTACGAGACGGAAGCTATTGGCTATTGAATTCCGTTTTCTAGTCCCGTCATACGTGTTTTATGTCACCTCCTTCTGGACGGTCAGAATTTGGTGTGGACGTGTGTATGTAAGACAGCTTGAGCGGAATCTTGTCGGAAAAAACTTCAGAGTTTATTCCGACGGGAACCGGACAGGGCATTGGTCTATTAGGAAATGAAGTATGATAAAGCCCAGTTAGAGACTCCAGGAATTCAGCCACTGGGGAATTACCATGAGTTAACCTCCCTGGCGGTAATCCCAAATGTGTGGCTCGGGGTGAATTTTTATTACCAAAAATCGGTAACCCCGAGCCACACTTGGGATCGCATCACAAGATCCAGGCAAAGTTACTTACCTTGTCCCCAGGATCCTGCAATGTCCTCCCGCTGTGTGT
Source organism: Lithobates clamitans (assembly GCA_037952925.1). Classification (NCBI taxonomy): domain Eukaryota; kingdom Metazoa; phylum Chordata; class Amphibia; order Anura; family Ranidae; genus Lithobates; species Lithobates clamitans. Next base: position 1,985,109 of record JBBGZY010000342.1, read on the forward strand.
GCGAGCCGTGTCCTCCGCTCGATCTATCAATGTGCCGGGCTCTGTTCACTGCGAGCGTCGTGACACACGGGGACAGAGCCTGGCGCCAAATTCAAAAAGTGAAAAACACATAAAACATACAGTACACTGTAATCTTACAGATTACATTACTGTATCAAATTATTTCACATTCCTTTTCTCCCTAGTGCATTGTCCAGTGCCCTGCCTGCAATTTTATATTATATATATTGTTCCCTCTGCCTGGAAAATTGAGAATGTCCATAGCAACCAAAAAGTGTCCCTTTACGTCTAAAGCGGTTTTAGACCAGCTAGAAAACAGCGATAGTAAATTAGAATCTTGCAGAATTGAGCGATAGTGATTTGTGGGGAAATTCGTCATCAAACACTGAAAGTAATGACAGCGACAATTCTGCAACTGAGCAAATTTCAGTGTTTTTGATTTGATTACATTATTGAATAAATTTTTTTATTATTATATTATTTGTTATAATTATTTCTAGTTATTTATTATATTATAATTTATGATTTCGTGTTTCAAACTTTATCATACCTAGGATGTCTACTAGACTCTTGTTTGGACAGATTTAAGTGTGTTATTCCTAAGAATTACAGGCCTAAAATAAAAAACGCTAAATTTTAATGCAAAACAATATACTGCTTTCAGCATCAAAAATCTGACATAATCATACTGCCAGGGAGGTTAAAGTGACACTAAAGCTTCTTTTTTTTTTTTTTTAATAACAGACATGTCATACTTACCTCCACTGTGTAGCTCGTTTTGCACAGAGTGGCCCCGAACCTGCTCTTCTAGGGTCCTTCTGCGGCTCTCGCGGCTCCTCCCCCCATTAGATAATCCCCTGGGAGAAGCGCTCTCCTGGGGGGTTAACTTGCGGGCGCGCTCCCGAGTCATTCATTCAGCGTCCATAGAAGCCGAATGTATGACTCGGCCCCGCCCCCCGGGTCATTGGATTTGATTGACAGCAGCGGGAGCCAATGGCTGCACTGCTATCTATCCATCCAATCAGAACCCGAGACACCGGCTTTTGCAGGTAAGTAAAACGGGGGCTGGGGGGCTGCAGCATTACAGGAGGTTTTTCACCTCAATGCATAGACTGTATTGAGGTGAAAAACCTCAAAGGTTTACAACCCATTTAAGTCCCACAAGGTGCATGCCACCTCGTAGACATATCCCTTTTGCTTAAAACTGAGCGCCAAGAGTACAGCTATCACTACACTCCCGGCGCTCTGAGAAGTGAGGTGCTGTCTTCCCACACTCGCAGGACCTGGATCACCTGCTAGTGGTATTGTGGTTCCCAGAACAGAAGAATGTAGTTGTGGGGGCCACCAGCAGGTGTCTCTGAGTTGCCAGCTGATCCCAGTAAACAGTCCCATCTGAGGATGGCTGCTGGGAAGGTATATAGCTTTTTTCCTAACTTCCTTGATTGTCTCAATGTTTTGCCTGTGTGCCTTGTACCTGGTTATTCACTGTATGCACTGCTCCAGACCTTGATTCTGATTCTTGCCATGATTCTGTTCCAGTACCTGCATCCCTTACCCTACTACTTTTTATCTGCTCCCTTGATCCCAGTTCTGGCCTTCCTCTTGATCTATCTCCTTGCATCTCCTGTCTCATCCTGTTTATCTGTGTTCCCCTATTGGCCTGCACAGAGTCCTGACCTCAAACCTGATAGAACACCTTTGGGATGAATTAGACGAAGACTGCGAGCCAGGCCTTCTTGTCCAACATCAGTACCTGACCTCACAAAAGCTCTTCTGGAAGAATAGTCAAACATTCCCATAGACACACCCCTAAACCTTATGGACAGCCTTCCCAGAAGAGTTGAAGCTGTTATAGCTGAAAATGGTGGGCCAACTTAATATTAAACCCTACGGACAAAGACTGGGATGCCATTAAGGTCTATGTGCGTGTAAAGGCAGGCGTCCCAATATGTTTGACAATATAGTGTATTTGTCCTGCCTTACTGGTATATGCATAGCTTCCTGAGGATTCTGCCAACAAAAGCACAGCAAATAATAGTTATATGGCTTTGTTAAAGAAACACCTAAAAAAAATATAAACAAGTATCTGAATACATTTTTTTACTATAGTTGTCTCTTTTTTTTATGATATGCAGATGGGGCATGATCCACCATGCTAATGTTAGCATGTATTAGCGCTGTGCTATTATTTTTCTTTTTAGGTTAAAGTGATTGTAAACATATCAAAGCAGCATATATGGTGAAACTCTCCTGTAAATATTTCTCCTCACTTTTTGGGTACCTTCCCTAACTACAGAACAAAATGATCTCCTCCTGCCCTTATGGGCAGTAAGAAGAAAACAGTGGGACTTTAAATGTGCCACAAAAAAGGACATATAACTAGACATAAAATGTACAAAAAACTTTATTCATACAATTTATGATTTATAAAAGCAACAAGTGTCTAATGTATAGCATTGTACATAAAGCATTTATTTAATGAAGAATTTGGCATTACGGATCAACATGTTTAGAGAGAGGCTCGCTTCCTCAAGATCCACAAGTTTTGTGCATATGGACAACACTTCTAATCTAAACACAAGATACAGGTAATCATAAATCTTAACAATCTGCACATGGATTGTGATCATAAGGAACTACCCTAAACCAGCAGGAATTAAAAGAAATACTTATTTTCTTTAGTGTTCAATATCACATGTCACTTAATCCACCAGTATCAAACGAGGAACCCCATATAGTTGATTTACTTCCGTATGCTGGCCAAGAATCAAAAGACCCATACCATGCCAAGAATCCTAAATTGCATAGAAATACATGATTTTCCTGGACAGCATGATTATATAAAATATGGCGCCACTCTAAATTACAACTACAATTCCTTTCACCTCTTGTTACAACTGAGAGCAGTGTATGTTCAGAAAGCAAAGTGCTGTAGAAGGGCAGAGCTGTGAGGGACACGTGCTGAAGAGGGGAAGTTCTGTGAATGATGGAAAGGCTTAGCATGGTGGCACTTCTCACTCTGGGAGGTAGAGGAAGTGTCCAGCTGCACAGCAGTCCGTCCACCACCCTCCTATAGAGATGTGGACATCTAGCCTTCATAATTTGAGGTCCATCCCATCTAGTGAGTGGTGGTCGATAAGACACATTTGGTGGACAAGATGGATAATGATGTTGGATGGTAATGATGGTGGTGAATAAGACACATTTCATATAGAACTCATGGCACATATGGTGCTGTGGATAAATTACCTGGTTAAAAGCGGTGAAAACATCTTCAAGGACAACCTTTGTGTGGTAAACATGGTTAGGCCAAGTTGACAACATGTGGCCAGGGGGAGGTAAACATAGACAGTTAAGTCATGGCCTTAGCATCCTTGGTCCTTGGGTTTATAAAAATGATTGATTTGTTAGATAGCGTAGTTGTAGGGGATATAGTACAAGTAAGTATCTGACTGGGGGCTGTGAGAGACTTCTTAGTATTCACATTTTTTAAAAAATTCCAGGCATTTTGTAAGAGAGCATGAAGTGATTGTTTGGGAACACCTCTCCTGTGTCATAAGTAGGGGTTCTTAGGTCATAAGATTACCAACAAAACAAAAGGTGTTGGGGTGGTCTAGTGCACTACAGTGATGACTTTGATGAAAGACTGAAGTAGTGAGCAGGTAGGCCATATATGTAAGCCTCTCAATTTTTAATTTTCAATGCAGACTTATGTCCCGTACACACGGTCGGATTTTCCTGGATGACAAATCTTTGGTAATGTCTGTCACCTTGAAAAAGGAGGCCATAGTGTTTGCACGCTGTTATTGCTAACACTAATGCCCCGTACACACGGTCGGATTTTCCGACGGAAAATGTGTGATAGGACCTTGTTGTCGGAAATTCCGACCGTGTGTAGGCTCCATCACACATTTTCCATCGGATTTTCCGACACACAAAGTTTGAGAGCAGGATATAAAATTTTCCGACAACAAAATCCGTTGTCGGAAATTCCGATCGTGTGTACACAAATGCGACGGACAAAGTGCCACGCATGCTCAGAATAAATAAAGAGATGAAAGCTATTGGCCACTGCCCCGTTTATAGTCCCGACGTACGTGTTTTACGTCACCGCGTTCAGAGCGATCGGATTTTCCGACAACTTTGTGTGACCGTGTGTATGCAAGACAAGTTTGAGCCAACATCCGTCGGAAAAAATCCTAGGATTTTGTTGTTGGAATGTCCGACCGTGTGTACGGGGCATAAGAGTGGCCGATAACATAGTACAAGTCATTCCACACTGTCGATGCTCACATTTCTCTTGCAGTAAATACAGTTCCTAAATCCACTGTGTGGTGTGCCAGCCAAGAAATAACACTTTTCAAGAGTAACCGCAGTGTGCTGTAATGTGTGTACTGCTGATAAGGCCTTCAGCATATGCAGGCCTCCTGGAAATCAGGATTATAGCAGAAACATGTGGCACTGTCTACCCGCATCCAGTCATCTCTGATTTTCAACACTTTGTCTTTCAGATTTGAACATACCCAGCAGTGCTATAACAAGGGAACAAGTTGCACAAAAACTCAAAGACAAGCATGTGAACACAAATAAACAAAATGTCTTTGGAGACTAGCTATGTGAATATCTGAGGTACTGAGGAATCTTAGTCAGTGATTGTCTCGTGGTCTAAATGAGGGGGGCAATTACGTAGCTTTTTAGTAGGACCATTCTTAGCATGCGTAAAGGTCACAAGCTGTCACTTTCTCGCTATGTGGTGATAAATTTCCCCCATTTTCTGAAATTCCTCTGCCGAACAGTTATTGTTGGCTATTTTCTTTATACAGCTGTATCATACAAAGCAGAGACAAAGACTTGTCCGTCAACACACTGTATGCTGACACTGCTCAGCAAAGGAAGGAATTCCTTAACTCACAAAATGTTTTTCTCTTTTTGGCAGCTTATTGACTGAAGCACCACACTGAAGAACGGCCTAAGGGGGGTAAAAATCCAGAAATGTATATATAGGTCCTTTCATTACAAGTCACTGTGGTCCCACTCTAACTGTTCCGGTGAGATTATGATAATGCTTTAGCGATAAGAGCAATAAAAATCTTTCCCAATATGTAAACAGCTAAGTGAGTGCACAGGATTCCAGCATTCTCCAATAACAATGTTTTGGTCTTCATGCCAAGTGCAACACAGAACGAGACGCTTGTTATGCAGGCACTGAAGAGAACAGGAAGGGAGAAACAGGGTGGGAAAGAGAAAAGAGGGGGCATCTAACCAAGGAGGCAATAGTACTGAATCAGTCCTTGTTTTCTGTGTATTAATTACATTTTCTGGGGCTGGAAATGTGGCTGAGCCACATACTGGGCTCCCAGCTAAAAGGGAACTCTGGTTTACTGGAAAAGCTAGATGATATTTTTCAAATGAAAATCCAACTAATTAAAACTTTAAAGAGAACCCAATTTGATTGGGGGCATGTAAAAATCTGAATACTCAGTTATTAGAACTGTGCATATCATACATTCCCCCTTATTATCCAGGTATGCCTCTTTTGCAGGGACTGTCAAGGACAGTTGGTGCCCTTTGTGACCTAGCGCCCAGAAGATGGCAATCAGTGTGTGAGGTTCAGCAGCTTTCACATTTCAGTTAACCCCTGACCTTCAAAGGCTATGTTCACATGAGTGGTGGTAAAAACAGGCGGTCGATCTACGTTTTTACTGCCCACCTACTAGCGGACATGGAGGTCACCAGAGTCTATTTACATTGCCGTAGCCAAGATGCTTGTGGCGCAGAATTTTAAAATTCTTTTGACAGGTGGCAACCACATGCCATATAAGGCTATGGCAGTTGTAGTGTGGTAATCTAATGTAAAATCCTCATTGGGATTAAGAAAAAAGCTGGCATTCAGAAAGTGGTGTTACCTCCTAAATGCCTATAAACTGTCTCTAAGCCACCTCTGAAAAAGTAATCCACTGCTGGTAGCTTTTCATAGGGATGGTAGAGCCTGCTGTTCATGTGAATGACCACTAAGAGCCACAGCAATAGAAAATGCCATATATCTACAGTATATTAAAGGGTTCATTTTAAAGGAAAAGTATAGAGTATATTCAGTGACCACATTTTTTTTCAATTACAGTATCTTAAGGTGATTGTAAGGGTTCGTTTTTTTTTGTTTAAGATAACAAACATGTCATACTTACCTCCACTGTGCAGCTCGTTTTGCACAGAGTGGCCCTGAACCTGCTCTACTGGGGTCCACGCGGCTCTCGCGTCTCCTCCCCACATCAGATAACCCCCACGGAGAAAAGCTTCACCGAGGGGGTTACCTTGCGGGTGCGCTCCCAAGTCCAGCATTTGCGTCCATAGACACGAATGCCAGACTTGGCCCCGCCCCCACATCATTGGATTTGATTGACAGCAGCGGGAGCCAATGGCTGCGCTGCTATCAATCTAGCCAATCAGGACACGAGACACTGGCTAGAGCAGGTGTGCTCGTCCCCGGCGCGAGAAAAAGAGGGGTCAGGTAAGTAAAACGGGGGCACTGGGGGGCTGCTGCACTGCAAGAGGTTTTTCACCTTAATGCATAGAATGCATTGAGGTGAAAAACCACTAAGGTTTACAACCCCTTTAAGTTACTTAACCATGTAAAGCGGTATTAACCACTTGCCGCCTGTCATATAGCAATATCCTGACCAGACGTCACATGATGTCCAGCAGGATAGCAGCCGCCGCGCCCGTGGGGGCGCGCATTGCGGTGATCGGTGATGTGGTGTGTCAGTCTGACACACCGCAACACCGATCTAGGTAAAGAGTCTCTCACGGAGACTCTTTACCACGTGATCAGCCATGTCCAATCACGGCTGATCACAGTGTAAAAGAGAAGAGCCATTGATTGGCTTTTCCTCACTCACGTCTGTCAGATGCGAGTAGAGGAGAGCCGATCGGCTGCTCCTCTCACAGGAGGGATCTGTGCTGATTGATTATCAGCACAGCCCCCCCCCCCAGGATGCCCACACTGGACCACCAGGGACGCCACTAGGACCACCAGTAATGTCACCACCAGGTATGCCACCCTAGACCATCAGGGATGCCAATCAGTGCCCACAATGGATGCCAATCAGTGCCCACAATAGGCATCACTGATTGGCAGGCATTTTTGTTTGGCACTGATCCATCCATACCATTACTGTACATCAGTGCCACCTATCAGTGCCCATCTGTGCCGCCTATCAGTGCCCATCCGTGCCGCCTATCAGTGCCCATCTATGTCGCCTTTCAGTGCCCATCAGTGCCACCTATGTGTACCCAACAGTGCTGCATATCAGTGCCCCATCAGTGCCGCATATTAGTGCCCATCAGTGCCACCTCATCGGTGCCACCTTATCAGTGCCCGTCAGTGCAGCCCCATCAGTGCCCATAAGTGAAGGAGATAGCTTACTTATTTACAAAGTTTTGTAACAGAAACAAAAAAAAACATTTTTTTTTCAAAATTGTCGGTCTTTTTTTTATTTGTTTAGCAGAAAATAAAAATCTCAGAGGTGATCAAATACCACCAAAAGAAAGCTCTATTTGTGGGAACAAAATTATAACAATTTAGTTTGGGTACAGTGTAGCATGACCGCGCAATTGTCATTCAAAAAGCGACAGCGCTGAAAGCTGAAAATTGGTCTGGGCAGGAAGGTGTATAGGTGCCCGGTATTGAAGTGGTTAAATTCCACTTTTTTTTTTAAATAAATAGCCCCCAGTTGGTTTATGCCTAATGTGCCAGTATGCAGCATATTAGCACATTATGGCAGGCTTACTTGTCAAACTAAGCCCTCCAGCGCTGAGCTGTCACTAGTCTTCCGTCTGGGTTTGTTCTCAGGCTGGGCTGTGATGACTTCATTCCCGCACACGTGCACAAGAGTCATATAATCACAGCACACATCGGGTGCTGTAAATGTAAGCTGAGTTGCGCATGCACTGGCTGCTCAATGAACATTACTGCTGACAGGCAGAGGGAAGCATTTATGACAGAAGAGACTGATAGTGTCTCTTCTGTCATAAAAGCCCTACCTGTCAAGCAATTATCTTTAAAAAAGGCATGTTACCAGGGACTGCTGTGGAATTTTTAGACACACATACTAGAGCCAATTTGATAAGAGCCAATTACCCTACCAGCATGTTTTTTAGAATGTGGGGAAAAACTGGAGTACCAAGAGAAAACCTCGCAAGCACAGTAAGAACATGTAAATTCTGTACAATCGTGTCCTGGTCTGGGACTCAAAACAAGGACCCCAGTGCTACAAGGCATAAATGCTGACCACTATGCCACTGTGCTGCCCTTGCACATCTCCGCTAAAAGCATATTAAACAGGTAGACATTTTTAAAAATTGTGAATGGGACATTTGCTAAACTTTCACTGCAGGTGTATCTTCCTAGTGCATTTATTTGAAATGGTAGTGATTGATTCACCTGCTGTGATAATTACTGCTTTATAAATATGCCTCCTAGTGTTACTCTAGTCCAGCTAGTGCTATTTTTATTCTGCAGTTCATCCAGGGAAGGACTGGGAACTTTTGACCTTAAAAAAACAAGTGGCACTTTCATGATAGGTACAGATTTCTGTGGCTAAGGGTACTTTCACACTGGGGCGGTGCCGGCGTTAGCAGTAAAGCGCTGCTCGTTTTAGCGGCACTTTACCGCTGTTTAGCGGCGCTTTGGTGCCCCTATTTTTTTCCTGCCCTGCCCCGGCTTTCACACTGGGGTGGCTTGAGAGTCAGTTTTCAGGCGCTGTACAGGTGGGCGCTAATTTTAGTGCTTAAATGCCTGAAATCTGCCTGTGTGAAAGGGGTCTAAAAGTTGTGTACCATGCAAAGTGTGCTATGTTGCTAAAGTGATTAGATGGCTTGGTGAAAGGTAGATGCTCCTAAAAGACATGCTTTAACTTCTTTTGCAGATCTTGGCATACATGGCATCTTAGAGCTGCAAAGGAAGTCAATTCTAGAAGACTCCCCTCTATTAGATACAGTGATCAGAGGTGTGAACGGGGAGAATGTAATTATATAAAGCTCACAATGTGTTACTGACTGTGGTCTCTCTCTGATCAATGCCTGAATGGTGAGGTATCTCCATGCAGGATCCAGCCCAATATATCCTGGTAGAACTGGCCCAAGGGGCAACCATCCCTCTCCCTTTGACTCCTCCCTTGGATTTGCTCGTTTTATCATGATACTAAAATCAGTTTCAGTTAAAACCACAGCAAAGTTTTTACAATGAAATAAAGAATTGTATGTTTTGCATTTTTTTTAAAAAAAAGCCAAAATATCTTTTTATGAAGGGTATGAAAACTGGAAAAACTAGCAAGGATGTCAGGGAGAAGACAAAGTTCACTTAGGCTAGTTAAGTAAAATAAGGGGTTAATTAGGCTTTGAAGCCGAAGTTTAGTAAAACATGTTTTGCTATCTAGCACCAGAAACATAACCTACTTTTAAGTGTGTCCCATGTCCAGGTGGCTTCTGCATACAGTAGATATCCTTGCCCCTCTGCCACCAGGCTTTCCCAACAGCAGTAGTCTTCCTGCGCTGCTGGGCTTAGCATCAGCTGAAAAAAAATAAACTTCAAGTATCAGTGTACACTTGAACTACAATTGAACTAACACCTTAGGGCATTCCCACTCCCTGGTCCCCACTGCACTTGTAGTACCTCCAGAGGTGATTCAGTTCAACTGTCCACGTCGCAGCCTGGACCAGCAGGCCTTGGGTTTGAAAACCATATTGTTCTTCCTCTTTTTTCTATAGGCATGCTGGGACAGGTTCTGGCTGATCAGCACAGTCACATGCTGCTGCTGCTGCTGACAAATTAGAACCACTTTGATCTGTCTTGGTGTCCCTAGGAAAAGGAGAAAAAGAAAAGTGTGGATCTTAAACCCCAGGAACGGTGCAGCAAGCTATGTGGACAGTGAAATTGTATTGCTCACGGAGAAAAATGCAGTGGGAACAAAGGGGTGGGAAGGGTGCAGAGTGTTAATTCACCTAATTTTTTCTGAAATAGCGAAACTAACACTTTCAGCTTTAAAGTCTAATGCCCCGTACACACGGTCGGAATTTCCGATGGAAAATGTCCGATCGGAGCGTGTTGTCGGAAATTCCGACCGTGTGTGGGCTCCATCGGACATTTTCCATCGGATTTTCCGACACACAAAGTTGGAGAGCAGGAGAAAAAATTTTCCCACAACAAAATCCGTTGTCGGAAATTCCGATCGTGTGTACACAAATCCGACAGACAAAGTGCCACGCATGCTCAGAATAAATAAAGAGATGAAAGCTATTGGCCACTGCCCCGTTTATAGTCCCGACGTACATGTTTTACGTCACCGCGTTCAGAATGATCAGATTTTCCGACAACTTTGTGTGACCGTGTGTAGACAAAACAAGTTTGAGCCAACATCCGTCGGAAAAAATCCTAGGATTTTGTTGTCGGAATGTCCGAACAAAGTCCGACCGTGTGTACGCCCTATAAGACTCATAAAAAAGGTGTATTTATTTTTTTTTTTGATCCTGCAAATTATTGCAACCATGTGGACAGTAAATTGTATTGCTCACGGAGAAAAGTGCAGCACGAACAATGGGGTGGGAAGGGTGTAGAGTGTTGATTCACCTCATTTTTTCTGAAATATGGAACTAACACTTTCAGCTTTAAAGACTAATGCCCCGTACACACGGTCGGACTTTGTTTGGAAATTCCAACAACAAAATCCTAGGATTTTTTCCGACGGATGTTGGCTCAAACTTGTCTTGCATACACACGGTCACACAAAGTTGTCGGAAAATCCGATCGTTCTAAACGCGGTGACTTAAAACACGTATGTCGGGACTATAAACGGGGCAGTGGCGAATAGCTTTCATCTCTTTATTTATTCTGAGCATGCATGGCACTTTGTCCGTTGGATTTGTGTACACATGATCGGAATTTCCGACAACGGATTTTGTTGTCGGAAAATTTTATATCCTGCTCTCAAACTTTGTGTGTCGGAAAATCCGATGGAAAATGTGTGATGGAGCCTACACACGGTCAGATTTTCCGACAACAAGGTCCTATCACACATTTTCCGTCAGAAAATCTGACCGTGTGTACCGGGCATAAGACTCATAAAAAAGGTGCATTTATTATTTTTTTGGATCCTGCAAAGCATTGCAACCACAGTCAGTTGATCACGAATGCAAATCTCTTATCCCTGTAGATCAGTGGTTCTCAACTCCTGTCCTCAGGACCCACTAACAGGCCAGATTTTAAGTATTACCTTGGGGGGATGCAGACTATAATACTGTAATCACTGAGCAGCAAGTGATATCACCTGTGATGTATTTCAGTTATCTTGTTGGGAAGCACTGCTGTAGACTATTCCTCCAGCCTCAGGTTTGTATGGAGTTGGACCATACAGGGCTGAAGGAAGTATCAATGGACTCTGCTGGGGTGGAAGATGGGACTTGTAGAGCCAGTGACAGCAGCTCTACTACACAGATTGGGACCTCACAGGTCAACATGGTGGCAGGTGCCCGCAACTACATAAACCATAGGCTCAGTAGGGAAGAACTCATCGCAATTGACAGCCCTTTACTAAATACAGCAAGAAAACACAAACATTGATCTTCTCATCCGCTAATGTAAACAGTTTCTTACAATGCTAGCAGTAAAGTGTTCCAACTGAATCATATTCTTATTGTAAAAGAAGAATACAGGGCGTTTCCACTTAGTTCTAGCCTGATATACATTAGTCATCTGGCACCATAAAAGACTATGGAGTTCTACTGCTACTGCACAGAGTGACCCAGACTCGGCATTTAATGACAGTGCTGCTGATCTCCTCTAACTTGCAGCCATCCCTGCACAAACCAGCTTTCAGCTTCCAGCACAGGAAATCATGCATTACTAATAACTCATTTGCGGCTCTCTTCAGTAGATTATGTGACATCTATAATCCGTAAATAAGGCTTCTAGTGCTGGCAGGTGATTGCCAGTATCTGAGGAGCTCACTGCAGGTTAGAAATCAGCAGCACTGTCACTAAATGTTGGGTCCATAATAGTAGTGTAGCATTTTTAACACTGTGTCACTACTAGGCATGTGCCCAGTATTGGCACCTATTCGAAAGACTACAATACATGCACAGTAGAATCAGTATTTAAATGTGGAACAGCGCCACCCACAGCCATTTTTAGTGGAAAGCAAATCCAGAGCCTCTGCAGCAGATGAACTTGTGTCACAATGGGAGGTGCCCTTCTAATTTCTGGATCCATCAGCTCACACCACCTTGTTATTCCCTGGGTTCTGCAGCAGCTCACACTGACACTGTAAACTGCAACACCATGCTTACCCCACCACTGTTCCATGTCAGCATCTCTGCTCTTACCACCACAGCTGGCTCCCATTCTTCTTTTCCCACATTTCACCTTGCTTGCTACTACTACAGTGTGCTCTTCAGTACCCGTTCAATGATAGAGACACTTTTGCTAGTAAAGGTGTTAAAAAAAATAAAAATAAAACAACTTTATCAGAGTCTCCTGTAGCATACAAAAGCTGGCTCAGTGGTATATCAGTGGTGTATCAGCTTGGTAGGAAAGTCTTAGTTCTGTTGTGAGACTGCTTCTGAGTCTGACACTGTCAGGAAATTAGGTGTCATCCACATGTCTGACATCTAGGGAAGCTCAAAAAAATGCCCCAACATGTATCACTGTCACACCTCAAGTTGCCTCTGGACATTGGGATGGTAAACACAGAGGTGGCAGCCCTAGGTGTCACTGCTACCCCTAACGGCCGTGAGAGCAGCCCATCTAGTAGGGGGGTGAGGGTAGTGCAGGAAGGCCTTGACAGTTGGTGGTAATTGGGGATTCTATAATCAGAAGGACTGATAGAATAATTTGTCACCAGGATCGCCTCAACCAAATAGTTTGCTGTATCCCAGGGTTCGGAATAAGGTGAACCGGGTTGATAAATTACTGGGAGGGGCTGGGTATGAACCAGCTGGCTTGGCCCATGTTGGAACCAATGACAGAATACATGGAAGGTGGAGGCTCCTTGAGAATAAGTTTAAATAACTAGGCTTCGAGTTGAACGGAAGGACCTCCAAGGTGATATTCTCTGAAATATTGCCTGTGCCATGCACAAAACAGGAAAGGCGTGGGGGGGGGGGGGGGCATATAGAACTGAATGTAGGGCTAAAGACCTGGTGTAAGAGGGAAGCATTCGGGTGTCTAGAGCACTGGGCTGACTTATTATTGGGGTACAACCTACATGCTAAAGATGGTTTGCACCCAAATGGAAGGGGGTCTGCTGTGCTGCGAGGTTTTTGGGAAGGCTGGAGGAGTATTTAAACTAGGATTGAGGGGAAAGAAAGGGTAAATTAGATTATAATGGGCCAGACAAGGGTCAGTCCTTAATAGTGGGTGGAATGGGGGAAGATGGGAGGGCTATGGAAGGTGATGAGAAGACTCCCATGTTACAAACAACCATTGGAAATGGTACTATTTGCGCTACAAAAGAAATTTACAAAATACATGTGCAAAATGGGACATTGAAATAAAGTGTTTGTTCACCAATGGCATTAGTCTGCCAAGCAAAATAAGTGAGTTGGAGGCAGTGGCGGTGCGTCCATAAGAGCGCATGGGCACCGCCCCCTCTCTCCTGCCACCCCCTCTATCACCAATAGATAGATTAATGCATTGCATTATTCAGGCGTTCATCCCCTTTTCGGGCGGCGGGGGGGGGTGTTTTTGAAGCACCTGATTAGAGCCTTAGGCTCTCATAGGCTCTAATAGGCGTCAAAAAAAGTGACCTGCGAGCGCCATGCTGGGTGCTCGCAGGTCACTCAGCTGTGTTAGAAAAGCGAATTAATATTCCCTTTCCTAACACTAAACTGCCTCTCCGCCAATCAGGTACTTGGGTCTGTTACCTGTCACCTGATTGGCTGGAACCTCAGGCGCCACTATTGGACGCCTATCAGGAGGAGAGGACGGGAGATGAGGACGGCAGGAGACAAACGAAAGACCCGCTCGTCGCTGTCACCCACTGCCCCACCAAGACAGGGTAAGTGCTGGGCAGACGGGGAGCGGGCAGGGGTCACACTGGGGCAGTCAAGGGTACACTGGCAGCATTTAATGGGCACATATAATAATAAAATTATTCCCGCGCTATCTAATATGGAAACGGCTAAAAGTGGAAAAGCAGCTAGCACCAAATCGGGTACACACCTGACCTGAGAAAAGATATAAATAAGAGGGGGGGTGGTGCTGCGCTAATCCTGATGTGGACTCAAAAACCTAATATTCACAAGCTGGCTTGTGAGCTAAATAAAAATAAAATCACCAGGGGGATGGAAAATAACAATAAAATTGGTAAGTGGTGTCAACCAAAAATCATAAGCGTGGGCGCATGTCCTTAAGCACACAAATAATAAGATGACCACCGTAGTATATGATTAACTTGCAATCTATCTAAAACATACATAAATATGTGCCACACATAGTGTATAAAATATAAATTAAATAGCAATATTAAATGGATGAAAATATGTGCAAAGCAGCTCAAGAAAGTGATAAATATAAAGTGACCACCATAGGGTAAAATAACCTCATAATAACTTTCAAACATAAAAGAATACAGTATAATAATAGAAATGTGCAAAACAGCTCAAAAAAGGTGACAATGTGCAATGCTGTATGAAACGATCACACGTGAATAATGAATAAAACAACATGCCATGCTCCGCATAAGGTGACAAAAGTGAAAAAAGTCCATACAAAATGGATACAATCTGAGTATCCTAAAGGAACCACTAAAACAAAATTAAATATAGGATATCAAAAATGTGTAACAAAAAAGTCCTTATTAATAAAGGAAATATGTGACAGCAACGTCCTTAACATGCAATCGTTGCAGATGAAGTGCTCAGAGTGGATAACATCAGGTACATCTTCGTGTGCATACACTCAAGTGGGTAATGGCCCCTTACCTTAAGGTAATAGGGCATAAGCACATGACCAAAGAAGACTTTTGGGGTGTCCACCTATGGGCTCCAGCGCATCCCTCTCTGTTCTAAATCCGGGATGGATCTCTCAGATGTAGTGCAGGAGGGTATATAAAATAATAAAGCAGGAAGGATCCCAATAGTGTAATTCCGTTTTTTAAACAATAGTAATTTTATTAAATAAACTTCAGGTACTCACATCAAAAACGAATGTACAGCAAACAAATCCAACGAGCTCGTTGGATTTGTTTGCTGTACATTTGTTTGCTGTACATTCGTACACCACCACCCCCCCTCTTATTTAATGGGCACACTGGCAGCATATGATGGGCACACTGGCAGCATTTGATGGGCACACTGGCAGCGCTTTATGGGCACACTGTCAGCGTTTGATGGGAACAGTGGCAGCATTTGGCACAGTGGCTGCGTTTGATGGGCACAGTGGCAGCATTTGATGGCACAGTGGCAGCGCTTGATGACACAGTAGCAGCGTTTGATGGCACAGTGGCAGCATTTAATGGGCACAGTGGCTGCAATTGATGGCACAGTGGCAGCATTTGATGGCACAGTGGCAGCATTTGATGACACAATGGCAGCGCTTGAGGGCACAGTGGCAGCGATTGAAAGCACAGCAGCAGCGTTTGGGCACAGTAGCAGCGTTTGATGGCACAGTGGCAGCATTTGATGGGCACAGTGGCAGCATTTGGGCACAGTGCTAGTGTTTGATGGCACAGTGGCAGCATTTGATGGGCACAGTGGCAGCGTTTGATGGCGCAGTGGCAGCATTTGATGGCCAAGTGGCAGTGTTTGATGGCACAGTGGCAGTGTTTGATGGGCACAGTGGCAGCATTTGAGGGCACAATGGCAGCGTTTGATGGCACAGTGGCTGCAATTGATGATTTTTTTCAAAACATTTTTGCGCCCCCTCAAAAAATTTGAGCACCAGCTGCCACTGGTTGGAGGCTTTGGTGCAGTAAGAGAAGTATGATTTAATTGTTATTGCTGAATCTTGGCTTCATTCTTCACATGAATGGGCTATTAATATTTCTGGCTATGCACTCTTTCAGAGAGCCAGGGTAAATCGAAAATGGTGGTGGTGTCTGTCTTTATATGAGAAGTGATCTCAAAGAGAGTGTGAAAGAGGATCTAGTTGATGAAGAGTGTGATGAGGCTGAAGCATTTTGGGTGAAACCGCATATGGCTGTGTGTACTACCAGGTTATTCATTGGAGTTTGTTATGGGCAACCCAGTGTTAATGAGGAGATGGAGACTCGGCTTCTTGAAAAGTTAGAAAGGGCTGCTAGGGCTGGGACAGTAATAATAATAATGGGCACTAATGTAGTAAGTAATAGCACTGCAGGAACAGGTAAAGGGCAAACATTTTTTACCTAATACAAGACAATTTTATGGTACAGTTCATATAGGCCCCGACTAGGAATGATGCTCCGCTGGACCTGGTAATCTCAAACCATGCAAAGCTCATTACTAATGTTCATATAAAAGAACATCTGGGTAGCAGTGACCATAACACAATTTCATTTAATGTAACCTGTAAACAACAAGCACATACTGGAAAGATGAAAACACTCAAACTTAAGAGAGAACATTTTCCAAGGCTGAGGGCTGCTCTTCAAGACTTAAGCCCCATACACACGGGCCGAATATCGGGAAACATTGGTCGGTTTAATAAAAATTGGCCGACATTTGGCCCGTGTGTATGTCAGTCTGTCAGACGAACATGCTGGAAAACCAGCAGCCAACTAACTCCCGATCAGCGCTCTCTGCCATTGGCATCGCCAACACAGAGTGTTCTGGCGGCCGACCCCCTGTCAGAACAGAACAGCTCAGCAGGGAGATCCCTGTACTAACTTCGGATGGTTAGTACAGCGGCTTTGATTGATGAGCACAGAACAGAAATGGGAATTCTTCAAAACGACTGTATGTGAACATGCCGCAAAATGTATTCCCAAGAGCAATGCGTTTAAAAGGCTAAAATTAAAACCTGTGTGGCTCATGACCACAGTTAAAGAAGCTATAAATACTGTATTTATTGGCATATAACACACACTTTTTCACCCTGAAATTCAGGTGCAAATAGTGTGTGCGTGTTATACGCCGATACTTCAATTTCGGCTGCCTCGGAGGGGACAGGGAGGGAACGGGGGGGACAAGCGCCATCAGATTACATACAGAGAGAATCTCCTATTTACTTAGCGGCCTCTGTAATAGGAAGTCTCTGGGTCGGCATTGGACCACTGTTCTGTCTATCAGAGGAGGCGGGACTTTGTATTAAAGAGGCCGCCGAGTACACCGAGATTCTCGCTGTATGTAATCTGTCGGCGCTCACCCCGCCTCCCTCCTTGTCCCCTCTGAGGCAGAAGTAATCTGTTCTGAGGCTGCATTATTGACAATGGTGAGGCTGCATGAATGGCAATGTTGAGGCTGCATTAATGACAATGGTGTGGCTACATTAATGGCAACGGTGAGGCTGCTTTAATGGCAATGTTGAGGCTGCATTAATGGCAATGGTGAGGCTTGTCAGATCACCTGAGTCCAGGTGACAGATGCTCCCCATTGGGGTCTGGGAGAGCACCGCAAGGTAGTGGACCCTACGGCTGACTGCTGCGGATTGAGCTCTAGGTGATACAGGAGAGCAGGTACTCTGTAGTACCAACACAGATGACACTGGGAGCTAGAGCATGAGATTTCCCAGGGAGCGGAATCTAAGAGCCAGCAGGTGTTCATCCCTAGTGGTGGGGATGGATTTAGCTGCAGTCTGGCTCCAGGTCCCGACCCCTAGGGCCTCCTAGCTCACGCTTACGGTAGACTACAGGGAGGTAGAGAGGAAGCAGCAGACTGTGACAACAAAGGATAGTCAGGAGATAGCCAAAGGTCAGGGCAACAAGCAGGTAAGGATAGTCAGGACATGGTCGGGGCAACAAGCAGGTAAGGATAGTCAAGAACAAGCCAAGATCGGTAACTGGAATCAGACGTAGACGTAGTAAGTAGCACACGAAAGCCAAACATACAATATTGATCAGCAGGGCTGACTTGCAGTGCACAGGTTAATATAGTGTTCCCTAATAGGGGCTGGGGTGGAGCCATGCTTTGAGTAGAGATTATTTAAGCAGCCAGGTGCTGGCCTCTTAACCACTTCAGCCCCAAAAGATTTTACCCCCTTCCTGACTAGAGCACTTTTTAAAATTTGGCACTGCATCTCTTTAACTGACAATTGCGCGGTCATGCAATGCTATACCCAAACAAAATGTGCGTCCTTTTTTCCCACAAATAGAGCATTCTTTTGGTGGTATTTGCTCACCTCTGCGGTTTTTTTTTTTTGTGATATAAACAAAAAAAGTGACAATTTTGAAAAAAAATACAATATTTTTTACTTTTTACTATAATAAATATCCCCCAAATTTAAAAAAAAACAAAACAAATTTCTTCAGCAGTTTAGGCCGATATATATTCCTCTACATATTTTTGGTTAAAAAAAAATTGCAATAAGCGTATATTAATCGGTTTGCGCAAAAGTTATAGCGTCTACAAACTATGGGAAAGATTTATGGCATTTTTATTGCATTTTTATTATTTATTAGTTTTTTTACTAGTAATGGCGGTGATCTGCGATTTTTAGTGGTATTGCGACATTGCCACAGACAGATCGGACACTTTTGACACATTTTTGGGACCACTGACAATTATACAGCGAACAGTGCTATAAAAATGCACTGATTACTGTGTAAATGTCACTGGCAGGGAAGGGGTTAACACTAGGGGGCAATCAAGGGGTTAAATGTGTGTTCCCTCAGTGTGTTCCAACTGTATGGGGATAGGACTGAGTATGAGAGGAGACATATCACTGTTCCTACTTACTACGAACAAACAACATGTCTCCTCTCCTCTGACAGCACAGGGATTTGTGTGTTTATACCCAAATCCCAATAAAATACATTTACGTTTTTGGTTGTAACGTAACAAAATGTGGAAAATGTCAAGTGGTATGAATACTTTTTCAAGGCACTGTATTTATAAATGATATAGGGTCTGGAATTAAAAGTACCATTTCAGTCTTTGCAGATGACACCAAGCTATGCAGTGCAATAACATCCTTTCAGGATGTCTCCAACTTACAAGCCGACCTCAATGCACTGTTTAATTAGGCACTTACAGTATGTGGCAAATGCAGTTTAATATTGATAAATATAGAGTTATGCACTTGGGGGCTAAAAATATGCATGCATCATACATACTAGGGAGAGTACAGCTGGGGGAATCCATGGTGGAGAAGGATCTAGGTGTTCTAGTAATCATAAGCTTAACAATAGCATGCAAAATCAAGCTGCAGTTTCCAAAGCAAGCAAAATCCTCTGTATTAAAAGAGGTATAGACTCCTGAGAGAGAGATAATATTTTGCCCCTGTACAAATCATTAGTAAGACCTTCTCTGGAATATGCAGTTCAGTTTTGGGCAATAGTTCACAAAAAGGATATTGGGGAACTAGTTTTCTTGAACAGAGTGTATTTTCATAGTCTAATGCAGCATACTTTTCCAGTCGCAAATCTGATGGACTTTAGATTTGGAACTTGCTTCAAATCTTTGCGTCGTAACTCCGCCGGACCCAGAAATCCACTCGTCTATATGCTAGTCCGATGGACAAAAACCAAGGCTAGGGCAGCTATTGGCTACTGGCTATCAACTTCAAAGTCCGTCGAAAGTCCGCTGGAAAGTCTGTCGGACAAGTCCGGTCGAAAAGTCTGCCCGTGTGTACGTGGCCTTAGTCAAAGAAGAGTATGTTAAAAATAATTAAAATATCCTTCCCTACTCTATACTCCATATAAATTCCAAGTGGTTCACAACATATAGTAAGGCTAGACTTTATAGTATTTATTTGAAGATCAGGATTGCACAAGTATAAATTAGAACTGTGCATGTGTTGCCGTTATTGGCTACCCAACATCATACAAGTTCATAGAGAGTGATACAGCTCTCTGTGCCCCCTGCAAAGTTATGCTATTGGTTCTTGGTACTTTTATGTTGTGTGCACTTTTTCAGTTGCCTTGTGTCTCCATAGAACACTGCATCTGTTTCTCTAAAAACTAAAAGGAAAGCCATGTAAAAGATTGTATAATAAACACAAGTCATATGATATATATAACTAGTTACAAAAGCTGAAGGAAGTGAAATATTCCCAAATGTATGTTATAACATACACTACAATATTCAAATGAAGAAGCAGCCAAGTATACAGTATGATATCACTAGCTTAAATCCTCACAACTCTTATAAATGTATTAGCTTTCTTCTTTAGAAGGTATAGGCCAGGCATGCTCAACCTGTGGCCTGCTAAGCCATCTGATATGGCCAGCAACCTTAAACCTATAGCAACCTGCACAGCCTCTTTTGGGTGCACACTGCTCTACTGAATGATTGCCAGTCCTCCATAATCCCGGCGGCTGTCATACACAAGCTGACTCCTCACTCTTCCGTTTCCTTCCTAACAAACATACAGGGGTAGAGGAGCACTTAGCCAAGTGGATTACATCTAGGTGTCCGTTTATGAAGCAGTGATCAGCGGTGATCCCGAGGATCGCCGCTGATCACAGTCCATAAACAGTTTATGAAACAGTGATAATCGGGGGAGAACATGTTTGAACTTGTTCTCCCGCCGATTATCTCTACACATGGAGAATCCTCATTGAATGACACAGTAACGGCCAGTTTATGAAGCGGTGATCTCACCGCTTCACTGGCGATCTGTGTCAGAATTCACACTCCCAGGTTCACCAGCTCAAAGGTGGTGAATCGGGGAGTAAAGAAGAAATCTGGGGGGATCTGAGGGGGAAGGAGGAAGATTTTTAACTTCCTTATGCCTCGTACAGACCCCCCAACACTCCCCCTGTCATATTTATGTGTATACATATTTATACATATATACATATAATGTGTATATGTATATATATATCATGTGTGTGTATATACATGTATATATAGTGTGTATGTGTGTATACATATGTGTATAATGTAGGGGGACACATTATTTTATTAACATTAATCCACGCCGTTGAGCGGTGATAATTTATCACCGCTTGATAAACTGACATCTGGTACTATATTCTCGTAAAGTCTCACGAGATTCCAGTATCAGGGGCCGTTCTCCACTGTTTGAAGCATTTGTAGATCTCTTCACTCCTCCAAAGGTGAAGCGATCTACACCGCTTCATAAACAGGCACACAGAGGAGAAGATTCTTCACTGTGAATGCCGGAGAATGAAGCAGTGAATAGATTTCACTGCTTCATAAACGGACACCCTAGTGGGATCCATACAGGGGTTGTGTGATGAGCTTGGTGTCATTCCAGGACCATGTAAGTGCATTATGTGTCATTTTATATTTGCTTAATAAAAAAGTTTATTGCACTAATAGGGCATGCGTTTCCCTGGTCTGTTGTTTTTTGTTAAGCTTGTCCACAGTCCTTGTTTTGGCAGTTCAAAGGATGGTTGCAAAGACCCTGATGTAGTGAAGGCTACAACACTGGTTCAGAGCTTTTTTGGCTGGTCACACCTGAACACGAGAATGGGATTAATGGTTATCTGGTTAATAAAAAAATAGATTTTAGATTGATTGAAATAAAGAACCGTATTGTTGTTTAATATCTTCATTATGCTATTCAAGAAGAAAAATTCTACATTTCGAACCATTTCATTGCACTGTGGCCCGCAACCAGTTACTAAATCACATAAGTGGCCTGCGCTCTTCAAAAAGGTTGAGCACCCCTGATATAGACCAATAAAGATATGTTAAGATTAACTGTATTAAAAAGAAATTATCTGCAACTAGTGTTAGCCAAGGAGAGAAAGCTTCTCAAATATCAAAAGATCTGACCCTTGGAGTATGTCGTGGATGACAGAGTAGTTCAACTTTTATTATTAATGATCTTTGGACACCGCCAGGATATAATGTTCTGAGCATCATAGTAGATACCTATTAATTGTGTACATTGTTGCTTTTGAAGAGTTTGCTTCCATTGATAAAAATATCTTGTTTATCCATACTAGTTTCTATGCTATCTAATTTTCTGCCCCTCCTCCTGTATTTCACAATTTCACATGAAACAGCCATTGTGGCAAAAGTTATAATCTATGTATAATGAAAGAGTGGGTACAAAAATGTATACATTTCTTTTTCTCCTAACAACTGCATGCTATATTCAATAGATGGGATTGGCTTGCCATAGGACCTTTCTAACATAGACATCTAGTACCCGGGTTGGGTCTGCCGGTGTTCAGCCCTCACTGCTATCAATTGTCCAGCATATCCATTAGAGAAAGCCAATAGTGTAGAACCACCTGGACTTTGCAGGCAACATTTAGTTTGGAGTGGTGTAATTTCTAAAGAAGCATTCTTTGGCTGAAGGTGGGCACTTGGTGTAATTCCAGTTGCTGCAACGAGAAAAAGTTGGTGATGCCAGAAGGCACAGGACAATGTTATCAATACAAATAGCAGGTTTGTCAAAAAGGAGGTGCTCTGCTTCTGCAATCTAAACACTGAAAATGTGATCTCTGGATCACTCTGGATCACTGATCCAGTTGTGACATAGACGTAACTTACGGCCTCAGTAAAATTAGCAGACATTAGGGGAGATTTACTAAAACTGGTGCACACAGAATCTGGTGCAGCTTTGCTCAGTAACCAATCAACTTCTAACTTCAGCTTGTTTGACTACAATAAGCACTGACAATAAAACCTGGAAGCTGATTTACTATCCACAGCTGCACCAGATTCTGTGTGAACCAGATTTAGTAAATCTTCCCCATTGACTCAATGACATTGTGCAGATCATAGAAAGGTTTAATCCAAAACTTGTGCAAATCTTCACAGATGAACATCACATAGGTCAAAAAAACCATAGCATGTCCTCAATGATTACATGCGCTCAGAACAGCAGCTAAAGACACACTGAACAAAGGGTGGTATTAGCTATACAGAGCATCTCCAACTTTAAAGAGAGGAAGGGGCACAATTATTTAAACAAACAACAATTCACGTGTAACATGATAGGAGGATATGTGGCAGGTTTGTAAAAAAAAAAAGAAGACGACCTATTTAAGTATGCTACAACGGTAAACTCACAAGTGATCTCATTGCTCAGAGACGGATAATTATTTCAGTCAGTAGTATACATTTTTTTTCAGACTAAAGTCTGCAGCCTTCAGGCCCTGCACAAATCAGACATTCCCTGGTTATAATGTAATATGTTGGTCTGGAGATGCCATAAGGATAACTCATGAGAAGGTGAAGCCAGACTAAGAATTTGTAGAGAAACATTGGAAAATGTTCTTATAAAGCTGCCGCATTAACCAAAGTCCACATTACTTCCATTCCCTGGCAATCAGCACACCCGAGTTATTGCAATTATTTACCCTCATTCCAGATTTAGCGGGGGGGAAATCAGGGCCTTGCAATCTAAAAATAAGCAGAGAACTGTCAAAGATTCCGAAGTGAGTGCACACTATGTATATCCCTTGTGATATTATTACTCCTCAGAACTACTACTGAATTCTTCTATCTGATTCCTCTGTCATCGCTGATCAGTGATTTCATTACTTATTGTATTTTATAAAATCGCAACAATGCACAATGTGCAAATGATTTTATTATTTCTCTTCCATATTCGTAAAAAAAACTTATGACTGGAGCAATTACTGTCAGGGAGTTATTGAGTACTGTCCATGATGCTATTTTTATTGCTCTAACATCTACATTTTCAGGACAAGCTTTCAGGGTGTACCCCCTTCCTCAAGGGCCAAGCAGCAAGTAGTACTCACTTGTTCTTGGTGCATTAATACGGGTGCAATCACCTCAAGAATGATGTCAGAAAGTTGCAATATTTCATAGTGCCAAGTGGCATTGATCAATGCTACTTAAACTAACATCTGTCACTGATGGCCCACCAATGGCAACAAAAATGCACATACAGATACTATATGTATGTACACGTACTGTATGTGTACTTTCAAAGCTTATATATTCTTCTTTGAGAATTTAAGCTGCATTAGTAGGAATGATTGAAATTGTGCATTTGCATTTCGCTGACATTTTTGCAACAATTGGGACATTCCACCCAAACACATTGGAGTCAAAAGGGAAAGTGGTTTTTGGGGTTTTTGGGGTGTAATGGGCTTTAATTTTCTCCTGGGTGTTACAGAAGACCCTTTATTTTTTTTATTTTTTTTACAACAATCTATTGAAAGTGTTTCTTTCTGTGTGCACATTGGGAACACATAGGAAGAAATACAGTAGCAGTAACATATCAGGTCGCTCACATGTTTAACCACTTCAGCCCAGGAAGGTTTTACCCCCTTCCTGACCAGAGCACTTTTGCGATTCGGCACTGCGTCCCTTTAACTGACAATTGCGTGGTAGTGCGACACTGTACCCAAACAAAATTGACGTCCTGTTTTTCACACAAATAGAGCTTTCTTTTGGTGGTATTTGATCACCTCTGGGGTTTTTATTTTTTGCGCTATAAACAAAAAAAGAGCGACAATTTTGAAAAAAACACAATATTTTGTACTTTTTGCTATAATAAATATCCCCAATTTTTTTTTTATAAAAGCAAATTTCTCAGTTTAGGCCAATACGTATTCTTCTACATATTTTTGGTAAAAAAAATCGCAATAAGCGTATATTGATTCTTTTGCGCAAAAGTTATAGCGTTTACAAAATAGGGGATACATTTATAGCATTTTTATTTATTTTTTTTACTAGTAATGGCGGCGATCTGCGATTTTTATCATGACTGCGACATTATGGCGGACACATCGGACAATTTTGACACATTTTTGGGGCCATTGGCATTAATACAGTGATCAGTGAGATTAAAAATGCATTGATTACTGTAAAAATGTCACTGGCAGTGAAGGGGTTAACACTAGGGGGCGATTAAGGGGTTAATGTGTTCCCTAATGTGTGTTCTAACTGAAGGGGGGAGGGGACTGACTAGGGGAAGAGATAGATCGCTGATCATACTTTGTATGAACAGACAATCTGTCACTTCTCCCCTCAGGGAACCAGGATCTCTGTGTTTACATCGAAACTGCCGGGCACTCGCATTGGCTCCTGGGGCGAGCAGCGGGCGCGTGCGCGTGGCCGCCTTGGGAACCGATGTAACATGACGGCGATTCGCGCAGCCGATCTATGTTGCCGCAGCGGCTGGTCGGCAAGCGGTTAAAGTGTATGCTACCCCTATGGGCAGACAGATACACTGACAGTCTGCAGGACTGTGGCATTATACCCACAATCTAATAAAGTGCATTTATTATTTTTTTTGTTAAGGGGAAAGGTGACCTTATTCTTTAATCCGAATGGGTTGTTTTACAAAGTAAGAGTTCACATATACTGTAAAGCCATGTTATCAGCATATTAGCACTGAAAGCATTTTGCCTAAGCAGGTTAAATAGTAGTAAAATTGCTGACGGGGAGCAGTTGTTGGAAGTGGATATATAAAAGCCTTTGAAGATAATTTTAATATAATTTTGATAAAGGCAAGTCCAGTGAAATTACTCCTCGTATTCCTATTCAAGAGTTTGCCACCAAAACTAGGTACTGTTTTGATGGATTAACTCTTTCCTTGTACAGTATTTCTATTTTGTATCCATTACTTTTAGCCTCATGCAGATTTTTACTCCCTGGCTCACATATGTGCTTATACAGTAAGAGAAAGAGAAATGTACAAAGAGCTCTAATACCCAACCAGAGCTCATTTTCATTCATTTGCCTGTTCTAGCTCACGGCTGTGTTCACACTGTTGCGAATTGGATGCGGCTTTCCCCGCATCTGATTCGCATCCAATTCGCATGTCAGGAGATTGTGACCGGCTCTCTATGGAGCTGGTTCACACATCTCTGCAGCGGCTCTGGTACGAATTGCACAGGAGTCCTGTGCTTCTTCTGGTCCGTTTCAGGTCTGAATTCAGCCAAAAATTCGGGCCTGAAACGGTGAACAGGGGCGCGCCGGACTCCTGCCATGAGCCGCTTCGTGCTGCGGTGTGAACCCAGCCTGATTGCTGATTAGTGGTTTCATTATTGCCATTTGTTCAGTTTTACTACATATTATTGCATCACGTGCAAATGCATATCTTTGCACTATTTAACAAAACAGCAATTAATTCATTTCTCAACAGTCCTCCCACTCTATTTGCTAAGAGCTTTGGCTGCTACAGGTTTCAGCACACCAGTTCTTGTTGGGGTATGTTACAGAGCCGTGTATAGAAAAATATGCTGTAAACTGTTTGGGGACTGGCTTTATATGCCAATTACCGTATTTATCGGCGTATAACACGCACAGGCGTATAACACGCACATTTATTTTAAGAGGGAAGTTTGAGGAAAAAAACTTACATTTTTAATAAGGAACTTTGAAGCAAAATAAGGGTTAGTGCCCATCTGCAGCCTCACCATTGTCATCAATGCAGCCTGATCAATGCCCATCTGCAGCCTCACAAGTGCCATCAATGCAGCCTCATTAGTCCACATCAATGCAGCCCCACCATTGCCATCAATGCAGCAACCTTGCCATTGTCATCAATGCAGCAGCCTCACCATTGTCATCAATGCAGCAGCCTCACCATTGTCATCAATGCAGCAGCCTCACCATTGTCATCAATGCAGCAGCCTCACCACTGCCATCAATGCAGCAGCCTCACCACTGCCATCAATGCAGCAGCCTCACCACTGCCATCAATGCAGCAGCCTCACCACTGCCATCAATGCAGCAGCCTCACCACTGCCATCAGTGCAGCCTGATCAATGCCCATCTGCAGCCTAGAGGGGACAGGGAGGGGGCGGGATGAGCGCTGACAGATTACATACAAAGAGAATCTCCTATGATAGACAGAACAGTGGTCCAATGGCGGCCCAGGAGACGGGACTTTCTATTACAGAGGCCGCCAAGTAAACAGGAGATTCTCACTGTATGTAATCTGACGGCGCTCGTCCCACCCCCCTCCCTGTCCCCTCCGAGGCAGCTGAAGTATTGGGGTATAACACGCACACGCTATTTGCATCCGATTTTCATGGCGAACAAGTGAGTGTTATACGCCAATAAATACAGTATCTATTATAATATTTTTTTTTATTGGATTAAAAGCCACACATTTTGCAATATGGTAACACAATGCTTGCTGTCTATTATTATTTTCTAACCAAATATGCCATATGCTGAATAAGTCTTATTTTATTGTAGATTATCGGTGGTGAAATCTTATTCCGAGAGTGTGGAAAATTACACGGAGTGATGTGACATTGCCCTGCACCGTCCTCGTCTCTCCCTGGGACACCTGGCAACTCGCAAAATCTGCAGCTGTGCAAGCTGGACAAATATTTGGAGATATCCAAGGATGAAACTTCAATAAATGTAGCCGTGCCCTGTGGCTTTCACTGCCCTGCAATCCTAGTAACTCCGACTCCCTCTCCTCCTTTCTTCAAATATTCCACTACAAAGTTTTATTTGGAGCTTACTATCTTTCATTTGTTTAACTGCCTCACGACCAGCATGTTACACCCCTTCCTTTGCAGAATACTTTTTCAGTTCTTTAGTGCTTTGATAGTTTGACTAACAAGTACTTGGTCAAATGCATATATTTATATCATTTTGTGGGACATATAGCGCTTTCTTTTGTTGATACTTAATAACTTTTTTTTTGCTATAGAAAAGGAAAAAAGACCAGAAACATCCAAAAAATGATGTTATAAAAATAGCACATAAAAATGGCAGGACAGTACAAACATCCTACCAATCACCTTCCAAAACAAAGCATTGGCAGTCAGTGGCATTTTAAAACCTCTCACCCCCTATAACTGGTAGTCAGTGGCACTTTAAATCCCCCACCAAAAAAACAAAAAAAAAAAACAATCTTACAACATTGGTGCTCAGTGACACCTTAACCACTTAAGGATCGGAAGATTTTCCCCCTTAATGACCAGGCCATTTTTTGCAATACGCACTGCGTCGCTTTAACTGATAATTGCGCGGTCATCTGATGCTGTACCCAAACAAAATTGACGTCCTTTTTTACCCACAAATAGAGCTTTCTTTTGGTTGTATTTGATCATCTCTGCGTTTTTTATTTTTTGCACTATAAACAAAAAAAGACCGACAATTTTGAAAAAAAAAAAAACAATATTTTTTTACTTTTTGCTATAATAAATATCCAAAAATTATAATTTGAAAAACAAATTTCTTCATTAGTTTAGGCCAATATGTAAAAAAATAAATAAAAAATGCAATAAGCGTATATTGATAGGTTTGCACAAAAGTTATAGCGTCTACAAAATAGGGGATAGATTTGTGGCATTTTTATTATCAATTTTTTTTTTTTACTAGTAATGGCGGTGATTAGCGATTTTTAGCCTGACTGCAACATTGTGGTGGACAGATCAGACAATTGAGACACTTTTTTGGGATCAGTGACATCTATACAGCGATCGGTGCTATGAAAATGCACTGATTACTGTATAAATGTCACTGGCAGGGATGGGGTTAACACTAGTGGTGATCAAGGGGTTAAATGTGTTCCCTGGGAGGTGTTTCTAACTGTGGGGGGAGGGGACTGACTGGGAGTACAGAGAGATCGCTGTTCCTAATCACTAGGAACAGACGATCACTCTCTACTCCCCTGACAGAACGGCGATCTGTTTGTTTACATTGACAGATCCCCGTTCTGGCTCTCTGTGGAGCGATCGCGGGTGATCGGCGGACATCGCGGCCGCCGGCCACACGCATTAGTATACTCAGACCTGCTGCAGTATAATGACGGCGGCTGGTCGGCAAGTGGTTAAATCCCCACAACAATTCCACAACAACGGTGGTCGGCAACACTTTAACCCCCATCTTCCCTCCCACAACAATTCCACATAATTGGTGGTCAATGACAACCTCCCCCCTCCCACCTTGAATGAAGCTGTCCCTCTGCTGCAACCTTTCTCTTCTTAGCCCTTGATCAGGCAGGCTCCAAAACAATGGAACTCAAATTGGCTCTGTACTTGTACTCTAAGATTTGCTGCCTAAAGACAGCAGCATTAGAGGCATATAGGGAAATTTTGTGTAGCACCCTTGTCTTATACAGGGCTGCTAGTAAAGTTAGCTGTGCTAGGTGTTAGCTAGGCTGGCTAATTTATAGTCTTTATGATCATTTGGGTTTTCTTCTAAGCCTGATTTAGCTGTGATTCCTTCCTTTTGTCAGTTGGTGGCACTGTTACCTTTGGCATTAGTTTGATGAATTACAGTGAGTCTGGGTTATGAATATGCATACTTTTCTCAGACAATCTGGCAGCTGAGGATGTTGGAAGAGAGTACATATTTGGAGGAAGTCATGTGATCTGGATCCTTCCATCCAGACTGCGGTCTGGGGTGGGTGAGGAGCAGCTGCTGCGGTGTAGACATGAAGTCTGAGGCCTAGCCATGTCTTCAGGGGCTCTGCCAGAGAGAGCCTGGTCGCTGCCTGGTATGGGAAAGGATCTGCCAGAGAGCAAGAACCTCTTGTTGCCTGGGGACATGCTGAGAAGGATAGAGTTCTGAGGTGAACTACCAGAGCTGGGGACTGTGATGAGGCTGGGGAAACTAATCCAAGGGGAACTAATCCAAGGAAGTTCCACACAGTGCTGTGAGTTTTGTTGCTATAGGAGACAGCTGTGGCTACGTAGGTATAGAACATTGGGTACAGGCCTAAGGCCCTTGTTCTGTATTGCTGTCTACTTTATCTGTGCTGTTTGTTTATGGAGTCTGCTGACCTTTTTGCATATTGTCCTAGGGTGTCTTGTGCCCTAACCCTCTCTCCCACATATTTTTCTGTTGTGAGCAATAAACTTACTTTTGTGCATTCTAAAAGTGTCTGGTACCCATCTTTTCTGCAAATGTCCACACCCACAATGCCTAAGAACCAGCACCCTGAGGTGAAATGTCAGTCCTCCCTGATCCTGGGGGTAAGCTTCCTAGATAAACTGGCGTTTGTGGTGTGTGCCACATTAAAGTGGTTGTAAACCTCTGACGTGAAATAGGAATGTAGCGCCCCCTGGGTATACTGGGGGTAAAGAGGTACCTCCAGATACAGGGAGCAAGCTTACATTCACCCCAGAGCTGAGTCCATGGCTATAATGGGAATTTAGAACAGAATTTAGGCGTCAGTCACTTTAGGTAATTTTCAATGCTTTAATGAGAACTTGAGAAAAGTAGTAGGAGAGAGGGTTAGGGGAAGTTTCAGATACCCTTTTTGCAATCACTTACAGACTCCTTGAATCCAGAAGACAAAACAGCTTTCTTTTAGAAGATCTTGGATACCTGGGTTGGTCTCTCACACAGACCTAGCAACTGGTATAAGGTCTGGACAAGTCTCTCTCACAGACTTAGCAGCCAGCAGAACTCCTGGATAAGTCTCTCTCACAGACTTAGCAACCAGGAGCTAATTACCTTGTTTAGATTGTAGAACAGCTTGACAGTACCAGAACTTTTAAGCCGACCCGGCGGTACTGTAAGGGCAGTTCAGATATAGGTGCGTCCTCCAAACGAGTCACCAAGCCCTCCTGAGAGACCAGCCTTCATCCTGGCTTTCTCCAGCAAGGGTCCTCCCATGGATCTCCTCAGCTTGGCTCACACAGGCAAGACAGCCTAAGGATCACCTCAGGATTAGTAGACCCCAGACAGGTTTCTGGGCCTACTTGCAGAGCTTGCAGCAGCACATCCTCAGGCCAGGAGGGCCCTGAGGTAATGAATGACTAGGAGCACATGGCATCTGTACAATAAATACCCCTTCCCAGAAGGCACAGTGGCCTGGAACCTCATACTGGGCTGGTACCAGTTACACCTACTGACAACAGTGGGAAATGTACAACGCAGCCAAGTTTAGAACAGAACCAAATCTACAATCAAAACTGAGCTGTGTACAGCTCAGCCAAAAACTAAATTTACACTATAGCCCCATTTTTAGGAACAGGGGGCTACATGAACAAAGCATATCCCTCTATAGTGTGTACTTGTCTCAATCCAGAACACTAAGTGTTGTTTCTGTTTGCTGCCTCATTCCTCTGCTATCTGCATGAGTTACTTCTGAAGGGCTTTTCTGACACCAAGAGAAAAAAAGGTAACAGGGAGGGAACTCCAGCACACGGCTTGTGATTGACAGCCTCAGCTCTTTTCCTGTGTGCTGTGTGAATGGGGTGTTTCCCTTCCCTGCAATCAGCTCTCAGAGCTCCTTTCACTGAGCTCTGCAGAGTGTAACTTCAGCTCACCACCCCCTGCTTTCTGAAAGTTCAGACAAGCTGTAAAAATTCTGCACTTTGAACAGCTGTAGAGAAGAGAAGAACGCAGATAGACAGGTACAACTTCTGTAGGAGAATTTGTTTAATCTCTGTGTATAACCTGTGGTCAGTCACTTCACTGGGTATACCATTATGTAAGGGATTACAACCACTTTAATTGAGCAGATAGACCCCTTTCAGAGTAAAACAGAAGCTGGCCCAGGGTCTGCACCGAACTGTCTCACATCCATTTTTCTGCTCATATGAGTAGAGACTGCATAGCCATTCTCCTCCCCCCAGCACTCAGCTGAATGGGGTATCTGGGACAGGCAAATTTAGCAGGGGTTTCTGCCACTTTTGTTAACTAGCAGCAGCATCTCCTCCATTTTCTACGTTTAGAAGAGTGGTGCAGGCATTATGCTTGTGTCACCTTTTGTTGATTTCCCCTATTGTGTAAGTTACTGACATGTGCACCAATAGTAAACATAAGGAGTTGTTTAAACATCCAATCAGAACAACCGCTCACCCTGCTGGTAATTTTACCACAGTGGTAGGAAGGTTTGGTAAAATAGTTTGAAGGGATTATTTATAATGCGGCTTGCAGGACTTTTTTAGCTTCCTGCCAGCGCACCGCTCCAGTGTGAAAGCCCTCCGGCTTTCACACTGAAGAGACAGGAGAGGCTCTTTACAGGCGCTATGCAGGCGCTATTTTTAGAGCTGTAGCGCCTGTAAAGCGCCTCCGTGTGAAAGCAGCCTAAAGATTAGCAAACGTCTTCCCATCTCTTAAGTGGTATAAATGAAAAACTAGAGACTGTTTACAAAGGAACGATAAGTCACTTATTGCACTACTGCAAACGAGACTTCTTATGGCTTTCTTTCAGCAACGGCTTTCTTCTTGCCACTCTTCCATAAAGGTCAGATTTGTGGAGTGCACGACTAATAGTTGTCCTGTGGACAGATTCTCCCACCTGAGCTGTGGATCTGTGCAGCTCCTCCAGAGTTACCATGGACCTCTTGGCTGCTTCTCTGATTAATGCTCTCTTTGCCCGGCCTGTCCTGTCCGTTTAGATGGATAGCCATGTCTTGGTAGGTCTGCAGTTGTGCCATGATGCTGTTTGTTCACTAAGGTTCTCTAACAAACCTCTGAGGGTTCACAGAACAGCTGTATTTATACATAGATTCAATTACACACAGGTGAACTCTACTTACTAATTAGGTGACTTCTGAAGGCAATTTGTTCCACTAGATTTTAGTTAGGGGTATCAGAGGGGGGCTGAATACAAATGCACGCCACACTTTTTAGATATTTATTTGTACAAAATTCTGAAAAACGTTTATCATTTTCCTTCCACTTCACAATTATGTGCCACTTTGTGTTGGTCTATCACATAAAATCTCAATAAAATACATTTACGTTTTTGGTTGTAACATGACAAAATGTGGAATATTTCAAGGGATATGAATAATTTTTCAGGGCACTAAAGTTTCCTGGCTGTCAGGTTGTTGATTTAGCATTGATGCTGTCTGAATCCATTGCCTTGAAGAAGTATAGAAAAAAGGAGGCCTGAAACTTTTATGCTCTAGGCAATTGATTTACAATTAGGGATTAATACTTGAAATGATACCTGTGCCCATAGGTATGCACAGCCTTTTGCATTAGGGTGTGCACCCCAAAACTCAAACACATATGCGTGTGTGTGCATGTGTATATATATATATACTGATGATGTCAGTAGAGCAGTGGACGGTGTGTCAGTAGGACAAAGATTGGTATCAGTAGTTTTTATTTTTATTTTTTTATAATTTTTTACAATTTTATTTTTTCTTCATTATTTTTTTTTTTACAATGTTTTTAGGATCCCCATTAGGGAGCTTTGGTGAAATATCAGGGGTCAAAACAGGGGCAATCTGCACCACACGGGGTAATTAGGGTGTACCCAAGCACACCCTGTGCACACACCCATGCCTGCGTCATACTTTCGTCAAATGTGACGTACATATTAAATTGCACAGAGTTTAAAGCTCCAGACAGATATAAAAGAAAAAAATGAATGCAGCTCTGTGTTCATATATAGATGATTT
Source organism: Lithobates clamitans (assembly GCA_037952925.1). Lineage (NCBI taxonomy): Eukaryota > Metazoa > Chordata > Amphibia > Anura > Ranidae > Lithobates > Lithobates clamitans. Next base: position 2,018,474 of record JBBGZY010000342.1, read on the forward strand.
TTTTTAATGCAAACAGTGGAAGTACCCACAGTAAAGCAGAGCACTAGAGGATGAATAAGCAGCACAAGGAGCCAATCAGTTGTGCTATAGTGCTTATGTGATAACAAGGGACGTGGCAATAGGAGGAGAAAGAGCAGTGGCTGACAGGTGATCTCTGCAGTGAGATGCTTCTTCTTTCACTGTCCAGTCACAGGCTGGGGGAGGGACAAAACCTATAAGTGTTACCAATCTGCAGCAAAGAAAAATCAAGTTACCCATTCTGCCAGACATGGCTGTCCTTTGTGGCAGAGCTGTGTAAATCGCTCTTAATGGCCAAAAATACAAATACTGTTGAAGGTAAGACAGCTTTTATATATGCATTTATTCTCTTTAATCCACTGTTTGCCTGCATTTTACCATTAACATATAAGAGAGAAAGCATAGTTGTGGACAGCCTATAGCATTAGGGTGTGCACAAAATAATTTTTTTTTTTTTTTTAATTCATCATTTTTATTGACACCAATTTTTAATTTACAACATTTAAAACAAAATGCATTCAAATTAAATTTACAATAACAAAACAAACATATACCCTGTTTCCCCAAAAATAAGACCTAGCGTGATTTTCAGTGATGGCTGCAATATAAGCCCTATCCCCCAAATAAGCCCTACCCTGTTTTCCTGAAAATAAGCCCTACCCTGAAAATAAGACCTACAAGGCTACAAGGACTTTAACTAGGGCTTATTTGGGGGGTGGGGCTTATATTGCAGCCATCACCGACAATCACACTAGGTCTTATTTTTGGGGAAACAGGGTATATATATATATATATATATATATATATATATATATATATATATATATATTTATGGTTGGAGCCCTATGTCCGATATGTACATAGATAACACTTATAGTAAAGATAAGACTTACCATCGGAAATAGACCTGAAAGTGTGGACTTACCATATGAAATGGACCTGAAAGTGTGCCTTGGTCTAATGGCCGGTATGCCAAAATAAGGGGGCATACCCTGGTTTAAGAAATGATTATTCTGTAAGAGAAATGAATGAAATGAATAGTTTGAGAAATGCTGTGAAATGGGGATGGGAGGGTGGGTATCGCGCACAGGAAACCGACAAGCACCACAGGTGAGCGGGCTGCTTAAGTACCCCCCGGGCTCCTCCCATAAATTCAGGCCACCATACTGGCCTTCCTACTTATGGTTGGAGCCCTATGTCCGATATGTACATAGATAACATTTATAGTAAAGATAAGACTTACCATCGGAAATAGACCTGAAAGTGTGGACTTACCATATGAAATGGACCTGAAAGTGTGCCTTGGTCTAATGGCCGGTATGCCAAAATAAGGGGGCAAAAACATTCAGGTAGGGTTATAATTTTATTGGTTTTCAGTTATTTATTGAGCCAATTTGGAGAATGCCTGTGCCATCTCTGTTTGTGGATTGGGTATATACCGGGCGAAGCAGGCTGATTTCCACCTGCCTAGTCTTTTGATGATGTGGTCTGGAACCCCGTGGCGGGACGCCGCGGAGGCTGCTCCGATGCGGAAAGAGTGTCCGGAATACTGACTAGGGTTAAGGTGAAGATTGCGGAGAAGTATTCTTATGTGTTCCACAAACTGAGAGGCGTTTAAGGGTTTAACTGGGAATGGTAGAAGGGGACTGCTGTCTGGTTGCTCAGGCAGGAGTGACAGGAGTCGGTTGAGTACGGCGACTGGACACCAGCTGTTGTTGGTTTTGTAGAGGTGAATGTTCACTCCTGAGCCCGTTTGCTGGGTTTTAGAGACCTCGAGGTGCAGGATGAAGTGGTCTTGGTATCGAAGCAAGTGTCGTCTGCATAGTACTTGGTCTGTGGGTTTGTTAGAGGTGAATTCGCCAGGCCGCAAGAACCCATAGTAAGCTAAATATATGGCTGCTTGTAAGACCGTGCTGGGGAGCAGACCGAATGGCGAAGTAGCCAGAATAGTTGACATGTCCCTAAAGATGGGCCCCGTAATGGGCAAGCGCTTAGTGCTGATGACTGGTTGTTGTTTCTGAATTCCCCTTAGAATGGCTCGTATAGCGTGAGATGAGAACAGTGAAGATTTCGTGGGGTCTTCAAGCGCCATGAAATGTTGAATGCCGGCTAGGTATAGCCGGATGGTATTGTAGGATAAGGCCAGCTGCGTGTGGCAGTGTGCAGTGAAGGCCAGTACCTGTTTGATATCTGTTGGTCCTTTACGGCAGGACGTGAGGAATTTATTAAAGGCCTTCCAAGCTGTCTGGTAGGCTTTGAGTGTGTTGTGGGAGAGGGAATGATTTATGAGTTGCGTAGCTCCGTGTAGATGTTGAACTAGTCCAGGGTCAGTTGTGACCAGACAGGGATAGGGGCCGACATTGGATCGGCATCGGGAACCTGTTTGAAAAAGGAGGGATAATTGAAACGTGACAGTGCGTCAGCTGCTGAGTTGTATCTGCCGGGAATAAATGCACAGTGTATATTGAACTGATGCTGTAAAGACAGTTGTACCAACCTGCGCAGGAAGGACATGACTGCTAGGGACTTGGACCTGCCTCTGTTGATGATGTCTGCCGTGGCCTGGTTGTCGGTGGTGAAGACTACGGTTTGTCCTGTCCAGTGGTGGCCCCAGAGTTGTGCGGCTGCCACTATGGGATAAAGCTCGAAGAGGGCAGATGTTTGGGAAAAGCCGGGTATCAATAGTATCTGTTGAGGCCAGGGTCCTGAAAACCAATGATGGCCAAAAATTGCCGCAAAACCTGTGGAGGCTGCAGCGTCCGTCACCACCTGGGGTGAATGGACCGAAACCATAGGTATAAATAGAGATATGCCATTCCAGGCGGACAAGAATTCCTCCCACATAGATAGGTCCGCTATAGCTGCGGAGTCTAAATTCAAAATCTGATCAGGGTCTTGAGTTTCTGACAGAAATCTGAGCAGGCGTGATACAAATGTGCGGCCTTGTGGGATAATTCGCATAGCGAAGTTGAGCATACCCAGGAGAGACTGCAACTGTTTTTTGGTACAGCCCTTGGTGTGTGTAAACTCGTGAAGGACTGCCCTAATGCGTGTTAGTTTGTCGGGGGGGAGACTGGCTTGCATTGCGCAGGTATCCAAGCTGACCCCGAGAAAGGTGATGATGTTTGCTGGGCCATCGACTTTGTGCTCGGCGATAGGAACATTGAGGTTTCCAAAAATTACTCTAAGTTTGTCGAGATCTCCTGGGGGCTTGCTGGGCGGTTCTATCAGTAGGAAGTCATCCAGATAATGGATGACTTCATGGCATTGACCCTTGTGTAATAGTATCCAAACAAGGGACTGGGCGAACGTGTCGAAGAGCCACGGGCTGCTCTTCGAACCGAAGGTGAGTTTTGTAGCAAAATAATATGCTTCCTTCCATTTGATGCCATGCCAGCACCAAAGGGATGGGTGGATGGGCAGGAGCTTGAAAGCATCCGAGATGTCGGCTTTGGAGAGCCAGGCACCTGTGCCTGCTTTGATGATCGCTTGTATTGCCATGTCCACGGAGGAATATTTTAGGGAAAACTCTTCGGAGGGGATCAGGGAATTGAGACTGGGTATGTGGGAAGAATGAGGCGCAGACAGGTCGTACACCAAACGCAATTTATTTGAGAACTTGCCCTTGACAAGCCCAATAGGGCTGACTCTCCATGTGCTGAAAGGGGGGCAAGTGAAAGGGCCTATCACGTAGTCTCGATCTACCTCTGCCTGTAAGAGCTGATCTATGGCTTGTTCGTCAATGGCTGCCGAACGAAGATTGGCACATTCGTGAGTACTGTGGGGTAGTGAAATGAGGCCGGTGTGAAAGCCTGCTGTGAAGCCTTGGATAAGGTAGGTGGCCAGGGAAGGGATGGGATGTGAAGTGAGATACAGTCCTAACCATAAGAGGTTGATCCGGCTTAGTCATGCCCTCTTGTGTTGCTTGACTTCACACAAATTCCTAGGGTGTGCTCTTTGACATAAGGTGCAGATGTGAAGTAGACGGCACTGGCTGAAGTTGCAGGACCCATAGTTAAAGTTGTTACAGATGGCTGCCCCTCCCACGGTTCGGACTGGGCGTCCGAGTTTGTCCACCTGAGGCGTTGGTTCAGGGATCGACTGACCCTGTACTGTACCTGAGGTAGAGGGAAACTCGAAGGGCCGTCTGATCGCCGTATTGGCGCACCAGGTGGCAGTGTGGGTGGAAGACTGGCAAATCGCACACAGCGGTGAGCGTAAGCCGGCAAAGTGGCGGCAGAAGAGCTCTGTGTCCATGAGACTCCAATCTGTCGTAGTCTGGAATTGTATGAGTCTGGCGGCGGCCTTGGCTGAAAAGGAACGATGATAATCGTAAAAGGCAAAACCTCCATACTTGTGGCCCAAGTCTACCACAGTATGGAGATACAAGTCCAGCTCTTCCCGCCTGCTAGGGGTGGCTGAGCACAGGACATCTCTGAGCATGCCAAAGGCCAGGGTAAATTCTGGGACTGATAGCTTGCGGTTCAATCTGGGGTCTTTGGCTTTAAGGACCACCGATATGTCGCCCCAGGAGTAGGCCTTATTTTCTGCCAAATCATGCACGGAAATAAGGAGAGAGGCCAGGTTGACGTCCTTGCCGTCCAAAATGTCCTTCCTGATACTGGTTGGGACCAGATGGGAGGGGTAGACAATGGGGCTCGAGCCTGAGGTACCTGCAGGAAGAGGTGTCAAGGTTTGAGTTGCAGTTGGGTCGGGGACAGCCGTGGCCGGTCGGGCCTCCAGAAGTGCAACCCTGGTTTGGACGTCTGCAACTGAGGTGGATAGAGATGACACCATCGTGTGTAATTGCGAGATGGCCGATGATATCGACTGGAGGGATGCCTGTTGGGTACTGGGTCCTGCTGCTGGTGGGGGAAAGAGGAGTTTGAAGAGCTCGCCTTTCCTCGCTGTGGCGGGGAAGGGGACACCTCTGCGTCTGAGCTCTGCCGTCAGTTTGGGGATAGTCCATCCCCTGAGGGATTGCACGCTGCCGCTTTCTGAGACCGGAGAAGGTGACAGAGGGGCCGTGAAGTCTTCGCTGCCGGCCTGGGACATGGTTGCTCTGGTGAGGATCTCTTGAGCTTTATTTCCTGGTTGACTGTAACCTATTGGGGGTGACATGAATTTCAAGTTTTCCTTTGATCCGCTGAGTCATACTTACCCGACTTATTCTCCCATTCCTTTTTTTTTTTTTTTTTTTTACCTGGGGGGATATCGTCCAACCTGGTGCAGGGTGGACCTACTGAACTTTGACTGACCTGAGGAAGATGAAAAGGTGACAATTCGTGAAGGGATTGCTAACTAACTTGAAGCAACGATTTGTATGGTGCTTGCAATCTTGTGACAATGAAATGATTCGAAATGTTTGTCTTGATTATGAATGAACTCCATGACAGAGGTCCGGCCTGGTCGTCATGATTTATTCGACCGTGAACCGGGCTCTGGAGCATGTATTGAAATGAGGCAACTGAAAACATTGGTGCACCCGGGACGAATCGGTGCCTGTTTGATGCATCTGGATTCGAATCGGAGCGCAGTATGAAATGAAATGAGAGAAATGATTATTTTGACCGAGGCTCGAATTGGTTGTGCCGTGTTTGCGACTGGCAACTAACCGAGCTCTGGTATAGGTATGAAATGCGATCGGAACCAGCGAGGCATTCCGTGACGAATCGGTGCATGTCAGATGCGACTGGTTTCGGGACGGTGATGCGTTGTGGGAGTGAAATGGTAGTAATTGCATGACAGAGATATGGATCAATCCCCCGATGTCTGCGACTAGCTATGATCCGGACTCTGGGGCACGCCGTAATGAATCGGTGCATCGAAGATGCGACTGGATTCGAAACGGAGCGCGGTAAGTGAGGATGTAACATATCGTTTACCATGACGGAGGCTCGAATCGGTCGTGCTGTTGTAGCGACTGACTGCGAATCGGACTCCGGAGCATGTACTGAAATGTGGCCAATCCTGGGCACGCCGAGACGAATCGGTGCATTTCCATGCGACTGAATTCATGTCGGAACGTGATACGTGGAAATGAAATGATAACCATGACAGAGGTACGAATGACTGATAATAACGTAACTCTGGAGCATGTATAGAAATGAGGCCAATCCTGGGGCACGCCGAGACGAATCGGTGCATTTCCATGCGACTGAATTCATGTCGGAACGTGATACGTGGAAATGAAATGATAACCATGACAGAGGTACGTATGACTGATAAAACGTAACTCTGGAGCATGTATAGAAATGAGGCCAATCCTGGGGCACGCCGAGACGAATCGGTGCATTTCCATGCGACTGAATTCATGTCGGAACGTGATACGTGGAAATGAAATGATAACCATGACAGAGGTACAAATGACTGACAATAACATAACTCTGGAGCATGTATAGAAATGAGGCCGTAATAACTGGGGCACACCGGAACGAATCGGCGCACCTTTTGGTGCGACTGGATTCGAATCGGAGCGCGGTAAGTGACTGAAATGAGAAATGATTTGAAATGTCAGAAATGAGTTTAGAAATGTTTCAGAAATGAGAAATGGTTGGTATCGAACTGACTTGATTCGATAAATTGCAAATTGCGACTCGCTATGGCTGTCTACCGACGCATATATATATATATATTTTTTTTTTTCATTTTTAAATACCGACATGCTAGAAATGAAGCGACGTCTGCGTCGCGGTGCTGTCGAAATGGTAACATATCGAAAGTACGAGCGATATACATTGCAGTTTGTGAAATGCGAGTGAAACGAAAATTTGAAATCACGGTTTAGTGACATGATATGAAAACGAAAAGTCCGACGGGACCTTACCTGCGACAGCCAAGCCAGACGCGTGGTACAAACTACGAACGAAAAACGCGGACTTCGAAAGTTTTGAGTACGGAATATCGAATACGGGAACTTGCGAGGCAAGAACTTGCGGACGCTGGTATATCGAATAGTCGGCCTAGTGACGTATATCGCGCACAGGAAACCGACAAGCACCACAGGTGAGCGGGCTGCTTAAGTACCCCCCGGGCTACTCCCATAAATTCAGGCCACCATACTGGCCTTCCTACATATATATATATATATATGGCCCTGGCACATTGATCTCCCTGCCGGAATAGTAAAAGAGAAGTGTGTAAGCCAGTAAGAGGGAGATTTTTCCCATCTCCCCGCTGCCACACAGAGCGATAATGCTAATGCGCACTAGGTGATTAGGGTGTGCCCAGGCACATCCAGCACACGCTGTGCACACGCCTATGAGAGAAAACATGAATCATTCTGTTGGGTTGAGGGGAACAGTTGAAACATTTTCCGTTTGTTTTTTCTTTTGTTTTTTTTTGACAGATGTGGCACATGAGTGATTCACTTTAAAGTACTGAACATTTTCCTTTATTTGTATTTAGTTGATCGCCAATTTCAAAGTGAACGCAGTTTATTTGCAATCAGTAGGTAAAAATCCTTTTTTTCTGGCAAAATGAGCATTTAACCCTTTCAGTGTGGGAGTACCCCACCCTATTCCTTATAGTTCAGCATTTTTAAATAAATTCATAACTGGAAAAAATGATGGCTTTTTCACTTCTGTGGCATTCTGCTTTCAACTGCAGCTTCTGTTTTTCTTTAGGAAAATACTAGAGGGGAGGGCCTCTGTATTATTAGAAAGAGGGGTCACAAACAGCAAACCCGTTTTAATTAATCCTGGAAACAGCTTTACAATCTATAATTCTAAGGGAATGAATGGTATTTTCTGCCACAGCTTTACAAGTGAAGCATTGTGAATATTAGACAAAAGTCACGCAAACCGTAAATAATTTGCATGAGCATGCAACAATTAGTAAATGGGCTCAAAAATGTCAAGCAGTCATTATGTTATGTTCCTATATGTATTGGTCCATGACATTCCTTCATTACTAGCGGCACTACATTAGATTATGTTGATTATCCCATTCTGTTGGTACTGCCTGCCGAAGCATAACAGTTTGTCAATTGGGTAGGTGTCTACAGGATATAGATTTGTGAGTTCTTCCCTGTCTTGTTGTGCTGCGTCCTGGGAATCAAACTGCCATTTAGTAATGAGATTGTAAGCTGGAAGGAGGCATGTTTATGGTTGCGTGCCCAGCAGACCTTTCATCTCACTGTGAACCCAGTGCCAGACAGATGATTTCTCTCCATTAATGTGTTGTGACAGGGGGATACTGTGCTGTCATTACTGACTCAGAAAGTAAATGATATACAGTAATGTTTTGATACACTTTGCAATTATATTTGAAATTAAAGCAGGAAGGGGCCTCTGGGGCCACCGCTACAAAAGTAATGCGTTACTCCCTAAAGGAGTCCTGGGAAAGAATTTGTCAAAAAAGTAAATATCAAATTAATCAAAAGTTAGGTTTACTTAAGTGAAGGAAGGCTAGTAAGACAGGTATATATCTTACTGAGGGAGCAGAGACATCCATTCATCCTCAAGTGCATCCCAGCACCACTGTATCAACCACAGCCTTGTACCCAGTTAGGACAATGGATAAATGCACTGCATTAAAGTAGATTGAAAACCTAACTTGATTACATTTAGTTTGCTAAAGTACTGTTTTTCATTAATGAGGTTGTAAACCCTTACAATTACCCACTGAAGTGACCAGCCTCAAGTGATACATAGAAACAGTGGCGTCGCTAGGGGGTGGTTATTGAGGCTATAGCCCCAAATCTGGGACCCATAGCCCCGAATCTCTTGCCGCAGGGGTCCCTGCCTAACCAGTGGGCTGTGGCCTCACTGCAGCCGGGCCGTAGGTGCGGCGGGTGGGCTGCATGAGAGAGCTGGGCAGGTGGATGAGAGAAGCGAGCGGAAGGAAGAGCAGAGATGACATCATCTGTCTCTGCCCGCCCCACATCACCGCTCTTCTGCCCTCACAGCGCGGGCCTCTTCAATGTCAGAGGTGCGGCGAGGAGCAGCTCCACATCACCACTATGCTGCCCTCGTTCAGAACTAAATGGACCAGTGCTGCCAGCCTGCCACTAATGCCACTAATGCAGCGACAATGCACATTTGGTGGCACTGGCTAGCATGGCAAGTGACAATCCACAAATAGTGGCAGGCGATCATCCACATCTGGTGGCAGGTGATGTGGCAAGTGTGACAATCCACATCAGGTGGCAAGTGACAAAACACATCTGGTGCCAGGCGACAGTGGCAAAGTGATAATCCACTACTGGTGGCAGGTGACGTGACAATCTGCAAATGGTGGCAGGTGAGGTGGCAAGTGACAGTCCACATCAGGTGGCAGGTGATGGTGGCAAGTGACAATCCACATCTGGTGGCATGTGATGTGGCAAGTGACAATCAACATCAGGTGGCAGGCGATGGTGGCAAGTGACAATTCACATCTGGTGGCAGGTGACGTGGCAAGTTACAATCCACATCTGGTGGCAGGTGACATGACAATCTGAAAATGGTGGCAGGTGAGACGTGACAAGTGAGAATCCACATCAGGTGGCAGGCGACGATGGCAAGTGACAATCCACATCTGGTGCCAGGTGACAGTGACAAGTGACAATCCACATCTGGTGGCATGGGGACAGTGGCAAGTGACAACCCACATCTGGTGGCAAGTAGGGATGAGCCGAACACCCCCCGGTTCGGTTCGCACCAGAACCCGCGAACGGACCGAAAGTTCGCACGAACGTTAGAACCCCATTGACGTCTATGGGACTCGAACGTTCGAAATCAAAAGTGCTCATTTTAAAGGCTAATTTGCATGGTATTGTCCTAAAAAGGGTTTGGGGACCCGGGTCCTACCCCAGGGGACATGTATCAATGCAAAAAAAACTTTTAAAAACGGCCGTTTTTTCGGGAGCAGTGATTTTAATGATGCTTAAAGTAAAAAAAAAAAAAGTGAAATATTCCTTTAAATATCGTACCTGGGGGGTGTCTATAGTATGCCTGTAAAGTGACGCGTGTTTCCCATGTTTAGAACAGTCCCTGCACCAAATGTCATTTTTAAAGGAAAAAATCTCATTTAAAACTGCTTGCGGGTTTAATGTCATGTCGGGTCATGGCAATATGGATGAAAATCAGTGAGACAAACGGCATGGGTACCCCCCAGTCCATTACCAGGCCCTTTGGGTCTTGTATGGATATTAAGGGGAACCCCGCACCCAAATTAAAATAAGGAAAGGTGTGGGGCCACCAGGCCCTATATACTCTGAACAGCAGTATACAGGTGGTGCAAACAAGACAGGGACTGTAGGTTTGTTGTTAAGTAGAATCTGTTTGTAATTTTGAACATTTTTAACGTGTTTAGCTTCAGCCAAAAAATCTTTTCTAAGCTTTTTGGAAAACATAGGGAAGGGTTATCACCCCTGTGACATTTGTTTTGCTGTCTTTCCTCCTCTTCAGAAGATTTCACCTCACTTTTTTGTCCCAATGAAAAATGTTTTTTGAAAATTTGGGTTTTTTTGTGGAACAAGGATTGGAAAGCATTAGTGGAAAGGAGAAATTGTTTTCCCATATTAACTCTTACAGGAGAGAATTTCCCTTCCTAGGGGTAGATTTCATCTCACTTCCTGTTGTCTCCTTCCGTTTGCAAGTAGGAGTCGTTTGTAAGTTAGATGTTTGAAAGTAGGGTCCTGCCCTATATACTCAGCAGAAATTTGGGCCTTAGGTGTTGCTGTGGCCACAACACTGTAAGCCCTCACAGGGCCCTGCTGTGAAATATTAGATCAAGAATTGTAATTACATGCCCCTGTTGAACAGGAGCTGAAAAATTAGGCCTTAGGCACTGGTGCTGGTGCCACAACACTGCAACCCCTCACAGACACTCTAGTTGGAACGCAGGAACGAGCCCTGCTGCAAAGTATTGCATCAAAAATTGTAATTACACGCCCCTGTTAGACAGGGGCAGAAAAATTGGGCCTTAGGCACTGGTGCTGGTGCCACAACACTGCAACCCCTCACAGACACTCTAGTTGGAACGCAGGAACGAGCCCTGCTGCAAAGTATTGCATCAAAAATTGTAATTACACGCCCCTGTTAGACAGGGGCAGAAAAATTGGGCCTTAGGCACTGGTGCTGGTGCCACAACACTGCAACCCCTCACAGACACTCTAGTTGGAATGCAGGAACGAGCCCTGCTGCAAAGTATTACATCAAAAATTGTAATTACATGCCCCTGTTAAACAGGGGCTGAAAAATTGTGCCTTAGGCACTGGTGGTGGCGCCCAGAACCAAAAATGTTCTTACAAGCTATCAGCGTGATGATTGAGGAGGAAGAGGATAATTACTCAGGGATAGTCACTCAGCATCAGCATAGGCAGTCTTTGAAGGGATCTGAGATTTCAAAAAAAATTATTCGGTTACATCTGCATCAGGTGCTTGGTAGCTGGTGGTGATCCAAGACTGATTCATTTTTATGAAGGTCAGCCGATCGACCGAGTCGGTGGACAGACGCACCCTGTGATCGGTTACCACGCCTCCAGCAGCACTGAATGTGCGTTCCGAAAGAACGCTGGATGCAGGACAGGCCAGTAGCTCAATTGCATACTGTGCAAGCTCTGGCCAGTGATCCATCCTCAAGACCCAGTAACCCAGAGGATTTTCGGTGGGAAAGGTGTCCAAGTCTGATCTTGCCCCTAGGTATTCCTGCACCATGTAAAACAGACGCTGGCGATGGTTGCTGGAACCGATCATACCTTGGGGCTGCGGACCAAAAAATTGTCTGAACGCATCGGTCAGACGGCCACCTTCTCCACCGCTCCTTCTTTGACTGACCGAAGCCTCAGCAACACGTTGTCCAGAAACAGGAGTTTGTAACCTCCCAGTCTCTGGGAACGCGTTGCACAGACCTTTCTGCAAGGCCTCCCAAAGATGTTTCATCCTCTGCTCCCTCTGCGATGGCAAGATAAGGTCCGCAACCTTACCCTTGTAACGTGGATCAAGGAGGGTTGCCAGCCAGTATTGGTCCTTCTCCTTGATACCACGAATACGAGGATCCTTACGCAGGCTTTGCAGGATCAGGGAGGCCATGCAGCGTAGGTTTGCTGAGGCATTCGGTCCGGAGTCCTCTGGGTCACTAAGGACAACAACGTCCGCAGCCACCTCCTCCCAGCCACGTACAAGTCCATGTGTTCCTTGGGACTGATCCCTTAAAGACTGCTGCTGATGCTGAGTGCCAGGCTCCACCTCCATACTGACACAATCTTTCTCCTCCTCCTCCTCCTCCTCCTCGTCCTCTTCCTGTGTGATCGGCGGGCACGCAGGAACACTGTCTGGATAAAGGGGGCCTTGAGAGCTAAGGAATTCCTCCTCTTCCTGCCTCTGTTCTGCCTCAAGTGCCCTGTCCATTATTCCACGCAGCGTGTGCTCCAACAGGTGGACAAGGGGGACAGTGTCACTGATGCATGCACTGTCAGTGCTCACCATCCTCGTGGCCTCCTCGAATGGTGACAGGACAGTGCATGCATCCCTGATCATGGCCCACTGGCGTGGGGAAAAAAAACAAAGCTCCCCTGACCCTGTCCTGGTGCCATAGTCGCACAGGTACTCATTGATGGCCCTCTGCTGCGTGTGCAGCCGCTGCAGCATGGCCAACGTTGAGTTCCACCTGGTGGGCATGTCACAGATTAGGCGGTTCTTGGGCAGGTTAAACTCCTTTTGGAGGTCCGTCAGCCGAGCACTGGCATTATATGACCGGCGGAAATGCACACAGACTTTCCTGGCCTGCCTCAGGACATCCTGTAAGCCCGGGTACCTGCCCAAGAACCGCTGCACCACCAAGTTAAGGACGTGAGCCAAACAGGGCACATGGGTCATTTGTCCCTGTCGGAGGGCAGAGAGGAGGTTGGTGCCATTGTCGCAAACCACCATTCCTGCCTTAAGTTGGCGTGGCGTCAACCACCTCTGAACCTGCCCCAGCAGAGCTGACAGAACCTCTGCCCCAGTGTGGCTCCTGTCCCCCAAGCACACCAGCTCAAGCACCGCATGGCATCTTTTGGCCTGCGTACTTGCGTAGCCCCTTGAACGCCTACGGAGCACCGCTGGTTCCGAGGAAGAGGCCATGGAGGAAGAAGAAGAGGAGGGGGTGGAGGAGAGAGGTGTGTCACAATCAGCATTTTGGAGGCGTGGTGGCGGAACAACCTCCAACACTACCGCACCTTGTCCTGCATCCTTCCCAGCTGCCAGCAGAGTTACCCAATGCGCCGTGAAACTTAGGTAACGTCCCTGTCCATGCCTGCTGGACCATGAGTCAGCGGTAATATGCACCTTACCGCTGACCGCCCTGTCCAGCGAGGCATGGACATTGCCTTCCACATGCCGGTAGAGAGCCGGAATCGCCTTCCGTGAGAAAAAGTGGCGTTTGGGTACCTGCCACTGAGGAACCGCACATTCCACAAACTCACGGAAGAGGCAGAGTCTACCAACTGAAAAGGCAGCAGTTGAAGTGCTAGCAATTTTGCCAAGCTAGCATTCAACCGCTGGGCATGTGGATGGTTGGGAGCAAACTTCTTTCGGCGGTGCAGCAGCTGGGGCAGGGAAATTTGCCTGGTACAATCTGACGTCGGTGTACCAAAAGCAGATTGCCCACAAGTACTTGGCTGTGACACACCTAATTCTACACCTTCATTCCTCTCACTGCAGGTCTCAGAGAGGACTGAAGGTCTAGTGGGGTTGGAAATCTTAGCTGATGAGGAGCAAGGAGAGATCCTCTTTGTTCTTTGGTGTGGGTCTTTTAGATACGCTTGCCAACGAACTGCATGGCAGGTCAACATATGTCTGGTCAAGCATGTGGTACCCAAGCGGGAGATGTTTTGGCCACGCGAGATACGCTTGAGACATATGTTGCAAATAGCAGCGGTGCGATCTGATGCACTCGTCTCAAAAAAGGCCCACACCAAAGAACTTTTTGAATAACGCGCAGAGACTGCAGCGCCCTGCACATGTGGAGCTTTGGGGTGTGATGCAGTCAATGTGCTGCCCTTAGGCTGGCCCCTGGAGGGCATCCTGCCTCGTTGGTGATGTGCCGCCTCCTCCTCCTCCTCCTCCTCCTCCTCTCTCCTATCAGGCACCCACGTTGAGTCAGTGACCTCATCATCCCCTCCCTCCTCATCACTGGAGCAAACCTGGCAGTATGCTGCAGCAGGGGGAGCATGACTGCCAGATTGCTGTCCTTCTTGGGCACCCCCTCTGTCCGTGCTCATGTTACTGCCTTCATCGAGCTCAGTATCATCATCAGAGCCTTCCAAACGCTGGGCATCCTCCTGGAGCATGTACCCAACACTGTGGTCAAACAATTCGAGGGAATCCTCATGAGGACATAGTGGAGCTAGGGAAGGAGTCACTGATGACATTGAGCTGAGGGAAGAGGCCGCTGCTTTGCCAGACAAAGCACCCTGGGCATGGGTGAGAGAGGATGAGGAGGATGAGGACGGCTTGGTCATCCACTCGACCAAGTCTTCCGCATGTTGCGGCTCAACACGGCCAGCTGCCGAAAAAAAGGCCAAGCGTGTCCCATGGCCACGTGCTGATGAGGATGCACCGTCTCCACGACCAGCACTAGACACAGAGCCTGCTTGCCCTCTCTTATTGGCTTGTGACTGTCTGCCTCTCCTTCTTGGCCTTCCAGACATACTAATGGCCTGTAGCTGCACTAAGCTGGGATAGAACACCTGTAATTTTCTTCAGGTAGCTTTATATACTGTAACCAGACAAGCCTGCCTGTCAGTAGGAAGATAACAGGAACGGATCTAGCTGAACACTGTGAGCAGGACGCACTGCACTAAATGTAAATAGCAGGAACGGATCTAGCTGAACACTGTGAGCAGGACGCACTGCACTAAATGTAAATAACAGGAACGGATCTAGCTGAACACTGTGAGCAGGACGCACTGCACTAAATGTAAATTGCAGGAACGGATCTAGCTGAACACTGTGAGCAGGACGCACTGCACTAAATGTAAATTGCAGGAACGGATCTAGCTGAACACTGTGAGCAGGACGCACTGCACTAAATGTAAATAGCAGGAACGGATCTAGCTGAACACTGTGAGCAGGACGCACTGCACTAAATGTAAATAGTCTAGAAGATAACAGGAACGGATCTAGCTGAACACTGTGAGCAGGACGCACTGCACTAAATGTAAATAGCAGGAACGGATCTAGCTGAACACTGTGAGCAGGACGCACTGCACTAAATGTAAATAACAGGAACGGATCTAGCTGAACACTGTGAGCAGGACGCACTGCACTAAATGTAAATAGCAGGAACGGATCTAGCTGAACACTGTGAGCAGGACGCACTGCACTAAATGTAAATTGCAGGAACGGATCTAGCTGAACACTGTGAGCAGGACGCACTGCACTAAATGTAAATAGCAGGAACGGATCTAGCTGAACACTGTGAGCAGGACGCACTGCACTAAATGTAAATAGCAGGAATGGATCTAGCTGAACACTGTGAGCAGGACGCACTGCACTAAATGTAAATAACAGGAACGGATCTAGCTGAACACTGTGAGCAGGACGCACTGCACTAAATGTAAATAGTCTAGATAGAAGATAACAGGAACGGATCTAGCTAAACTGAATACAGTGTATATATATATATATGCAACACCTGGGATGCATATATATACACAATACACTGTAAGTGCAGCTAACTGACTGACTGTTCTGCCTAATCTATCTAACTCAAATCAAATGACACTGTCTCTCTCTCTCTCTATCTCTTAGCACACCGGAACACACACTACACAGGGCCGCCGTGCAGGCGGCCTTATATAGTGTGGGGCGTGTACTAAATCCCCTGAGCCATAATTGGCCAAAGCCACCCTGGCTTTGGCCAATTACAGCTCTCTCTACTGACGGCGCTGTGATTGGCCAAGCATGCGGGTCATAGTGCATGCTTGGCCAATCATCAGCCAGCAATGCACTGCGATGCCGCAGTGAATTATGGGCCGTGACGCACCACACGAATTTGGCGCGAACGGCCCATATCGTTCGCAATTCGGCGAACGACCGAACAGCCGATGTTCGAGTCGAACATGGGTTCGACTTGAACACGAAGCTCATCCCTAGTGGCAAGTGACAATCCACATCTGCTGGCAGATGACGGTCGCAAGTAACAAGCTGCACCCGGTGACAGGCGGCGGTGGCAAGTGATAAGCAGCATCTGGTGGCAGGAGATTTGGCAAGTGATACACTCTGGGCTCCCATTGATTCTGCATTATGGTGAGTTGAACCACTTCATTATATATTACAATGTAATAAAGGAAATATTGCGCTTCAATCACCGACACCATATCAACCATGGTGCCATGATGATTGAAGCGCCAACACCGGTCATTGCCCACCTCATACCAGGTGTTTCGGATTGAGGTTAGTACACACCATTGAGGGATATGCTCTGTTCAATTTTCATTTTTTATTTTAAAGTTATTGTAAATGATCACCTTGGAAAACAACCCATTCAGTTTAAAATAGAAATGAAAGGCAAAACATTTTTGTATAGATATAAAAAAAAAACGCATCTCTGATAGTGTTAAAGAGCCTCTGACGAAGGCTCTATACCACGTGATCAGCTGTGACCAATCACAGCTGATCACAGCGTGAACCAGGAAGTGCAGGTCATCAGCTTTCCTCGGTTCGCACTGACAGGGAGAGCCGATCGGCGGCTCTCCTGTCAGAGGGGGGTTTGCACTGATAAACAGCACATTGATTATCAGTGCACCCCCTATCAGAGATGCCCATCACAATGCCAATCAGTGCCCATCAGCTGCCAGTTAGTACCCACCAAAATCGACAATCAGTGCCCTTTAAAGTGCCAATCAGTGCCCATCAGTAACACCTGTCAGCGTCCTTCATAGATGCCCATCAGTAATGCCTGTCAGAACCTCCTCATCAGTGCTGCCTATCAGTGCCATCTATTAATGCCCATCAGTGCTGCCTATCAGTGCCCATCAGTGCCACCTATTAGTGCCCATCAGTGCCGCCTATCAGTGCCACCTATCAGTGCCCATCAGTGCCGCCTATCACTGCCCATCAGTGCCACCTATCAGTGCCCATTAGTGCTGCATATCAGTGTAGCCTATCGGTGCCCATCAGTGCTGCATATCAGCGCCGCCTATCATTGCCCATCAATTCTGCATATTGGTGCCTCCAATACTACACATTAGTGCTTCCTCATCAGTGCACATCAGTGCCCCCTCATCAGTGACCATTAGTGCAGTCCAGTTAACAATTGTCCTATTGTAGCTGTACTGCTACAGGGCAGCCGCTCTGTGCAGAATCACGTATATATACATGATTCTGCACTTCTGGGTAGAGGACACGTGCGTGCGCCACCGGCGCACCGATCTTGTTGTGATTAGTCCCAACAGAAGCTGATCAGTGGATGGCAGCCAATGGATGACTGCCAGCACCCGCTGATTGGCGAGGAGATACACTGGACAGCACTCTGCATATGTAAACAATACAGAGCTCCGTATTGTCGCAAGGATGTGCTGGATTTTGTTTCCCTCCAAAATCCAGCACAGCCCTTAGTGAAAGCAGCCCACTGTACACACAGAATACACTGGCTAGGCACACATTTAACCCTTTGATCGCCCTAGATGTTTAACCCCTTCCCAGTCATTAGTACAGTGACAGTGCATATTTTTAGCACTGATCAATGTAAGGCCTCTTTCACATGAACGATCCATTCAGGTGCACCTGTCAGTTTTTAGGTGGACCTGAACGGACCCTCCATAGACCTCTATGGAGCGTCGGATGTCAGTGGTGACAGGTCCGCTGACATCTGACCCGCTCCGATCCAAAAAGTGTAACGGAGGAAAAACCTACTTTTCCATCCGTTTTCAGATCGGATCGGGTGACGACGGACTCTACGGTCCGTCGTCATCCGATCCCCCATAGAGGTGAGCGGCACTGTGACAGGTCCGTCACTGCACAGTGTGCAGAGACAGACCTGTCATCTGTCTGCTCAGTGGAGATCCACGGAGCGATCCCTGCACTTTAATTAAGCAACGTGGTTTAATTATTGCATTGTATGATATATTTTGCACATGATCTATATGCCAATATTTTGTTCTAGCGCTACATCATGTGTTATCATCTGTTTTAATTTGTCGAATTTTGTGTTAGCTGCTTAGATTTGTGTTTCTGGTCAGCGCAGTAATCTCACCCCACTCACACACATATATATTTAAAAACATGCATAGAAAATGAACTCATAGATAGATGAGTGAACATGACCAACACGTTGTTCCCTATATGACACCACTACACCAACATGCCCACTGCACTGATGCACACTTCTTCGATCTCTGCCGCTGCACTTCTCCACACTTTTGTATTCCACATGTTCAAGAAACGGGAGGCACACCTTTGATAATGTATATCTAAAAAACTCTGAAATGGCTATATATTTTCTGTAGGGAACCACTGCCCTCTACTGTCAGCTGCTAGTATCATACTGTAATGTATAATTATGTATGTGTCACTTCCTGCTTTAGATCTGTAGACTTGAATGGAAACCCATGCAGATTGCTTATCGGTCCTAAAGTAACATGATTCGAAGTACAAGTCTTTGCTTTCTTCCTTGTAGATCTTGTCTTCAAGTCTCCGACACAAAGACAGACACTGCATCATCCTCAGGAGCCCCTGCGATGGGACTTTGCTGCAAAATTCCTCTGGAGGTAGCTCTATAAACAACTATATATACATACCCGGGTATAGGTGCAAAATTTCCTAGGAGTCCTATTGGGCTAGTTTTATCCTATCTGTTTGTTCATTGAACATGCGGTATGTACTGTTATTAATCTTCTTATATAAAGCTGTTATATGCTGGTTGCAGTAGTTCTTATGCTCCCAACTATTTTGATTAGATTACTGGTTCATTTCCCAGGAAGAGAATCTCCTGTGTCCTGGGTGGAGGCATTGCCAATTTTATTATTAAACCCACTCTTCCACTTAGCAAAGGTTCTGGTTCTACGGTATATATACCTTCAGATTTAGTGCAATATCCTTTTTGGGGAGGACCATGTCACATACCCCCCCCCCCAAAGAGGGCTACAATTCCTATTATATTTTATTGTATACATCTTCCTTCAAAACTATTATCATTTGTCTATTTGGCAATTTTCCCATTTCTTTTGCACAGCATTTTGCTAGAAATTACTGTAACCCCCCCCCCAACAAAAAAATAATTATGTTTTCTTACAGGGCGGACTTTTCCAAAGGATTTTTTTGGAAAGTCCTTTGCGGGCTCTTATAGCCAGTATCAAGCTTACAGCTGCAGCAGTAGTTTGGAGCTTCATTAAACCACTTGTCTACCATGACATTTATAAACATACCTTGGTAGACAGGCGATTAAGTTGGCCATAGACAGAAGTCCATTTTTAGATTTCCTTTTTTTTTAATGGACCTGCTGATTTTTTTGTAGATCATCGCTGAATTCTGGCAGCATCTCTCTATCCCTGCATGCAGTTACAATACATGACAGTGTCACACTCTGAGCAGCTCTTAGAAGCCCCAATATCTGCTCAATGTGATACCCCCTCCCCTCTGTCAGTGCTTCCAATCAGTGCCACCTGTTAGTGCCAGTCAGTGCCAATCAGTGCTTCCAATCAGTGCCACCTGTCAGTGCCAGTGCCGCCTGTCAGTGCCAGTCAGTGCCAATCAGTGCTTCCAATCAGTCCTGCTTGTCAGTGCCAATCAGTGCCACCTGCCAGTGCCAATCAGTGCCGCCTATTAGTGCCAACCAATGCCACCTATCAGTGCCCATCAGTGCTGCCTATCAGTGTCAATCAGTGCTTCCAATTAGTGCCACATATCAGTGCCAAACAGTGCCAATCAGTGGCACCTATCAGTGCCAGTCAGTGCTACCTATCAGTGCTTCCAATCAGTGCCACCTGTCAGTGCCAATCAGTGCCACCTATCAGTGCTGCCAATCAGTGCCCATCAGTGCCACCTATCAGTGCTCATCAGTGTTGCCTATCAGTGCTGCCTATTATTGCCCATAAGTGCTGCCAATTAGTGCCCATCGGTGCTGCCAATCAGTGCCACTAAATGCTGCCATTCGGTGCTGCCTATCAGTGCCAATCAGTGCTGCCTATCAGCGCCAATCAATGCAGACTATCAGTGCTATTAGTGCTGCCAATCAGTGCCACCTATCAGTGGCAATCAGGGCCCATCAGTGCTGCCAATCAGTGCCAGTCAGTTGTGCCAATCAGCGCTTTCTATTAGTGCCAATCAGTGCCGCCTATCAGTGCCAATTATTGCTGCCTATTAGTGCCACCAAGCAGTGCCTACCAGTGCCCATCAGTGCTGCCAATCAGTGCCCAATCATTGCCGCCTATCAGTGGCCATCAGTGCTGCCAATCAGCGCCCATCAGTGCTGCCAATTAGTGCAGGCATGGGGAGATGAACTCAGCAGCCAGGCACATTGTCCAGGTGGGGCACAACTGAAATCTGTTGATGTTTATTAATGCCACATGCCGATCTTTAGTATAAAAGGTAATCACCACACTACTATTTATAAAAATTAACTTGAGTTAAAAAAAAAAAGTGTCAGGGAAAGGTCTGCCGCTAAGCACTGTTATGTGTTCCCACACCACAAAAAAAAATGCAGCACTAACTTACTAATCAATAAATTAACAATAATGGCGGGACCCTCTAATATATGGAAATCTCAATAAGCGTCAATATTACCACAATACTGGTCTCTGTGATATGTAACTTCACATATAATACACATCAAACTGAAAATAAGACATACTGTATAAAATGAAACTTAGCAGGGATGGTGGAAACCCCTCCTATAGATATTTGCCTTACAGATTAACCTCAAGTACAACAACTTTTTAGTTGGGAGGTTCTTAATTTTAAATGTTTTAGTTACTATTATAATGTGAATTTTTCCTCACAAACAAACTGTCCTTTTTTGAAGGAAAAAAAAAACATAGGAGAGTATAATTGAAACAAAAAATCCTTTATTAAGGGCTCACAACCAAACAAAGAGGGAGGCAACACTGGAAAAACAGCAGAAATTAGCGAAGCCTTGGACCCCCAGGGCAGACATCAATTATTTATCAATTATTTAACATCAAAATTGTTGGCCTGAGGAGTCCTTATCTAAGGGAGTGCAGTCTGGTCCAGAAGTCCCAGAGATCCGGAAAGCAGCAGATGACATCTGTGTCCCCAGGCTGTGGTCATACAAGAGGCTGCATCTTTTGCCAGACCAGACTGGACCCAGGTCTTCTTTCCACGCTTCCTTCCTGGCTGTGGCTCAGGTGTTGGAGATGTGGCAAGAGGAGGAGTAGGACCTGGAGGAGGACTAGAAGGACCTGGAGGAGGAGGAGGAGGAGGAGGAGGAGGAGGAGGAGTAGGACATGGAGGAGGAGGAGGACCATGTATGAGGTCACAAATGTGGGTATCAGATGTTATTTGGCCCCTCAACCCCTTATTGAGAGCTTTCAAAATTAAGGACTCACAAAGGAGTCATTGGCCCTCCTCCATCTGCCTCATTTTGCAGGCAGTTATGCAAGCAAAGTCCTCCTCCATAGTGTGTGGGCTTCTCAGGGCCTCTGTAGCCTTCCAAAAATGGCCTATGGCAGCCTCCTCCAGGGTACTCCTCTTCCTGCCACTTTGTTTTTGCGGGTGTAGGGGAGGGACCTGCATATTAGGCAGCCTGCTTGGCCCACCCACCTCCTGGCTGAGACTTCCCTGTGTATGAAAAAGGGACATGGTTTTAGTTTTTGCTTCATCAATCACAATCATAAATTAGTACTCCAAACTAACATCTAGTTAACATCATTGATTGGACAAGCAGAAATATTTAGAAGAATGCTATACCTGGCTCAATCTGGGCTCCTCCACATGTTGCTGCCTGGAAGGCCCAGGTTGGGCGTCAGAAGCCTCAGCTGGGGGGGAAGGAAGCGTGGAAGGAAGACTGGAGAGTGCTGGCCTGGGTTCAGTCTGACCTGCCAGAAAATGCAGCCTGTCGTAGTACAACATCCTGGGGACATAGATGTCATCTGCAGTTCCGGATTTCTGGGAATCCTGGACCTTCTTGCACTCCCTTAGATAAGTGCTCCTCAGGCCACCAATTAGGATCTTCAAATAGGTGATGTCTGCCGTGGGGATCACCGTCTTCACAAATTCCAGCAATTGATCCAGTGCTGCCTTCCTCTTTGTTTGGTTCTTATAATGTGGGTGGTTTATCTGCCACAGACAGGGCAGCTACCCTGAACATATCAATGAAGATTGCCATAAAGTCGTTATCTTTCAAGATATCCATTTTCACTGCAAGACACAACACAAGACAAACCCTAATGTCAGACAAAACACTCCTAATCTTGTTACAATATAGGCCTCAATCTAGAAGCAGTATAGGCCCAAGTTTGGCTCTTACCTTCGTTATCACGATCAGCGCCTCCTTCCTCCGCTCACAGATCGTACGCACTACGCACGCGTGTTACGCTTTATACACACTGCGCATGCGTGTAACTCCGCCCGCCCCTGACGTTCTTTCTAGTCTATTCCCCGCCCCTTTTTGTTCAGCACAGTGGGGGAAGAGCACATGGCGGAGACACAACAGGTGCGTGCTAATTATAGCAACGAGGAGGAGGAAAGCCCGGATCCGGAAACGTCTGGATCCAGAAGGAGAAGATTTAAGGCCTCAAATATGTCCTTTAGGGAGATGTTGGAGATGGTGGACATCCTAAAGAGGGCCGACTATGATGGAAAGTATGGACCTTACCCCAACCCCAATGTCCGAAAGGCCAAGATCATGGCGAAAGTGGTCAAAAGTCGTACTTTCGGGGTACGACAATCGAAAGATCAGCTCAGGAAGCGGTGGTCGGACCTTAAATTAAGAGAACACGAGCAGTACAGAAAGATCCGGAGAGTGCTGCAAAAAAGTAAGTAGTTGTGCTGTGTTCCTATTCTTTTTGTGTTTATTACGTTCGTGCTGCTCCATGTGCTTTTAGGAACTGTTGTACAGTTTAAAATGGCAACTTTCATGTTCATGGGCACATTATTTGTTCGTATCAAACATTTTTCTTTCGGCCTCTAAAACACCATTGTTTTTGCCATATGCATTGGACCACATTTTTTAGGGCCTACTTGTATGAAACTAATTTGGTTGTGTAGATGTGTTTGTTACTAGAATGAAATGCAAACTAGATTCTGTGTAAGGAGAGGACACTCAGCAGCAGTTTTCACATCTGGACGCTGGAGCACTAGTGTGGGACACAAGAACACCCTTTTTATTAGGGGGCCACACAGGTGCTCCAGTGTATACTATAGGGGGATCTCCATTTGTGAAGCTTGTACAAGACAGGTAAGTATTCAAGCTTGACAAAGGACACTAAAAATTCTACATCTTGGAACTCTGCAAAATAGACAATTGTACCCCATTTACAAACAATGTTTCATATTTATAGTTCAGCCATCAAATATCTATGTGCTAAGTATACCTTTTTTTCACATAGGGGAGGACACCTTTCATCCGAGGAGACCACAGACCCCCCCCCACCTCTGGAAGAAGGAGAAATACCCCAAACACAAGAAGAGCAGGAGGAGGAAGACGTGGTGGAACTAGTCACCACAACAGGTGAGTGTCTGTGACCACAGGCCCAGGTAAGAGATGGATGCCGGCATATTTATAATACCTGTTTTTTTTTTTTGGTCTCTCTCTTTTTAGGTGATCGTGATGTTGTGGATCCAGATCCTTTCACCTCAGAAAGTGCCCAGATCCTGATTGGGGAGATCATGGGGTGTAATGTTGCATTGGAAAACATCACGAAAAACATCAATGATGTTATTCAAAAAAATAAGATCATTGATGTTTTGGGGAGAGTTTAAAACCCCTACAAAGCCCTTTCTTTTATGGTGTACTACAATTTTAAAATTGTTTTTTGCGAATTGTAGAAAAGCCAAATTTTGAAGATGCACACAGTGTGCCAACATGTGCTATCTGCCATCACGGGAGATCAATGGATGCGTTTTTGGGGGTGCAACCCCTTCCTCAATAATAAAGTAGCTGAGAGGAAGGGGTTGCTCCCCCAAAACATGTCCCTTGATCCCCCGTGATGGCAGCTAGCACATGTTGACATTCGTAAATTGGTGTGCATCTTCAAAATTTGGCTTTTCCTGGGGTGACTTCACCCCACCTGAACACAATATCAAACACAGTTCCTAAATACTCATGTCTGATATTGCCTTCAAGTTCTACCAAATGTGAACTTTGTAAGTTCAAGATTTGTGTCTTTCTTGTTGATTTTACACATGCCAGTTTTATGTTAAAAGGACATTTCTACTTTTTCTAATGCCACCCCAAAAATTGTTATACAACAAACATGTTGGTTTGTTTTAAAAACCTTGTCAAAATGCACATGTGATTGTGCAGGTATTAAAAAGATTGTTATTAATCAAGAATGTGTGGATAATTGTCTCAACGCTACTACACTTTTGGGGTGCTCTAATTTCTGTTTTCTGTGACAATGGGTGTTATTTTATAAGGGTAAATCCACTTTGCACTACAAGTGCAGTTTCAAGTGCACTTGTAGTGCAAAGTGTCTTTGCCTTTAGTAAATAACACCCAACAGTGCTTTGTAAGGTTACACAATCACGCCATTTTCAGGACTCACCATATTTCTGTCAGGGTCAGCTAAAACAAACACAAGCAGTAAATATCACCAAAGATTTGATTTTTTTTTTAAATTTGATAAAGGTTTCACACATTGTCTGGCATATTGATGGCCCTCCCTACCCAAAAAGAACTCAAGGTATCTTAGCCGGACATCACAGGCACTCAGGGAGGGCAAACCAGGATGGCCACTTAAAGCGTCGTCAGTGTTGTTTCTTTTATAATTCCGGCCTCAGGCCCAACTGAGCCAGCATAGTTGGCAGAATGTTGACGTAAAAAGTTATGTAGAACACGCCAGGATAATATGATTCAGTTTATACTCCGCCATATGTATGGGTGTAAGAAATAGGCGGAACCAGCTGGCCAGGATTCCAAATGTGTTCTCCACCACTCTTCTGGCTCTGGCCAGCCAGTAATTAAAAACCCTCTGGTCCGGGGTGAGGGTCCTCAACGGGAATGGCCGCATAAGATGGTCCCCCAGCGCAAATGCTTCATCCGCAACAAAGACGAATGGGAGTCCTTCCACATTGTCTTCTGGAGGTGGCAAGTCCAAGCTGCCATTCTGGAGACGCCTGTAAAACTCTGTCTGGGCGATGACTCCACCATCGGACATCCGGACATTCTTCCCCACGTCCACATAGAGGAACTCGTAATTAACTAACACCACCGCCAACATCACAATACTATTGAACCCCTTATAATTATAATAGTACGACCCCGAGTTGGGTGGTGGGACGATGTGGACGTGTTTCCCATCAATTGCCCCTCCGCAGTTAGGAAACTCCCACCGCTGGGCAAAGAGGGAGGCCACAGTCTGCCATTCCTGTGGCGTGGAAGGAAACTGTTGAGGAAAACAAAAAAAATTAGTCTTTTTGCAAATAAACATGGAAAGCAGATTAGACACAAACATTCTTGCCCAACATCAAGATAACATTTATTTATGGGAATTTTTAAAGACCAAAGTATAAGGTACACCTATCAGATTCCCCTCTCATGGGCCATTTCTAACATTATGGGGGGGAGCTCTTGGACAGGAAACCCTCTCCACTTCATTGAGAGATGAATGCCTAAATAATGGGTATTACTTGGAACAGCCCCTCCTTAGTTACACTATTGGCAGCCCACTGGACAGGTAAGAAGTGTCATAATACAAAGATATAAATACACACTGTACACATTTTAGCTCATTTGGACATTCTGCTATTACCTATCTAGATAATAATAGTATACAAAAACTTTAAACAGTACCATTTGAAAGTATAGAGGCAGGCCCTTGCAGTACATGCTTTGGGGAATTCATCCATAAATATGACCACAAAAGAGATGGGTATAGTGTGTATGGGTTTGGCAAAGTTAGCAGATATATGATTGAGGATAGATAGAGAATTGTTATCAGCTGACTTAGCAGTTGGGGGGGAGGGAGGGTTCCAAATGATTTGGGGACCCCCCAAAAAAAGCCTCTGGCACTCTGCCTGAATTTGAAGCACAAATCACATTTAAAAACATTTTAGGGGGTGTTTGGGGTAAAGCACTACTGTGGAGCTGATAAAATACATTGTTAAGTGACTACATGAGGTGAATCTAGGGCCAGGAGAGCATGCTGGGGAGGTAAGTGAAGGCAAATATGTATGAAGGATAAAAAATTATTACATAAAAATCCAGCATGCATGAGGACAAAGGGGACATTCACAGCATATTACAATCATGGTAATTAGGGAATGAGGAAAGAAATACAATATATTAGCAAACATTCAATACAATTAAATGTGATATTAAAGGATAAAATTCTTACCTTAATATACTCCTTCTGCAGGACCTGGATGATGGCAGAACAGGTCTCTGGGATAATGATGCCCAGAGCCTGGGTGGAGATGCCTGTCGAGAACTTCAAGTCCTGCAGACTTCTCCCCGTTGCCAAGTACCACAGGGTGGCGACGAGCCTCTGCTCCGGAGTGATGGCTTGCCTCATGCAGGTATCCTGCCTGCTGATATAGGGGGTCAGCAAAGCCACCAAACGGTAAAATATGAGGTCCGCCATCCGGAGAAAGTTCCTGAAATCATCAGGATTATTCTCACGGATCTCACGGAGCAAAGGCATATGACAGAACTGGTCCCGCTGAAGCAACTAATTCTTGGTCCATGAACTCCTCCCCACCCTGTTCATGAACTGGGCTTGTGTCAAGGTCAGGACCCCAACACCAAGCCCCCGCACAGCACGAACTCTCCGAGGAGTACGTATACGCAACATAGCTAGAAAACGGTCGGCTGCTCAGAACGAAGTAACAGAACGCACTGAAAAACAGCAAGGCCTGTGAAAAGCGACCTGAAAAACAGTAACGAATGAACAAGAACACAATGACTAATCAAAGTCACGCGTAGCTTGCTTGCACGCACTGAAGAGCAGATACAAACCCACAAGCACAAACTGAACAGCAGAAAACGATCTGAAAACCACGAGTCTGAAAAAGCGCGAATCGTCTCTCACCAAACTTTTACTAAAACGCGATTAGCAAAAGTAGCCCAAAGGGTTACGCTTGGTTCTGAACTTGCCTTTTCTAGTCTTGTCGTACGTGGTTGACGTCACCGCGTTCTTGGCGATCGGAAATTCCGACAACTTTGTGCGACCATGTGTACGCAAAACAAGTTTGAGCCAACATCCGTTGGAAAAAATCCTAGGATTTTGTTGTCAGAATGTCCGATCAATGTCCGATCGTGTGTACGGGGCATTAGTGTCGTTACTCTCTGGTGCTTCATTCCTCTGTTATCAGCATGAGCCACTTCTGAGAAGTTTTCCCAACAGATGAGATAAATTTGTTTTTCTGCTGTGTGGAGGGAGGTGTGTGCCTTTCCTCCAATTACCTCACACAGTGTAACTGCAGTCTCTCCTCCCTTCCCTATGTGCTGCAGACAGATGAAGAAAGATTTTTAACACGATCTGCACTTTGCAAGGGGTGTAGAGAGGGGAAGATACACTGCAGATACACATGTAAAACCAGTGGCGGCTGGTGTTTTTGTGAGGAGGGGATTGGCAAACAACCACTCATCTCCCCCCCCCGAGCGGCACCCACCCCGCTGTTTTCCGGTCGGTCTGGCACTTACCCCATCGGCGGTGGCGGGTAGCAGGCAGCATGGTGCAGCGGCTCTGTGTCCTCCATGGCAGTGATTCCAGTTCCTCTACGGCCTAGGTCAAAGGGGCAAGTTTGCAACCATAGATAGAGGACAAGGTTCTGGAATGTAGGATTAACATATAGGTTTGGTTAATGCGGTGTTCCACCCGCAATTTTTTTTAAAGTCAGCAGCTACAAACACTGTAGCTGCTGACTTTTAATAAGGACACTTAGCTGTCCAGGGAGCCCATGATGTCAGCCCCCCAAGGCCAATCCGTCCATCAGATCGGGTGCAGGATGCATTCTAATTAAGGGAAACAGGCAGTGGAGCCTTGTGGCTTCGCTGCACGTTTCCTACTGCAAATGCGCGAGTTGTGCGGCGCTTTGTGAATGGCCAGCTGTCTTCTGGGACTCACACATGTCCCAGAAGACATGGGGAGGGGGTGTTTCACCGAAGAAGAGGAAATAATGTCCACGGACTGGATGGATCGGTAGTACAGGCTGTACTTCATACAAAGTTTGAAAAAATAAAAATATTTAACTAGCCAAAAACGAGCGGTGGAGAGGTGGTCTTTCATTTAAGACCACCTCTCAAAAGTGGGTAGAACTCCACTTTAAGTAAACATTACAATTTAATGTCTGTCAAAAAAGACTGAAGTTGTTCTATAGGCAAAACAAATATACCTTAATAGATGGATTTCAAAATAGAACCAATTGGTTCCTCATTTCCTAGGAAAAGAGTAATTTGCTGCTTGGATGTAAAGGAAAGAGAAGCAGCAGATGGAATTTACTGAAGTCTAAAGAAGCCCAGGTACTGACTTGCAGCACTCCTCTTCCTAAAAACGAAAAAAACTAAACAAAAAGGAGATATATATGTATATAATATCTCGTGAGTAGTATCTTTGGGATGATAGTTCCTGGAGGGGTCTGAGGTCACAAATCAGACTGAAGCGGGGCAGCATCATTACAGGTGAGCGTCAATTGATAATTCCCCTGGAGATACAAGAATGAAGGCATCCCCTTCTCCTCCTTGCGGTGGTAGCGGTGACCGGGGAACTCCACATCCCACCTTCCGTGAAGGAATTCTAGCATCTAACCCAATCTTTAAACAATACTTACATGTACTAGAGGTTAGTGTAGGAAAAATGGAAATAGAGAGGGAGAGGAGAGAAGCAAACTGTCACTTTCACTGATCCTCTGTCAATGCAAAGTGGCTAGATGCCACGATTATATTCTCTCCCCGTCCCGATGGCGTCTGACGAAGCATTTTCGAAAGTTTCCAAATAGGAGTATCAGTGGGAGTAAAACAGCTTCAGGGGTTAACTAACTAAAGGACACTCAAGACATTGTAGCTTCATTTTAAATATCCCAGTCATGTGCAGATGAAATAAATAAAGAGGAATTTGCTTTTCACATGATTGGATAATCAAAGTTCAATTTACTGAGTCAAAATTTTTTTATTCCTTTAGTAAACCAGCCGTCTACAAGCAGTTCAGTCTGACCATTCAAAAAACAGATCTTTAAAAAATAAAACTGCATCTAGACATTGTTACTTTTATGACATTGAATTGAAAATAATTAGATTTAGGAAACGTTTTAATTATCATAGTAGCATTGGTTAATCAATTATAAGTGCTCTATCTCCCCCTCTGTTTTATTTATTTTTTGGTTCATTCTTTTAAAGCACGCATAAAAGCAATTAAAAAGCATTCCATTGGTAAACTGTGCATAATTTCAATGATAGTTAGGCCTCATGCACACTGGATGTTTTTGGACGTTTTTACATCTGCTGTTTTTGGCTTCAGATGTTTTTTTCTACAGTCAATAAACTCTGCAGCGTGTTATCCTATGTGTCCATGCACACATAGGCTGTTATCAACTGTATTTGGCTGGGGCGTTTTTTGGCTGTAGAAAAAAACCCTAAAACTAATGGGTTCGGAGAGGAGTTTTTCAGCTGTAAAAACGCTCTAACGTCAAAAAAACGCCTATAAACACAGAAAATCGCAGATAAACGCTTAAAAACGCAGCTCACAAGCATTTTTTTGGTCTCATTAAAAATAAATGCTTAAGAACGCTAACGCTAAAAAAAAAAGTTCAAAAACGCTAAAATTGCTATTGCAAAAATACTGAAAAATGTTGAAAAACTCACTGCAAAGCTACTGCCGTTTTTATAACGTTATTATACTGTCCAGTGTGCATGAGGCCTTATAACAAATAAAAAAAAAATTAAACACGTGGAGACATTTTAATAAAATATGCTCAACAGCAATTATGCTCGCAGCGGGAGGCAGCCTGACCTTCTACCCGAAAGTGTTCCGGTGTTTGCAGATCCTCTCCCCTGGAAACCGAGAGCGCTGGGTTCCACCACTGTCATCGCCACAGGGGACGATACTCCGATACACCAGGCATTTGCCATTTTTTTATTCATTTTATTAAAACCACTTCATTGCTGCGCTTAGAAGGCAAGGCGCTGCTTCCTGTCTTTGTCTACGTTTCCAATAGTTGTTGCCCTCCCACAATCTTCAACAAACTTATCAAATCCTAGTGATTTCCAGGAGAGTTCCTACTTTTGAATAGAAGTAGAAATGTTTGTCCATGGCACATTCGCATGTTTCATGGCACCCCAGCGCACCCAAATGCAATGCTGATCCAAGGCACATGCATTGCAGCACACCACAACGTATGGTAACACACCACTGTGCATTGTGGTGCACTGTGTTATCAAAAGTGGTATATGTCAATTTTTTGGACATTTTGGTACACTGCTAGCCCTTTCACTTGTATGAGCTGCTTTACTGCAAAACACGTTAGTATGCTAAAAAACGCAGTGACATTAACGTAATGCACCAAGACACCAGGTCTGAATAGACCTTAAACAACTACTTGAATTACAACATCCTTGTGGGTTTTTTTTTTTCCATTTTAGCTGATTTGTTATTAGCTGCAAAATATTTTAAGCTATTATTTATCAAAGAGCTGTACTAGGCAATAATGGCATGGACCCAAGTCAAATATCCCAGGAGGCATCAGCTTACAGAGAATGGCTGAAAGAAGGCGGACCCAGTGGTGCATCAATGGAGGGTGTGGACTGCAAGAACCTAGAAGATACGGGACTCGGTATCAAGTTGGGGATCAGTGGATCATAGCAGGACAACACTGGAACAACATTGGAATCAATGGGCAGCTCAACCTATTTGAAGCTCAACCCAGCAGACAAGGTTAATAGGGGGTAAAAAACAGAATCAAGCTGGAGAAGGGGAGGGGGGTGGTAAAGTTACTCCTTAAACATATCCTCTAAACCAGCCTTTCTCAACCTTTTCAACACAGAATAACCCTTAAAACTTCC
Organism: Lithobates clamitans; assembly: GCA_037952925.1. Lineage (NCBI taxonomy): Eukaryota > Metazoa > Chordata > Amphibia > Anura > Ranidae > Lithobates > Lithobates clamitans. Next base: position 2,049,578 of record JBBGZY010000342.1, read on the forward strand.
AATTTCAGGGAATCCCTGCTAAAAATGATTATATCTACAACTCTTGATCAATTAGTGTGATGGTCAGTGGGAAGAATGCTCCTTACACCTGTGGTCATTGGGAAGAATTCCCCCCTTATAGAAAACTAAAAGGATCAGTGGTGTCAGTGGGAATTTATCTGAAAGACAGAAAGTTCTCCTTGCTTTAGGAACCCCTAGCAACCTCTGGAGAAACCCTTGGGTTCCACTGAACCCTGATTGAGAAACCCTGCTCTAAACTAAGACTAAAAATTAACACTTATCTAACCCAACCCTTTAAGTAAACTTCCACTTTTGACTTTTATGTGTTTTTTAGTGAAAATCCGACAACAATTGTCCGATGGAGCGTACAAACGGTCGGATTTTCCGCCAAAAGCCTGTCATCACACAATTCCCATCAGAAAATCCGATCATGTGTACGAGGCTTTACTGTGTGGGGGATGGACTGACTCGAGGAAGAGGGACATCTGTGTTCCTGATTAGCAGGAATCACACATCTCTCTCTTCCTGTCTGACAGAACGACGGTCTGCCTTGTTTACATAGGCAGACCACGGTTCTCTCTCTCCAACGGCCGCTGGACCCGCTGATTGGCTCCCGCTGTGTCCAATCACAGCAGGAGCACGGCTCCGGTGGTGCACGCGAATGCCCCAGAGCCGAGGATAGGGATGAGGTACAGGTACAGTACGTGATTATGCGCTTAAGGGCTGCCCTGCCATAGAATATGTACGTGGGACGGTCCTTAAGTGGTTAAAGCTGCTTACCAATCCTTAACTGTGGTGGCTGCGTCAGTTTTAATTTCTTGCTATTTTTACCTGGTGAACTGGCAAGTAACACACCTTCTGTATTAGTGAGATACAACTCTGGAAGAATGAGCATAGGAGTCACAGCAGACAGCAGCATTGTCTGTATGGGGGGGGGGGGGTTAAATGTATTAGCAGATTTAGATGCACTAACAAAGGATCTCTATAATCAGTTACAGCCAACGGTTTGTTTTTCCTTTTAGGATAAAGGTTTTGCATGAATAAATAAAAGCTGATCATTTTAATCACCCCTGCCAATGTTAAAGCGGACCTTCAGTAATTTTGTTCATCTTTCCATCTATTAAATCCTCTTCCCTTGTTGTTTTAACTTTGGACAGTAAAACATTTCTTTTTCTGCCAGTAAATACCTTATACAGCACACTTCCTGTTGCCTGGCTAAAAACCTAGGCTTATGAAATCATGCACAGTGCTCTCTCTCACTCTTCTAAGAGTTTGATAGGAAGGGAGGGAGGATGAGTTATAAGAGGGCCAATGAGAGCTGCAGGGCTGCAGAGCTGGAGGTGTGCCTCTGTGTGTGTGTCTGTGTAAATCCAGGAAGTGAACAGGCAGTAGCTTCAGCTGCCCACAGTTAAAATGGATGTAGCCAGACTTAGTTGAGTGAGATTTTTGCAGCATTTTTGGCAAGTACAGAATCACAGTATATATAAAACAATATACAAAGTGGTTGAAGGGAAGCTTCAGAATGACAAAGATGTTTTTATTATAAATTATGTGAGCAGACTGCAGTTCCTCTTTAAGTGGTTTGTCTCATTCATGTAAACTGATACATTCTGCTGAAGAGCTTGTACTTTTGAAAAACAACAGACTTGCTGGCTGGTTCACCAAATTAAAATAGAAGAAAGAAAGCCTAAAAAAATGAAACTATTACAGCCATTACATCTAGGAATTGGTAGCTGCAATATAATAAATGTGTGCTAAAAAATTAAAAGAAATGTGTGCTTTTGGTAATAACCCCTTCCCGCCGAGCGTACGCAGATATGTGGCCTCGGCTTTCAGGGGTTATACCGGGATGATGCCCGCAGCTGCAGGCATCATCCCGGTACCATTTTTTAGAGCCGTCGATCAGCTTTCCAGGGATAACAACCAATGCGGCTAAAACCCACTCGCTTGTTATCCCAGAGGAGCAGGAAGGGAAATCCCCCCTCCCGCCGCTCTGACTGGGCCCCCCATCCCACCAGAAGACCTGATCCACGATCCACCACTTCCGGCGAATAGAGACAGACTGACATGAAGCCGGAAACGGCTTTGTTCCAGTCTCCTGGATGTAAACACGGAAGCAACGTCACAATGTCACTTCCTGTTTACTCGGCTTCTAATAACGCCGGATTTAAACAAATATACAGTATTCAGAATCGCCGCTTTCGGTGATCTAAATACTTTGAAGTGCAAAGGAGGGGTTTGGGGTCTTTTAGACCCCCGATCCCTCCATAAAGAGTACCTGTCACCACTTATTACTGTCACAAGGGATGTTTACATCCCTTGTGACAGCAATAAAAGTGATCATTTTTTTTGTTTTAAAACAACATTTATTAATATAAAAATAAATAAGAAAAAAAAATGAGAAAGTGCCCCCGTTCCCGCAAGCTCGCGCAGTAAAGAAAACGCATACAGAAGTCGCGCCCGCATATGTAAACGGTGTTCAAATCACACATGTGAGGTATTGCCGCGATCGTCAGAGCGAGTGTAATAATTCTACCACTAGACCTCCTCTGTAACTCTAACCTGGTAACCGTAAAAAAAATGTAAAGCGTCGCCTATGGAGATTTTTAGGTACCGTAGTTTGTCGCCATTCTACGAGTGCGTGCAATTATAAAGCGTGTCATGTTTGGTATCTATTTACTCGGCGTAACATCATCTTTCACATTATACAAAAAAATTGGGCTAACTTTACTGTTTCCTTTTTTTAAAAATCATGAAAGTGTCCCTTTTCCCAAAAAGTTACGTTTAAAACACTGATGCACAAATACCGTTTGACATAAAATATTGTAACAATTGCCATTTTATTCTCTAGATACTCTGCTAAAAAAATATATATAATGTTTGGGGGTTCAAGGTAATTTTCTAGCAAAAAATACAGATTTTAACTTGTAAACACCAAATATCAGAAATAGGCTTAGGCGTGAAAGGGTTTTAATACTGCTTTAAACACAGACTTGCCCTACAGTATATGATAAAAATCAGTTGTAGGATGCACACTAAAAATGGATGTGCACAGAGGTTTTTTATTTGTAACCACGTTTCATGTATTTGTTTCCTGTCCGTCTTAAATTCACCAGCCTATTTCCTGCAGAGCAACAGTTTAATGATTGAGTGAAACAGCAGAGAGATTTGTGATTGTCTGTGCCCAGGGAGCGTCTGCCGTTCTTACCACTCAAATTACCAGTGGAGGCCCAAGAGTAGAAGTGAAAGGACCAGACACATGCTCTCTAAAATTATCTCTGTAAATGACACTGAAATCCTAATACGTCCAAAGGCCTGGGGACTCTCCGACAAGTCATCTATTGGCAGTGGAGGTCAGAAAGAGCGATGGCAGGTTGCCTGTGACAAACTATACAGAGTAGATAGGACAAGCAATATCTGGAGAACAAAATAAACAATGCTGTCTATACAGCGAGGACAGATGAATAGAGGATGCCACTGCGTGCCTGTAGAACGCTATATCAAGTTTAAGCATACCTAAAATAAATTGTAAGGCACAGTCTCAGTAATATATTTGACCTTTTACGGAATTATGTGCAGGTAAATTCTTGGATGAATTGGCCAGGAACAGGCAAAGCCTATCAATTCTCTCATTTCCTCCCATCCTGTAACCATGACTTGTTATTTACAGTACATAGATCTTAAACCACATCTATATACACAAGCTTATTAACCACTTAAGGACCGGAAGGATTTACCCCCTTAATGACATATTTTGTGATACTGCACTGCGACGCTTTAACTGACAAATGCGTGGTCCTGCCACGTTGTACCCAAACAAAATTGGCGTCCTTTTTTTCCCACAAATAGAGCTTTCTTTTAGTGGTAGTTGATCACCTTTGCGGTTTTTATTTTTTGCGCTTTAAAAAAAAAGAGCACAATTTTGAAAAAAAAAATATATATATTTTTTTTACTTTTTGCTATAATAAATATCCCCCAAAAATATATAAAAAAACTAATTTCTTCCTCAGTTTAGGCCAATATGTATTCTTCTACTTTAAAAAAAAAAAAATCTCAATAAGCATATATTGATTGGTTTGTACAAAAGTTATAGTGTCTACAAAATAGGGGATAGATTTATGGCATTTTTATTATTTTTCTACTAGTAATGGCAGTGATCAGTGATTTTTAGCAGGACTGCAACATTGCAGCGGACAGGATGGATACTTTTGACACTTTTTTGGGACCAATGACATTTATGCCGCGTACACACGAGCGGACTTTACGGCAGACTTTGCCCGGCGGACGGGATTTGGTCGGACAATTCGATCGTGTGTGGGCTCCAGCGGACTTTGTTTTCTCAAAAGTTGGACAGACTTAGATTTGAAACATGTTTTAAATTAATCCGTCGAAATTGAGTCCGGTTGAAAAGTCCGCTCGTCTGTATGCTAGTTCGACGGACAAAAAGCCACGCTAAGGCAGCTATTGGCTACTGGCTACGAACTTCCTTGTTTTAGTCCGGTCGTACGTCATCGCGTACGAATTCGACGGACTTTGGTGGATTGTGTGTAGGCAAGTCCGTTCATTCAGAAAGTTCATCGTAAAGTACGCCGAAAAGTCCGCCGGGCAAAGTCTGCCGTAAAGTCCGCTCGTGTTTACGCAGCATAATACAGCGATCAGTGCTAAAAAAAATGCACTGATTACTGTATAAATGACACTGGCAGGGAAGGGGTTAACACTAGTGGTGATCAAGGGGTTAAATGTGTTCCTTGGGAGGTGTTTCTAACTGTGGGGGGAGTGGACTGACTGGAGGAGGAGAGAGATCGCTGTTCCTGATCACTAGGAACAGACCATTGACAGAACGGGGATCTGTTTGTTTACATTGACAGATCCCCGTTCTGACTCTCTGTGGAGCAATCGCAGGTGGCCGGCGGACATCGTGGCGGCCAGTCACGTGCATCGGCTCCAGCACTGTGCACCCACTGCATCTATCACATGAACCGACGTACAGCTACAGCGATTCGCATAATAGAGCCAACCTCCCGCAGTATAATGACGGCGGCTGGTCGGCAAGTGGTTAAAAGTGATTCTAAAGGTTGTTTTTTTTTTTTTTAAATAACAAACATGTTATTCTTACCTGCTCTGTGCATTTTTTTTTACAGAGAAGCCCAGATCCTCTTCTTTTTGGGTCCCTGCCAGCGATCCTGGCTCCTTCCCCCTAGCAAGCCTCTCGTTCTCGAGCCGTGTCCCTGTGAATGGACATTGTTCATTAATACACAGAGTGTGGCTCAGCCCCGCCCCCTGCTCCCTCATAACTGGCTCACTGGCTGTGATTGACTGCAGCAAGAGCTAATGACTTCCACTGCCGTTTGAGCCATTGAGGGGAAAGAGATCCAGGAGAGCCACTGCTCTCCCACCCATCACTGGATCGAGATGGGGCTCAGGTAAGTAAAAGGGGGGGAGCTGCAACCAGAAGGTTTCTTACCTTAATACTCAGAGAGCCTTCTCACGGTAACCTCCCGGAAAATGCATGTTACCTGGATGTCATTCTGATCCTATGGATTAAAGCAGACCTTCATCCTCTTTTAGCACTTTAGATATGTTTATGCCCTACCCACGTTATACAATCACATACAATTACATATTGAAAAACATTTTTTTTTCTAAATACCCATCTGTGGGTCCCAGTCCCGTTCTTCTGTTTTTTATTTTGCCAAGGTGAGAATGAAGCCCTCCTCCCCATTTTCTGAAGCCTCCTGGGATACTCGTGTCACCTACCCAGGCGGCAATGTCTAGCACCATGCACAGGCGCCAGGCAATCTCAGGCACACTGAGCATGTGTAGCAATGTGCCATTAAAGGGCCAGGTGCATGACAATAGTATGCAATAGTAGAAGGCGGGAAATAACTTATGCTGAAAGGAAGATCAGACCTCAGACCTCGGGAAAAGTTACTATCCAAAAATGCGATCGTCTGTGGCAATTCCGACGTGCAAAATCCCTATGCATGCTCGGAAACAATTCGACGCATGCTCGGAAGCATTAATTTTCTCGGCTCGTCGTAGTGTTGTACATCACCGCGTTCTTGACGGTCGTAATTTCAGCAAACTTTTGCATGATCGTGTGTATGCAAGTCAAACTTGAGCGGAATCCCGTCAGAAAAGCCGTCATATCTTTTTCTGCCAAGAAATCCGCTCGTGTGTACGCCGCATAAAGATGGTCTGACAAGAGCATAATCAGACCATAGCCCATTTGGTAGTGTAGCAAAATAAAGTTCCAGTGTTTAGCTTTCCTATCTGTGGCTACTGCTCCCATCACCACCTCTTCTGGCCCGCCTAGCTGCAGCTGCCCCTTTCTCCTGCCCATGCTACCACAGTCCTCCTGACTGACTCTGCATCCATCCCAGACTGCTCTCACCCAGTCCTCTCAGGCTGTCTCTCAGTCCTCCCAACTGTGTATCACTCACCAGCCCTCTTGACTGTCTTCCTCCTTGGAGATTTGCCCAGCAGTGTTTCCTGCTGTCCTTTCCTTGCTCCCGTGCCTCCTGGTCAGGATCCCTTAATGTGTCATGAAAAGGGTCCCTTCCGCACCCGAGCCCAGGACTGAGTTCACCCCCCTAGACTAGGGGGCTACTCTCAAAGGTCTCCGACTGCCTAACACTCCAGCTTCCACCCGAACTTCACTGCCCCAGCTGGGCCGAATCTTGAGTATTTGAGGGGGCCTGCCCCATGCCACCCATCTGTTGGGGATTGGTCAGGGCCCTCGTGAATACTCCAGGCTGCTCCACCCTACTTTCCCTCCCATTCTTCGAGAAGTCTCCAGTGAGTTCTAGACGTGGGGGGTCCTCAGTGATGCTGCCTGTGAGTCATCCGGCTCTCCCTGGATCTCTGCTCAACCTAGGAAAAACAGCCAAGCCTGCAAAATGTACCCACTCTATCCAAAAAACGTAACTTTTAGCACACTAGCTGGAGGGTGCTACAAATGCAAGGTACGTGTGAGGTAGAGGAATTTACTCTGTAAATTTGATTATGCCTATGATATGAACCAAAGGCTCCATACACCCAGATACCAAGACGACACAAAGGTATGACTCTACCCACTAATCTCTAAGAAATAAAACACTTATGTTTTTGGATTTGTGTAGGAAGTGATGACATGCTGTACTATTATTTTCAAGGAAATACTAAAGCATCTGTTTAGGAGAAAATGACCCCCCTGTAAATTAGAATATGCCCATGATATGAACCAAAGGCTCCATACACTCAGATACCAAACCGACACAAAACTATGACTCTACCCACTAACCTCTAAGAAATAAATCACTTTTGTTTTTGGATTTTTGTAGGAAGTGATGATATGCTGTACTGTTATTTTCAAGTAAATACTAAAGCATCTTTTTAGGATGCAACATTAGCAAACTGTATGAACCAAACAACCTCAAGCCATGATATCAGTATAAGATAGATATATGGTAACGAATGATGTGTTGCAGCAAAAATGATGCTTTTAAATAAGCTTCTCCTTTTTTACAGTTATTGCTGAGCAGCGAGAAAAAAAAAAAGCTTAAATATGTGTATTCTGTCTCCCCCTACAGACAATACAGTGAAGTGCTAGAGCAAGGCAGCAGTTTGCTAAATCAGGCATTGCTGAGAAAAAGACTAGAAATATAGCGTGTAGGCATAGGTATAGGTCCTATAAAGATAAAACTATGCCAGATACTGATGGATTTATGCTTCCAAAAAGAACTCAAAGGCCAAATGCCTCTGGATTTTTGTTGCCACAAGGGGCAAGAGTATGGACAGATGGCTAAGCAGGAAAAAAAAAAAAAAACAGACAGTGGTAATTTCTTCTGGACTGATACTACCTAAAGAGAGCAAGCAAAGCGAGTCATAAGGTCCTGAATCGCCACCACCACCCAAATGATGTACGGTGGCTCTAGCGGATATCCCTACTGTGCCAGTCCCTGGAGTAAAACACAAGGATATGGTCAAAGCTGCCATTTAATTTCTGATAGAGATTCCAGAAATGGGGCCATAATTTGAAATGCATGAGCTACCAAATAAGGTCATGTATACGTTCCTTTACAGAATCCAGGAAATGCCATTGTCACTAGAGTAAGGCAAATGGTTCGGGCCGAGCACAAGTTTGGCCCGAACATTGTCTGTGCGTTTGTTCGGTGAACATCCGAAATTGCGAATTGCCCTTTGTCCTTTGTCCTTTGGACACAGCTGATCACAGATCACAGTAAAGGACCAATCACAGCGGCCCTTTACCATGTGTTTAGCTGTGTCAAATGTCAAATGTAAACAGATTTGCCGTTTATCGGCAGTCCTTGCCTCATGCGCTATCTCTTTGTGAGGAAAGGAGAGCCGATAACTGGCAAGGCTGGCAGTACATTGTTTACACTGATAATCAGTGCCCTGATTATCAGTGCAGCCCCATCAGTGCCGCCTATCCCTGTCCATCAGTGCCACCTTATCAGTGCCCATCAGTGCAGCTTATCAGTGCCACATCATCAGTGCCTATCAGTGCAGCCTCATCAGCGCACATCAGTGAAGAAGAAAAATTATATAACATATTTTTTTTAAACCCCAGTGGTGATTAAATACCACCATAGTTTTATGTTGTAGGCCAACAAAAAGTAGCACATAATTGTGAATTGGAAGGAAAATGATAAATGGTTTTCAAAATTTTTTTACAAATAAAAATGTGAAAAGTGTGGCGTGCATTTGTATTCAGCCCCCTTGAGTAAATATGTGTAGAACCACCTTTTGCTACAATTATAGCTGCAAGTCTTTTTGGGTATATCTCTACCAGCTTTGCAAATCTAGAAAGTGAAATTTTTGCCCATTCTTCCTTGCAAAATAGCTCAAGCTCTGTCAGTTTGGATGGAGAGCAACTGTGAACAGCAATTTTCAAGTCTTGCCACAGATTCTCAATTGGATTTAGGTCTGGACTTTGCCTGGGCCATTCTAACACAGGAATATGCTTTGATCTAAAGTACCATTCCATTGTAGCTCTGGCTGTATTTAGGGTCATTGTCCTGCTGGAAGGTGAACCTCCACCACAGTCTCAAGTCATTGTTTCATGCTGGGGATGGTGTGTTCAGGGTGATGTGCAGTGTTAGTTTTCCACCACACAGCGTTTTGCTTTTAGGCCAAAAAGTTAAATTTTGGTCTCATGTGACCAGAGCACCTTCTTCTACCTGTTTGCTGTGTCCCCCACATGGCTTCTTGCAAACTACTAACGGGACTTCTTATGGCTTTCTTTCAACAATGGCTTTCTTCTTGCCATAAAGGCCAAATTTGTGGAGTGCAGGACTAATTGTTGTCCTGTGAACAGATTCTCCCTCCTGAGCTGTGGATCTCTGCAGCTCCTCCAGAGTTACCATGGGCCTCTTGGCTGCTTCTCTGATTAATGCTCTCCTTGCCCGGCCTGTCAGCTTAGGTGGACAGCCATGTCTTGGTAGGTTTGCAGGTGTGTCATGCTCTTTCCATTTTCGGATGATGGATTGAACAGTGTTCTGTGAGAAGTTCAAAGCTTGGGATATTTTTTTATATCCTAACCCTGCTTTAAACTTCTCCACAACTTTATCCCTGACCTGTCTGGTGTGTTTCTTGGCCTTCATGATGCTGTTTGTTCAGTAAGGTTTTCTAACAAACCAGGGCTTCACAGGACAACCGTATTTATATTGAGATTAAATTACACACAGGTGGACTCTATTTACTAATTAGGTGACTTCTGAAGGCAATCGGTTCCACTAGGTTTTAGTTAGGGGTATCAGAGTAAAGAGGGCTGAATACAAATCCACGCCACACTTTTCGCCACACTATTGACTTGTAAAAAATTTTGAAACCCATTTATCATTTTCCCTCCACTTCACAATTATGTGCCATTTTGTGTTGGCCTATCACATAAAATCCCAATGAAATACATTTACCTTTTTTGGTTGTAACAAAATGTGGAAAATTTCAAGGGGTATAAATACTTTTTCAAGGCACTGTACTAGCACATTATGTTAAACTTACCATACAATGAAGCTCTCCCGCGCCCAGATATCAGTTCTGCAGGCGCTCTCATCTTCACCTGTCTTGCTTCGGGGTTTTCGAACTCCGGCTCTGTGACTGGCCGATGACGTCACTCCCGCGCATGCGCGTGGTAGCCGCCTTTAATGGCACAGGGCTCTGAAGGAACATCAGGGGGCTGTTCCTTCAGAGTGCATGTGCCAGTGATGTCACTGGCTGCATGTAATGTAAATATCTTCTAAACAGTGCATGTTTAGGATATTTACACAACCTATAGGTAAGCCTTATTATAGACTTTATTTTTTTATTTTATTTATTTCAGGTACTTATATAGACTTACTTATAGGTAAGTTTACTTCCACTTTAAGAAAGTACTCATGTTTGTCTATGGTATTTTTTTTTTATAGAAATACACACAATTTGGGTTTAATTAAGAAAAAAGGTTAATGGTTTACACATAATTTTCGGTATGGTACATGGTATAATAGCACCATGCACTCCAGTTGCTGTGCATTTTATAAAGTAGTGCATGCACTACTTTTGGTGCGGTCCGGCAAATTTTTAGCCCATTCAAATGAAAAGGCTGAAATCACACTGCACCCGGATCCCATGTGAATCATACAAGAACACACAGAATGTTCATGTGTGATTCATGGTGTAAACCGACCCTAAATGTGACCTATATTATGTGCAATTCAACTAAAAACAAACTAAATTTTTTAAAGGGGGTAAAATAAAAATGTAAAAAAACGTACAATAACATGGTGGCACAAATATGCACACTCTAATCTAATACTTTGTTGAAGCACCTTTTGATTTTATGGCAGCATTTGGTGTTTTGGGATATGAGTCTATCAGCATATCACATCTTGCCTTGGGAATCTTTGTCCATTCCTCCTTTCAAAAGTGCTCCAAATGTGTTAGATTGTGAGGGCGTCTTCTGTGCACAGCCCTCTTCAGGTTGCCACATAGATTTTCAATTGGATTCAGGTCTGGGCTCAAGTCTGGGCTCTGGCTGGGCCATTTCAAAACGTTGTGTTTCTTCTGGTGAAACCATTCTTTTGTTGATTTGGGGGTATGCTTTGGTATGCTTTAGGTCATTGTTGCGCTGAAAGGTGAAATTCTTCTTCATCTTCAGCTTTTTAGCAGTGACCTAAGGGATATGTGCCATAATTGACTGATATTTGGAACTGTTCATAAATCCCTCCACCTTGACTAAAATCCCAGATCCAGTTGAAGAAATAAAGCCCCAAAGCACTGCTGTCACCACCATGCTTCACTGTGGGTATTTTTTTTTGTGATGTGCAGAGTTGGTTTTGCAGCAAAAATCTCATCAGACCAAGAGACATTTTCCCCCATGCTTTCGGCAGACTTGTTGAAGATTTTTGCAAAATGTAGCCAGATTTGGATGTTTTCTTAATAAGAAAAGGCTTCCATCATGCCACCCTATCCCACAGCCCAGACCTATGAAGAATATGGGAGATTGTTGTCACATGTAGTACACAGCCAGTTCTTGCCAGAAATCACAAGGTCACATTAAGGTGGAAACACTTATAAAAGCATTTATCTTGATCTAATTTATTTACATCACAAAAACATTGCATTCAGTATGTACAGGGGTGTGCAGACTTTTTATATCCACTGTATAACCACTTGCCGACCGCAATACGTGTATATATGTTGTGGCTTGCAAGTAGTTTACCAGGGTTATGGCTGAAGCTATCATCCATAACTCTGGTATTTTTTTTTTAGCCGGTGATTGGCTTTCTCATGAAAGTGGTCTGAGCAGCTAATTAGCCGCTGGATTGCTTTCAAAAGCAGCTGGAGGGGTGTTTCTCGGGCTTACTGTTTTTTTACAGAGCACCTGGAAAATGATCCAACAGTTTGCACGGCTGGCCATAAAGGTTACCAGAGACCAGATCGTCTCTGATTGCCTCTATGGTCTTAGAGGACTGGAGCAATGTCATTACATCGCTTCCCATCTAGGGCAGAGGTAAACTTTTTTTTTTTTAAAGCAAGAGATCACGTTTTTTTCTGTGATGTTTTGCTTTCTAAAGGTAGAGGAGAGATTTGGGGTCTTATTGACCCCAGATCTTTCCATAAAGAGGACCTGTCATCCCTTATTTCTATTACAAGGGATGTTTACATTCCTTGTAATAGTAATAAAAGGGATAAAAAAAATCAAAAATCAAAGGGACAGTGTAAAAAAAAAAAAAGAAATAAATACTGATTTAAACTTGTAAACAAAAAGTGCCAGAAAAGGCCTGGTCAGCAAGTGGATACTATTTACAACCTGCCTGTCCTCCAATGGTCAGATTTCTGCTGACATGCCCCCATGCACAGTTAATCACTGGGAAGATCAGTGTACTACCGTTTCTCTGTCTCCTGCTGACACAGCCTCCTAAAGTCTCCACCCCCAGCTTTCTAAGCCCCTTATATACACACACACACATGTTTTGCCTTGCATTTCTAGTTTAACCTGAATGAGTTGTTTTACAAAGTAAGGCTTCACATATATTTTAAAGTTAAACTCCTGCCAAAAATTATTTTTATTATAAATAAATTGACACTTATGAAGAGTGCCCCATCTATAGCTGCTGCAGCGTTTGTAAATCTCTTACTTTCATTTATCTTGAATTCTGGCTGTCGTACATTGATCACAGTGGTTACTTGCTGTACCCCACCCTCCATTCATTAAAAGCATTACATTGTTTTTTGGCTGGAGTTTAGCTTTAAGATGCATATGTGCATCTGTCACAGACATAACTTCAACTGAACAGTGGATGGACAGTAGATTTTTCCACCCCGCACTATTCCAATAATGATCTGAAACAAGACCCCGTATGTATAATACTAGAGATTACGGATTCATGGATCAGTGAAATATTTGCCTTGAAGTTTCTAATGGTTCAGTAAGGTCATACATCCAGCTGTAAGCAGAAAATGCAGACTGCAGCATTATAATGATTTCCCAGTGCAAAAGTCTGTGAGATTGCTTCAGTGCTCTGAATCAATATATATTTTCCTGTACTGGGGAATCAGAAGATTAATGAAGAATTCAACCAATTGCTAAAGCTGTGAGATACTAACAGCCAAGAGTAATTGTCAATGAAGCTCAGATTTAAAGAAAACTTGTGGCCATACACAAGTAGAATTTTGTTCAAATGATTGTATGATATGAAAGAGATATTTGCCTCATCTACAAGACTAAACTACCTGTGCCTCCCATCCCGAATGCAATTATTCAAAAAAGGTTCCTCAAAAGTGGGATTTTAAATGGACGCCAGGCAGTGATAGTATAAAAATTACAAAATTTATAATGTGGTACAATAGCATACAACATGAAAAACCAATGATAAAAACATATATATGGGAGACAAGTGTGGAAACCAGCTGAAGGGAGAAGAAGGCCCGCAGACTAATGAACGACGCGTTTCAATTACACAAACAGTGTGGATCTTCCTCAGGGACTATGCAGGCTTCAACACTTCAAATGCTGTAATTTTATGAGAATAGTAGAATATGCAATGTCAGATATTGTGCAAGACATAATTGTGTATTCTACTGTTGTATTTATCATAAACAGCAATTGTATCAAAAATAATGAAAACAGCTGATAATACTGACCCCAAATAAAAAATAATTTCACCAGCAGTAGACAGACAGTCAAGTAATGAGATAAATGGATCCATCAGGGCCAGACAGGGAACGGCAACACGGATGCCAATGGACCAACATGTGTTCTCAAAGATTGCTCTTAGTCAGTGGGTCATATTACTACAGCGAGTTGTATTGCACTAGATGTAAACATATTGAACTAGTGTTGGCTTTGTAAGATCATGGATCAAAAGGAATCAATATGTGTATATACTGTATTTATTGGCGTATAACACTCACTTTTTCACCATGAAAATCGGGTGAAAATAGCGTGTGCGTGTTATACGCCAATACTTCAATTTCAGCTGCCTCGGAGGCAACAGGGGGGGGGGAGGGACGAGTGCCGTCAGATTACATACAGTAAGAATCTCCTGTTTACTTGGCGGCCTCTGTAATAGGAAGTCAATAGATGGCAATGGCAACGAGGCTGCTGCATTGATGGCAATGGCGAGGCTGCTGCATTGATGCCAATGGTGAGGCTGCATTGATGTGGACTAATAAGGCTGAATTGATGGCACTTGTGAGGCTGCAGGTGGGCATTGATCAGGCTGCATTGATGGCAATGGTGAGTCTGCAGATGGGCACTGACCCTTATTTTGCTTCAAAGTTCCTTATTTAAAATTTAAGTTTTTTCCCTGAAACTTCCCTCTTAAAATTAATGTGCGTGTTATATGCCGATAAATACGGGTATATGCTCTATATTAATAGAATGAATCTATACCTTAATTTGAAAAAATTTGCTCATGGAGGGTGTAACCACCTAGAGCAATATATCCATGCTGTACGCTGGAACTTATCCAGACAAAGTCATAATGGAGGTTGTCCTACAGTCTAAGACGTTATGGCCACAATCTTAAATAGTAAAATCAGAGAAATGTTGTAATCCAACAACAAAGGGGACTAAAAAATTAACATGGATAAGATTGGTAGAGGATCTCTAAAGACCACACTATAGTGGCCCAGAGATCTCAACCCTATTCTCAGGACAGTATTGATAAAGGTAAAAAAATTACTTGCCGTTCGACAGTGAGGTAGAGATGTGAGGTCTATCAGATGCGGTGCCAGAAGAACCCTCATACTGAGGCTTCAACCTCCCAATATATACGTGCTCTCAATTGGTCTATTGTGATCAGCTGGTCTAGTCTCAGGCCGTCACCTGATCGTATTTGGCACCAAAATGTAAGCCAAATCGGCACTTGTTCCGCGTTCCATGGTGATAGTAACATTGGCGGCGTCACGTGGTATACCAACGCCATTGTGCGATCTAACGCCGTGCGATTGCATCACGCAGCGTAATTACGTCATCGTGCAATGATGTACAATAATAGACTCTGTGTGCTCAGAATACATGGAGCGCCCTAGCGGCCAGAGTATGTATAAACTGGCGAGCAGTCTAATGACAAACAGATACATAAACTGTGTATAGTTGGAACCAATATAAAATAGAGCATGGGAACACATAGATCCAGATGTCAGGGTGCCGCCCCCCACATGGCCCTGGAGGACACATTCAAGGCACCGGACCGGCATAACCTTTTCCCCTTAAAGGGGAAAAATCATCGGGTGCTGCTCAATAGGTTGGCTTTTCCTGTATTTGGAAGAAATAACCCCAGACATATAAGCTAACAGGTATGATAAAATCATCAATATTTAGTCTTTAGGGAGAAATTATATATGGAAACTTTGAAATCAGTTTTATCATGACAAATATAGATACAGCAAAGAAATCTCTAAAATCACTCACAAAGGCCCTTAAAAGTATTTGATTCCCCAGCCAGCTGCATTTCTAAAGCGATATGTAGTGAATCCATAAACATAATATGAGCATCTTATACAAAATAAAGATGGACAGAAACTATCCATTGATCGTATATTAAGATGCATACAGAAAATCCTCTTAAATTCAGGGCAGTTCGGGACCCCCTGACACAAAGCCCTCCAAGAAGGGTTTAAAGGTAATCATATCATTGAGACCTGGAAAAGTTATTGCATTAAGTCTGAAAATCCAACGCTGCTCTCTCTATAATAAAGTTTTATTCCAGTCACCCCCCCCCCCCCCCTTATTCCTGGATGCACTCTATCGAGTACAAGGAATTTAATCTGGGGAAAGATACCACAGTAAAAGCATGCAGTATGCCGTCCTAATGGTAGGTCTAAGTTACATGTCTTCATACTAACGATATGCCGATATGCTCTACGCCATAGTTCATTTTTGGTTTTGCAGAAGCATTGGCATTCGCATTGCAGCAAATAGACCACTCCCAAGGTCTTACAATTTGCATAGTGTCTTGGGGTGAACGTAACTTTATTAGGAAGCAGTTTACACTTGGTGATGTCCATGTATTGGCAATATGGACAACCACCACATTTAAAAGTTCCATGTCTCTTACATGGATCCCTTGAACCATCCTTAAATTCACTAGAGACGAGTTTGTCTCGTAATGAGCTGGCTCTACGGAAGGTAAAAGCTGGACGTTCTGGCACTATTGGTCCAATCACGGGATCCAAGGCCAGAACGTGCCAGTATTTCTGTATGGTATTTTTAAAAAGTTCTTGCTGATTCGAGAAACAAGTGATAAACCGAATCTGGTTATCACATCCTTTCAAAGTTTTAACACCATATCTTCGAATATCCTCGTGTGAGGAGTCTCATCCTCAAATTGTCGGCTTCTCTTTTGAATGTAACCTCATCCAAACAGTTTCCTCTCACCCGTAAGTATTGACCAAAGGGTATTGACCAAACTAATTTCTTGGGATAGAAACTGATGACATGTAAAATGCCATTCCCAGCAGTGGGTTTTCTATACAAACTGCTGGTAAGCATGCCATTGTCATCTTTATGGATATTAATATCCAAAAATTCGATTTGACTAGTACTAGATGTCATGGCAAAATTAAGATTAAATGCATTAACATTTCGTTTTTGCACAAAAGTCTGAAGCAGATCATTGGGGCCACTCCAAATTAGAAAAACATCGTCAATGTAGCAAAACCAGACGACCACATGGTCCAAAAAAGGAGCCAGGTCGTCTGATGTATTGATCATTAGTTCCCAATTCCCCAGGTACAGATTGGCGTAGGAAGTGGCACAACAGGTACCCATTGCTACGCCCTGTGCCTAGAGGAAATTGGAACCATTGAAAACAAAGTAATTATGATTTAAAACAAAATCAAGAGCCTCAACGATGTAGTCATTGACTTTCTGTTCAAATCTACTTTTCTCCGACAGGATTCTTTTTATACAGGCCAGACCTTTATCGTGTGGGATTAAACTGTATAATGATTCCACATCGATCGCGGCTAAGATAGAATTTGATGGAACCTGCAGTTTATCTAATTGTTGGAGTAAATGTATAGTATCTTTCACATAGCTTGGAATACCCAAGACATGAGGACGCAGGTGGCCATCGATGACTATACTAAGATTTTCCGTCAAAGAACCATTGCTAGAGATAATGGGGTGCCCCGATGGGTGCGTCAGACTTTTGTGCAATTTTGGGAGGGAATAAAATGTAGGGGTCTGGGGGAAAGGAGAGCGGACAAATTCCCACTCTTCCCACTCAATCCAAATTCTAAAAAGATTTCTATCGATTGATAGATGAGGGATTCCAGTACAATATTCTGAGTAAGGAAGAGTGGGAATTTGTCCGCATGTGCTCCTTGCTGTGAAGGCCAGTTTTAGGTGGGGGCAGTGGCCAGTTTTTTGTTACTGTTCGTATATATGGTGCGGGGACACACTGGGCACCTTCGCTGCCATTGTGCTCTTGCTGGGTGTCCAGTGTGCTCCTGTTCCTTTAAGGGAGCTTGGGCTGCCTCCAGGCTCACCTGCCCCACATCTATCCATTTCCATGCATGTGCTTCCACTGTAGAGACACTTATAAATTTGTAGTGTTAGGACTGCAAGCAACACAGGGTGCCGTGACGAGGCCTTGCAGCTTTCACATGCTTTTGCAAATGTGTGCTAACTAAACCCCTGCTTTTAACAGACGGTTAGGCAGGTTAATTTGGTTGGTCAGCAGACTGGTTGGTGAGTTGAGCTATGGAATTGTTTTTGTCTTACATTTTGTCTTATATGCCCCTCCATGTGCTCCTTGCTGTGAAGCCAGTTATAGGTGGGGGCAGTGGCCAGTTTTTTGTTGCAGGCAGGAATATTGTCTATAGTCAGCACAAGGTTATTGTCAGCACAGCACAATCCATAGAAATTGTCCAGGCAGTGACAGTCAGAATAGCCATAATATGGTCCTGGTACACTGTTACATGCAGACACTCATTATTGTACCACTCTCCAGCCCTTCCTAAATATACTGCCTCTTGCTACAGCTAATTATTTACATAGTCCAAGTAGCGGTGTGGTCTGTTCATGCGGCAGGCAGAGGCATGATGGCAGTAAGTCAGAAGCAGGCTGGGGGCCGCAATCAGGTAAGACCTGTGCACAGGGGTAGAAGCTTCAACCCACCCAAATCTCTATGAAGCCTCTGGACTCAGACCCTAATCCGGAAATTCCAAAACCCGGAGAAAGGTGTTAGGACTGCAAGCAACACAGGGTGCCGCGACGAGGCCTTGCAGCTTTCACATGCTTTTGCAAATGTGTGCTAACTAAACCCCTGCTTTTAACAGACGGTTAGGCAGGTTAATTTGGTTGGTCAGTAGACTGGTTGGTGAGTTGAGCTATGGAATTGTTTTTGTCTTACATGTATATGCCCCTCCATGTGCTCCTTGCTGTGAAGCCAGTTATAGGTGGGGGGCAGTGGCCAGTTTTTTGTTGCAGGCAGGAATATTGTCTATAGTCAGCACAAGGATATTGTCAGCACAGCACAATCCATAGAAATTATCCAGGCAGTGACAGTCAGAATAGCCATAATATGGTCCTGGTACACTGTTACCTGCAGACACTCATTATTGTACCACTCTCCAGCCCTTCCTAAACATACTGCCTCTTGCTACAGCTAATTATTTGCATAGTCCAAGTAGCGGTGTGGTCTGTTCATGCGGCAGGCAGAGGCATGATGGCAGTAAGTCAGCAGCAGGCTGGGGTCCGCAATCAGGTAAGACCTGTGCACAGGGGCACAAGGGTAGAAGCTTCGACCCACCCAAATCTCTATGAAGTACCGGACACAGACCCTAATCCGGAAATTCCGAAACCCGGAGAAAACAAAAAAAAATTGTTTTCTCCATCCGGAAAAACAATTCTGGAGCCCCTCACATATGTGAGACCCCTGTGTACTACAGTAGCAGGGCAACAGATCAGTCCAAGCGGTCGGCAAAAGCATAGTCCATAAAACAGGCCAGGGTCAGTTCACTTGCAAGCAGTCCAAGCGGTAGGCAGTAGCGTGGTTGATAAAACAGGCCAGGGTCAGTTCACGTGGAAGCAGTCCAAACGGTAGGCAGAGGCATAGTCAAAAAACAGGCCAGGGTCAGTTCACGTGGAAGGCAGTGGCATGATTATTTGGGGAAGCATGGAAAATGGTCAGCACAGATGATGAAAATGGGGAAATGGTTAAAAATATGGGCTAATATTTTAGGGATGTATGATTAAGTTGGAAGCATTCACCAATGCAAAGGCCAGGTTGGGAGGGACACTGGGGACAATGTTAGCTGGTATCTTTTTTAAATCCTCTTTTGCTGCACACCCGACATTTTTTTTGCCATCTTCGGCCTGCTTCAGATGGTGGAATGTTGAAGGGGAAGTGGCGCTCATGAAGTGGGCTAACAGCCTCAGAGCAAAGGTCTTCCTATTTTTTCTGGAGGTTCCGCAGGCCAGGGTTTTTGTGATGTATAAGTGTTTGAAAAGGGGCAGGCTGGTGTAGAAGTTGTCAAGGTATATGTGATATCCTTTGTTCAGAAGTGGGTATGCCAGGTCCCATACAATCTTTCCAGTTGTGCCCATGTAGGCCGTGCACTCAGGGGGTTGGAGCTGGGAATCTGTTCCTTCATATATGCGGAACACATACAGATATCCCGTGACTCTCTCACAGAGCTTGTAAAATTTTACTCCGTATCTGACCCTTTTGCTAGGAATGTATTGCTTTATTCTTAGCCGGGCTGGAACGGGTACCAGGGACTCATCGACACATATATTCTGATCGGGGATATAGTGTTCTGCAAATTTTTGGGAAAAGAAATTTATCAGTGGGCAAATTTTATATAACTTGTTGTAATTTGGATGATTTCGGGGAGGGCACTGGGTGTTTTCGCTGAAATGAAAAAAGCGCATTATCATCTCGTATCGGGACCTGGACATTACGGCAGAAAAAATGGGCATGTGGTGGGTGGGGTTGGTGGACCAATAGGCATGCCTTTCATTTTTTTTGTAATCCCCATGTTTAGGGTGAGGCCCATAAATAATTTGAACTTCTCCAAATTCAGGTCTCTCCACTCAAACGGACGGGCATATGATGATTGGGAGTTGTTGGCAATATACTGCTGGGCATATAAATTTGTCTGGTCCACAATGAATTGCAGCAAAGTGTTGGGCAAAAACTGGTAAAAAGCAATCAATCGCTGTGAAATTTTGGGTGTTGGCCGGCACACCTGGCTGTGCTGTGAAAGGGGAAATAATTGGTGATCCCGAGTCGGAAGGCAGCCATGTTGGGTTGGCAAGACCCTCTGTCATGTATGTAGAGGTCCTGGCTCTTGGGGGACGTGACACTCCAGTAGTTGGGGGATTTGAATTTCCTGTACTGGTACTCCGGCGTGATGTGGCAGCACTGGTACTGGGCCTGGACCTTTGTTCCTGGGGCCTATCGCTAGCGGCAGCGCTGGTACTGGGCATTTGTTCCCGGGGGCTATCGCTGGCGGCAGCGCTGGTACTGGGCCTGGGAATTTGTTCTTGGGGCCTATTGCTGGCAGCAGCACTGGTACTGGGCCTGAGAATATAATCCTGGTTGCTGGTGGCTGCCTGGTTTCCAGAGTGCCGTGCCCTTTTGGGAGGGACCCATTCTTCCTCCGAATCATTTGCCGATTCACTATTCTCAATCGGTTCAAATGCCGAATTTTATTCAGAATCTGATGAGAACTCCCCGCTGCTCTCATCAGTCATGGAGAGGATCTGGAACGCCTCCTCACTAGAATAAAAGCTTTTGGACATGACGCTGATGGCTGTGTGACAGGTTGCAGGTGACGGTCACTGATGGGCTGTGCGATGGGTGGCAGGTGACGTTAACTGATAGGTGATGACGGTGTGACAGGCGATGGTCACTGATGGGTGACAGGCCACGGATGGTGACGGGTGATGGTCACTGACGGGTAATGGTCACAGACGGGTGACAGGCCACGGTCACTGATGGGTGATGGGTGCACCACTGATGGTCACTGATGGGTGACGGGTGATGGCTGACGGTCACTGATGGGTGACGGGCGATGGCTGACGGTCACTGATGGGTAACAGGTGATGGCTGACGATCACTGATGGGTGACAGGTGATGGCTGATGGTCACTGATGGGTGACAGGTGATGGGTGACAGGTGACAGGGCACGGTCACTGATGGGTGACAGGTGCACCACTGATGGTCACTGATGGGTGACGGGTGATGGCTGATGGTCACTGATGGGGAACGGGTGATGGCTGATGGTCACTGATGGGTGACAGGTGATGATTGATGGGTGATGACTGACGGTCACTGATGGGTGACGGGTGATGGCTGATGGTCACTGATGGGTGACGGGTGATGGGTGACAAGTGACAGGGCACGGTCACTGATGGGTGACAGGTGATAGGTGACAGTTGAGGGTCACTGATGGGTGACGGGTGATGACTGATGGCCACTGATGGGTGACGGGTGATGGTTGATGGTCACTGATGGGTGACGGGTGACAGGTGACAGGGCATGGTCACTGATGGGTGATGGGTGATGGTCACTGATGGGTGACGGGTGATGGGTGACAGTTGACGGTCACTGGTGGGTGACAGGTGACGGTCACTGATGGGTGATGGGTGACAGGTGACTGTTGGGTAACAGATGACAATGAGGGAGCGATGGGACAAGTGTGCTTGGTGCAGTACACTACAGAACACAGATCGGTAACTCACTGCTCCTGGCTCTTCTCTCCTCACCCTGGAAACAGTGTGTGAGGAGAAAAGAGCTGGTAACAGCTAGTTACCGCTCTGTGTTTACATTTAGTGATCAGCTCTGAAAGGATCACAGCCGATCACGCGGTAAACAGCCGCCGGCCAATGGCTGTTTACCAGCGTCGGTGATGAGCAGCGTTCCCAGGAACACGCCGCCACCAACGTGCATGCACAGCACGCTCGCGCGCATGTGCTGTGCACAGTGAGGCGGAACCATCTGTGATCGGCCGTGACTTCATCACGACCGATCATGTGGTAAACAGCCGTGCCCAATGGCTATTCACCCCCCTCGGTGGTGAGCGGTGTCTCCATGACACGCCGCCACCGAAGGTACAGCGATGAGCGCACACGATCGCGCGCATTCCCTGTTTAAAGGGCAGGACATTATATGACGCCCGCCCAGAACGAGAGCCGGTGGGCGGCGGGCGGTTAAACATTCCATCGTTCTATATCTACATATGTAATATTTTAGTGATCATGTTTAATCATTAATAAATGTTTTTTGTATTTTAAATACTTTGTATACTCTTTCAACTATACTTTTATGTGCCTTCAAAGTCCACTTTAGGGAATATTTTCTTTCTGCTTCCAATACCGGATGTGACACCAGATTGGCATAATATTACCGTTCTCCTTTTTCCCCATCCCACTGGATAGCGCAATGAAATAAAATACTGCATGGTTTCATGGGATAAATACCTAATTTTTCAATGAAATACTGCAGGCGGTATTTTAGTAGTGTTTTTTTTGTGAATTGCAAAAAAACTTTTGAAAACTGCCATGAGCAAATCTTAACCACTTGCTGACGGCAATGCGTATATATGTTGCGATTTACAAGTGAATATCAGCCAAAACCCCGGTATTGTTTTTTGCAGCTGTCGGCTGGCTTTCTAATTAAACCATTCTGAGGGGCTCATGAGCCGCTGGAACGCTTTCCAAAGTGGTGGGAGGGGACACCCCCTCCCATTGCTTGCTGGTGTTTCTCAGGCTTACCGTTTCCGCTGGTTCACCCGAGAACCAATCCAACTGTGCCATCAGCTTGTCACAGAGGCACTTAAAGACTAGATTGTCTTTGTTCACCTCTATGGCTTTGGAGGACCGGAATGATGTTATGACGTTACTCTGGTCCAGGCTGGAATTAAAAAAAAGTTGTTTTTTTTTTTATAGCAAAAGATCAAAAAATTTTTTTGAGCTTTTGCTTTTAAAGGTAAAGAAGAGATTTGGGGTCTTTTTGGCCCCAGATCCCTCCATAAAGAGGACCTGTCATCCTTATTGCTATTACAAGGGATGTTTACATTCCTTGTAATAGGAATAAAAGTGATAAAACAAAAATTAAAGGGACAGTGTAAAAATAAAAAATAAAAAAGTAAAGTAAATAAAAAAAAAAAAAAAAGTTGAAATGCCTAATCCCTCTGTACTCGCACGCAGACGTAAGTCGTGCACGCATATGTAAACGGTATTTGCACCACATATGTGAGGTATCACCACGAACATTAGAGCAAGAGGAATAATCTAGCGCTAGACCTCCTCTGTAACTCTTAACAGGTAACCTGTAAAGGCGTTCCCCCCTGCCAGGACATCATTATATTCTGACAGTTGTACCTGTCATTGTCAGAGTACACTGATCCGAGGCTACAGCTGCCACACCTTATGTTATGGTGCTGGGGAGAGGGGAGGTGTTTTGTACTCCTTACTTTAAGGTGACAACTCTGCTCCTTTATAGATACAGTACAGCAAGTGTTGTCATCCTAGGATAGGAAGTGTGTTACTAGAAGGATGTCCATGTGACGATAAAAGAAAAAAAGAGAAAAATAATGCCATCACTTCATATAAGAACTGGTAAGCTGCAATAAATTCCATTTTATTTTTTATTTTTAGATGCAATTTATTAAGACTATTCAGTCTAATACATAAACTTCTCATTAAGTCTCATTAAAACCCTTTTTTTAAGGAGATGGAATAGAAATAAGATATTGACAATTTGTTGATTCTCTTTGCCCATTAATAAAGACTACCTCATGCTCTGTGGGCCAAAGATTTCTTTTTTGAAGGTGACTATATGTCTAATAGTGTATTTTATTCCTGCAAGTCATCGTTTATTCACATCAAGCAAAACATTTGGCTTTGGCACTTAAAGGACATCAATTTAGTTGTAATAGCTTTGGTAACATAAAAAGGCTTCCAGTAAATAACATTAGATCCGTTTTTAGGATTCCAGTTGAATAACTCAAAATAACTGATGACTTCTGGTGGTAATGGTTGGAATGGTGCATTCAGGACTCCCCTCAGAGAGAATTTTAAACATACAGTAAATGTGAAGAAAGACGAAAAGTTTGAAGTATATATAACAATATGCTCCAACCAGATATGTCTTAGGTATGTGAAAGGGTAAATGTCCTCCACAAGACAGTCAGATAAATTGATTATTAAAAAGTGTGAGCTCTTTTGGGTCAATAAACTACAAAGGCAGTGGTCAAATGACCCCAGCAAATATTTTTTACATACATGAATAATGTAATTTGTGTGACTTGGTGTAATCAATATTTAGTGTTTTTATCATTTTCTTTCTTTTTCCTATTACATTAATCATAGCAATTGTTACCTAATCATGTAGGCCGGAACTATACAATCAACCATATCACTTAATTGCCTCTTTGCATATTCTCCTACTAACTGTACCAATACATTTTCATGACTATTTTGATAGTGACACCTGAGGCCTCCTGCACACTGAGTGTTTAGCCCTTGTGCATGAGGCTCCAGTATTTAGGAGTGTAGGGGACCAGGGTTGGGCAGAAGTCCCTCCCTGTTTCTTGTTGGATAAAGCACCCACATACCTGTCTTTGTAGCCAACATCTTGGACCTATTTCTACCAGCCAGAGGCCTGTTCACAACACTCTCAGTCTGAGGTCTAATCCTTGAAATAGAGGAATGTCCACACTCTGTTGCATTTTCAGTGCTTTACTGTATTTATTCTTCTACAATACATCAACATTCTGGCAGAACTTTAGAACATTATATCAACATTCACTTAATCACTCAGCAGTCTTATCAGTGCAGAACACAATGATTCATCTTCAGTTATCTTCCCATTATGTCTCTCCTAGCGAGAACAACAGGGTTGGGACTTCTTCTCCAAAAGTATGCTAGTTCCTGAGCCCAAGGCGCAGCTGAGGGTCAGGGGTGGCATGGTCCCTCCTTCAGCATATTGACACTCTCACAATGTCCCCTATGTAACTCTGCCCAGCTGGAAATGCTCCCTGATGTTATATGCTCCCAGGTGATCTGATCCCACTCACATTAGAGGACTCTGACACAGGTCCCGAGGCAATAAGTCTTGAGCTACAGAACCTGCAAAAGAAGGTTAGGGGTAGACAAGACAACTCTGGAAAGTCTTCATATGTTTGGTACCACTCTGCCTGGGAATCCAGCTCTTTACAGGACTCTTACCGGTGACTTCAGCTTAGCTTCACATATTGAAGGGTAAGGGTTATCTGTTCCCATACCCTGTTTTCCCTGGGCCCCATCCACAAATGGTATTATATGGACACTAGCTCCACCCATGACATCACTACAGGAGGGGCAGAACTTTAGAGTGTATATCGCTGCCTCCGTAAGAGCCGGTTGGTTTGATGAGTTCTCTGTTCTGCCACAATTCCTTAAGGCTCCACTCACACTTGTGCAATTTGTCATGCGACTTTGTACATCAAACTAGCATGACAAGTTGCACCCATTCTTTTCAATGGCACCCGTTCAAATTTGTGCGACTGAAAGTTGCAGCGACTTTGAAAAGGTATCTGCACTACTTTGGTGCAACTTTTGATGCGGCTTTGATCCATAGAATGTAAGTTGGATCAAAATCCCACCAAAAGTCACACTCCAAAGTCACACTAGAAATCGCGCGACTTTGGAGACGCGGTGTCAAATTCCATTTCATTGTGGGCTGCATCAGCATTATGGTTGACCTCAACAGACCGGTTGTATTTGTAAAACTAGATATCCAGAGCACCCCAGACCCCCTTACATCAGATGTCAAGAGCCCCCCACCCACCCTCCCTTACATCACAGTGCACCCCCCCTTACATCACAGTGCACCCCCCTTACCTTGCGCTGTTGCCGGGAAGAAGCTGGGGGTGGAATTGGGAAGTAGGAAGTGCAGTCTGTAGAAGGACCAGAGGAGGGCTGGAGTCAGCTCATGGAAGGCGGAGACGAGAGGTTGCTTTGGTACAGCGGGCAAAAACAAGACTCTCTGCGGCTTCACGGAGAAGCACATGATCTGGCAAAGGAGTTCTCTCCTCTTCTCTGCTACCAACTGCTGAGACAAGGTAGGGCGGAGACCATGGGGGTACAAGGGCCACATGAAATAGCCGTAGAAGCAGGATTCGGCGAGTGTGGGTCTTGTGTTTGACATATGTGCGCTAATGTGAATAGAGCCTAAACTGATCAGTCCCCACTGACACACCTGGTTTTAGACCAATAGTACAATCTGTGTTATTGGTTATCATTTATTTATTATTTTTTTAAATTTCTCTATTATACATTTATTTATAATTAGTTTTTAAACTTCTTTATTATACATAGCCTGTTTGAAGTTCTTTTATGATTTCTAATGACCTATTACCTCCGAGTGTATCAATGTGACTCATTGTGGTTCCATTTGTGATAATCATGTGTGATTTTTAATATGTTGCTAAGTTTTCTATTTATTTTTTAATTTATAATTGTTATCAGGGTTTTGATATATTCAATGTGAACAATCGCTCCATTAGTATTACTATTATTATTTTTAATCCCTTGATGCTATTCATACATACCCATATGTTTATGCATACTGTAAGACCCCTTTCACACTGGGGCAGGCGGGCGTTGACGGTAAAACGCCGCTAGTTCTAGTACCGCCATTTTAGCGCCGCTATTCGGCCGACAGCGAGGCGCATTTAACCCAGCTAGCGGCCGAATAAAGAGTTAAATGCGCCTATGTAGAGCCGCTGCTGAAGCGCTTTGCAGGCGCTTCGCCAGCGGTGCTCTTTCATTTCAATGGGCAGGAGCGGTGTATACACCACTCCAAAGATGCTGCTTGCAGGACTTTTTTTGACGTCCTGCCAGCGCACCGCTCCAGTGTGAAAGCCCTCGGGCTTTCACATTGGAGTGACGGGAGAGGGGCTTTACAGGCGCTTTGCAGACGCTATTTTTAGCGCTATATCGCCTGTATAGTGCCTCAGTGTGAAAGGGGTCTATATGGTATGGCTCTTTCCTTGTACATGCAGTGGTTAGCGGTCCCCTCTTATCTCTGGCAAGCAACCTCTGAGCTGGGGCCATACATCTGTGTGTTTATTCTGGCACATGTATCCTTGTACATGCAGTGGTTAGCGGTCCCCTCCTATACCTGGCAAGCAATCTCTGAGCTGCGACCATACATCTGTGTGTTTATTCTGGCTTCCTGCGTTTGCTGGCTGCTGTATTCATATAAAGGAAGTCTAGGTTTTCCTCAGTATGACAGGCTTGGGAAAGAGGCGTTGTTGCCTCGAAACGCATCGGCCAAGTTCTCATGCTGTCAGACTGGCTCCTGAGCTGATGTATCCTCTGGTTTTGAGCTTGTGCATCTCCTAACTGGAGGTGTGCCTTCAGATGACCCAGGTCCTCATGGATGATGGCTTTTAAGCTAGATATGTGCTTTTATTCCTACTTCATGTGCCTAAGTTGCATTTTTTGCTAATAGAAGATTTAATCTTCAACACTTAGAAGCGCTCTCTTATGTCTCCTTTACAGGAACACAGCCTGCCCCTCACACTCAGCTGGCAGGACAACTGGCAGGAGGGGGGTTAAAACAGAGCTGCACACCTGCAGGGGCATTACAACTGCTAACAGTGTGGATGGATTCATTTTTAGGTTATTACTGCCCTAATGCGGAGTGTGTTCCTGTGCGATTCCAGGGCGAAGCAGCTCTGACCTTGCTTTATCTTTAATTATTCTATATAGTCAGTGTGACCCATAGATTTGAACTTCAAGGGCCTGTATTTGTGCAGTCCCAATGCAAAAGCAAGGTGTCCAGCACAGTGGCTAAGTGGTTAGCTCTTCTGCCTAGCAGCACAAGGGTCATTGGCTTGAATCCCAACCACAGCACTACCTTCCTGGAGTGTGCCTGAGTGAGTTTCTTTTGGGTACTCTGGTTTCCTCCCACACTCCAAAGACATGCTTGTAGGTTAACTCAATCCTGTATAAATTGGCCCTACTATGTAAAGAATGCCTTGAAAAATATTCATACCACTTGTAATATTCCACATTTTGTCATGTTACAACCAAAAGTGTGTTTTATTGGCATTTTATGTAATATACCAACACAAAGTGGTACACAATTGTAAAGTGGAAGGAAAAAGATAAATGATTTTCAAACTTTTTTAAAATTAAATATCTGAAAAGTGTGGCGTGCATTTGTATTCAGTGCCCTTTACTCTGATTCCCCTAACTAAAATCTAGTAGAACCAATTGCCTTCAGAAGTCACCTAATTAATAGAGTCCACCTGTGTGTAATTTAATCTCAGTATCAATACAGCTGTTCTGTGAAGCCCTCAGAGGTGTTTTAGAGAACCTTAGTGAACAAACAGCATCATGAAGGCCAAGGAACACACCAGACAGGTCAGAGATAAATTTTGTGTAAAAGTTTAAAGCAGGGTTAGGTTATAAAAAAATATCCCAAGTTTTGAACATCTCACGGAGCACTGTTCAATCCATCATCCGAAAATGGAAAGAGTATGGCACAACTGCAAACCTACCAAGACATGGTTGTCCACCTAAACTGACAAGGGGAGCATTAATCAGAGAAGCAGCCAAGAGGCCCATGGTAACTCTGGAGGAGCTGCAGAGATCCACAGCTCAGGTGGGAGAAACTGTACACAGGACAACTATTAGTTGTGCACTCCACAAATCTGGCCTTTATGGAAGAGTGGCAAGAAGAAAGCCATTGTTGAAAGAAAGCCATAAGAAGTCCCATTTGCAGTTTGCGAGAAGCAATGTGGGGGACACAGCAAACATGTGGAAGAAGGTGTTCTGGTCAGATGAGATCAGAATTTACCTTTCTGGTCTAAATGCACAAAGCTATGTGTGGTGGAAAACTAACACTGCACATCACCCTGAACACACCATTCCCACTGTGAAACATGGTGGTGGCAGCATCATGTTTTGGGGATGCTTTTCTTCAGCAGGGACAGGGAAGCTGGTCAGAGTTGATGGGAAGATGGATAGAGTGAAATATAGGGCAATCTTAGAAGAAAACCTGTTGGAGTCTGCAAAAGACTTGAGACTGGGGCAGAGGTTCACCTTCCAGCAGGACAACGACCCTAAATATACAGCCAGAGCTACAATGGAATGCTTTAGATCAAAGCATATTCTTGTGTTAGAATGGCCCAGTCAAAGTCCAGACCTAAATCCAATTGAGAATCTGTGGCAAGACTTGAAAATTGCTGTTCACAGATGCTCTCCATCAGGGTGGATTTGACTTAAATCAAGTCGATTTAAATCATGATTTTAATCACTAGTAAAAAGGCTTGATTTAAATCATAATTTTTAAAGAGCAACTGTCATCTCTGTTCCGCAGCAGCTCTTTCTCTGACCCACTGTTGACTCACCGACAGTCCCATTCACTTTAATAGGACGACTGGTGATGCGGCAGTGACACAACAAGGTGAGGGACAAGGTGAGTGGATGCCCGCTAACAGGCGCTGCCATGATGGATCTGAAATGACAGGTGCTTTTTAAATGTAAGAACTCATTCTTGTTGGTAGTTAGAATCTTTAATATTTTGCAAACAAAATGAAGGTTTCCTATTTAGAATAATAAGCTGTCAGGTTAGTAAAACAGCGATATCAGAAACATTGCAATCATACAGTTTGTAGTGTACATAGATTTGCAAAACAATGGGATAAAGGAATATTTCTGAACATTGTTTTATCTCATGGTTACTGTGAATGCATCAATGCATCAATGCATTGCATGTTATCTCAGCTTGCAGAGCTTGGATTCACTGAATGAGTTTACCAAAAATTTAAATATTGCAGAATATACAGCATCATGCTACATAACTAAGCGCTAATTAATAAACTAAATTATTAATCTATCTTTAGATAGATTTTTACTACAAAAGCATTTAATTAAAATAGATTTGATAAAAATCAAAAAATACAGATTTAAATTTTAAAAAAAAATAATTTTTTGGATTTATTTGAAAAAAATCATTGATTTTTATCCACCCTGCTCTCCATTCAATCTGACAGAGGTTGAGCTATTTTGCAAAGAAGAATGGCCAAAAATGTCACTCTCTAGATGTGCAAAGCTGGTAGAGACATCCCCAAAGACTTGCCACTGTAATTGCAGCGAAAGGTGGTTCTACAAAGTATTGACTCAGGGGGGCTGAATACAAATGCACACCACACTTTTCACATATTTATTTGTAAAAAATGTTGAAAAACATTTATCATTTTTATTCCACTTCACAATTATGTGCCACTTTGTGTTGGTCTATCACATAAAATCCCAATAAAATATATTTACATTTTTGGTTGACATGACAAAATGTGGAATATTTCGAGGGGTGTGAATACTTTTTCAAGGCACTGTATTTATGTATGTGAGGTAAGGACCTTAGATTGTAAGCTTCTTGAAGACAGGGACTCGCTACAATATATATGTAAATTGATGGTACTCAGTAAGTACCTGCAATAAATAAATAAGGCAGTTTGCCTTGTTTTCTATTAAGCCAGTTCACACCACAGCATTGCAATTGCATTGTGTTTTTTCAGCACAGCGTGTTACACACACAAGCTACCACATCACAACACTACTGCAGTAAACAGAACTGTCACTTATTACATTTGAATAATATTCTAACAAAATAAACAGAATGATGCATTGGGATCAGTGCATCCGCACCATTCCTCCCAACACACACCAGCAGCCAGTGTTGCAAACTACCCAGATTAAAACTTACTGACATGACACCCACAATTTACTGACACCGCCACGTTTTTATGGGCATTTCTAAAAGGTACAACATTACTGTTTTAGGCCAGGTTCACATATATGCGAATTGGATGCGGTTTTCACCGCATCCAATTTGCATAACATGTGAGCGTGACCGGAATTCAGGCAAAAATTCGGACCTGAATCGCACCTGAACCGGTGAGAAGAAACGCACCGGACCGCAGGCTGGAAACCATGGTCGCACATACAGTTAGGTCCATAAATTTTTGGACACAGGCACAGTTTTCATACTTTTGGCTCTGTAGGCCACCAGAATAAAATTAAAACAAAACAATCCAAATGAATTTGAAGTGCAGACTTTCAGCTTTAATTAAAGGGTTTGAACATAAATATCAAGTACAAATTTTAGGAACTGCAACCATTTTTATACACAGTCCCCCCATTTTCAGGGGCAAATGAATATAAATATAAATAAAATGTTCATTTTTTATATTTTCTTGAGAATCCTTTACAGGCAATGACTGCCTGAAGTCTGGAACCCATGGACATTAACAAAGACTGGGTTTCCTCCTTTTTAATGCTTTGAGGGGCTCTAACTGCAGCTGTCTTCAATTGTTCTTTGTTTGTGGGTCTTTCTGCCTTTAGTTTTGCCTTCAGCAAGTGAAATGCATGCTCAATTGGGTTGAGATCAGGTGATTGACTCGGCCATTGCAGAATATTCCACTTCTTTTCCTTCAAAAGCTTCTGGGTTGCTTTTGCAGTGTGTTTTGGATCATTGTCCTTCTGTACTGTGAAGTACCGTACCCTCCAATTAACTTTGCTGCATTTGGCTGAATCTGGGCTGACAGCAGAGGCGGCCCTCCAATTAGGCAAATTAGGCGGTCGCCTAAGGCCTCGCACTTACAGGGGCCTTGCGGCCACCTAATTTGCCTAATTGAAGTGACGACTTTGATGAGTGCTCTGCAGCTTGGTTATAGTGAGTGCGATGACCCTATTTCCCCCACACACCATCCCATACCCCGCTCCTCCTCCCCTAGGGACAAGTCCCCCCTGTCATCTCCCCTGTGGACAGGGCCCCCATTATCTCCCCTGGGGACAGGGCCCCCTTCTCACTTGGGGACAAGGCCCCCATCATCTCCCCTGGCAACAGGGACCCCTTCTTCTCCGGGGACAGGGTCCCCACCATTTTCCTTGAGGATGGGGACCTCATCTTTCCAGGGGACGGGAACCCCATCTCCCTTGCCGACAGGGACCCCTTCTCACTTGGGTATAGGGCCCCCATCTTTCCTGGGGACAGAAACCTCATCTCCCCTGCAGACTGGGACCCCTTCTTACTTGGGGACAGGACCGCAACCATCTTTCCTGGGAATGGGAACACCATCTACCCTGTGGACAGGGGTTCTCTTCTCACTTGGGGACAAGGCCCCCATCATCTCCCCTGGGGACAAGGCAGCCATCATCTCCCCTGGGGACAGGGCCCCATCATCTCCCCTGGGGACAGGGCCCCATCATCTCCCCTGGGGACAGGAGCCCCATTATCTCCCCTGGGGACAGGAGCCCCATCATCTCCCCTGGGGACAGAGCCCCCATCATTTCCCCTGGGGACAGGGCCCCATCTCCCTTGAGGACAGGGTCCCCATCATCTCCCCTGGGAACAGGGCCCCTTGTCACTTGGGGACACGGCCCCATCATATCCCCTGGGCACAGGACCCCATCATCTCCCCTGGCAACAAGGACCCCTTCTTCTCTGGGGACAGGGCCCTCATCATCTTCCCTGGGGATGGGAACCCCATCTCTCCTGTGGACAGGGACCCGTTCTCACTTGGAAACAGGGCCCCACCATCTTTCCTGGGGACACGAACCCCATCTCCCCTGGGGACAGGGACCCCCTTCTCACTTGGGGACAGGGCCCCCATCATTTCCCCTGGGGACAGGGCTCCCATCATCTCACCTATGGACAGGGGCCCACATCTTCTCACCTGGGGACAGGGGCCCCATCATCTCCTCTAGGGACAGAGCCCCCATCATCTCCCCTGGGGACAGGGACCCCTTCTTCTCTGGAGACAGGGCCCCCACCATCTTCCCTGGGGATGGGGACCTCATCTTTCCTGGGGACGGAAACCCCATCTCCCCTGGGGAAAGGGATGCCTTCTCACTTGGTGACAGGGCCCTAATCATCTACCCTGGGGAAAGGACCACATCCCACCTGGGGACGGGGCCCCCATCTCACCTAGGGACCCCATCTTCCCTGGGCACCAGGACCCCATCTCCTCTAAGGGCAGGAACTCCAACTTCAGACCATGCTGGCTGGCAGGGCTGGTGTCGTCCACCCTAGGGTGCCAGGATTGGGGAGGAGGCAGTAAAATCCAAATAAGACATCAATTCCTTTATATGCAGCTGTCCCCGTCGCTCCTCATATCCAGCTTTCTTCCACTGTCCCCTGTGTGCTCTCCAGCCCCTGTGTGACCCCCCTCGTCCCCTGCAGCTCTACTGGGTTCCCCCCTTCCCTCACCTGCTGGCTGCTGCGGGGGATCTGTCAGGATGGAGAATGGGAAATGGGCTGGTAAATGTGCCATTTTCCGGCCCCTTCTTTTTCTGAATGGTGAGTCCGTGATCTGTATCGATCACTGACTCTGTCTATTCATAACTGTGGCATAGTAAACTGTGTTTTCTGTGCTTCAGTTTAGGAATTTCTGTACAGGAAGTTCTGTACAGAGCTACTGTATTCCTGTCCATTCATTCTGTGCAGCTGAGGTTGCAGAAATAGAGATTGAGGGCTGTGTCATCAGTCTCCTTCTCTGTCCCAAAGGTGGAACAAGAGAGGACTGTTTAGACCCCTGATATCTCACCAAAGCCCCCCAACGGGGTTCCTAAAAAACTGTTACACATAATAAAAAAAAATCGTAAAGAAAAATTAAAAAACAACTGATACCAGTGGTGGAACTACAGGCCTCACAAAGGTCATAATTGCAACCGGGTCCTGGAGTTCCACCACCGGGCTCGGAGGGAAGGGCCCCAGCCAGGGGTCAGGGGGGCTCTTCATGGTTTCTTGCACCGGGGCCCTGAAGGTTCTAGATATGCTGCTGAAGGAAAGCACAACGCAATCATCACCATTCTCTGTATATCAGCTCTCTGTGTACAGATCTCAGAGTGATCACCTCTTGCTTATATGGAGGTCTGCTCAGTCCTCTGCCAGTGTCCCAGTGTGCCCACATGTGATTGGCAGCCCAGGTCACCTGACCCTCCCTCCCTCCACCCCATCCTCATCCCTGGCCACCCAGGGCTCTTCAGGCTTATAAATGGTTTGTACCTTGTGGTGAACCCTCTGTATTTGCTCAAGAGAAGTCTTCTCTTGATTGTAGACTTTGACAATGATACTCCCACCTCCTGAAGAGTGTCCTTCACTTTTCTGGATGATGTGAATTGGTTTTTCTTTACCATAGAGAGGATCTTGCACCACTGTTGTCTTCCGTGGACGTCCAGGCCTTTTTATGTTGCTGAGCTCACCAGTGCGTTCTTCTTTCCTCAGAATGTACCAAACGGTTGATTTGGCCACTCCTAATGTTGCTGCTATCTCTCTGAAGGATTTGTTTAGTTTTTGAAGCCTTACAAGGGCCTGTTTCACTTGCATGGGCAGCTCCTTTGAACGCATGATGTAGGTTCACAGCAATAGATTCCAAATGCAAATACCACACTTAGACACACTATTAGATTTTCTGCAGATTTTTGTCTTCAGATTTACCCAAACCATGTAGTGCAAGAGCCTGCCTAATTGCATACAAATTGAAACTCTTAAGGTTTAACCTCTTATTATATGGTTTGGGTAAATCTGAAGACAAAAATCTGCAGAAAATCTAATAGTGTGTGTGGGGTCTCCAAACCTTTTACCTGCTTAATTGATGAAGAAATAACGAAGGAGTACCCACACCTGGCCATGAAACAGCTTTTGATTCAAATGTCCAATTACTTTTGGTCCCTTGAAAAAGGGGGGGTGGCTATTCTTAAGAGCTGTAATTTCTAAACCCTTCCTCCAATTTGGATGTACATACCCTCAAATTAAACCATTAAATCTGAGAGTGTGCACTTTCAGCCCATTACATAAATATAGCTTGAAATGGTTTTTGGTAAATAGCTGAAAAAAACTAAAATTGTGCCTATTTCCCAATTAACCACTTAAGGACCGCCTCACGCCGATTTACGTCGGCAAGGCGGCACGGGCAGGCAAAATCACGTACATGTACGTGATTTGCCTCCCGCGGGTGGGGGGTCCGATCGGACCCCCCCTGCCACCCGAGGCGGTCCCGTTTGGTCCCCCGGCGATCGGAGGTGAGGGGGAGGCCATCCGTTCGTGGCCCCCCTCCCTCGCGATCGCCGCCGGCCAATCAGATCACTTCCTTTGCTGCTGTATGCTAAACAGCAGCAAAGGAAATGATGTCATCTCTCCTCGGCTCGGTATTCCGTTGCAGCGCCGAGGAGAGAAGACAGGTATGTGAGTGCACCAACACTACACAACACAGTAGAACATGCCAGGCACACAAAACACCCCGATCCCCCCCCGATCGCCCCCCGATCCCCCCCCCAATCACCCCCCCCTCCCTGTCACAAACTGACACCAGCAGTTTTTTTTTTCTGATTACTGCATTGGTGTCAGTTTGTGACAGTTACAGTGTTGGGACAGTGAGTATTACCCCCTTTAGGTCTAGGATACCCCCCTAACCCCCCCTAATAAAGTTTTAACCCCTTGATCACCCCCTGTCGCCAGTGTCACTAAGCGATCATTTTTCTGATCGCTGTATTAGTGTCGCTGGTGACGCTAGTTAGTGAGGTAAATATTTAGGTTCGCCATCAGCGTTTTAAAGCGTCAGGGACCCCCATATAAATGTTTTAACCCCTTGATTGCCCCCTAGTTAACCCTTTCACCACTGATCACCGTATAACCGTTACGGGTGACGCTGGTTAGTTAGTTTATTTTTTATAGTGTCAGGGAACCCGCCGTTTATTACCGAATAAAGGTTTAGCCCCCTGATCGCCCGGCGGTGATATGCGTCGCCCCAGGCAGCGTCAAATTAGCGCCAGTACCGCTAACACCCACGCACGCAGCATACGCCTCCCTTAGTGGTATAGTATCTGAACGCATCAATATCTGATCCGATCAGATCTATACTAGCGTCCCCAGCAGTTTAGGGTTCCCAAAAACGCAGTGTTAGCGGGATCAGCCCAGATACCCGCTAGCACCTGCGTTTTGTCCCTCCGCCCGGCCCAGCCCAAGTGCAGTATCGATTGATCACTGTCACTTACAAGGCACTAAACGCATAACGGCAGCGTTCGCAGAGTCAGGCCTGATCCCTGCGATCGCTAACAGTTTTTTTGGTAGCATTTTGGTGAACTGGCAAGCACCAGCCCCAGGCAGCGTCAGGTTAGCGCCAGTAGCGCTAACACCCACGCACGCACCGTACACCTCCCTTAGTGGTATAGTATCCGATCGGATCAATATCTGATCCGATCAGATCTATACTAGTGTCCCCAGCAGTTTAGGGTTCCCAAAAAGCAGTGTTAGCGGGATCAGCCCAGATACCTGCTAGCACCTGCGTTTTGCCCCTCCGCCCAGCCCACCCAAGTGCAGTATCGATTGATCACTGTCACTTACAAAACACTAAACGCATAACTGCAGCGTTCGCAGAGTCAGGCCTGATCCCTGCGATCGCTAACAGTTTTTTTGGTAGCGTTTTGGTGAACTGGCAAGCACCAGCCCCAGGCAGCGTCAGATTAGCGCCAGTACCGCTAACACCCACGCACGCACCGTACACCTCTCTTAGTGGTATAGTATCTGTACGGATCAATATCTGATCCGATCAGATCTATACTGGCGTCCCCAGCAGTTTAGGGTTCCCAAAAACGCAGTGTTAGCGGGATCAGCCCAGATACCTGCTAGCACCTGCGTTTTGCCCCTCCGCCCAGCCCAGCCCACCCAAGTGCAGTATCGATCGATCACTGTCACTTACAAAACACTAAACGCATAACTGCATCGTTCGCAGAGTCAGGTCTGATCCCTGCGATCGCTAACAGTTTTTTTTGTAGCGTTTTGGTGAACTGGCAAGCACCAGCGGCCTAGTACACCCCGGTCGTAGTCAAACCAGCACTGCAGTAACACTTGGTGACGTGGCGAGTCCCATAAGTGCAGTTCAAGCTGGTGAGGTGGCAAGCACAAGTAGTGTCCCGCTGCCACCAAAAAGACAAACACAGGCCCGTCGTGCCCATAGTGCCCTTCCTGCTGCATTCGCCAATCCTAATTGGGAACCCACCGCTTCTGCAGCGCCCGTACTTCCCCCATTCACATCCCCAACCAGCTGCATGAGAGGCATTTTCTTTATGTCCTCCCGAGTACCCCTACCAAACGAACCCCCCCAAAAAGATGTTGTGTCTGCAGCAAGCGCGGATATAGACATGACACCCACTATTATTGTCCCTCCTGTCCTGACAATCCTGGTCTTTGCATTGGTGAATGTTTTGAACGCTACCATTCACTAGTTGAGTATTAGCGTAGGGTACAGCATTCCACAGACTAGGGCACACTTTCACAGGGTCTCCCAAGATGCCATCGCATTTTGAGAGACCCGAACCTGGAACCGGTTACCGTTATAAAAGTTAGTTACAAAAAAAGTGTAAAAAAAAAAAAAATATATAAAATAAAAAAAAATTGTTGTCGTTTTATTGTTCTCTCTCTCTCTCTATTCTCTCTCTCTATTGTTCTGCTCTTTTTTACTGTATTCTATTCTGCAATGTTTTATTGTTATTATGTTTTATCATGTTTGTTTTTCAGGTATGTAATTATTTATACTTTACCGTTTACTGTGCTTTATTGTTAACCATTTTTTTGTCTTCAGGTACGCCATTCACGACTTTGAGTGGTTATACCAGAATGATGCCTGCAGGTTTAGGTATCATCTTGGTATCATTCTTTTCAGCCAGCGGTCGGCTTTCATGTAAAAGCAATCCTAGTGGCTAATTAGCCTCTAGACTGCCTTTACAAGCCGTGGGAGGGAATGCCCCCCCACCGTCCTCCGTGTTTTTCTCTGGCTCTCCTGTCTCAACAGGGAACCTGAGAATGCAGCCGGTGATTCAGCCAGCTGACCATAGAGCTGATCAGAGACCAGAGTGGCTCCAAACATCTCTATGGCCTAAGAAACCGGAAGCTACGAGCATTTTATGACTTAGATTTCGCCAGATGTAAATAGCGCCATTGGGAAATTGGGGAAGCATTTTATCACACCGATCTTGGTGTGGTCAGATGCTTTGAGGGCAGTGGAGAAATCTAGGGTCTAATAGACCCCAATTTTTTCAAAAAAGAGTACCTGTCACTACCTATTGCTATCATAGGGGATATTTACATTCCCTGAGAACAATAAAAATGATTTAAAAAAAAAAAATGAAAGGAACAGTTTAAAAATAAGATAAAAAAATAATAATAATAAAGAAAAAAAAAAAAAAAAAAAAAAAAAAAAAAAAGCACCCCTGTCCCCCCTGCTCTCGCGCTAAGGTGAACGCAAGCGTTGGTCTGGCGTCAAATGTAAACAGCAATTGCACCATGCATGTGAGGTATCGCCACGAAGGTCAGATCGAGGGCAGTAAGTTTAGCAGTAGACCTCCTCTGTAAATCTAAAGTGGTAACCTGTAAAGGCTTTTAAAGGCTTTTAAAAATGTATTTATTTTGTTGCCACTGCACGTTTGTGCGCAATTGTAAAGCATGTCATGTTTGGTATCCATGTACTCGGCCTAAGATCATCTTTTTTATTTCATCAAACATTTGGGCACTATAGTGTGTTTTAGTGCATTAAAATTTAAAAAAAGTGTGTTTTTTCCCCAAAAAATGTGTTTGAAAAATCGCTGCGCAAATACTGTGTGAAAAAAAAAATGAAACACCCACCATTTTAATCTGTAGGGCATTTGCTTTAAAAAAATATATAATGTTTGGGGGTTCAAAGTAATTTTCTTGCAAAAAAAATAACTTTTTCATGTAAACAATAAGTGTCAGAAAGGGCTTTGTCTTCAAGTGGTTAGAAGAGTGGGTGATGTGTGACATAAGCTTCTAAATGTTGTGCATAAAATGCCAGGACAGTTCAAAACCCCCCCAAATGACCCCATTTTGGAAAGTAGACACCCCAAGCTATTTGCTGAGAGGCATGTCGAGTCCATGGAATATTTTATATTGCGACACAAGTTGCGGGAAAGAGACAAATTTTTTTTTTTTTTTTTTTTTGCACAAAGTTGTCACTAAATGATATATTGTTCAAACATGCCATGGGAATATGTGAAATTACACCCCAAAATACATTCTGCTGCTTCTCCTGAGTACGGGGATACCACATGTGTGAGACTTTTTGGGAGACTAGCCGCGTACGGGACCCCGAAAACCAAGCACCGCCTTCAGGCTTTCTAAGGGCGTGAATTTTTGATTTTACTCTTCACTGCCTATCACAGTTTCGGAGGCCATGGAATGCCCAGGTGGCACAAAACCCCCCCAAATGACCCCATTTTGGAAAGTAGACACCCCAAGCTATTTGCTGAGAGGTATAGTGAGTATTTTGCAGACCTCACTTTTTGTCACAAAGTTTTGAAATTTGAAAAAAGAAAAAAAAAAAATGTTTTTTCTTGTCTTTCTTCATTTTCAAAAACAAATGAGAGCTGCAAAATACTCACCATGCCTCTCAGCAAATAGCTTAGGGTGTCTACTTTCCAAAATGGGGTCATTTGGGGGGGTTTTGTGCCACCTGGGAATTCCATGGCCTCCGAAATGGTGATAGGCAGTGAAGAGTAAAATCAAAAATTCACGCCCTTAAAAACGCTGAAGGCGGTGATTGGTTTTCAGGGTCCTGTACGCGGCTAGGCTCCCAAAAAGTCCCACACATGTGGTATCCCCATACTCAGGAGAAGCAGCTAAATGTATTTTGGGGTGCAATTCCACATATGCCCATGGCCTGTGTGAGCAATATATCATTTAGTGACAACTTTGTGCAAAAAAAAAAAAAGTGTCACATTCCCGCAACTTGTGTCAAAATATAAAATATTCCATGGACTCAATATGCCTCTCAGCAAATGGCTTGGGGTGTCTACTTTCCAAAATGGGGTCATTTGGGGGGGGTT
Source organism: Lithobates clamitans (assembly GCA_037952925.1). Taxonomy (NCBI): domain Eukaryota; kingdom Metazoa; phylum Chordata; class Amphibia; order Anura; family Ranidae; genus Lithobates; species Lithobates clamitans. The sequence goes on from JBBGZY010000342.1 coordinate 2,089,422, forward strand.
TGTGCCACCTGGGCATTTTATTGCCTCCGAAACTGTGATAGGCAGTGAAGAGTGAAATCAAAAATTTACACCCTTAGAAATCCTGAAGGCGGTGATTGGTTTTCGGGGTCCCGTACACGGCTAGGCTCCCAAAAAGTCCCACACATGTGGTATCCCCGTACTCAGGAGAAGCAGCTGAATGTATTTTGGGGTGCAATTCCACATAGGCCCATGGCCTGTGTGAGCAATATATCATTTAGTGACAACTTTTTGTAAATATTTTTTTTTTGTCATTATTCAATCACTTGGGACAAAAAAAATAAATATTCAATGGGTTCAACATGCCTCTCAGCAATTTCCTTGGGGTGTCTACTTTCCAAAATGGGGTCATTTGTGGGGGTTTTGTACTGCCCTGCCATTTTAGCACCTCAAGAAATGACATAGGCAGTCATAAACTAAAAGCTGTGTAAATTCCAGAAAATGTACCCTAGTTCGTAGACGCTATAACTTTTGCGCAAACCAATAAATATACGCTTATTGACATTTTTTTTACCAAAGACATGTGGCCGAATACATTTTGGCCTAAATGTATGACTAAAATTGAGTTTATTGGATTTTTTTTATAACAAAAAGTAGAAAATATCATTTTTTTTCAAAATTTACGGTCTTTTTCCGTTTATAGCGCAAAAAATAAAAACTGCAGAGGTGATCAAATACCATCAAAAGAAAGCTCTATTTGTGGGAAGAAAAGGACGCAAATTTCGTTTGGGTACAGCATTGCATGACCGCGCAATTAAAAGTTAAAGCGACGCAGTGCCAAATTGGAAAAAGACCTCTGGTCCTTAGGCAGCATAATGGTCCGGAGCTCAAGTGGTTAATATGTACCTAACTGTATGTGAACCTGGCCTTAAGTGCAAATTTCAGTATTTAGGCAACAAGTACAATATGCAATTAGCAATGTGATTTAAGGTAGATATTAAGGAAAAAAACATATTTCTTATTTTATTTTCAATATAGTAAGTAAGTAGCTCAGGGACAGGACTCAAGAGGGCAAGAAATTAGAATGGGCAGCACAAATACATGAAACTGACTCTCACAGTGGTACTGACAGCAGAGTGCAGCAGAACAGATGATGATGACACCCCTTCTGAGCCACAGTGACAACAGTCTCTCTCCACACCAGGTGGTCCCTTCTGTCCACTCCAGTCCAAACAGCACTGACAGTCCAATTCCTTGCCTTTCTCTCACCCAGACCTGCATACAAGGCTCTGGCCACTCTACTCGGCTCCCTTGCACCATGACATCATGCGACACGCTTAGGCACCGCCTCTGCCAGACCCGCCCGCACCGCCCAAACACACTGTAGAAGGCACTTGAATGGTCTAGGCGGGCTTTGAACCAGAACTGCCCATGCGCAGTTTGGAGCCGAGCGTCACAGCCATATTTTTAACTGGCAACCTTTTTCTGTCACTGGCATTTACTGGGAGGAGAAAAGTGACAATTTTTCACAGGCTGGCAGTAAAAATACTGACGGTTGGCAACACTGCCAGCAGCTAGTGTAACTTGCTGATGTGAACGAGCCTTGATTGTTGCATTGCATTTTTAACTAGCAAATACTGCACAACCATGCATCAAGTAAGGCTATCTCCATACACATGCTCAAACAACATTAACACACATGAATATTTTCAATAGCTGCATATAGAATATTGTGGAAATCTGAATTATTGTTTGTAATTTATGTAATAGTAAAGCCGTTTTGAGTACTGTTGCCCAGCCAAATTACAATCACTTGTAATTCAAACAGCTGCCACATGGAAGCAGTAAAGGACTGGTATTTGCAAGAAGAAATGGCTGAAAAAAAATGATGATCTGTACTGCCATCGATCGATCTGTGTTTCTATGCTGTGATTTTTTTGTCCCACATTAAGCCTTTTTCTAAATGGTGCCCCAAAAGTGCAAGACAACCTGTCACTAAAGGTTCGAGACAACCTGTCACTAAAGGTTCGAGACAACCTGTCACTAAAGGTTCGAGACAACGTGTCACTAAAAGTTCGAGACAACCTGTCACTAAGAGTTCGAGACAACCTATCACTAAAAGTTCGAGACAACCTGTCACTAAAGGTTCAAGACAACCTGTCACTAAGAGTTCGAGACAACCTATCACTAAAAGTTCGAGACAACCTGTCACTAAAGGTTCAAGACAACCTGTCACTAAAGGTTCGAGACAACGTGTCACTAAAAGTTCGAGACAACCTGTCACTAAAGGTTCAAGACAACCTATCACTAAATGTTCAAGACAACCTATCACTAAAAGTTCGAGACAACCTGTCACTAAAGGTTCGAGACACCCTGTCACTAAAGGTTCGAGACAACGTGTCACTAAAAGTTCGAGACACCCTGTCACTAAAGGTTCGAGACAACGTGTCACTAAAAGTTCGAGACAACCTGTCACTAAAGGTTCGAGACAACCTGTCACTAAAGGTTCGAGACAACCTGTCACTAAAGGTTCGAGACAACGTGTCACTAAAAGTTCGAGACAACCTATCACTAAAGGTTCGAGACAACGTGTCACTAAAGGTTCGAGACAACCTATCACTAAAGGTTCGAGACAACGTGTCACTAAAGGTTCGAGACAACGTGTCACTAAAAGTTCGAGACAACCTATCACTAAAAGTTCGAGACAACCTGTCACTAAAAGTTCAAGACAACCTATCACTAAAAGTTCGAGACAACCTGTCACTAAAAGTTCGAGACAACCTGTCACTAAAAGTTCGAGACAACCTGTCACTAAACGTTCGAGACAACCTGTTATTTCAATAATTTGACCAAACTAAATATAATTTGAACAAACTCTGTTACTTTCTACAGTATGTAACAGAGATTTATGAAAATTCTGCTCTAGTGTGTGCTTATAGCCCCTAAACACTGAAATGCACACAGTATACAAATCTCACCATCTCCTGCATCCCACAGTGCTATGTGAGCACATTGGGGTTGATTTACTAAAGGCAAATAGACTGTGCACTTTGCAGTTGCTCCAAAGCTTAGTAAATGAGGTAAAGCTTCACTTTGCGAAGAATACCCAATCATGTACAAGAAAAAAAAAACAACATTTTTTTGCTTGCACATGATTGGCTGATGGAAGTCAGCAGAGCTTCTGCTCATTTACTAAGCTCTGGAACAACTACACTTCCAGAGTTCAATTGCACTTTGCAAAGTTCACAGTCTATGTGCCTTTAGTAAATCAACCCTATTGTGTTGCATTGTGAATTGCAGCGCAAAGTTAATATTATCCGTATTGCAAAGTGTGTAGTTGCCAAAATTTCAAAGCAATCTCCAGAGACGCTTTTTTTGCTGTGCGTTCAGCAAACCATTGTAGGTTGGGAATATACTTTAACCAATTGATCTCCAGACGATTTTACCCCCTACATGACGAGGGCATTTTTTGCTATTTAGCACTGTGCTAATTTAACTGGTAATTGCATGGTCATGCAACTAAATTTATGCCATTTTTTCCCACACAAATAAAACTTTCTTTTGGTGGTATTTGATCACCACTGGGTGATCCGAAAATTTTGAAAAAAAACCCAATATATTTTACTTTCTGATAAAAAAACTTATCTAATAAAAAATAAAAAATAAATAATTTCTTCATAAATTTTGGCCAAAATGTATTCTGCTACTTGTCTTTGATAAAAAATAAAAATCCCAATAAGTGTATATTGATTGGTTTGCGTGAAAGTTATAACACCTACAAACTATGGTATATATACTGGAATTTCTTTTTTTTTTTATACTACTAATGGCGGTGATCAGCGACTTATAATGGGACAAAATCTGACACTAACTGACGCTGGGGGGAACTGACTAACTGCCACTGACATCACCAGTGACATTAATACAGGGATCAGTGATAATACTACACACTGTCACTGTACTAATGACACTGGCTGGGAAGGGGTTGACATTTAGGGCAATCAAGGGTTTAAATGTGTGCCTAACTATGGGGTTGATTTACTAAAGGCAAAGAGACTGTGCAGTTGCACTCTGCAAGTGCAGTTGCTCCAGATATTAGTAAATGAGGTAAAGGCTCACTGTGCAAAGAATACCCAATCATGTGCAAGGAACATTAAAAAAAATGTTTGCTTGCAGGTGATTGGTTGATGGAAGTCAGCAGAGCTTCTGCACATTTACTAAGCTCTGGAGCAACTAAATTTGTAAAGTGCACAGTCTATCTGCCTTTAGTAAATCAACCCCTAGGTGTAATTTGTGTAAAGTGTGCTGCTTTTACTAATAGATCTCTACGTTTTCCATCCCTGCTTTGCAGAATGAGAAACAGAGAGACCATTCTCTCCATACAAAGCTCTGTGTTGAATGTCGAGCATCAGGTCCCGGCCATGAATCATTGGTTATACAGGCTGCCTGTCCATACTTTATTGAGGGTGGTCTACTAGTGGTTAATTAAGGGTGGGCCAAATATTTAGAATGGGTGTGGTTCTAAAAACATACCTGTCTTGATCCAGCAAGGTGTCCATCTGCAGTGCTGCTGCTCTCTGTTCCTCTTCTCGTGGGACACAGAGGCAGGAGTGAGAGCCATTGGCTCCTGCTGCAGTCAACTGAATCCTATGAGGAGGGCACGGGGGCGGAGCTATGCTGTGCTGCACGTGTCTATAGACGCACACAGCCTGGCTCAAGAGCAAGTTCGCACGAGTGCCCCCTTAGCACAGCTTGCTGAGGGGGCTCTAGGAGAAGAGGAGCAGGGGACAGCACTGTTTGGGGAGCCCAGAAGAGGACGATCGGGCCACTCTGTGGAGTATCATTGCACAGAGCAGGTAAATATAACATGTTTTTGTTTTAGGAAAAAAATTGATTTTTTAGAATCACTTTAAAGTGTAGTAACACAATAGCTCTTGCAGACACTGCAAACATATTTGGTGTAAAATAGAAACATATCTTGACACCAATCTTTCTGCTAGGTATGGTGACATTTGTTTTGGCTGATGAGTGGGCTGTCCTGAATTCTGAATTCATTGTCTGCACCCATTGTTTCTTCTTGCAACAATGTAAGTCCTCTGGAGCACCATCTTGTTTTTTCTGTTGGCTGAAGCAGAGTCACTTCCACTCCAGAGCTGGCTCTGTGTTACTGCGCATACTCAGTAACCCTCAGCGAGCCTCATTCTGTGATCCCATGACAAAGCCCTGGACACAGTACTCATGGGACAACTGACTAAAAAGAGGTACTGTCCAAGGAAATCCTGAACAACTGGTAAGTATGCGGTGTTGGTGAACGCAGTGCCAGAGGCCTGGGGCACCCTGCAGAAGATTCCCTGGGTGTCCAGGGCTAGCAATGCTGCTGCATGTATCTATTATGAATATCAATAAGACATTAGGTGACTATTAGAGGTATCATCATGATGTGTATGAAGACATGAAAAATTGCTAAAATGATCATATGCACTGTGACTATGCTATATATGTATATTTATTTATTGTTAATGTGAGCATGTGTATATTTATTTAGAATTATTAGTATAGATTTTTATAAACAATGATAACAAACCCAAATAAATATCCACATGTGCATCGGTGTCCACGAGTGCCTCGGCCGTCCGGGACTCTCCCTCCTTAATGGCCCCCCCTGCTGTCAATCAAAGTCAGTTAGCAATCGGGAGAAAGAGGGGGCAGGGCCGAACCAGGGCTCTATGTCTGAATTGACACGCGGAGATGCAGCTCAGCTCGGGTTCCTCCATAGCAATCTGCTTTCTGTGGAGGCACTCGACAGGTGGGAGGAACGAGGAGAGCCGAAGAGGGACCCGAGAAGTGGAGGATCCGGGCTACTTTGTGTAAAATCATAGTATAACATGTTTGTTATTTTTATAGAAATAAAACAAAACTTTACAATCACTTTAAGGTAACAAAAAAAAAACTTCTAGTTGTTCCTACCACCCCCTCCCTAAATACTTACCTGAGTCCTGTATCGATCCAGTGCTGTGCCTGTCCACAGCAGTGCTGATTCTCTCTTTCCCCTCTCACAGGCTTAGAGACAGCAGCAAGAGCCATTGGTTCCTGCTACTGTCAATTAAAAGCTGTTAAGAGGGAGTGGCGGAGGGGCTGAGCCGCACTGTGTGTGCCAATAGTCTATTGTCAATATTATTGCACAGAGCAGGTAAGTATAACATTTTTGTTATCTTATAAAAAAGTATATATTGAACACGTCACGATTTTTCTTGGTAAATATATTTCAAAAGGTGCTATTGACATGAAATGTTAACCTCATATCGGTAACAACCCATGCAATCCACACATACAAAGACACCAAAACAAATAAGTTCAGCAATTAAGTTTTGTCTAATAAAATGGAAAATGGAACACAAGGAAAAAGTATTCAACACATGAAGAAAGGGAGGTGCAAAAAGGCATGGAAAGCCAAGACACCAGCTGAAATCTATCAGTAATTAAAAAAGCAATCCTGCCCCTTGTCAGTGCAAATTAATATTAGCTGGTTCAGTTTCAATTGATGGCCTATAAAAAGGTGTTATTACCAAGGTGTCACACAAGAAACATCTCATGATGGGTAAAGGCAAAGAGCTCTCTCAAGACTTTATTGTTGCAAAAATTACTGATGGCATTGATTACAGAAGGATTTCTAAGCTTCTGAATGTTCCAGTGAGCACTGTTGGGGCCATAATCCAGAAGTAGAAAGAACATAATTTCACTATAAACTGGACACGACCAAGTGATCCTCACAAAATTATTGACAGATGAGTGAAAATAATTATCAGAAGAGTTGTCAAAGAGCAAAGGACCACTTGTGGAGAGCTTCAGAACGACCTGGAATTAGCAGGTACAATTGTTTAAATGAAAACAATAAGTAATGCACTCAACATGACCTGTACGCACGCTCACCATGCAAGACTCCATTGCTGCATTAAAAGCATATTGAAGCTTGTTTAAAGTTTGCTGCACAACATTTAGACAATCCTGTGAAATAGGAGAATATAGTCTGGTCAAGTGAGACCAAAATTCAACTATTTGGATGCAATAATACACACCATGTTTGGAGGTCAAATGGCACTGCACATCACCCAAAAAACACCATGCCAACAGTGACGTTTGGAGGTGGGAACATTATGGCGTGGGGCTGTTTTTCAGCACATATTGGCAAACTTCATATCATTGAAGGAAGGATGAATGAATAAATGTACCAAGAAATTCTTAATAAAGATCTGCTGCCATCTACCAGGATTATGAAGATGAAACGAGGGTGGACATTACAGCAAGACAATGATCCCAAACACAAAGCCAGGAAACTCTCAATTGGTTTCAAAGAAAGAAAATAAAGTTTTTAGAATCGCCCAGACAACCACCTGACTTGAATCCAATAGAAAATCTATGGAAAGAACTTAAGATCAGAGTTCATAGAAGAGGCCCACAGAACTTTCAAGATTTGAAGACTGTTTGTGTGGAAGAATGGGCCAAAATCACACCCGAGCAATGTATGCGACTAGTTTCTCCATACAGGAGGCCTCTTGAAGCTGTCATTACCAACAAGGATTTTGTACGAAGTATTAAAGTGGAGTTCCACCCATAAAAATATGTTTACATAAATGTTCAGCAAATAACATAACAAATGACATTTGGAGAATTTTTTTTTTACTTACCTTTTAATCCCTGTTGCTATGTGGTGCCTTCTAATCTTCCCCTTCCTCACCGACGCTCCTGGCGTCACTTCCCTCAGTTCCTCTGCTCGCTACTGCTCCTGGGAGATGTGTGTCATCATTTGCCAGGAGTCAGTGGGCAGCGCCGAGGGCTTTGTTGCCATCACAACAGGACGGGCACTCCCGGCGACCACGCTTGTTGTGATGGCAACTTGTATAGTTTACAGAGCCGCTACGTGATATTACTGCGCATGCGCGAGAATGGGCGGTGAATGCTGAGATTACAGCAGCCCCGTATCCCGGAAGAATATGCTTGTGGGCTTCAAAAGCAATATGGGAACTGCCAGGACAGCATAATATGTTACTTTTTTACCTTAAAGCAGACATTGAGTGGCAAAATTTTCAAAACACGTGAGTGGTATATGTCTATGTTCTGATCCTAAGATATGCATAAAAAAAAAATTCTGACATGTTGTTGGAACTCCGCTTTAAATAAATTTCAGTTAGGGTCCTTTCGGACTCTGCTTTGCTCAGCAGGGATCGCTCTGCTGATCCCCGCTGAGCAGGCGGATGATAGGTCCGTCTCCGCTCACTGTGCGGAGATAGACCTGTCAAAGCCCTGTTCTCCTCTATGGGGATCGGATAAAAACGGACCGCCTGTCCATTTTCATCCGATCCTATCCGATCCGATTCTCCAGACGGATGGAAAATATGATTTCCATCTGTCTGGATTTCATGGACAGGATCTATAAACTACCTGGGGCCAAATTTCAGTATTAGCTAGCTTTCGTTGGGGCCCTTCAGTAAGGTGGTGCATGTGGAGCTGTTCCTTTAAGAGTGTGTAATGGATGGCTGATGGGCTGCTCAACTAGGCCCAGTCTCTACTGCATTAGCACAGATGGCTCAGCTCACCTCTCCTGGTACACAGGAATCCAGTCCAGATCACTTGACAGTCTGCTGTTCTCAGGTACCCAGGACCCGGCTCTGGTCCTTGCTGGTTCTCCCATACTGTAGACACTTACAACAACAGGTCCTTCCAGCTCTGGTCCCAGCTCGCAAGCGCTCTCTCAGTGTCTCAGACTCACTGGTGCAAAGCTTAGTCACCAGAAACGGGTCAGTGTCCTTTCTGGTGTAGACACAGGCACCTCTGTGTTGGTTCTGCACCTTATGGTCCTTGCACTCTAGAAGCTCTGGAATTAGGCTGTACAGCTCGGCTTTCTCCCACAAAAGACCCTGATCTCTCCAGAACTGCTGGAAAAAAGTTCTATCTCCTCCTCCCCTGTGTGCAGGGAATCCTGGATATTGAAGTCCACAGCTCCATCCAATGTACTGTGCAGCGCTCCTTAAGAACTACATACAGTGTCCCATGCACTGTTGTGTCATTCAGGGGGAGAGGATGGGCAGGAGCACTAATAGCTGTTCTTGGCTGTGTGCATGGCAGTCTGGGTAGTGAAGTCCACAGCCATATCCATGTGCATTGTACTGTGCTCCTTGGGGACTACATGTTCCATGATCCTCCTCCCTGCAGCATCATCAAGTCTTCTCACAAGTTCACAGTTGCTGCCAATAGGGAGGGGGGGAAGTGGGAGATTTCACACATACAGCTCACTATGTCTCAGTGCAGCAGCAGAAGAGGGGACGAGACTGAGAGCAGGCAGACATATATAGCCCATTCCTTCAGCTGCAATGAAATTATGACATCTCCAATAGAAACCGAGTGACAATATTAATTATGGATATATGCATAGCTCCCAACTTTTTGAGATGGGAATGAGGGACACCTATCAGCAAAAGTATGCAGGCATAGAACACACCCCCTTGCCACGCCCCCTTAAAGGAGAATTGTACAAAAAAACAAGACTGGTTAAACCCACAAGTACTTTTTTTTTAACCACTACTATTCCTTTATATTGGTTTTTGGAATTTACAAATGCAGCAATTTAGAAATCAGATGAAAGGTTTAGCACTGGGAAACACTTTTTGATGGATAAAAAGTGCATTTTATATACAACTTTATAGATCAGACCAAAATGAGGGACATGGGAGAAATGAGGGACAGAGGGACATTGCTCCAAATCAGGGACAGCCCCTCAAAATCAGGGACAGTTGGGAGCTATGATATATGCAATCATCCATAGGACGTCACTACACTACCATTTAATTACATATAAATGTTCACATCACATCAACAGGAAGTTTTCCAAATATATTTTAATATCAGACCTCTTCAGATGGCTATGACCACACAGGATTCTTCTGCTCTCCACTAGGTAGCAGCATGCCACTGAGCTCTTCTTTGGATGCAAGAAGGGCAAAAATGTGCTGACACATGCACTGTAACAGTAATCCGGCACCTGCACAGTAAACTAAGGGGGGGCACAAATATCCAGAGGCAAACAACTAGCAAGCGGGACTGTCCCCGTAAAATCAGAGCTGTCTTGCGGTGACTTGTGTCAATCGGTGATGGTTGTTTATATATATATGTAGCGATACCCCCCCCCCCCCGTAAGGGCTGCTGTGTGTTGTGGTCCTTTCGTCACCCTGCCCAGCCACACAGTTTTCATTCACCCTCTTTGAACTTTGTATTTTTGTATTTTTATTTAACTTGGACAGGGATGGGATATTCATGAGATGCCCAAACTAATTGCAGGAAAATATATGGGACCAATTATATACACCTCCAGTATATGCAACTCCACACTTCAGCTCCAGCACAACACTTGCTTACAGACTGTCTCCCCTACAACTACTTGAGTCAAATGGCGTACAGGTATGTGATTTTGTGGCAAGTGGTTAAACCAGATACACAGTGATCAACAACATTGGTACGCAGCTGGCTAGGTATAACCAATGTGATTAAAATGAATATACTTCCCAGGATTCTTCTCTTCATCCATCTCCACCCTCTACCACTTATCTTTCTGTATCTTCTTTTTCTCTTTAAATTTTTGCATTCAAGTTCATATCATAAATGTACATTCCAGTGTAGTGATACTGCCAGGAGATGCAAAAATTAACTTGAATATCTTAGAATACGTCGTGTTGAGTAAGTTACTCTGGGTATGTTTAGGCCTTCTCCTAACTACAGTACATATGCAATGTTTTCTATTTCTTTGAAAAATCTCTCAAAAAAACCTTACTTAACAACAACAGCAAAAAAATTGCTGTATCCCAAAGGGGAAGAATCAGGTAGGAACCGGTAAGATCAGGTGTAATCATTTACCCTGACCAATATCTTTTGGTCTTGACACTTTTTTTCATAATTATGCATAGCATTAATTTAGCAGGGTAAGAGAACAAATCGGAAAATTAACAGTCGGTCAGGGAGATATACTGTGTGATCCTGGGTTTGAAACAGGAAAATCTGGATGCCGCACACCGGATAAAGTTGAAAACATCTTCTTTATTGTAAAACTTGGATCATAAAAAACAGGACAATCAGGCGGGTGGTACAGACACAGCTGACGCGTTTCGCGCTTTAGTTCGAGCACTTACTCATCTAGAGCGCTCGAACTAGAGCGCGAAACGCGTCAGCTGTGTCTGTACCACCCGCCTGATTGTCCTGTTTTTTATGATCCAAGTTTTACAATAAAGAAGATGTTTTCAACTTTATCCGGTGTGCGGCATCCAGATTTTCCTGTTTCAAACCCAGGATCACACAGTATACCTCCCTGACCGACTGTTAATTTTCCGATTTGTTCTCTTACCCTGCTAAATTAATGCTATGCATAATTATGAAAAAAAGTGTCAAGACCAAAAGATATTGGTCAGGGTAAATGATTACACCTGATCTTACCGGTTCCTACCTGATTCTTCCCCTATGGGATACAGCAATTTTTTTGCTGTTGTTGTTAAGTAAGGTTTTTTTGAGAGATTTTTCAAAGAAATAGAAAACATTGCATATGTACTGTAGTTAGGAGAAGGCCTAAACATACCCAGAGTAACTTACTCAACACGACGTATTCTAAGATATTCAAGTTAATTTTTCGCGCTTTAGTTCGAGCACTTACTCATCTAGAGCGCTCGAACTAGAGCGCGAAATGCGTCAGCTGTGTCTGTACCACCCGCCTGATTGTCCTGTTTTTTATGATCCAAGTTTTACAATAAAGAAGATGTTTTCAACTTTATCCGGTGTGCGGCATCCAGATTTTCCTGTTTCAAACCCTGCTTCAATTTGCATTTAGCCAGCACCTGGGACTCCTCTCCTCTGAAGGATTCACTAACACACACCTGAAAGCAAGTTCTCCTGAGCGGTGATTTATTTTCTCTGTCTATACTGTGTGATCCTGCCAGAAATGTAGCCAGCTCCTAACTTCCTATAGAGTGCTGATAACACCGCTTCTGCAGCACCAAATCTGGGTAGTGATGTAGTGCTGTGAATGTAAACAAAGAGGAACTACGGGAATGAGGAGTTGGGGAGGTGCTGACATAGTCTAGCAAAGGAGAACGCAAGCGGGCACAAAAATGCTGGAGTTGAGCCTTGACCACCTTAATCACTATATATTTACCTCTCATTTGAAAGAAAAAAAAAAAAAAAAGACCCGCTGGCTACACAGATCAGTAGCTCAAGGTTAAATTTATATAGAGACCTGATGGAGTCCTATCAGTTTCAGTGCAACTCTCTGGTGTTAAGGACTTTTCATGAAAACCTCTTTTGCGTGTCTGTGTGTGTATATATATATATATATACACACACACATACATAAATACAACTGAGGTCTCCTTTTATGTGGACTTTTGTTAAACCATTGGTTAAGTTTTCTCCTAATCCATAACTCACTCACTGGTCACTAGCAATATTTCCATAACCAGGGACTTGTATAATTGAGGTTATATTTCTAATCAGAAAAAAAAAAATATAGCCTGCTGTGCTTTCCTCAGTCAGCCCCTTTATACAAGGGGGGCTGGGAACAGCTGTAAGAGGAGCAGCCAGGCTGGCAGTAGAAGCAGCAGGTAACCTGTGCAGGAAGACTTAACAGGACTTCAGCAAGCATCAGCATATAGAGCAGGTAACAGAGCACCACATTGAAATACATAGCCGTGGAAAATTTTTATGTTGTATGCTTTATTATGTTGTGTACCTGTACTACTTTTATACTGTTTAATATGCAACACATAATGGATTGCATAGAAGTTATACAGTGCTTTGAATATGTTTAGTGCATGTAAAATATATATGGTAACTATAAATAACAATCATATTTACTGCAGAACTATACCGTGATAAAGGTGCATCTAAACATACTTCTATAAGCTGCTATAGTAACATTTTTAAACAAATCTGATTATTCTCATTTACAGCACTATATATAAAGATGAAGCTTCTTTTTATTGGTTTATATTTCTCCTGTATCCTTCTGGGTGCTATCCTTGGTAAGTCTTTCTATATACTGACTTTGTATACAATCTTATCACATATTTGGTGCCTACAATAATGGTTAGAAAACTAACTCAGAACAATCAGCTGTGATTTACAGCAAACCACAGCAGCCGATCAGTTTTCAGCAGCTTGGTTTAGTTTCTGATTAGTTGCTGTAGGGTCTTTCATATTGTACTTTGCCATTTTTTTAAGGGGCATTATTTAAATAGACTTGGACCATGATCTGAAACATAATGTAATGTTACTTAAATCCTTGTAAATCAATCCCTATACCTACCTCTTTATATTTTAATGGAGTACCCAGCTAGACCCACACTGCTTTTAAATGATACATGATTTTATTTACTAAAATCAAATTCGTTGAATTATTTTAGCCTGCTGTCATTTTTTTTATGAAGATAATTACCCAGTGCTTACTCATTATGAGACACTGTACAAAAAAAAGTATATAAACCTCTCTTAAAATGAGAATAATTTTACATGCGTAGGTCAAACTGGAAGCTAACCAAAAAAATGAACTCATGAGTTATGCGATGAACATTTCTTTATTTCTTTAAATAGCTTTGAATGACTTTTAGAAGGCTACATTCCTGAATCTGACCTTGAGTTTATCACTGTAGAAAACGTATGAACTAGAAAACAAAATACTGTAGCGTGTTTTAATCACTCTAAAATCTCTATTCTGAGTTTTCAATGTTCATCTAACTTGTACTTCATGTGTTTTCCCATATCAGTAAAGCTCAGCAGCTCATTTATGCTATAGTTAATTTAATCTTTCCCAATAAAAAAGGATAAAACAAAAGTGAATTCATTCAGCAGCTGCATGCCTGTAACTATGTTTATCATTTTATAGCCACCTTTTGAAATTTATTGCCAAAGTCACAAAGATAAAGTCTGTATCTGACTGAAAGTCAAACAACATGATGTGTTACACATTACTTGCCCAAGAACCCCACCAAAATGGTACGGGGGGGGGGTAACACAGAGAATTTAACATAAATAAAAGCCAAGTCAGCTTTACGTGGTCTACCTAAACGTGGTAGTTGGGGGCCTGCTGCTGTATCTTAATGGACTCACCCAATAAACTGAAGCAACACACAAGCTGTTTACACTTTCATTCCTTCTACTCATTGATAAGAAGGAAGGATCGGCAAGGTCGCATGGAGATTTCCCAACTCAACAAAGAGCCCTTCCATTGCCAGAAGCTCTGTAGGGATAATCATAAACAGTCTTAAACCTGCCACTAAGACCCCATACACACTATTAGATTTTCTGCAGATTTTTATCTTCAGATTTACCAAAACCATATAATATGAGGTCAAACCTTAAAGAGTCACTCAACTTTCACGGGGGAAAAAGTAGCAAATAAAAAAAAAATTTATATAGCACATATAATTGCAACACTAACCATATTGTAATTGAATGTTATTAAAAATTACCTTTCCTTTTCAATCTGCAGCCACTGTAATTTCCTAAGAATACATTGCAATATGGCTACCCGGAGGTGTTCTGTACACAGAGTATGTACTGACCACCCCCCGAAACATAATTTCCTCCTTATGTGATTGGCTCACTGATTTTCCCAGAAGTCTGCCTAAGATACAAGTCAGATTTCAGGCATCCCAAAAATGTCATTTTTGGAGAGATACTTTCAATAGGAGCACATCTAAAGGGATCCAGAAGATTCCCTCATTAGTGCCCTGCAGCTGCACACCTGACAGTTAATTATGAAACCACTCCTATTAGACCCACTCAGTACAGAGGCACAGAGAAACACACAGGGATTTCTTCAGAATAACAAAAGGTAGCAATCTGCAACAAAGGTTGTTAAAATCCTTGCAATGTACATAGATCACACAGGGGGGGATGTTTTTTTCTCAACATAAGTGGAGTTACGCTTTAAAAGTTTCAATTTGTATGCAATCAGGCAGGCCCTTGCACTACATGGTTTTGGTAAATCTGAAGACAAAAATCTGCAGAAAATCTAGTAGTTTGTATGGGTCTAAGAGTGGCATCAGGATTTTATGGACATCTCTAAGACCCCATACACACTATACAACTATTGTTGTCTGATTTCCTTTAGATTTACCAAAACCATGTAGTGCAAGAGCCTGCCAGATTGCATACAAATTGAAACTCTTTAGGTTTGACCTCATATAATATGGCTTTGGTAAATCTGGAGGAAAAAAATCTACAGAAAATTGTATAGTGTGTATCCAGCTTTAACAAAATAGAAGCTTCCTATTTAACCTATATCATATCTGTTGTTGTTATCAGTTAATTGATAATGTGACATTAAGGTGGCCATATTCTCTTGGACATGACCATATGCTTGCATAAACCTCTTGCACAAACATTGCATGTTGGGTTTTCACTCCATCATTGCTAGAGGCCATTAATCTGGGGTGCTGTCTTTTCGTATCTGCTTTGACATCCATATGAATAAACTACCAGGCAATATATCAACCTGCCCTAATGACAGCTGTAGTCCTTGGTCCAACATGGTTCACCAATGTGATTATGTTCTTGTTGTGTATATACAACATATAGGGGCATTAGTGCACAACAGTGTTAACATCATGCAATAATATGTACCTGAGTATGGTAATGTGCAGTGCTGACCTAAATACTGCTACTCTTAAAGGAGTTGTAAGGGCAGAAGGTTTTTTTATCTTAATGCATTCTATGCATTAAGATAAAAAACCTTCTGTGTGTAGCAGCACACCCCTAATTACCTACCTGGGCCCCTTCTCTCTCCAGCAATGTCCATGATCCCCTCAGCCATCCAGGACACTCCTCCTGATTGGTTGAGACAGAGAAGCGGCGCCATTGGCTCCCGCTGCTGTCAATCAATGTCAGTCAGCCAATCAGAGGAGAGGGGCAGGAGGGGCCAGGTTGGGGATCCGTGTCTGAATGGATACACAGAGCTCTGACTCAACTTGGGTGCCCCCTGTAGCAAGCTGCTGGCTGAGGGGCACTCAAAAGAGGGAGGGGCTAGGAGCAGCGAAGAGGGACCCGAGAAGAGGATGATCTGGGCTGCTCTGTGCAAAACCAACTGCACAGAGGAGGCAAGTACTGTATAACATGTTTGTTATTTGAAAAAAATAAAAAAATGAGCCTTTAGAATCACTTTAAGATTACCAGTGAATAAAACGTGGCTAACTTTATACTGTTTTTTAAACACTCCTCTCCTGTATGTAATATCAACATAGAAGACGTCCATCAAGTCTTTTTTAGACCTATGTTTATACCAAGCATGTTTAAATGTACCTATAGTTGTAGGATTACCATATATCCCACATCTTGATTTAATAGCTTTTTTAATTATATAAAAAAATGTCAGCACTAATTTTTACAGGTTTAAATTACAACATACCTTTATTCATTACATTTTGTACAGTGCTAAAATAAATTACCAGTTTGTACTATTAATGACAACTATATATTTTTTAAATTAATTTATCACAGGCATTTATATTACATTAACAACTTTACTTATTTTACGAAACATACATTTGCATCAGTCTCTGCCCTCAAAGAGCTTACAATCTAAGGTGTACCTCATAGATACTGTAAATGCACACACTTACTAGGGCTAAATTTGACTGGGGCCAATTAATCTGTCTTTTAGAATGTGGGAGAATGCTCACACAAGCACAGGGAGAACATGCAAACTACATGCATGTAGTGAAATCTGAACTGTGCACCCCAGTCCTGCAAGGCAAAAGTGCTGGCCACTAAACCGTTGTGTTGCCCCATTACACAAGTAGCCTATGTCCAGCATGCAATTCTCTTTTTTATACTGGGGTCCCAGTTTTAAAGTTCCCATTGCGATCATAAGGATTCAATTGTTTCTATAGGAATACGCCAACCAAGTGGCATTGGCTGTAAAGTCTGAAAAAACTTGGTATATACAGTATGTTTCCCTTTAACAAATGGAGTGCTGTAGACATTTTACCATCTCTACTCATCTCAGCTGCAAAATCTTAATTTTTTTTGTCTAATTAGCAATGTAGCAAGCCCTAAATAAAACATACGGAGAGTTCTGGTCTGTAGCTGTATGTCTCTGGTGCCAACACACATCCTGTGTATTTACTCATAGCACGGTGTCAGTGATATTCCCATCCTCTTCACTGACAGGTCTTCTCTCAGGTGGAAGGGAAGTGCCACGCAGTCGGTGAACACAGGACCCTATTATGTAGGACACAGTACTGTGCTGTTAGGAATTCCTGCTGACATTAGAATTCTGCTCAGACTTTGTGCTATGAAAGTCTCCATTGTCCAATGCATGCCTCTCTCACATAACATTTCCATGTTTATTTGCAGATGCCAGACCTATCCACGAGGAGGATGGTAAAGACGGTTTCTTCACTTTGTTTACTTTTTCTGCAACTAATACTTCTATATAAACATTACATTCATTATTCACCTAAAGCAAAAGTAAAGGTTCTTTAGTGAAAATTGCCTAGCAGGTAGGCTTTCACCGCAAAAGAATTTCTGTAGGAGGATTTCATAAAACATTAGATATAGCCCTTTAAAACATCCTGCCACCAGTTTCAGTTGCTTTTCCGAAGCATGCAACATATTCAGGTAGTTCTCCCCAGGGCCATTTTGCAAGGTGGCACTATGTCTGCACCAAATTAAAAAAGTGTTACCTCCAGTTCATACATAACTGGAGGTAATTAAGACAAACTCTAAAAAAAAGTTGGCATACAGAGACAGGGAGAGTGCCTGTCTCTGTATGCAGTGTAATAGGGCAGCATGTCTGTTGGTACAATCCCTCCTGTCACTAATTGTCAAAGAAGCTGTCGGCTTCACAACTGACAGCTTCCTGGCAACCGGTGTTGCTGACAGCAGGTGGAGCCCAATGGAGAAGGTGAGGGACTGGTCTCCCGTCAGGTCTACTCTCACCTTCCGATTGATGGCAGGTAGTGGGCGGATTCTATAGCCAATAGCAGGTTGTCTATTGGCCAAGGAATCCACCCTCTGCCTGCTGTCAATCACAAGGGGAGGGGACTTGGTGGGAAACTAGTGTGTCTATCAGGCTCATCAGGCTCCGCCCACCCAGCCAAAAAACTCCTCTGCAGTTGCCCCCTATTCAGAGCTGTGCTACTCTGTGGACGAATTATCCATATAGACACTCTGGCCTCATTGCGCTGCCACACAACTAATTAGAAGATATGTCGCCAGCACACCATGGATCTCCAAAATAATGTCCAAACAGTGTATTAGCAAGATCACATCAAAGTTTTGGAGCCACGCAAGACCCCTTCCTTAGGCATATGACCATCCTACTCTCATGACTGAGGAAGGGTCTTGTGTGGTTCCATAATGTGGCTATTTTATGCTGTGATGGGGTCTTTTTAATAAACCGTTTGGATGTTATTTTGTAGATCCTTGCTGTGCTGGCAACAGATTTTCTAATTTGTGCTGTTTTCCGGTCCACAACTGGTAGTTGCCGCAACGCCCATTTACCTTGCACTCATTTCCAGGAACATGCTCCTTGGGAATATTTTTCTGGACTCCACACAAAAAATTTCAGTTCTTGCCCCAAATTCATGTACCTGTTTCCAGAACCAGAAACAGACCAGTAGAAGATGTCACAATGATAAGGGAGAGCACTTGCCCACTATGGCAAGAGCCCCTGCCAGCCAGGGGCATTGCTGCAGGCATACATGCTTGGGTTGTACAAAGCATGTACAAAGTATGTTTAACAAAGTATAGAAGAGCATATAATCATTAAGCTGTGGCACTGATATCCTAGAGTGATGTAGGAGCCAGTTGTAAAAAAACACAGAAAGCAGTGGAGAAGCAGTTTATTCACACACCCGGAAGTGTATGAATATTTCCGTATAGCGAGAAGTGAAGTGACGGCCTTTCAAAAATCAGAACATGGGAAAGGTACTGTAAGTATATAGAGTCTTCTATTTTACAGGTATATGTTATATACAAGTGCCCTTGTGCTGACAGGTTCACTTTAACCTGTCATCTACATTTATTCAAATACAGGTAGTCACATAACACACTCATGATTTAAACCTTATGTCCTAAACGCTTACAATACCAATGACTGCTGATAGTACTAGAGGGTGGTGCAAGTGCAGGCAGAGGCGTAGCTTGAAGCTTGTGGGCCCTGATGCAAAAGTTGACATGGGCCCCCCACTACTTCCAATGTGCATGCAGATACATCCACCGCATGCCAAGATACTCAAAGTGGCTTAAGAGTTTTGAGTTCCCAGAGTTCCTCTTTACATCAGAGGACAGGGATTACTGCTGGAGAATCAGAGGACAGGGATCACCGCTGGAGAATCAGAGGACAGGGATCCCTGGCAGGTCACATGGCAGAGCTCCTTTCCCATCCCAACAATGTAGACAGCTCCCCCTCCCCACTACACAGGGCTGAAATCACATTCCTTTACAAACAGTCTGTCAGTCTTCACAGGGTGTATCTGGCTTTTATGTTGCCCTTCTGACCTGTGAAATTCTCTGGTCGGAATGGCAGTGTAGTTGCAGTAGGCAGATCCACCCTGTGCAGATCATGGCTAACTGGCTGTGTTGTAAAGGAATGTGATTTCAGCCCTGCGGAGGAGGAACAGTATAGAGTGCTGTAATGGGAAAGGAGCTCAGCAGTCCGGCATAGCATGCAGGGTGGAGGGGGTGGTCAGGGGGCTTTGGGGGGAGGGGAACTTAGATCTGGGAGGGCAAAGCCATGTGACACAAAATCTGGAGCCTGCAGCCCTTCAGGGCCCCCCCCCCGAGGAAGTGTTAACAATTTCTGAAGGTTTCTCTGTCAGTGTTGGCTGGTGTTGGGGGAAGGTCACCTCCTGGAGGTGTGTGTCTTTTCCCCAGTTGTCAGGGAAGTGGGGTAAGTAGACATCCCCAGCTGGGGGAGTACAGAGAATCCCAGCTGGTGATTAGAAGACACTGAGCAGTGTCATACCTCACCAGTGACATCGGTCCCATCGTGGCTACAGGATGGCACTCTCCTCCTCTTGCCTCGCTGAGCTTGTTTACCATTCCATGTTGCCAGCACACAGCACAGACACTTCCCCATCCTGGGCTGTTCTCACCTCGTGCTCCTCTCCATTAAGGAAATGGCTCACAGATTCTCCCTAGCCAATGGGAACAGAGGGGTGTGGACTGTGGAAGGCAATATAGAAGCCCAGTACTAGAGCTTGGCTGTGAGGCCCTAGGGGAGATCAGAGCTGGATTTTGTGGAGGATATGATAATATGACAGGGAGGCTGCAGGGGCCCCCTGGAGCTAGGGCAGGATTGCGATTGTGACCCCTGCAACCCCTTATGCTACGCCCATGAGTGCAGGTAAAAGGACATCTGCACTTCGCAAATCATAAGCAAGCAATTATACAACATATTTAGCTATTAATGTACTGCAATGTTTGCTTTTCCCGATGCTTGTGCTAAAGGTAATTTTTAATGGTTTGGAGTCAACGTTATTGTACATAACATTAATGTTATAGTTTATATGTTTTAATCTGATGTTTTATATCTGTAGTACACAAATGGTATCAGGTTAACAAATAAACATTTAAAAGAGAAATATGGGAATCCATTTTTTTGTAGCATCATACATACCTAGCTGGATGCAGCATCAGTCTAATCTGCTTTAGTGTGCAGCCAGTGGACTCTGCTTACATCTTTTTAACTTTACTGGATGTGGACATAGGGGGGTTATTTACGAAAGGCAAATCCATTTTGCACTGCAAGTGCACATTAAATTGCACTGAAAGTGCACTTGGAAGTGCAGTCGCTCTAAATCTAAGGAGTAGATCTGAAATGAGGGGAAGCTCTGCTGATTTTATCATTCAATCATGTACAAGCTAAAATGCTGTTTTTTATTTTCCTTGCATGTCCCCCTCGGATCTACAGCGGCTTTACTTCCAAGTGCACTTGCAGTGCAAAGTGGATTTTCCTTTCGTAAATAACCCCCATAGTGTGTGATCCTATTAAGTCTCTGCCCAGCAGTGCAGTACATTAAGCTGTGGCTTGGTGACCTGTGCTGCCATGCAAGACACTGCAGAAAAATGAAGCATGCCCGCATTTTTCCTGAACTGCACTGTGTATTATGTCAACACTGTGGTGTGAAAATTTTTTTCTATATGCCCTTATGCCATTAGTTTTGATCCAGTGCAGAAAAATGCCAGTCACCACAATATGTGTGAACAAGCCTCTAAAATTTACCTTAGATGCAGCCGTCTGATTAGGAATGAGGCTATTGAGGAATATTTTATATTTACCTGACAAAAGAAAAATTTTTGTTTACAATGATATTTTAGTCTTTATGATAAGAAACACACATAATATATACAAAACCATTACACATTCCCTTATTGGGGTCTCTTTATATGTTAAAACATACCTGTAATAGAAGAGGCAATATAATTACCTTTCCAGTGGTCTTTTTGTTGCTATGCTGCCTTTTTGCTTCTTGCTGCCTGCTGCAAGTATTTAACAATCTGGATGGGTTGATTACCTGTTTCCTGCGTTGCACACAGTGGTTTCTGCCAATGGCTTATATGTCACTACAGGATGTACCAGCCGTCGGGAGAAACCATAAGTGACTGGTGAGCAAAGAGGCAGAAAGAGGCAGAATATTAAAAAAAAAGGTCAGAGGATATCGCCTATTACAAGTATACTTTAACATACAAAGTGACCCCATATTTAGAGGGTCACTAAAAGCATATGGCATACACAAAACACAGAGCAGGAAACTCCAGAAAGGAACTAAGGCTAGCCATACACATAGTGAGTTTTCTCTGTCGATTCCCGCATGTACACGCAACAGGGTGGAGGATGGAGGAATCTCCCCATCAGCTATTGTATTCATACAGCCACAGCACCTGTGGTAGTCTGAATACCCAAACAGTGAGGCTCGGTTCACACTGGGGCGACTTGTCAGGCGACCTAGTCGCCTGACAAGTCGCCTCCCGTCGCCTCCCGTTCTGTGCTATGGAACCGTTCTAATCGGAGCGACGCAAGTCGCTCCGACTTAGAAAAAGGTTCCTGTATTACTTTGGGGGCGACTTGGGGCGACTTGCATAGACTTCTATGCAGAAGTCGTCTCGCAAGTCGCCCCGGCAGTCGTTTGCAGGTCGCCTCGCTGAGGCGACCTGCAAGTCGTGCCGCCCATGTGTGAACCGAGCCTGACTGCACTTTCCAATATTTTCCACCTGGCGCCTTTGATTTTTAATCAATTTGTAGTCCTGTTGATAGGGCTACCAAAGGCTTGAATTTAGACTCAATAGGAACTGTGTATGGCCAGCCTAAGTCTTAGGTAAAACCAATCATTTCTTTCATTTTGGAGGGAATGCTTATCACTTCCTGTTGTGGCAATGGGACAACCAAATGGGATCTTCACACAGATCAGGGTGGATAAAAATTGATGATTTTTTAAGAAAAAAACTTAAATTGATTTTTTTTATAATTTAAATCAGATTTTTTTGATTTTTATCAAATTTAAAAAGTTTTTGGAGTAAAAATCTATCAAAAGATAGTTTTCTATTTAACATACATTAATAATTTAGTTTATTCAGCATGAAATTGAGCTTAGTTATGTAGCATGAGGCTGTATATTCTGCAATATTTATTTTGGTAAACTCATTCAATGAATCCAAGCTCTGCAAACTGAGATAACATGCACTGCATTGATTCAGTCACCCAATTTTACAGTAACCATGAAATAAAAGTTCAGGAATATTCCTTTATCCCATTGTTTTGCACATCCATGTACACTACAAATGGTATGATTGTTTGAGGAGAAATGCATCTGTACCAGGCTCTAAGTGAAGGGCAAGCAGTAAAAATGAAAGTGAAACCTTTTAAGCAGCTTATAAACCTTGTAATCTTTCTGTACATAGCTTGAAGTGCTTTATTCCTCCCTTGAGGAGCAAAATAGCAGCAGGCCATAAAAGAGACCCAGTTTGTGAATATTTGCTAACCTGACGTCTTATTATTCTAAATAGGAAACCTGCATTTTGTTTGCAAATATTAAGGATTCTAACAACCAGCAAGAATAAGTCCTTACATTTAAAGAGCACCTGTCATTTCAGATCCATCATGGTAGCGCCTTCATTAAAGTGAATGGGACTGTCGGTGAGTCAACAGCGGATCAGAGGAGCCGCTGTGAGACAGAGATGACAGTTGCTCTTTAAAAATTACGATATAAATCAAGTTAATTTCAATCAAGCCTTTTTACTAGTGATTTAAATAGACTTAATTTAAAGCGGAGTTCCACCCATATAAAAGACAGCAGCTACAAAAAGTGTAGCTGCTGGCTTTTAATAATCGGCACTCACCTGTCCCACAGTCCAGCGATGTGGGCGAACGAAGCACCACTCCTCTCCCCCTCCTCTCCGCGGCGCCGGAATTCTGACTGTGGGCGCCCAGCTGTGGCTTCACAGCCAGGCACGCACTGCGCATGCACGAGCCGCGCTGCGCATAGCTGGGTAATCTTCTGGGACCTGTGACGTGTCCCAGAAGACTGCAGGGAGGAAGGGGGGAGAGCTGAACTTCCTTCTGGTGCCGCGGAGCCCCGGGAGGAAGTGGGAGCTGAATGCCTCTAAAAAGAGGGTATCCGCTCCCCCCCCCCCCCAAAAAAAATGACATGTCAAATGTGGCATGTCAGGGGGTCACCTTCACTTAAAGCGGAAGTTCTATTTTTGGGTGGAACTCCGCTTTAAATCAAATCCACCTTGACACAGATGCAAAAAAAACCAAAAAAAAAAACAGACAGGTTATAATCATCTCTTACTCCATCCAAGGTGAAAAAAATAATACTTTTGGTATTAGTTCTATTTACGCTTTATATCTAGAAACAGGGTATCCCCCCAACCAGTTTCTTTTCTTTTCCACCTTTTTTGTTCCTGAAGCACCAGGTTAGGCTAAAAACCTTACCCTCTTTTTCATTGTGAAGTAAAAACATGAATCAAGGGTCACGCATCTAATCTTATCAATGCATACTTATTCCTCATATTTTATTCTTCTCTAGAGATGATCATTTGTGCCTATTAATCTTAATAAAACAGAGCAAACTTACTTAAACAAATCTTAATGCTATATAATATTCTTTCCAGATCGATATTTGGATGCCCCTGCCCACCCCTACTGGCCCTTCTCTACCTCAGATTTCTGGCAGTATGTAAACCATTTCCGTTCAATGGGCGCCTATGAAAACATCAATGACCTGGCTCGTACTTTCTTTGCTCACTACCCTATTGAAGAAACTCTGGGATACGATCATACCGATCATTAGGAGGCTGTGTACAGCTCCCATGCTCATCTCTAGTATAGCTGTATATACACAAGTACTATAATCCTGAAGATTTGAGCCCAGAGATGTCTGGCTGTGCCCACATGCAAGATCCAATCAGTTTGGTCACTCATGGTGCACCAGTCTGTCCTCCAATAACTGTCTTGAAAATGTTATGCTTTATATGCCGGTGTCAGCTTCTGTCATCCCTCCTCTTCACCAAGGAAGAGACCCTGAAAAAGTAATTTTTCTGTAAAAATGATGAATCTGCCGCACTGTATTTATAAGCAATAAAGTGATGGAATACCACTTTCTATTACACTTATTTTGTATCAGTTTTATATTTTATGCTTACCGTGGCCACCAGGTATTCTCCCTAACATGCATGTTACTGGCATTTGGCTTGAAAAATAAAATATTTTTATAACTGTGATTGTTACATTTACTGATCACTGAGATTTTGGTGTGATAACAAAATGTGATCAAACAGTCCACCCCAAACTTTACGTTAGTTTTTTTGAGGCTGTTGGTGAGTGAATTCACAAAACCCTTTCCTATATTCCTTGAAGACTCTGGTGGTGAGGTCTCTTCCCTTCACTTTGTATGACAAGGAGGTTTCGTTCTACTTGTGGATATGTCATTTTATGTCATTTGAACTACAAGTAGTGAAAACCTTCCTTGTTATAGCAGAAGGTGTGAGCCTCCGGGTAAGGGCATTATGCCTTTGGTTTCTTACCACTGCAGTCCCCAAAAGATATAGAATCAGAGGGCGATTCAGTCTGTGGGCTCCACCTAGTACTGAAATATCACTGGATCATGATACAACCCTTTAAATGGAAGATGGTTTCAAAAATATTCACAGACATCACACTGGTTAAAGATATTTTTCTATACATTGGCCTCATTCACTAACCTTCAGCATATTGAGATATGAAATGAATTAGATGCTCAATAACAAGCTTGTCCCGAAAAAAAAAACCCCATACACGTAGCTAGTAGTAGTCACATTCAACTGTACTTGTTCTGTAATGTTCTGTAATGTTAAAACATTTTGTAGCTTATTCAAGCCAGTTCTTTGGTTCTAATGATTGTCAGGGACATACCTCAGCATTTATATCCACATAGATAGCACAGACACCTTAACCACTGGACCTTCAGGAGGTTTTACTCCCTTCATGACCAAGGCATTCTTTTGCTATTCAGCACTGCACTACTTTAAAAGAGAAGTATGGGTTTAAATAAGGGAAATACACATTTACTCACCTAGTTGGATGGAGAATAGATCTGATGTTGCATCTGTCCCCCACCTGCACCTGCTCTAAGGCTCGGTTCACATATATGCGAACCGGATGCATTTTTAACCATTTCAATAGAGCAGGTTCACACATGTCCGGGGCAGCTGCGGTCTGTTTCTGAAAAGGGTCCTGTGCGATTTTGGGTCAGTTTTAATTGCAAATTTAAGTGAGATGGTGAACAAATTTGCACCGGACTCCAGACTGCAAACCGCAGATGGACATGTGTGAACCTAGCCTAAGACCAAGAGCTGAGAAATCAAACATGGCTGATCAATCAGCTCTTGGTCTTCAGGCTGCAGAGAGGGCCGATGACTGTTAGTCACCGCCTATATGATCTGCCCCTCCAGCTGGAGCGCTGGCTCAGGGTCTCAGCAGCATGCTGAGAGGCTGAGCCAGCTGCCAGTCCAGACAGCTGGCTGTATCCCGACCATAAGGTTGGGATCTTTTCAGAGCCTTGACTGACACAATTGCACAGTCCTGCGACACTGTACCCAAAAAAAAATTTCCATACAAATAGAGCTTTCTTTTAGTGTTATTTAATCACCACTGGGTTTATTTTTTGCTATATAAATTTAAAAATGAATAAATAAATGTATTCTTTGGTAAAATACCCCAAATCAGTGTATATTATTAGTCTACAAAATATGGTATATGTATAAAAATTAATCAATTCTGATGTACTGACAGCTTCTCTCATTTCTTGAGGCCCTATATATATATATATATATATATATATATATATATATATATATATATATATATATATATATATATATATATATATATATATATATATATATATATATATATATATATATATATATATATATATATATATATATATATATATATATTTTATATATTTTGCATAAACATTTTATTGAGAAGATACAAACTTAGCATATACATCCATGGCTCAGTGAGCCTGTCTTATCAATACATATGCGATTACAGTTAAATCAGATAAAGGCGCTCTGAACCCAGAGTAAACAACTTAAAAATAGATATATTTTTTAATTAAATTTTTTAAACACTAGTTTTCTTTTTTAAGATTTTTTTTTTACTCTCGTCATCATAGTGATTCTGTACTACTCTGGGGGGATGATCATGGATTTTTTTTTTACACTGTTATTGCTTATACCAGTGATGATCACTGTTATTAGCAATAGTTTTAACTGTGACAAATGGCTTTCGTTCATGACAGCTTGCTTACTATTGCGATGCTGTGATTGGCTACAGCTAATCATAAGGTACAGGTACCATGTGATAGCTGTCATAGCGATCACATGATACTCTGGCCGGTACCGAGCACTATGACCCACTGTGTCTGGTCACAGGATCGCTCCGCTGCATGTCCCATAGGGCACGCCAGTGCACATGGGCTGAGCAATGTACCAATATGTCGCTTACCTGGAGCTGCTGCCCGCCTGCAGTAAATGTACTGTGGTCTAGCGGCAAGTGGTTAATCGAACCACCATGGAAAGGCAGATTTTATTGTCCATGAACAGGTTTGGAAGTATGAAAATTGTGGAACCATCCTGGTCTTGGACAATAATATCTGCCTTTCCATAGTGGTTGATTTACCATTAGAACTGAAGAACTAGCTTGGATAAACACCTTTAACATTACAGAACAAGTCCTGTTGAACATAAATAACAACTATTTGCTATACCATGACCTGGATAATTGAGAACTTTCACAAACCCCATACATGTATGTTTTGCCAAATAGTTTCATCCTATAGGGCAGGGGTCTCCAAACTCTCCAATCAAAAGGCCAGTTTACTGTCCTTCAGACTTAAGGGGGGGGGGGGGGGGCCAGACTGTGGCCATTGGGAGTAGAAAATATCCTGACGTCAGTGGGAATAAACAATGCCCCATCGTTGGTGTCAGTGAGAGGAATAGCACCCCATTGTTGGTGTCAGTGGGAGAAATTGTGCCCCATCATTGATGTCATTGGGCCCCATTGTTGGTGTCATTGAGAGGAATTATCAGTGGGGGGGGGAATTATGCTCCATTGATGGTATCGTCGGATGAAAATAGTTCCCCAAGGGCAGGATTAAAGCAAGCAAAGGATCGCATCTGGCCCCCGGGCCACATTTTGGAGACCACTGATATAGGGGAATGGTAAAATGTTCAATAAAAAAAAAGAGTGCAGGTCGAATGGAGGCAGAACGTCATATACAAGACATTATTAGAATAAATGTTATTGTCATTATGTACTCACCAGTAGTAGTCACGGACACGGTGCATTATGCTTCTGTGGGGAGACAGACAGAGCCAGTCCATTGTGTTATCCACTGGTGTCTCTGGACTAACTAAAGTAGTAAACCTAGCTCCATGTTCTTCTTGACCTGTATAACCGTAGCTCCTCCCATCCTCCCACATACTATAAAACTTCAACTGTAATAAACTAAAAAGAGATTTTTAACACCATGGCTTGAAAATCTGACTGTATCCACCATGAGAGACAAGGTATTCTACAATTACCATAGTAGACTAGCACAGGAAGGCAAGACAGGTATCGATAGAAGAACTATATGACAGGAAATAAGTCAGATGTAAATAAATATGTAAATAAATAACAGCTAAAACTAGAAAAGGAAGTGCAACCAGCAGGGCAGTTTAATAATGTTGTGCATGATAAAATAAGGACAGAATGGTACACAGCAGAGATGTGCCACTTGGCATCCACACACCAAAGGGTATATTTATAAATAATTTGCAGAGCTATTTGCCGTGTGAAACTGAATGTATATTTATTCTGTACAAAAACAAATGTTATTAGGTTATTTTCTCTCCAGGTCGAAGGTTTTTCATTTATACATGATAGAGTGAAACAGAAAAATACTGTATTGTGGCCACTAGGTGAAGCTGATATAGTGAATAATATGCTGCTCCAGGTGAGCTTGCCGTCACAGTCCTCTACACCTCATCTACCTGGGTGCTCGCTCAGCTCATCTAGCTGAATGTAGAAAAACATCCAAGAATCTGGACAGCTGCACTCCACGAAACATCCAAATTTATTGTAACTTATAAAAGCACAGTATCAGTCTACTGTTTTGGAGTGCTTTTATAAGTTACAATAAAGTTGGACGTTTCTTGGAGCGCAGATTTCCAGATTCTTGAATCCTTCTCCAGATGGAGCTTACGATCATAGGAAATAAACACTTATTTACTATGAGCGTCAGCTCCATCTGGTTACCGTAATGCAGTATTTTCCTGATCCACACTATTCTTATGAAAGAATACCATCTGACCTGGAGAGAAAATAGCAATTTTTTCAGCATTTGCCCAGAACGATTGTACATTTTGCAGGGTAAATAACTCTGCATACTTTTTCTAAATACACCACCAAATGTCATTTCACCAATTTTTTGTGAATCCAGTGCATCAAGGCTCAGCCCCCTGCTCTGGACTTACAGGAGAATGCTGCAGAGAGGCATGGAATGTCACTACACTGCGCCACTCTCTGCAGCGGAAAGAATCCACTCACTCCTGTAGGTAGAAGAGGGTGAAGAAAACATGTGACATCACCGAATCAACGATAGCTGGAAAAAAGGTATGCAACTTGATTTTCTTTTAGTCCAGAGCCTGGATTAAGGGCCGGTTCCCACTGCTGTGATGTCAGACATTGCATGCGATTCACACCGCACTGCTGTGTAAATCACTTGCAATGTCTGTGTGATGCGAATTCAGCCATACAGCTTGTATGGCTGAATTCGCATTGCATTCGGACCAAAATGGTACAGGAACAGTGGCGTCGCTAGGGGGTGGCTTTTGGAGCTATAGCCCCGAATCTGGAGCCCATAGCCCCGAGTCTCTGCAGGGGTCCCCAAGGGGAGGGGAGGCTCTCTGGGGACCCTGATTTAAGTGGGGGGCTTTCTGGGGACCCTGATTTAAGTGGGGAGCTCTCTGGGGACCCTGATGTAAGGGGGAGGCTCTCTGGGGACCCTAATGCAAGGGGGAGGCTCTCTGGGGACCCTGATTTTAAGGGAAATGCTCTCTGGAGACCATGATTTTAAGGGAAAGGCTCTCTGGGGACCCTAATTTAAGGGGGAGGCTCTCTGGGGACCCTGGTTTAAGGGGAGGCTCTCTGGGGACCCTAATGTAAGGGGGCTCTCTGGGAACCCTGATGTAAGTGGGGGGCTCTCTGGGGACCCTGATGCAAGGGGGAGGCTCTCAATGGACCCTGATGTAAGGGGGGGGTTCTCTGGGGACCCTGATGTAAGGGGGGTTCTCTGGGGACCCTGATGTAAGTGGGAGGCTCTCTGGGGATACATACACACACACACACACACCTATATTGCTGTATATACATGTGTATGCCCACCCAAGCGTATGACTTTCTTTACTATGCTGATCTTTTGTAGACCTAGCAACGCCCCTGTACAGGACCCTTTTATTGGTCCGCACCAAAATTGGATTGCATAGGTGTTCACACCCATGCAATCTGATTTCTGTACAAAATGACAGTTTGCACTGCCATATGCAAACTAATC
This sequence comes from Lithobates clamitans, assembly GCA_037952925.1. Taxonomy (NCBI): domain Eukaryota; kingdom Metazoa; phylum Chordata; class Amphibia; order Anura; family Ranidae; genus Lithobates; species Lithobates clamitans. The sequence continues at coordinate 2,119,505 of JBBGZY010000342.1, forward strand.
TGGGGGTGTCATTATCTTTGTATCTGCATTACAAATCCTGCCTGTTTGCCCATTTAAAAAAAAAAATTTTAAGCTAAAATCTCACTTTCAAACAGAATCTAAACCCATCGATTTAATAGTTTCAAAAAACAGTCACAGTCCAGGAATGCTGGGAATGTAACGGTCATATTTGCTTTTTTCTCAACCAAACTGTCAAAACATCAAATGGCTGGCATCATAACTGATCACATGTGCAGCACCATGGCAGTTCCAGATCAAACAGAGGCTAAGATGGCAGCTTCCTTGGCTGTAAACGATGAGGGTTTAGTTCCGCTTTAACTCCCTAAGAAGAATTAGGCTGATCATGGACAGAGCGATTTTCTTTCCTGCAACCACAGTCAGTGTTGATGGGGGAATCCCTCCCACTGAGCTATAGTGTTCTCCTGGTGGGGGAAGTCGTCCCCTCAGGGAAAACACAGTGATTATTGCTAGCAGCTATAACAGCCTCTAGTAATAATTGCATGCAAAATCCGACAGGCTGGTTGTATCCAAATTGATTGATTGGCACATTCAGCCTGCCCATACATGATTCAAATCTCAGCTGGTTCAACAGGAACCAGGCAAGATTTGAATCATGTATGGGCAGGCTGATTGTACCAATCGATCAACCTGGGTACAACCAGCCTGTCAGATTTAAAATGTGATCATTACTAGTGGCTGTGATGGTAATCTCATATAAAATCTGACAGGCTGGTTTTACCCAAGTTGATCGATCGGTACATTCAGCCTGCCCATACATGATTTGAATCTTGCCTGGTTCCTGTTGAACCAGGTGAGATTCAAACCGTCTATGGCTGGCTTTAGTGCCATTTTAAAACTCGCCCTTCTCCAAGCAGAACTGCAGGATTTTTTATTTTTTTTATTTTTACCATTTTAATTTTTAACCCTGCCCCCTGCTGCTATTCCTGCCTAGGCCACAATGACGAATACCTGCTCCTGCAGCATCCTGGATACTTACGTCACATCTTCCAGGAGGCTGCAGGATAAGCATACAAAGCGGCCGGGGGAAAGGCTGGGGGTTTGGTCCTGTGCCTTACTGGAATGGGCTGCCTGCACCCAAAAGAGGACCAAGATGGTGACACTTGAACAGTGGATCACAGCGGAACAACACTGGATTTGCATAGTTGCCAACATTGGGAAAAAAAAATTAGGGACACTTTTTTTTGCTGTAGGCGGAGTCAGCCTATAATTAGGGGGCGTGACATGCGTTAGTAGGCGTGGCATATTAAAAATGAAAAATGCGGCGCGCGAAGCGCGCCGCGCAAAAAAATGGGCGTGGTTTACGTGAAATAGTGGGCGTGGCTTACATGGGCGTGGCTAAATGGGTGTGGTTAGAGTCTGAGGTGAATGAGGCATGCAGAGGGAAAGGGGGGTAGAGGGATGGAGGGAAAGCAGACCCAGATCCTACACCATAATAGCAATGTGTATTCCAGAGTTTAACAATCAGCAGATAAAGATACTCCAAACACCTGGTGTTAACGCTTCAATCATCCCGGCACCATGGTTGTTATGGTGTCAGGATGATTGAAGCACATTATTACTATTATTACATTGTAATATAAATAATGAAATCATTCAACTCACCATAATGCAGAATCAGTGGGACCCCTGAGCGTGTCACCTGCCACGTCGCCTGCCACCAGATGCCATCAGGTTCCCCCAGCAGAGTCTGTCCTTACATAAGGTGCCCCCAGCAGAGGGGGGAGAAGGGGGTGCAGGTATGTTGGTGACACAGGGGGGAGAGGGGGGTGCAGGTATGTTGGTGACACAGGGGGGGAGAGGGGGGTGCAGGTATGTTGGTGACACAGGGGGGGAGAGGGGGGTGCAGGTATGTTGGTGACACAGGGGGGGAGAGGGGGGTGCAGGTATGTTGGTGACACAGGGGGGGAGAGGGGGGTGCAGGTATGTTGGTGACACAGGGGGGGAGAGGGGGGTGCAGGTATGGTGGTGACACAGGGGGGAGGGGGGAATCAGGTATGGTGGTGACACAGGGGGGAGGGGGGAATCAGGTATGGTGGTGACACAGGGGGGAAAGGGGGGAAAGGGGGGTGCAGGTATGTTGGTGACACAGGGGGGAGGGGGGAATCAGGTATGGTGGTAACACAGGGGGGAGAGGGGGGTGCAGGTATGGTGGTAACACAGGGGGGAGAGGGGGGTGCAGGTATGTTGGTGACACAGGGGGGAGAGGGGGGGTGCAGGTATGTTGGTGACACAGGGGGGGAGAGGGGGGTGCAGGTATGTTGGTGACACAGGGGAGAGGGAGGTGCAGGTATGTTGGTGACACAGGGGGGGAGGGGGGAATCAGGTATGGTGGTGACACGGGGGGGGAGCAGGTATGGTGGTGACACAGGGGGGGAGAGGGGGGTGCAGGTATGGTGGTGACACAGGGGAGAGGGGGGTGCAGGTATGTTGGTGACACAGGGGGGAGGGGGGAATCAGGTATGGTGGTGACACAGGGGGGAGGGGGGAATCAGGTATGGTGGTGACACAGGGGGGAGAGGGGGGTGCAGGTATGGTGGTGACACAGGGGGGAGGGGGGAATCAGGTATGGTGGTGACACAGGGGGGAGAGGGGGGTGCAGGTATGTTGGTGACACAGGGGGGAGGGGGGAATCAGGTATGGTGGTAACACAGGGGGGAGAGGGGGGTGCAGGTATGTTGGTGACACAGGGGGGAGAGGGGGGTGCAGGTATGTTGGTGACACAGGGGGGTGCAGGTATGTTGGTGACACAGGGGGGGAGAGGGGGGTGCAGGTATGGTGGTGACACAGGGGGGAGAGGGGGGTGCAGGTATGTTGGTGACACAGGGGGGGAGAGGGGGGTGCAGGTATGTTGGTGACACAGGGGGGGAGAGGGGGGTGCAGGTATGTTGGTGACACAGGGGGGGGAGAGGGGGGTGCAGGTATGTTGGTGACACAGGGGGGGAGAGGGGGGTGCAGGTATGTTGGTGACACAGGGGGGGAGCAGGTATGTTGGTGACACAGGGGGGGGAGGGGGGAATCAGGTATGGTGGTGACACGGGGGGGAGAGGGGGGTGCAGGTATGGTGGTGACACAGGGGGGAGAGGGGGGTGCAGGTATGGTGGTGACACAGGGGGGGAGGGGGGAATCAGGTATGGTGGTGACACGGGGGGGAGAGGGGGGTGCAGGTATGGTGGTGACACAGGGGGGGAGAGGGGGGTGCAGGTATGTTGGTGACACAGGGGGGAGAGGGGGAATCAGGTATGGTGCTGACACAGGGGGGGAGAGGGGAATCAGGTATGGTGGTGACACAGGGGGGAGAGGGGGAATCAGGTATGGTGCTGACACAGGGGGGGAGAGGGGAATCAGGTATGGTGGTGACACAGGGGGGAGAGGGGGAATCAGGTATGGTGGTGACACAGGGGGGGAGAGGGGAATCAGGTATGGTGGTGACACGGGGGGGAGAGGGGGGTGCAGGTATGGTGGTGACACAGGGGGGGAGAGGGGAATCAGGTATGTGGGTGACACAGGGGGGGAGAGGGGGGTGCAGGTATGGTGGTGACACAGGGGGGGAGGGGGGAATCAGGTATGGTGGTGACACAGGGGGGGAGAGGGGGGTGCAGGTATGGTGGTGACACAGGGGGGGAGGGGGGAATCAGGTATGGTGGTGACACGGGGGGGAGAGGGGGGTGCAGGTATGGTGGTGACACAGGGGGGGAGAGGGGGGTGCAGGTATGTTGGTGACACAGGGGGGGAGAGGGGAATCAGGTATGTGGGTGACACAGGGGGGGAGGGGGGAATCAGGTATGGTGGTGACACGGGGGGGAGAGGGGGGTGCAGGTATGGTGGTGACACAGGGGGGGAGAGGGGGGTGCAGGTATGTTGGTGACACAGGGGGGGAGAGGGGAATCAGGTATGTGGGTGACACAGGGGGGGAGAGGGGGGTGCAGGTATGGTGGTGACACAGGGGGGGAGGGGGGAATCAGGTATGGTGGTGACACAGGGGGGGAGAGGGGGGTGCAGGTATGGTGGTGACACAGGGGGGGAGGGGGGAATCAGGTATGTTGGTGACACAGGGGGGAGAGGGGGGGTGCAGGTATGTTGGTGACACAGGGGGGGAGGGGGGAATCAGGTATGGTGGTGACACGGGGGGGAGAGGGGGGTGCAGGTATGGTGGTGACACAGGGGGGGAGAGGGGGGTGCAGGTATGTTGGTGACACAGGGGGGGAGAGGGGAATCAGGTATGTGGGTGACACAGGGGGGGGAGGGGGGAATCAGGTATGGTGGTGACACGGGGGGGAGAGGGGGGTGCAGGTATGGTGGTGACACAGGGGGGGAGAGGGGGGTGCAGGTATGGTGGTGACACAGGGGGGGAGAGGGGGGTGCAGGTATGTTGGTGACACAGGGGGGGAGAGGGGAATCAGGTATGTGGGTGACACAGGGGGGGAGGGGGGAATCAGGTATGGTGGTGACACGGGGGGGAGAGGGGGGTGCAGGTATGGTGGTGACACAGGGGGGGGAGAGGGGGGTGCAGGTATGTTGGTGACACAGGGGGGGAGAGGGGAATCAGGTATGTGGGTGACACAGGGGGGGAGGGGGGAATCAGGTATGGTGGTGACACGGGGGGGAGAGGGGGGTGCAGGTATGGTGGTGACACAGGGGGGGAGAGGGGGGTGCAGGTATGTTGGTGACACAGGGGGGGAGAGGGGAATCAGGTATGTTGGTGACACAGGGGGGGAGGGGGGAATCAGGTATGGTGGTAACATGGTGTGCAAGAGGGGAGCCAGGACCATCAATGTCCCCAGCCAGCAGAGCCCCAGTCCATCCATGCTGGACCTCAGCCTTTGAGAAGTGTACTGCAGGGAAAGCTCCAAGCCTCCCATACACTGAGTACACCTCCTCCCCCTATCTCTCCTCTCCTCTCCCCCACTACACTGACAGGCCACTACTCACAGTGTCAGACAACTCCTGAACAGCCAGATGAAAGCCTCCCTTCTTCCCCCCGTCACTCCCACTATTCCCTGAGCTCCGTTGGACACACGGGGGGGGGGAGGGTGATGGCAGTGGAGGCTGATCATGTCTTCCTTGTGTGCAGTGTAGAGCGGGGAGGGGTTGCCAATCCCTCCAACCAATAGGCTTCAGTGTACAATAGAATTTTCTATTTGTACACTGAAGAGAGAAGCGGATTGGCTGCCCCTCTCCCCTGCACTGAACACAAGGGGAACATTGTGACTGACTCGTGGAGGCAACGGCGGCCATTTTTGTGGAGCCGTTGCCGTTTTTTACAAAAACACTCACGATTTTCTCGGGACAAACCCCAAAAATTCGGGAAAACACCCGGGACAAAATTAAATCGGGACAAGGGTCCCAAAATCGGGATTGTCCCGGGAAAATCGGGACTGTTGGCAACTATGGATTTGTTGTGTGGATGAGCAGGTGCTTTATAGTAGGACTAAAGCCAACAACTTTTATTTTTTTTCACTTGGACGGAATGGGGGGGGGGGGGGGGGATATAACTCCTGTAGTTTTTTCTTTAATTTTGCCATCTATGTCCCATTTGGCGATTTTCCTTCACTTCCTGTATCATTCCCAAAACAGGAAGTGAGAGAAAATCCTTCCAAAGTATGAGAATCCCAGGGTGTCACTAGAACTAGTGTCCTCATTGGAGGAATTACCCCTCTTATTCTCGTTCTGGTGACAACCCAAAATGTATTTGAAAATGGTATTCAGGACAGGATGAATCTCCCTAACACAGGCACCAATAAAAACCTGACAGGGGCTTGAATCCCTCTCCACTCTTTTCAAAACTAAAAATAACCCATTAAGGTTTGTTTACACTTGTGTTGGGGCAGTAAAAATGTGCTGCAGAGCTGATTGTATTACCCCCCCCCCCCCATGCTGCAAAGGCATTGGGGGGGGGGGGGGGAGTACATACAGTATGTTGCTGCTGCCTTTGCACTGCAGTAATGATTATTGCCATGATCACGTTAGCTGCCAGTACTGTCCCCTGAACACCACTTATCCCCTGTGCATACCGATGTGACTTGTCATGCAATTTCCACACCTCCCAACATTTTGAGATGGGAATGAGGGACACGCCCCCTGCCACACCCCCTTAAAGGAGAATTAAACCAAAAAAAAGGTTAATTAAATCCACAAGTGCTTTTTTTTTACCACTACTATTCATTTATATTGGCTTTTAAAATTTACAAATGCAGCAATTTAGAAATGAGATGAAAGGTTTAGCACTGGGAAACACTTTTTTGAAAGATAATTAGTGCATTTTATATAGAACTATATAGATGAGACCAAAACGAGGGACAAATGAGGTGGAAAGAGGGACAGAGGGACATTGTTCCAAATCAGGGACAGTCCCTCGAAATCAGGGACAGTCCTTCGAAATCAGGGACAGTTGGGAGCTATGCCATTTGACAGGTCAAATCACATGACAAGTCGCACCCTATTGTCGGCGATGGAACTGTTCAAATCAGTGTGATGCCGATTGGCACCAATTTGAAAAAGTCGTTCCTGCACTACTTTTGGTGATGTCAGGTGCGACTTGCATAGACATCTGTGCATGAATCCGCACAGATGTCGGCAAAGTCACACCAGAAATTGCACTGACAATTTGCAATTTCACATGAAGTCTCGCGAATTCAAAGCGGCATTCGGTGTGAACCTAGACTAACTCTAATGAATGCAGTTGCAGCACACTAGTGCAGGGCTTGAGGGGTTAAAGCAGGCAATGCAGAGGTGATATACAACACTCTCTGAAGACTGATCCAAACCAAGTCAGTCCTATCTGAATATCTAGAAAAATAATGACTGCTGATGACTTTGCAAACTACCTCCCTGTCATCACTACAGGAAATACCGAGGACACAATCACACAGGAGAGGTGCTATTTATAGAAGGAGGTCAGTACTGTCAGCCCCTGATATCCTCTCAGGAAAAGATTGCTCTAATTAAAAATAAAAGAGAAAAAAACGCTCCCCAACTCCCACATCATTATCACATTACAAAGTTTAATAGCCTGCCGGAAGTGACCCAAAGCCCCGCCCACCTTTCTGCCGGAAGTGTGGCAGAGGTTCCCCGGAAGTGCCTGTTCTTGTTGTGGCGTCTGGGTTATTGGTGTCCGCAGAAAGATGAAGCCTGCCGTAGACGAGATGTTCCCGGAGGGAGCCGGGCCTTACGTGGACCTGGATGAGGTGAGGGGGAGCGCTCGGATACATTCCATACTGGGCCTGTTGTTCGCGTCCCCTATCAGGTGTGCCCTGTGTATTGTGTACAGGAGAAGGACGTTCACCCGCTACTCACTCTTCATCTATGAGAACATGAGGGGGAGGTGTCCTATAGTCTGTATACACCTCATCCCTGGCAAGAGGGTTACCAACCCCCAATTACTTTTTTTGCTGACGAGACCTGGAAAATGTACTGGCAGAGGACCTGAATTATGATAGAAACTCTCATTATAAGTCAACACATTCGATATTTAACCACTTGCCTACAGGGTACTTATACCCCCTTCCTGCCCAGGCCAGCATTCAGCGCTGTCACACTTTGACAATTGTGCGCTCATGCTACACTGTACCCATAAGAATTTTTTTTTTCATACAAATAGGGCTTTCTTTTAGTGGTATTTAAAGCGGAGTTCCACTCATTTAAAAGTCAGCAGCTACAAAAAGTGTAGCCACTGACTTTTAATAATCGGACACTCGTGCTGTGATTGGCCGGGCAATCTTCTGGGATCTGTGTCGTGTCCCAGAAGATGGGAGAGAGGTGAACTTCCTTCCAGTGCTGCAGAGCCTCGGGGGGAAGTGGGAGCTGGGTGCCTCTAAAAAGTGGGTATTCCCCCCCCCCCCCCAAAAAAAATGACTTTCCAAATGTGGCATGTCGGGGGGTCACCATCACTTTAAGTGGAAGTTCTATTTTTGGGTGGAACTCCGCTTTAATCATCCTCCTGGGGTTTTAATTTTTTGCTAAACAAACAAGACCGAAAATGAAAACATAAAAAAAAAAAAAAAAAAAAAAAATTTTCGTATTTTGCTATAACATTTTACAAACAGGTAGTTTTTCTCCTTCACTGATATGCTCTGACAAGGTGGCACTGATAGGCTGCACTGATGGGCACTATTAGGTGCCACTGATTGGCAGCACTGATTTGCAGCACATTCAAGTGCTAAGGGGACCGATGTCCCTCTAATCAAAGCCGCAGCTTTTTTCTCATTCATGCTAACAGTGTGAAGGGAAAAAAAAAACGATAATCGGCATCTGTTTATTTCTGTGATCAGCTGTCATTGGCTGACAGCTGATCACATGGTAAAGGGCCTGCTGTGATTGGCCCTTTACCTGATCTATGATCAGCCGAGTCTCATTGACTCGGCGATCACAGAGAGGACGTCTATGGATGCCCTCCTGGCAATTTAAGCTTTCGGCTATAGCATGGGTGGCAAGTGGTTAAAGCCTAAATTCACCTTTAACCACTTGACCACCGGGCACTTAAACCCTCTTCCTAACCAGACCAATTTTCAGCTTTCGGTGCTCTCACATTTTGAATGACAATTACTCAGTCATGCAACATTGTACCTATATGGAATTTTTGCCTTTTTTTTTCACACAAATAGAGCTTTCTTTTGGTGGTATTTAATCACCGCTAGTTTTTTTATTTTTTGCGCTATAAATCAAAAAAAGACTGAAAATTCGGTAAAAAAAAATAAAAATCCTTGTTTCTGTTAAAATTTATTGCAGCGTATTGGCAGAGTATTGCACAGTATGGGCACAGAGCAGTGCTGTGAGCACTACAGATCCAGCCCACAGCGCTGCTAAAAACGATCCCTCCCCCTCTCCCCTCGCACTGTACAGATTGGTATAGAGAGGGGAGGGAGGAACCGGCATCATGACTAGGGCTGTTTTTTTTGGGTTTTTTTTCACCGCGCCGGTACTGAGGAGCTGCGGGCAGGAGTTTTTAGGCGAGACCGCGGCTTCGGCGTAGTCCGCAAGGCTAGACGCCGCGGACTAGGCCGAAGCCGCAGCCTCGCATGAAAAATCCTGCCCGCAGCTCCTCAGGACCGGAGCGGTGTCCAAAAAAATAAAAAATTAGAATCGTGAATTGAGTTGTTTTTTTTTTTTTTTTTTTTTTTTTTTTTTTACACCACTTCAAAACCGGCCACTGTATATAAACGTCCTGGACTTTGGGGGCGGGGGAGAGATATCTGAATGATGCCTGTAGCTACAGACATCATTTAGATATCATTATTTTCAGCCAGTGATTCTGTGCACGATGAGAACGATCATAGCGGACGCCTCCCACCGCCATCCGGTGCTTCTCCGGGCTCTCCCGTGCCATCGGGAGCCCGGAGAATGAATCGGCCGGCGCCGGATGAGGACGATAGAGATTTCTGATGACCAGATGGTCACCAGTCATCTCTATGACCGTCGGAGGCCCGGGCGCGATGTTATGACGCCACACCCGGGTACCCGGAAATAACCGAAGCCGCGATCGCGGCTGTCAGCATGAAATCGGTAAAAAAATTTTTCTCGATCTCATGCTTGCTAGCCTGGAGGAGAGATGTGGGGTCTTATTGACCCCGCATCTCTCCATAAAGAGGACCTGTCACATAGATTCCTATTACAAGGGATGTTTACATTCCTTGTAATAGGAATAAAAGTAATCAAAAAAAAAGTGTAAACATAAAAAAAAAATTTAAATGTCCCTGGTAGCTCGCGCTCAGAAGCGAACGCACACATAAGTCCCACCCACATATGTAAACGCCGCCTAAACCACACATGTGAGGTATCGCCGCGTGCGTTAGAGCGTGTACAACAATTCTAGCACTAGACCTCCTCTGTAACGCTAAACTGGTAACCTGTAAAAAATGTTAAAGCGTCGCCTATGGAGATTTTTAAATTATGAAGTTTGGCGCCATTCCACGATTGTGCGCAATTTTAAAGCGTGATATGTTAGGTATCTATTTACTCGGTGTATCATCTTCTTTCACATTATACAAAAAAATTTGGCTAACTTTACTGTTTTGTTATTTTTTAATTCATTAAACCGTTTTTTCTCCAAAAAAAAGCGTTTGAAAAATTATTGCGCAAATGCTGTGCGAGATAAAAAGTTGCAATGAGCGCCATTTTATTCCCTATGGTGTCTGCTAAAAAAACATATATAATGTTTGGGGGTTCTGAGTAATTTTCTAGCAAAAAAATGATGATTTTTACATGTAGAAGAGATGTGCCAGAATAGGCCCGGTATTGAGGTGGTTAAAGAAAATCGCAGATTTTTTTTTTTTTTAGAAAATCTCCTAGCCCTAGTCATGACATGACGCCGGTTTGTTTACAAGTGATCGCTCCGTCACAAGCGCCCATTTACCACGATCCGTGATGCGCTGGGTCTTCCGGACCTGGCGGTCATGGATGTTTGGGGGAGCGCGCCCAAGGGGGTGCGCGAGAGCGACATTCTGAGAGGCCATCCCATGGACGCCCACCCAGAATAAGCCGACCGCTCTGTAGTCTTCTTTCGGTTATGGCTCGGTCAAGAAGTGGTTAAGGAAAAAATAATAATGCACATATTTTTGCAGAAAACAAAAAGTGCAATTATTTTGTTCACACAGGAGCCTGCAGAGCATTACACCTGTGATCAGTAGATTAGTGGATCAGGGGTGCAATATCAGGCTTCTGCAGACCCTTTCTCCAGCTTTCTCCCTATGCATCAGATTGTGCAGAGTGCTCCCTTGTATCATTGTCACCTCACACACATCTTTTTACCTTGGTTTGGCAGATGGCTGATGGGAAAATGTTTAAAAAAAAAAAATCCACTTGTTGCCGGCTCTGAACTGCATGTGCAGTTGTGGAGGCAGCTGGATGGTGAACTGCTGGGCTCAGTCTTGTATTGGGCAGTGGGAAGTGTGAATAAAAGCCGTGGTGTCACTGCACATATATACATTTATACTGCTGCCAGATCTGAGGACAAGCTCGACAGTTAACCATTCAGCTGCCTCCAAATGGCAACAAGTGGATTTTTTTTTTTTTCTGTCATTTTTTTCTCCAGTCTATGGACATTTCTGGGCAGTCAGCAGCACAGCACACGTTGAAAGTGAATTTGTCTGTTTGACTTCTGTTGAGTGGCAGTGTGGGCACACATGATAACTATACAGGCACACTTTACAAATTCACACTATACACCAACACTTTTCATCTACAATTCAGTCTGATCTATCATACTGCTGCTGCCTCTCCTCTACTGGCATGCTTGGACTTGTAGTGCCACAGACACATGAGTTGGTAATGCAGGAGAGGAGGCTGTGCCTGTGTACTAAACTGGTAGCAGGTAATGGGTAGGCACTCTAGCGAGGTGTAATAGAGATTGGAGGAGATGTCAGAAAACGTCCTCCCTTAAGCAGATCAACTCTAATACACAAAAAACAACTACATCAGACAGGAGCTTGCTACAGAGAGCCCATCCTCCCCTCTTATTAAGACATCACTACATTTTATGGTCCACTCCTCCCTCCCCTGGCATCTCCTCTGATAAAGTCAAATAAGGCGTGCTGGAGGAGGGCACAAGTAGCAGCAGCACTCAGAGTCGTAATGATCTCCGGAGACTCTCAGCCGCCTCCGGTTCGCAACTGCGCATGCACAATTCCGAGCCAAGAGCGTCACAGGCTGAAAGCATTTTTTTGTTTAACTAGTACTGGCAGGCTTTTCAGCTTACGGCATGAAACAATTGCCCGGTTTTTATGGGCTGCCTGTAAAAACACAGGCGGTTGGCAACACTGCCTTTTGGTGCATTTTAAGCTTGTTAAAAGAAAAAAAACTGACGCAAAAAAAGTAACTGTGGGTACGTTTTAGATGCATTTCAATGGGGAGGTGTGTTTTATTTTATTTTACCGCACCAAAAATGCAGCAAGCAGGATTTTACTAAACGCAGCGGACCTGCAATGGATCAGTGTGAAGAGTTCCGTAGAATTACATGGTCACACGGTTTTCTTTTCACTTTTTTTAATGCAGAAGCGGGAGCAAAACGGATTGGCGTGAAATGGCCTTAGTTTGCCTTTTTAGAAATAATGGAAATGTGAGCTTGTACCCCTCCACGGTATACTGATCTGATACGTGGAGTACACACACACCTATATATGAACTTTATGCTGATCCTTTGTAGTTGCAGTCATTGCATTTGTTGTACTACAATATATTTTACCTTTTTGTTTATCAAATCTGTAATTTCCAGAACAAAATGCACTAAAATGAATCTTAACCACTTCAGCTCCAGTGGTTATACGGGGAAGATGCCCGCAGTTATCATCCTGGTACCAGTTTATTAGAACCGGCGGTCGGCTGTCTTGTAAAAGTAGTCCTAGCAGCTAATACGCCACTGGATTGCTTTTACAAGCAGCCCTTTACCATGTGATCACCTGTGTCCAATCAAAGCTCATTGCAGTGTAAACAGGATTTGCTGGTTATCGACATTCCTCGCTTTACGCTGACAGTGCCTGAGGAGCGGAGAGCCGATAAGTGACAATCCACACATGGGACACTGATCATCAGGGCACTGCCTGTCGGTGCCCAATAGCGCAGCCTCATCAGCGCACATCAGTGAAACTGTTTAAAAAAATGTTATTACAGAAAAACATTTTTATTTTCAAATACCGCCAAAAGAAAGCTATATCTTTTTCAAATAAATGATAAAAATTTTGTTTGGGTACAGTGTTGCATGACCGCGCAATTGTCATTCAAAGTGTGACAGTGCTAAAAGCTGAAAATTGGCCTGGGCAGGAAGGGGGTGAAAGTGCTCAGTAGGCAAAGTGGTTAAGGGCAGAGGAGACATCTGGGGTCTAATAGACCTCAATCTCTCCAAAAGAGTACCTGTCACTGCCTATTGCTATCAGAGGGGATATTTCTATTTCCTGTGATAACAATAAAAGTAATAAAAAAAAATTAAAGCCACAGTGTAAAAATAATGAAAACAATTTTTTTTTAAGCGTCCCTGTCCCCCCATGCTTGCACGCAAAGGTGAACACACACATCCGTCCTGCACATGTTCAAACACCCCACACCTGAGGTATCACCATGAACGTCAGATTGTGGCCAGTAATTCTAGTACCAGACCCCCTGTGTAAAGTGTACACACTATGAGAAAATCAGAAGAAAAATTCTGCACGAGCGTAAAAAAAAAAAAAAAAAAGCTTCTGTGTCTTGGACCCAGCCCCTCCTTATACTTGCATGAACCTGGTCTCGATTCAGCACAGTTCATGAGAGCAGTGGCTCTCTCTGTGCTCTCTCACTCCTCACTGGGCAGATTGATAGCAGCAGAAGCCATTGGCTCACATTTCTGTCAATCAAATTCTATGACGAGGGAGTGGGGGCATAGCCGAACCGCACTGTCTGTCTATAGACGTAGACATTGCAGCTTGGGAGCAAGTCCACAGGTGTGCCATAATAGGAAGTGACCTCCTATGGTGGCTCACAGAAATGAGGAGCAGGCCAGAGTGCTATTGGGGCATCCCAGAAGAAAAAAAAAAAATCAGGACTGCTCCGTGCAAAACCATTGCATAGAGTAGGTAAGTATGTTTTGTTATTTGCAAACTTTTTCTTTTCTTTTTTTTTATCACTTTATCCACTTTCCGCCCGGGCCCATAGCAGATGACGGCCGGGCGGTGGTTCAGTTATCCTGACTGGGCGTCATATGATGTCCAGCCGGATAACATGCTGCCGCGGGGGCACGCATCGCGGCGATCGGTGGAGCGGTGTGTCAGTCTGACACACCGCTCCACCGATCTTGGTAAAGAGCCTCCGGCGGAGGCTCTTTACCATGTGATCAGCCGTGTCCAATCAGAGCAGATCACGGTGTCAGTAGGAAGAGCCATTGATCGGCTTTTCCTCACTCGCGTCTGATAGACGCGAGTAGAGGAGAGCCGATCGGCGGCTCTCCTGACGGGGGGGGTCTGCGCTGATTGTTTATCAGCGCAGCCCCCCCCCTCAGATGACCACACTGAACCGCCAGGGATCTCCATTAGGACCACCAGGGAAGGGGGCAACATGTGGATGGCCAGGTATGTACCCCATGGCCTTCCACATGTGCCCAGTCAGTGCCCAATCTGTGCCAATCAGTGCCCACAAATGGGCACTGATTGGCACCATTATATTGCAGTGATGTCCAGTAATGCCACCCTTAGGGGCATCAGTGCCACCAATCAGTGTCGGTGCCACCCATCAGTGTCCATCGGTAGTGCCCACCTGTGCCGCCTATGAGTGCTTATCAGTGCCCATCATCAGTGTCCGTCAGTGCCACCTCATCAGTGCCTGTCATTGAAGAAGAAAACATACTTATTTACAAAAAATTTTAACAGAAACAAAGAAAAAAAAACTTGTTTTTTTTCAAAATTTTTGGTCTTTTTTTATTTGTTGCGCAAAAAATAAAAACCGCAGAGGTGATCAAATACCACCAAAAAAAATCTATTTGTGGGAACAAAATGATAAATTGTTTGAGTACAATGTAGCATGACCGCGCAATTGTCATTCAAATTGCGACAGCGCTGAAAGCTGAAAATTGGCCTGGGCGGGAAGGTGTCTAAGTGCCTGGTATTGAAGTGGTTAATGAACATAAACAGTTTTTTTTTTTTTTTTTTTTTTTTTTTTTTTAAATCATACTTGCCTAGGTGGGTGCAGCATTGGTCCCCACCAGCTCTAAGGGCCCTTTCACACTGAGGCGGGGGCGGCGTCGGCGGTAAAGCGCCGCTATTGTAAGCGGCGCTTTACCGTTGGTATTCGGCCGCTAGCGGGGCGGTTTTACCCCCCTCTAGGGGCCGAGAAAGGGTTAAAAACCACCGTAAAGCGCCTCTGCAGAGGCGCTTTGCCGGTGGTATAGCCGCGCTGTCCCATTGATTTCAATGGGCAGGAGCGGTATACACTCCGCTCCTTCACTGCTCCGAAGATGCTGCTAGCAGGACTTTTTTTACCATCCTGCTAGCGCACCGCTCCAGTGTGAAAGCCCTCGGGGCTTTTACACTGGAATCAAAGCAGCAACACTTTCGGGTCGGTTTGCAGGCGCTATTATTAGTGCAATAGCGCCTGCAAACCGCCCCAGTGTGAAAGGACCCTTAGACTGTGAACTGAGCAATGAGATTGTTGATCGCTCAGTTCTCCTGTTTGCTCTGAGCAGAGAGCCTTGACTGTCGGTCACAACTGTCTGCTCTGCACCCCCTCCCTGGGCTCACTAAGTCCATGGCTTAGGCTCTCGGCGTATCGCTGAGAGACTGAGCCAGGTGCCGGTCCAGACTTCTGGGTGTATCTTGCCCATATGTTTTGTAATCTTTCCCCAGCCTGGACTGGCTCTGTGATGTCAGCTGGGAGCTTTCGGCTGAAAATGGGTCACAGGAGTGCAGAAGAATGAACTGCACTCGAGTGATCCACAGGAGAAGCATGGCCAAACGCGCTTTGTCTGTACTTCTCCTTTATAGAATTGCACTCAAATATGATAAAAATCCACATTGCATAACATGTATTAGGCTGGGTTCACACATGTGCGGAGCGAATTTCAGCTCCGTTTTCTTTGCGAAAAGAAAAAACAGCTGTTCATCGTTTCCTCTCCGTTGTAGCTGCGGATCAGTGAGCAGGGAGAGTGGGGGAGGTGTAGTGAGGAGTTCAGAATGGAATACATCTGCGAATCAGATGCGTTCCCATAAAAGATAATGTGCTTGTAATTCGCACCGCAATGCCTAGAAAATGCACACGTTTTTTGGGCAATGCGCAGTGCGAATGCAACGCACATATGTGAACCAGATGCATTCAAATGAATGTATTTTAAAATGTCCTGCGAATTGGATGCAGTGTAAGCCGCATTTAATTCGCATAGGTGTGAACGGGGCCTTAAAAATTGGGTTACCGCAACTCCACCAGTAATACACTACACCAGTGGTCTCCAAACTGCAGCCTGGAAGCTGGATGTGACCCTTTGCTTACTTTTATCCTGCTCTTGGGGCATTATTTCCCCCACTGTCAGCAACAGTGGGGCATAGTTTCTGCCATTAACACAGACAATGGAGCACTATTCCTCCCACTGACACTAATGATGGGGCACAATAACTCCCCCTATTACCAAGGAAAGCACACTGTTTACTTCCAGTGGTACTAGGACATTTTCTACTCCCCATGGTCACAGTCCACCCCCCCCCCCCTAAAGTTTAAAGGACAGTAAACTGACCTTTTGTTTGGAGACCCTTGTACTATATTATGGTGGTTCCTTTTGGCATATGTTTGAGTTTATAACAGCAAACAAAACCCAGACCTTTTAAAGGGGCATACACTCATTTATGACTGTGGTGTGTCCACTGAAGTAAAAGGTACATCTGATCTAGTGGAGACCTCTGAATTATTTCCAATGCATAGTATGACCTATGGAAAGTGGGTCATGGATTCACGGTGTGGGCACTGTATGCATGGAGGTTTATGCACAAAAGCAAAGAAAAGCAAAACTTCCCCTTTTGAGTGAAGTTCCGTTTGAATAACTGAACCTCTCATTGCCTGAACACCTATTGTTACATATTAGATATGAACAACCATGAAGGGTCGCAAACCTTGCCTAAGCCTCAAATGTGCTTCTTAAAAATACACTGAAACCTTCCCCATGGGAAGAACTAAGTACAGTTTCTGCTTTTGTTGCTCTCCTGCTTTGTATCATTATGATAACTTTTCAATCTCAGGGATTTTTTTTAATTTTATTTTTTTTATAGAAAGAAAATCAACATATTCTGTTATTTGTTTTACAGGCTGGGGGAAGTACAGGACTCCTAATGGACCTGGCAGCCAATGAGAAAGCTGTGCATCTAGACTACTTCAACAGTGAGTGATAGTAATATTCTTCAACAAGGCTTGGAGAACATATATTGTTTATCGGTTGACTTTAGTGATTTCTGGCCAATAACTCAAAATACTGCGTGGGAACAGAATAACCAATGTGATCCCAAAATAACATTATATTATAGCAGAGATCTGTGTGTTTCTACATGTCACTGCTGCCAAGATAAAGGAAGGAAATTAGTGACTGGTTGTCATTGGTTAGTGCCCCTCATACAATGATGTTGACAAGTAGGTTTTGTCTAAACGGCACAATGATTTTTCGGTAGCTCAATCACTGTTGAAGTCAACAAGGATTATTTACATGAGATCTGCAGACAGGTGATCAAAGAGGCTCCACTTGAGAGCATAAGTGTACAGGCTTTGCAACTGGTCCACATATAGAGAATAAGCTCCAGCTCACATTGACTGTGACTTCACCTGAAATCGCATGATTTCGAAGCCGCATCTTAGTGTGACTTTGAAGATATCTGTGCGGCTTCATGCACAGATGTCTATTTAAGTCGCACCCAAAATTGCACATGTACTGCTCTTGCAAGTCGATGCGGCATCACAAAGCCAGCGTCGCACTGATTTGAACAGTGCCATTGCTGGCAATAGGCTGGGACTTGTGCAGTTTGACCGGTCAAATTGTATGACAAGCTGCTCCAATGTGAACCGGGGCTTAGGCTGACAAATATCTGTTTGACAATAATGACTCAAGCGCAAATAGGAGAGCATGTGTGTGGAAATGTGTGTGTGGGTTTTTATTTTATTTTTTTTAATCCTACTTGCCTCGCTGTATGCAGCATCGGTCCAATGCTGCACTTATCCCCCCACTGGCTCTAAAACTGAGAACCGTGCGATCAAACACTCCCGATCACTCGGTTCTCACGAGCTCAATGCTCTACCCCCCACGCACTCACTGGAGCGCTGGCCTGTGGAGAGGGGTGGTAGTGGCTGGTTCAGGCTCTCAGTGGCTTGCTGAGCCAAGTGCCATGCCAGGCACGTGGACGGATCCTGACCATATGCTTGCAATCTTTTTCAAGCCGGGAACAGCTCTGTGGCGCCAGCTGCTTAAAATGGGTCATATGAGTGCAGCCAAACAAGCTTTGGCTATATTTCTCTTTTAAAAAGATATGTGGGGTAGCTTAAATCCTCCAACAGCAGCACAAATCAAACACTACAAACAATTCATGCAGTGCTCTCACACAAATCCTTTGTGCAAAAATAAGCACAAAGAATAAAATGACATGTATAACAATAAACAAGACCCTCCCATATTGCCATCTGCACGTTGCTTCTGAGCTGTGTTTCTAATGCAGTGCTAGCATGTGTGTGTCTAATGACAGGTGCAATAGGAGCAGAGCAAGGAAGAGAAGTACTAATCAACTTAACCCTAACAGGCTAGGCCCTGGCCACTGACAACTAGCTTGTACACCACAGGAAAGAGAAATTCTGATGACTGTACACACTCTACAGTAATGCCCCTGTACTGGAGACGTCACCTCCGGTCTATACCAATATGTTTTGATTGGATAACCGCCAGTCTTTCCCAAGGAAAGCTGGTTGGGGTACACTGCTCTCTTTATATATTCTCCTCCAGCACTTCAGCCACTAATTAAAGGAATAAGTTCACCTCCCCAAATTGTATTTTTTTTTGGGAGCTTTTAAAGCATTGCACCCACGATCAACAGATCACAGGTGCAATCTCAGACTCCAGCAGACTGTCAGTGTATCTATCTGCTCATACCTTGAATGAGCAGGCAGTTACACAATGACAGGAAGACTAGATTAACTACCTGTAGCTCACTAGCGCCATGGTAGTTCATTGAAAACTACAAGTTGTCAGCCGCAAAGGCGGTCAGTCCTTGTTGTTCATTTATTCACAGATCTTGTTCCTTTTAAATTGTGACAGCGGGTGTGGGGAGAAGATCCCTGTTCCATTGTCACATTGAGGGTGGGAGGGGGGGTTGGGAAAAGGCTGCAGGAGTGGGAACATGTAACATGCTCCCAAAGGTGAACTTGTCCATTAACCCTTTACTGCCCAAATTAGTGCAGCAGGCAAACAAATCATCTGTGAAAGCCCCATATGATGATGCATTCATGTACTATAATAAAGTTAGATAAAAAGTGAAAAAGTGGACTAATGGCGTTAAGGTGAGGGGAAAAAATATATTTAGCATTGAACAAAAAAAGGCTGCATTTTTTGTTTTCAATTTTTATAAGACTGCTGCTATCTTATGTCATATCATATGAAAATACAATCAAATTGTGTTTAGTATAGCTGGTTTGACTATAAAATTCAGTGATGTATACATTTTCAGAATATGTAAAAATAATGTAAACAGTGGCTGTTGTGCATAATGCTTGTACTAACGCTGTGCTCATGTTTTTCAGATTTCGGAGACCTTTTTGATGATGATGACATTGATTAATTTTGTAAATCACAACATTGTTCATGGATTTAGAGTCTAGATGGTAAACGGTGGATGCTGAATTTCTGAGCAAGATATGTTCTTAATTTATGTATGCTATGTAAATAAAATTACCTAACCTGTAGATGTTCTCATATTTTATTAAGTAATGTGTAGAATCAAAGAGTCTGACTGAGACTGAAGCTGTATTTTGTCTAAAGTCACAATTCATGCACATGATGCAGATGGTGCCATTTCTTAGCCGTACCTAATATGGTGAGATTTTAGCGAGGTCTGCTAATGGAATTGCAAATTTTCTGGATCTCCAAAAAAGGAGGGGGGGGGGTTATGTTTAATAACATGGAAGAAGAAAACCTAAAAAAAGCAAGTCAGTTTAAATTGGGGTTGCACCGATACTACATATACACTGTAGCTCTTTGAGTGTTATTGTATTTAAACTCTTGAGTCTGGTGTTAACTGTGCTTTACTGTTCATTACTAAGAGTCCATATTTGTAAGGTAAAATTCATCTGTAACCACTTGCTGCACAGCCATTGTACTTAAATGGACAGAGTCGTCACTGCTGGGGGTATAAATAAACATTCTCTCACCAGCTAAGTCGATCACAGAGCAGGGTACCGGGCCAATGATTCCACACCAGTACAGTTTCATAATACCAGCCAGCCGTTGTGTCCCTGTTTTACAACAACACCAGTGTTGCCAGACCAGCGCAGCCAGCAACAGTGCTCATGATCACTACCACACAAGTCTGTGTCACCAGACCAGTGTACGCCAGTAATAGTGTTGATGATCCAGACCATTATAAGCAAACCATGTTTCTGATCACTGCAACACCAGTGCCAGTGGCCCAAACTAGTATAGCCAGCTACAATGTTACTGATAGCCATCACTCGAGTCCCAGTGTCACCAGACCAGTGTAAGCAGCTTTCCTGATCACTACCATACCAGTCGCATCATCACTAGACCAGTGTAAAAAAAGCTTTTACACCAATGCTAACATCACCACAGATGCATGCCTCTTAACCTTAAAGTGGTTCTAAAGCCTTGAGGTTTTTCACCTTTATGCATTGTATACATGGAGATGAAAAACCTTCTCTGCTCCCTTTTCCTTATCTGAGCCCGTCCGATTCAGCGATATGCATGAACGCAGTGGCTCCCGCTGCTGTCCTTCTCCTCATTGGACAGATTTATAGCAGCGGGCAATTTGCTTCCGCTGCTGTCAATTAAATCTGGTGATGTGGGGCCAAACCCGCTGTCTGTGTCAATAAACGCAGAAGTGGGACTAGGGAGCGAGCACGCACGGGTGCCACCAGAGCTGCTTTCTCGATGAAGAGGGGCCTGGAGCGCTGGCAGGGGACCTCAGAAGAAGAGGATCGGGGCTGCTCAGTGCTGGTTCTCCCCCTCATCTCTCACAGGCTCAGAGACCGCAGCGGGAACTGTTGGCTCCTGCTGCTGTCAAGCAAACACTGTTAGGAGGAAGTGGTGGCGGGGCTGAGGGTGCACTGTGTGTGTTAATAAACTGTTGTCTAGAGCAGGTAAGTATAGGCATGTTGTTGTTTTTATAAAAAAAAACAAAAAAAAAAACGTTTTGCAACCACTTTAAGGTGCTACTTTAATTTGGGCCCATCAGTGAGTTTTAGGCGTGAAAAGGACTCGCACATTGTATTCATATTCTTGAGTGCAGTAAAATAATGTGTTTTGGGGTCTAATTCCAAATATGCTTCTACTATGCACTAGAAATGTAACTGCCTACTCGCAAACTGTCATTTGAAGTAAAACACATAGCCAAGTATTATTCTACACAATTTTTTTTTATTGTGCATTAACCGCTTGCCGACCGCCTCACGCAGATATACTGTGGCAGAAAGGCTCGTACAGGCAGAATCATGTACCTGAATGTTGCCCTTTAAGAGGGCGTGCGCCCCCGCGGCAAGCTCCATGAGGCGCGTCGCGGGTCCCGCGGACTTGATGTCCGTGGGGATATCCACGATTGTCTCACGGAGAGGAAGAACGGGGAGATGCTAATGTAAACAAGCATCTCCCCGTTCTGCCTAGCGACAGTGTCACTGTTCTCTGCTCCCTGTGATCGGGAGCAGAGATCAGTGACGGGCCACACACAGCCCCTCCCCCCACAGTTAGAAACACTCCCCAGAACACACTTAACCCCTACACTGCCACCTAGTGGCTTTACTATGCCTCTATTTAAATACATTGGAGGATTTACTTTGCAAAATATGGCCATTTTGTGCATGTTTTCTCATGCTGGCCCTTCAGGACCTCAAGGTGTGTGATAGGTAGTCAGGAATTATTGCATTATTTATGCATTTTAAAAGCCTGAATGTGCTCCTTGATTTTTGGGTCCCTGTATGCTTCTTGTGGCAAAAAATTCTCACATTGTATCCATATACCTTGGAGGCACAGAAGAATATGTTTTGGAATGTAGTCATAATCATGCCTATGCTGTGTTGTGAGCGCTTTACATGCATATTATACATTCACGCCAGTCCCTACTTTGAAGATTAGTCTAAGATCCCTAATGCCGTGTACACACGGGCGGACTTTTCGACCGGACTGGTCCGACGGGATGAATCAGTCGGACAATCCGACCGTGTGTGGGTTCCATCGGACCTGCAGCGGACTTTTTCGTTTGAAAATCAGACGGACTTTTTAGATTTGGAACATGTTTCAAATCTTTCCGACGGGCTCAAGTCCGGTCGAAAAATCCGCTTGTCTGCATGCTAGTTTGACGGACGAAAACCGATGCTAGGGCAGCTATTGGCTACTGGCTGTCAACCTCCTTATTTTAGTCCGGTCGTACGTCATCGCGTACGAATCTGTCGTTCTTCGGTGTGATCGTGTGTAGGCAAGTCCGTTAGTTCGAAAGTCCGTTGGAAAGACTGTCGGACCTTTGATGCCAAAAAGTCTGCCCGTGTGTACACGGCATAACTCGCATGCATACATACTAGGGCCAGTTTAGACAGGAGCCAATTAACCTACCAGCATGTCTTTGGAGTGTGGGAGGAAACCCACTCTGACAAAGGGAGAACATGCAAACTCCATGCAGGCAGTGACATGGCTGGGATTCAAACTGACAATCCTAATGCTGCCAGGCAGAAGTGCTAACCACTTACAATTACAACTTTCAAAAAAAACTTACAGTGCTTCTTACTGCTTCTAATACCTTGGAGTGGTTACCTTCCAAAAATGGTTAATTTTGGAGTTGGTTTTACAGTTCTGGCATTTTTTGGCAGTCAGTATATCAGGGGGTTAATACATTTCAAATATATATACTATATGCCATAGTTTGTAGACTCTGTAAATTTCAGGGCTGGTTCACTCTCGTGCGATGCCAGATATCGCAAGTGATTCGCACCGCATTGCTGTGCAGATCACATGTCTGTGAGATGCAAATTCCGCCATACAAACTGGCTGAATTTGCATCGCATTTGGACCAGACTCGTGCAGGACCCTTTTTTGGTCCGCACCAGATCTTCCCACCCATGCGATCTGATTCTGCAAAGCATGCTGTGTTTTGCAAACGGATTGTGGGGTGTCATTAACTTACAGCGGAGTTCCACTGGTCTTTGAGTTTATTAAAAGTCAGCAGCTACATAAAGTATAGATGCTGGCTTTTAATAAACAGACACTCACCTGTCCCACGGTAAAGCGATGCGGCTGCCCCAAGCATCCATTCTCTGCCTCTCCTCACAGCGCCGACATTGTGAGTTTGGGCACCTGGCTGTGACAGTTTATGGCTTCAAAACCGGGCGAGCCACGCTGCGCTCAGTCAATGGCCAGGCAATGTTCGGGGACCTGTCGCGTGTCCCAGAACATTGCCGGGAGGTAGGGGCCACCTAGGAAGGAGGAAGTGGGAAAGGAAGTCCAACTCCAAACCTGGTACCCAGCCCCCACCCAAAAAAATGACATGTCTATTGTGCCATGTCAGGGGGCGAGGAGTACTTAAAGCAGAAGTTCCACTTTTGGGTGGAACTCTGCTTTAACATACATTCCGCAATTAGTTTGCATGAACAGGTTTGCGATTTTAGATGTGATGCAAATTTCCAGCGAATTCGCTGTTAATTCGCGCCGCATCAAGTGTGAACCGAGCCTTGCACGTCTAAATAATTCACACCTATGTACTCAGGTATTCTGATGGGCTGGTGACAGGTACTCGGGCATTCTGATGGGCTGGTGACAGGTACTCGGGTATTCAGATGGGCTGGTGACAGGTACTCGGGTATTCAGATGGGCTGGTGACAGGTACTCGGGTATTCAGATGGGCTGGTGACAGGTACTCGGGTATTCAGATGGGCTGGTGACAGGTACTCGGGTATTCAGATGGGCTGGTGACAGGTACTCGGGTATTCAGATGGGCTGGTGACAGGTACTCGGGCATTCAGATGGGCTGGTGACAGGTACTCGGGAATTTTGATGGGCTGGTGACAGGTACTCGAGTATTCAGATGGGCTGGTGACAGGTACTCGGGTATTCAGATGGGCTGGTGACAGGTACTCGGGAATTTTGATGGGCTCGGGTATTCAGATGGGCTGTGACAGGTACTTTTTAACTCATGTAAAAAATGATACGGAAAGATTTTCAGATATACTTACATGATTGACGAATATTTATGCCCTTTCTGTTCAGTAATACATTTTTGAAATATTTTAATAAGGTATCTCATAGTGGCTTGGTATATATTTTCTTTCTTTAGTATGGTCAGAACGAAAAAAAAAAAAAAAATTATATAATTTTTATTTGCAGTCTTGTTTTTAGGAAATATAGCATATTAAACTTTGCTTCAGGAAAAGCTGTAGTTAGCAATGTGCACTCCAAGAGTTAAATACTTCTTTTGTGTAGGAGTGGAGAAATAAACAGAAATAATTACAATATTCCCCACTCCAGCTGCACAACTTCTTAGGAGCTGCTGCTTACCAGGTCACCGCCTTTCCAACGTCCTTATGTACAATGCAGGACTTTGAGGCCCCCATCCACATCCAATAAGATTTGAATATAACACTTGCCCACTGAAAGGGATAATTTTTGTTTTCCCTGGAGTTCTGCTAATATCTTAAAATGTTACATCCAGCCAGCAAATGGAGCTCTTTGCTCCTTTTTAAATGCCCATGTTTAGAGACCTCAGACATTGAAGCTAAAATTTACACACATAACTGAAGTGAGAGTAGTTTCTTTTACCTTATTGAATGATTCTCTCTGGGGTTTGTTAGACAGAGCAAGCCTGAAGGCAGGTACTTTTCAATGCTTTTGCTCTGGTAATAATTTGTTTTCATTTGTGTTTAACCACTTCAATACAGGGCTTTTATACACCCTTCCTTCCCAGACCAATTTTTAGCTTTCAGCGCTCTCACACTTTGAATGACCATTACTCAGTCATGCTACACTGTACCCAAACCAAATTTTTATCATTTTTTTTCGCACAAACATAGCTTTCTTTTGGTTGTATTTAATCATTGCTGGTTTTTTTATTTTTTGCAATATAAGCGAAAAAAGAGAAATTTTTGAAAAAAAAAACACTTTTTTAGTTTCTATTGTAAAATTTTGCAAATAAGTAATTTTTCTTCATAAATTTGGGCCAAAATGTATACTGCTACATATCTTTAGTAAAAATAACCTAAATTAGTGTATATTATTTGGTCTCTGTGAAAGTTACAGAGTCTACAAGCTATGGTGCAAATCATTGAAAAATGATCACATCTGATCACACCTGATGTACTGAAGGCCTATCTCATTTCTTGAGGCCCTAACAAGCCAGGAAAGTACAAATACCCCCCAAATTACCCCTTTTTGGAAAGCAGACATTCCAAGGTATTTAGTAAGAGGCATGGTGAGTTTTTTGAAGTTGTAATTTTTTCCCACAATTCTTGGAAATTTAAAAAAATTTTTGTTTGTTTTTTGCACAAAATTGTCATAAGTTATTTCTCGCACACAGCACATGCATACTTGCAATGACACCCCAAAATACATTCTGCTACTCCTCCTGAGTATAGTGATACCACATGTGTGAGACTTTTACACAGCCTGGCCACATACAGAGGTCTAACATCCAACTAGCACCGTCAGGTTTTTTACAAGCATAAATTGCACATCTCATTTGAGGACAACCTATCACACTTTTGAAGGCCCTGGAGCACCAGGTCAATGGAAACGCCCACAAAATGACCCCATTTTGGAAAGCTAACACCCCAACGTATAATCTATGAGGCATAATGAGTCTTTTGAACGGTTCATTTTTTTTCAGTAGTTGTTGGAATATGTGGGAAAAAAATGAAAACGCATTTTTTTAATACAAAGTTGTCCATTTATAAGGTATTTCCAACACATAGCATGTACATAGCAAAACTGACACCCCAAAATACATTCTGCTTCTCCTCCCGAGTATGGCGATACCACCTGTGTGAGACTTTTACATAGCCTGGCCACATACAGAGGCCCAGCATTGAAGTAGCACCGTCAGGCGTTCTACATGCATAAATTACACATCTCATTTCTCAACCACCTATTACAATTTTGAAGGCCCTGGAGCACCAGGACAATGGAAACACCCACAAAATGACCCCATTTTGGAAAGCTAACACCCCAACGTATGATCTATGAGGCATAATTAGTCTTTTGAATGGTTCAATTTTTTCCCGAAGTTTTTGGAAACTGGAAAAAAAATGAAAACGCATTTTTTTTTTTTTACACAAAATTGTCCATTCATAAGGTATTTCCAACACATAGCATGTACATAGCAAAAATGACACCCCAAAATACATTCTGCTACTCCTCCTGAGTATGGCGATACCACATGTGTGAGACTTTTACACAGCCTGGCCACATACAGAGGCCCAACATTGAAATAGCAGCTTCAGGCATTCTAAGAGCATAAATTACACATCTCATTTCTCAACCACCTATTACAATTTTGAAGGCCCTGGAGCACCAGGACAATGGAAATGCCCACAAAATGACCCTATTTTGGAAAGCTAACAACCCAACGTATAATATATGAGGCATAATTAGTCTTTTGAATGGTTCATTTTTTTTCCCGAAGTTTTTGAAATATGTGGAAAAAAACTGAAAACGCATTTTTTTAATACAAAGTTGTCCATTTATAAGATATGTCCAACACACAGCATGTACATAGCAAAAAGGACACCCCAAAATACATTCTGCTACTCCTCCTGAGTATGGCGATACCACATGTGTGAGACTTTTACATAGTCTGGCCACATACAGAGGCCCAACATTCAAGTAGCACTGTCAGTTGTTCTAGGAGCATGCATTACACACAAATTCCTGCCAACCTATCACATTGTTGAAGGCCCTTCATATTTCTAACACATAGTACTGTACATACCAATTACAAACCAAAATACATTCTGCTGAGTAAAGGGTAAAGAAAAGATTACCTGCAGTTTTAGTAGTGCAGTGGTCCACAGAGAAGAGCATCGGTCCAGGCAGCAGGCAGGAACGTGGACAGCGACAGCAAAACAGGCAGCAGGCAGGAATAGTTGGTACAGGTAGAGATGTCAGCACAGCCAATGCATTAGTCCAGATAGCAGGCAGGGATGTGGTCAGCAGCAGCAAAAGGATCAATGGATCGTCCATGCAGCAGGCAGGAATACTGTCCATAGTTAGTACATGCAGCAGGCAGAGGTATGGTCAGCACAGCCAGAGTATTTGTCCAGGGAGCAGGCAGTACCATCAAGCTTAGGGCATCGGTCAGGAAAGAATGGGGACAGGAGTAGAGGCTTCTCCCACCCAAATCACTTTGAAGCCTCTGGGCAACCAGACCCTGTTATGGGAACACAGAAAACCAAAAACTGGTTTTCTGAACTCCGAACACTATTCTGGAGCCCCTCACATATGTGAGACCCCTGTGTAGCAGGGTGAAAGATCAATCCAAGGGGCAGGAAAAAGCATGGTCAACAGGCCAAGGTCAGTGCAGGTAAAAGGCAGAAATAGACGGTAGGCAGAGGCATAGTCGATACAGTCCAGGGTCAGTTCACGTGAAAGGCAAAAACATGGCGGAAAAACAATGCAGACGGTAGGCAGAGGCATAGTCGAGAAACAGGGAAATATTCAGGACAGAAATTAAAAACGGGGAAATGGCAGTATTAGAAATATGAACTAATAATTTTTCAGAGTGTGATATCGCCTGAAGCATTCTCCGATGCAAAGGCCAGGTTGGGAGGCACAGTTAGTACAATGGAAGCTGGTATCTTTCCTAATTCCTTTTTTGGTGCACACCCGACATTTTTTTTGGTGTCGTCTTCCAGATCCTGTTGGTGGAATATGGTCCGGGAAATGGCGCCCTTGTAGTCTGCTGACAGAATCGTAGCGAATGCTTTCTGGGGGGGATACTTGCTGATAAATCAGGGCAGTGACATTGTCTTCAATAAATTTTATGAAGGTGGTGGGTGTTTCTGTTAATTTTTGGTAGATTATGAAAGAATTTAAAAGGGCCAAATGAAAAAAGTAAATTGCGACTTTTTTGTACCAGAATAAGGATTTCCTTGTTGAAAGATAGGGCTGCAACAACTGATCGTTTAAATTCACCCCCCCCCCCCATGTATTTATTGTACTCAGTGATACAGGTAGGCTTGCAAACGGTACCGTGTTTTCTGTGAAGTTCCACTGAGGTGTCATCGTGGATGGTGGACATGATGTACACATCTTTTCTATCCCTCCACTTCACAGCCAACACTTCTTTGTTCCTCAAGCTTGTCGATTCCCCCCTTTGAATTTGAGTTTGTGGTGACAAGACGCTGTGGGAAGCCCTTTCGGTTTTTTCTTGTTGTACCACAGGCCAAAGTTTGTTTGAGATATAGGTGGCGGAGAAGGGGCAAACTAGTATAATAATTGTCCATGTAAATATGGTACCCCTTTTGGAGGAGTGGGAATGCCAACTCCCAAACAATTTTCCCACTTATTCCCATGTACGAGGGACACTCAGGGGGCTGGAGCTGGGAATCTTTGCCTTCGTACATGCAGAATGAGTGCACATAACCGGTGGCGCTTTCACAAAGCTTGTTAAGCTTCAAGCCATACCTCGCCCTCTTACTGGGGATATATTGCTTGATTCCCAGCCGGCCTGTGAAATGCACCAGGGATTCGTCCACAGATATATTTTTTGTCAGGGACATAAACTTTGGCAAACTTCTGGGAAAAAAAATTAATTAGGGGGCGAACTTTATATAGTTTTTCAAAGTTTGGGTGATTTCGGGGGGGGCGGGGGGGCACTGTGAGTTGTCACTGAAATGCAAGAAGCGCATTATGATTTCATATCGGGACCTGGACATGGCTGATGAAAAAACTGGCATATGGTGGATGGGTTTGGTCGACCAATACTTATGAATTTCATTTTTTTTGTAAGCCCCATGTTGAGGGTTAGGCCTAAAAACAATTTTAGCTCCACTACTGTTAGGGGTCTCCATTCAAAAGGGCAGGCATAGCTGGAGCTGGGGTTGGTTGCAATGAATTGTTGGGCAAAGAGATTAGTTTGGTCCACGATGCCTTGAATCAATTCGTTAGGGAAAAAAAAATTTTAAAAATCCATTTGTGAAAAACCTGCAGTGTTGACCTGCACACCCAGCTGTGCTGTAAAAGGGGGGATCGTGGCTGACCCTGTGGTAGAAGGCAGCCACAATGGGTTTGCCAAGGAATCTGGAAGATGGGTTTGGGCCCTACTTCTTTGGCATGCACTTGTGCTGGGCCTTTCCTCCTGGGGTCTAGCAGCGCTTGTACTAGGCCCCTCCTCCTGGGGTCTACCGCCGCTGGCACTGCTGGTAGCTGCCTGGTGTTCAGACCATCGTCTTTTTGGACGCACTGCTTCCTCCTCTGATTCAGATCCTGATGTGCTGCCTTCGGGGGGCTCATATTCCGAACCAGAATCTGAACTGAGCGGTGAGAGCTCCCCGTTGCTCTCATCGGTCAGACTCAGTATTTGGTATGCCTCTTCTGGGTTGTACACCTTTCTGGACATAGTGGCTGACTGGCTGTATGTACTCTGGTGGCAGGTGGTGAGGTGGCGGGTACTCTAGTGGCAGGTGGTGAGGTGGCGGGTACTCTGGTGAGGTGGCAGGTACTCTGGTGGCAGATGGTGAGGTGGCAGGTACTCTGGTGGCAGGTGATGAGGTGGCGGGTACTCTGGTGGCCGGTGGTGAGGTTGCAGGTACTCTGGTGGCAGGTACTCTGGTGGTGAGGTGGCGGGTACTCTGGTGGCAAGTACTCTGGTGGCAGGTGATGAGGTGGCGGGTATTCTGGTGGCAGGTGATGAAGTGGCGGGTACTCTGGTGGCAGGTGATAAGGTGGCGGGTACTCTGGTGGTGAGGTGGCGGGTACTCCTAATAGACGGGTACTCCTGATGAGCGGTTACTCCTGATGGACAGGTACTCCTGATGGACAGGTACTCTAGATGACAGGTACTCTAGATGACAGGTACTCCTGATGACAGGTACTCTTTATTTAGGGGGGGCAATCTGGGCACAGTAGTACATGTGTAATAGGTAACTCACTGTTAGCTGATCTCTTCTCCTCACACTGGATCGGTGTGTGAGGAGAAGAGCCCAGCAACAGCAGTTACACACACAGTGTTTGTGTTTACATTAGTGACCGGTTGTGATTGGACACAGCCGGTCATGTGGTGAAGAGCCATGTCATTTGCTACAGTGATCGGGGCTGAGCTGTATCCAGGGGAAAAGCCTCATCCCGATAACCGCTCTGCGCGCCACCGGAGGCACTAGGAGAGACGATACGCGCCGCTTCCCAATGCCGCTCTGCATTGACAGATCCGCCGTTACCGACGCTCCGCCGCCCGCCGCCGCTTCAATACCCCCATCGGGGAATGGCTGTGTCCTGAGGGACACAACGGTACCCCGATCGCCGCTCTGCGGGCCCCCGGGGGGCCCGCAGTAGCGGCAGAAAGCTGAGGCCGTCATATGACATCCACCCAGGATGGGAGATCCCATCTGTGGACGTCATTTGACTATGGCTGGGTATTGAAGTGGTTAAAATGCTTATAAGATTGCATGCACAGTATATGTATGTACTGTGTGTGTCTGTATATACAGTACATCCAGAGAGCATTCACAGCGCTTCACCTTTTCCACATTTTGTTATGTTACAGCCTTATTCCAAAACCAATTAAATTAATTTTTTCCTCAACATTCTACAAATAATACTCCATAATGACAATGTAAAAAAGTTTGTTTGAAATCTTTGCAAATTTATAAAAAAACAAAAAAAAAATCACATGTACATAAGTCTTTCAGCCTTTGCTTACTTTGTTGAAGCACCTTTGGAACCAATTACAGCCTCAAGTGTTTTTGAGTATGATGCTACAAGCTTGGCACACCTATTTTTGGGCAGTTTCTCCCATTCTTCTTTGCAATGATATAGCTGATAGTTGCCATAACCCTGGTATCCTCTTCTTCTGCCCTCTCCCGCCACCGAAAAAAGTGGTTTTGTGGCAAATCTGCTGCAGAGACCACACTTATCAGAAAGTGGACCGCCGGTCGAAGAAGAGGATACCGGGGTTATGGCAGCTAGCTGCTTCCATAACGACAATATTCCTCTTCAAAGTTAGGACGTATATCGGCGTGCGGCGGTCCGTAAGTGGTTAAAAGCTGTGACGCAAACATCAATTTGTTAGTATAATTCTTACCTTTTTACTACTTAAAGACTTATTGAGGATAATGTATTAAGCCTGTGCACCATCTGTTTTGTGATTTCAGTTTCCGTTTCAGGTAATGACGAGGCTTCAACCTACATATGAAATTAATGATCGTTAGCACCTGCTTGGTATAATCGGTTAATCATACACTTGACTCTAATTCTACAAAATCCCAGACTTTGTGCAAGTGTGCAAATGTAAGAATTGATGCTGGTTTTAAGCCAAAGGGTAGTCACACTAAATGTTGATTTGATTTGGATTTTTTCTCCCGTTGCTCACTTTGCATTTTGTATATTGATAAAAATAAACTATTAAATTTATATTTTTGACAAACTTCTTTCTTTACAGCATTTCTTTCAACCTGTCTAAACAATTGTAAACAATTTACTGGTAGGTATCACATAAATGTGATTATTATTCTGATTGTAGTTTGAATGTCTTAGGATAAGGGACCAGTGTGTTTTGCAGTTTGGCTTGCCCCAGCCTAGCCTGGGATCCCAGTGCTCCCTGATGTCTGCACTATGAGAATCTGAATATTGGTAGCACTGTGAGGCAGTCACTTGTTTATGAACTGTCTTCTCAGTTTCTCAAAACACTGGCTGCAAAATAGTATGAAAGCTGATCATCTTGCATGTAAGGAAAGTTGTGTTTCTTATGACCTTCAACACACATTTGCAACTGTGTATAGCCAAACTTCTTTCATATTTGTCTACGGTAATCTTTTTTTATTTTTTTTATTACAAGATTAAACAAGATACAGACAGACATTCACGGTCAAATAGTCGTCATAAAATAATCACAACAAGGATGCAAAATCCAGTAAAATTTGTGTTTCTGACTCAGTAAACATCACTGAAATATAGCAATCAAGGATATAGCGTATTTGGGGAGATATTACTGTCTCCTATTGGCATCCTACCAAAATTTTGCAACACGGCATTACAGAGCTGGTAACAGGAAAATTTAAAGGAAAAAGAAGGAAAGAAAAGAAAGAAAAAAAAAAAGGGTGGGGGAAGAATCAGGAAAGAGTAGAGTTGGGTGGGTCCCTTCACTCCGCGTCTCCCCCCACAAACCTGTCACGCTCTCAAGGAGCCTGGAGATAAGCGATCCAGGGGTTCCACACCTTTTCAAACCTAGTTTGCCTATCCCGATGGATACTAGTCAGTTTTTCATTGATCATGATCCATGAGATCTTGTGTTTCCCCAGGGCAATATTGATTACAGGTGATTTCCATGCACGTGCAATGGTTATTTTGGCTGCTAGAAGGATGAAAGATATGAGAGTGCGCAGATATCTGGGGATCTCCCCTGGAAGATCACTGAACAACCCTGTTTTAGCCCTTCTAGGTATATTTTGTCCGGTCATGGAGTAGATTAGGTTAAACATTCTAATCCAGAACCGTCGGACCTTCTGGCAGGACCACCAGACATGGTACATATCTCCCTCCTGTCCGCATCCCTGAAAGCACAGGGAAGAGGTACCAGGGTATATTTTTGCGAGCTTTGTCGGAACAAGGTACCAGCACGATAACACTTTATAATTTGCCTCCACCAATGAGGTGTTGAGTATTCCTTTGTGCACCATGGTCGACCATTTCGTCCACACCTCCTCCTCAATTATCTCTCCTAGGTCTGCCTCCCATGCCGTTTGGTAGGAGGGTTTGGTACCCTGATTGAACATGTATAATTCCGTGATCTCTCCCCGTGCTTCTGACCCTTTCACACATCTGTTCTCAAAGATGGTCCTTGTAGTGATATCTACCACCTTTCTCTGTAAGGTTTGTAAGAAGTGAATTATTTGGTAGAGATGAAATATCTCTGTGGGGGGCATTTCTAAGTTTTCCTTAAAGTAACTGGGCTTTCTTACCCCCTTATGATCTATAAAATGAGTGATTCTGTATAGCCCCTTGTTGACCCACCAGGTGAATTGGGCAATCTGCTGGCCCGGGATGAAATGAGGATTGTTGAATAGTGGAGCCACTGACGAGTGAGGTGATTTTAAGGGGTACTGCTTACATGCTGTGTCCCACAAACGCAGGGAGTGGGACAAAGTTGGGCTCAGCACCACCCGCCGTTCTTTCGCAGGGAGCCACATAATGAGATCTAGGGGGATGGTGGGGCTGGCCTGTGACTCCAAGTGGACCCAGTCAGGTCTATATCGTTCATTAAAAATTTGATATAATATTACCAATTGTGCCGCTCTATAATATCTTAGGAAATGCGGAACTCCTAGTCCACCTCTCCATTTAGACCTATACAGTGTGGAATGGGCTACCCCATAGCCCTCTTTGTTCCATATAAATTTGTAGATCAGGGTTTGTAACTTCCAGAAGAAAATAGAAGGAATTGGAATTGGAAGGGATCTAAATTAGTAAAGTATTTGAGGGAGAACCGTCATTTTAACGGCCGCTATTCTACCAATCCAGGAAATATCATGTGTTTGCCAGGTTTTCAGGTCACGCTCTGTGGAGTCATAAAGAGGAGTGTAGTTTGTCCCATACAATGTAGCAATGTCAGAGGTCAGTTTGACTCCAAGATACAGGAGCACCTGCGTACACCATTTGAATGAAAAGAATGGTCGTATAGAGTCTAAAACTGTTTCCGGGATGTTTATATTTAGAGCCTCCGATTTTGATTGGTTTACCCTCAGATCAGAAAAAGTTCCAAAGTCAAACAATAATGCAGCGTACACACGAGCGGAATGTCAGTCAGAAAAAGTCCGATGGGAGCTTATCATCCTATTTTCCGACTGTGTGTATGCTTCGTCTGACTTTTTCTGTCGAAAATTCTGACAAACGTAGAAAACCCGCTTGTCTGTACGCTGTTCCGACGTACCAAAAACAACGCATGCTCTGAAGCAAGTACGAGATGGAAGCTATTGGCTACTGGCTATTGCACTTCCTTTTTCTAGTCCCGTCGTACGTGTTGTACGTCACCTCGTTCTGGACGGTCGGACTTTGGTGTGACCGTGTGTAGGCAAGACCGCTTAAGCAGAATTCCTTTGGAGTTCCATCGGAGAAACCTTCGGAGTTTATTCCGATGGCAAAACTGGTCGTATGTACAGGGCATTAGGCAAATAAATTGGGTAAGGTCGTGATAGGATCCGAAGAACTGGACACTGGCAAACAAAAACTAGGCCAGCTCAGGATAGCCCATTTTACTACTAACATGCTGCTCTGTTATGCAAAGGACTAACCTAATTTTTCTAGCACCATTTTTTTTCTTCATTCAAATTAAAGGAATTGTAAAGTCAGAAGGTTTTTTATTTAAATGCATTCTATAATTTAAGATAAAAAGCCTTCTGTGTGCAACAGCCCCCCTTAGCCCCCCTCCCCAATACTTACCTAAGCCTCATCTCTGTCCAGCGATGTCCACATGTGTCTCGGCCATCCCAGATTCTCCCTCCTGGCTGCCTGAGACACAGCAGCGATGCCATTGGCTTCCGCTGCTGTCAATCAAAGTCAGTCAGCCAATCAGAGAGAGGGGGCTGGGCCAGGCCGCAGCTCCGTGTCTGAATGGACACAGGAAGCTGTGACTCGGATCGGGTGCCCCCATAGCAAGTTGCTTGCTGTGGGGGCACTGGTCAGGAGAGAGGGGCCAGGTTTTACAGAAGAGGGACCTGAAAAGAGGAGTATCTGGGCTGCTATGAGCAAATCCACTGCACAGAGGAGGTAAGTATAATAAGTATGTTATTTTTATTGAAAAAAAAAAAGAGACTTTACAACCACTTTAATCATTCAAGACTCTTCTCTTTAATACTGCTAGAGCTATTCTCTTAAATCGCATCTTGTGCAGCTCTCCTCAGCCTGGATGACCACTGTGTCCAAACCCCACTGGACTGGACATTGCGGGGATAGCTTGAACGTGACCTTTGGACACTGGGTTCAGCATAGGGCACTTTCCAGGCTCAGTTCTGGTAACAAGTTAACTGAAGAGCACTTTCCAGGTCCAGCCCTTGGCATTGCCTCAGCACTTGCCCTGTCTCTGAAAACGTACTCAGAAAAGAGGCCAGTCAGGCTGAGAATTGGGAGCTATCTTATTTACATTGGTCAGTGGGCACCTTTAAATTCCTCACTTTTCACTGCAGCAAGGGTTATTGCTGTGGGACTGAGCACTGTCATTGTTTGCATGGCAGAGTGTCACACACACTCTCCAAGCTCTTTTGCCTGCCATACAATGTCAAGAAAGCATCTTCTCACATCTGTTCCTCCTTTCAAAGAGCCAAGTGGAAATCTGATCTTTGGTCCATTCCTTCTGCCTGCCTACTCCAGCCACCTGACTTTCATCTGGTAGCATCTGTTTGATTTTCATGATTACGTGAGGCCCTGCCTCACCCTCGGATCCAGTTGCTAATTATTTTGCTACCAAACATTGGACGCTCTGGCTGTCTTTGAAGCATTGGTCCCTCCTGCTGGAAGGTCCTCTGATCCAGATCAATTCAAACAACACCATAGCAGTGGTGTACATCAACCTACAGGGAGAAGGCAGAAGTCTAGCCATAGCATAGGAGGTATATTGGAAGCTGTCCTAGGCAAAACCTCACGCTTCTGCCTCGTTCACTGTAAACATTCCAGATGTAAACAGGCAGGCAGACTTCAGTTTAACTTAACTGTTTTTATCTGCGTTTGTGCACTTTGGCTTTTTCAATAAAATTAAGATTTTTTTAAGAGTAACAACCGGAGTGCGGATCATCTTTCCTACAGACTTCTTCAGTTGGCAGTATCTGAACTCATGGAGAATAGTCCATTCACCTAGAAGTGTTCCAGGACCCATATTGCATGGAAAGAATGCCGAATGTGGACTCCCTGGTCTCCATGTTCGACTACAAACTTGACAGATTTGACTCCAGGTACATGGATCCTCAAGAGGAATCAGTGGAGGATCTGGTGGCTCTGTAGGATCAGTACACCCCGTTCTATGCTTATCCTTCCCAAAAGGGTCTTCTTCATCTTTTTTGCAAAATTGAGATAGAGGCCCTTCTGTTAATCCATATTTTAATGGACTGGTCCAGGAAGGTACACTGACCTGGTATGACTCCTGGTAGATGCTCCATGATGTCCGCCAGATCCTTAGAATTTTCTGTCTTAAGGAGCAAATTGGCAAAAGAAAAATTCTCTCCATTGTCTGAATGTGGTTTGGACTGTGAGAGTCTATCTCACAGCCACTGCTTCTTTCCCTTTATGTTATCCTCAATGGTCTTTCTTTGGATAGAGTGGTTTCTTGTTCAACCATTTCTAGGTGATTCAGGCAGCCCATCATTTGAGCCTACAGTCTCAAGGCTCAGGTTAGACTCTTTCCTGTCAAGGAACACTCTACTAAATTTGGAATTGCCTCTTGGGCTTTATGCCACCTGGTCTACTCACAAGTTCTCTACATTGTACAAGGTGGATGTTTCAGTCACATCTGATCCGAGCTTTGGACCTAAGTTCCTGCAGTCCGCACATTGAGCTGCAGGCAGTATCTACTTCTCTGTTGTTTTCTTGGGCATAATAGTAATCGGGTGCTGGATGTCCTGAAGATGAAGGGCTTACTTTGTCCTTCAGTGAACGAGTAAGAAAATGGGGTTTTGTATTTGCTGTAAAATCTATCTCTTACAGCCCATTGAGGCACACAGGTCCCACCCTTTTGTGTTTATGATCATGCTCTTATTACTGCTTTGCCACAAATCTAATGCATGCTGATAGTAGAAGTTATTATCATTGGCTGGCCTACAGTTTATTTGTTTGTCTAATCCCTCCAAAGTTGGAAGTATAACCCAAAGATGAAAGACTCACCGAGTCCCTCAATAGACTCAAAAAAAAATGCTTTTATAGTGAGTACAAAAATCCTATTGTTTGCACTTATTAAACAGAAATAACAAAACTCTTGAAATGGCATTTTTTACAGATCAAAGGGGGCAAAAAGATGAGTTCATTGTTATAGGGCGTACACATGGTTGGACTTTGTTCGGACATTCCGACAACAAAATCCTAGGATTTTTTCCGACGGATGTTGGCTCAAACTTGTTTTGTCTACACACGGTCGCACAAAGTTGTCGGAAAATCTGATCGTTCTAAACGCGGTGACGTAAAACATGTACGTCGGGACTATAAATGGGGCAGTGGCCAATAGCTTTCATCTCTTTATTTATTCTGAGCATGCGTGGCACTTTGTCCGTCGGATTTGTGTACACACGATCGGAATTTCCGACAACGGATTTTGTTGTCGGAAAATTTTATCTCCTGCTCTCAAACTTTGTGTGTCGGAAAATCCGATGGAAAATGTCCGATGGAGCCCACACACGGTCGGAATTTCCGACAACACGCTCCGATCGGATATTTTCCATCGGAAAATCCGACCGTGTGTACGGGGCATTAGTGTTTACACACATTTTAATTTAAATTTGAATATTTAAAATCTCCATTAAAAGAAAATATTAGTATTCCTGCCATTATGATCCTTGTTCAGGAACGTCTGTTATGAGGTGATAATGCTTGTCCCTGTTGGGAAGCCTGTCCACAGCAAGAATGTGTAACCACCCCAGGAGGTGGTGCATGTACACAAGGAGTTGCTGTAAGGAGGCTGCAGGAGATCAGCAGCCCTGTAATACAAAATAGATAAAAAAAAGATGGAAAAGAAAAAATGCATTGTCAATAAACTGTGCTATAGCAAATCAAATTTCATCCAGTTATTGTTTACATTAACTGTAGCTTAACATTAGTGCGTGGACTCACATTTTTGTGTGATTCAGTATGCTTATGGTAGAAATATTACAAGTACAAAAACTGCCATCTTGTGGACAGAAACAGGAACTACAGCTATGCTGAGGTACCAAACCCTGTCTTGCAAATACAATACAGTATATCCAGTTGGGACTTAGCGTTTGACTTTCTGAGTGCCCCTGTAACATAATTATTTTACCTGCTAATACTAACAGTACAGTTGTTATTTTCCACTAATGGTAACAGTCCAAGCTGTTGAACAAAAAAGTCTAGGTACATTTAGTACAAGTCTCAGTCTTAGCTGCTAAATGATCAAATAAGTTGTCAGTCAATCAGCAGGGGGCTTCATGCCATGAAAATCCACTGCGACTAACCTTAGAAGACTTTTTTTGAACATGCAGACCCCAGCGGATGATGCAGGCCATAGCACACTGTTGTCTCTTGATGCCAATAAGGCATTCGACAGTGTCAGCTGGCGTTACCTCTGGGCTGTATTGTCCAAATTTGGCTTTGGTCCTAGATTTATCACGTGGATATGGTTACTGTATAGTTCTCCTCAGGCCACCATAGGTATGTCAGACTCCTGTCTTTCCACTGGGAAGGGGGACTAGGCAGGGCTGCCCCCTGTCTCCCCTGCTCTTTGCACTTGAGGCCATTGAGCCTCTTGCTGCCCAGGTGCAGGATTGTCCACAAATCAAGGGGTTTCGCTATGGTGACCTGCATGAGAAAATAATGCTCTACGCCGACAACATGCTCCTCTTTTTTGGAGTATGTGGACAACTCATTGTCTCATGCAATGTCTCTCATCGCCGATTTTGGCCTCTATTCAGGCCTTACCATTAATTGCTCTAAATACGCATTAATGCTTTTGGATGAGGCACCTGGGTTGAGTGCATAGCTTCCTTGCCCTATCCCTATATTGACTTCCTTTAAATACTTAGGCATTTACATATCCCCCAAACTGACTGATTATTATAGTCTAAATATATACCCCTTACTGACTCGCTTCAGAGACAAAATAAATATATGGAACTGACTTAAAATGTCCTTAGCAGGGAAAACAAACCTTATGAACTTTAATGGCATCCCAGTCTTATGCCCCGTACACACGGTCGGATTTTCCGACGGAAAATGTGTGATAGGACCTTGTCGTGGGAAATTCCGACCGTGTGTGGGCTCCATCACACATTTTCCATCGGATTTTCCGACACACAAAGTTTGAGAGCAGGCTATAAAATTTTCCGACAACAAAATCCATTGTTGGAAATTCTGATCGTGTGTACACAAATCCGACGGACAAAGTGCCACGCATGCTCAGAATAAATAAAGAGATGAAGGCTATTGGCCACAGCCCCGTTTATAGTCCCGGCGTACATGTTTTACGTCACTGCGTTCAGAGCGATCGGATTTTCTGACAACTTTGTGTGACCCTGTGTATGCAAGACAAGTTTGAGCCAACATCCGTTGGAAAAAATCCTAGGATTTTGTTGTCGGAATGTCCGAACAAAGTCCGACCGTGTGTACGGGGAATTAGTCTGTAGGATTTAATATTGAGTTGGCCCACCCTTTGCAACTATAACAGCTTCAACTCTTCTAGGAAGGCTGTCCACAAGGTTTGGGAGTTGTCTATGAGAATGTTTGACCATTTGTGTATTTGTGAGGTCAGGCACCGATGTTGGATGAGAGGGCCTGGCTCGCAGTCTCTGCTCTAATTTATACCAAAGGTGTTCTATTGGGTTGAGGTGACGACTCAGTCAGTGCACGCCAGTCAAGTTCCTCTACCCCAAACTCGCTCATCCATGTCTTTATGGAACTTGCTTTGTGCACTGGTGCGCAGTCATGTTGGACCAGGAAGGGGCCATCCCCAAACTGTTACCCCCCAAACTGTTCCCACAAAGTTGGAAGCATGAAATTTTCCAAAATGTCTTGGTATGCTGACGCCTTTAGAGTTCCCTTCACTGGAACTAAGGGGCCAAGCCCAACCTCTGAAAAACAATCCCACATCATAATCTCCCCTCCACCAAATGATTTGGACCAGTGAACAAAGAAAGGTCCATAAAGACATGGATGAGTGAGTTTGGGGTGGAGGAACTTGACTGCCCTGCACAGTCCTGACCTCAACCCGATAGAACACCTTTGGGATGAATTAGAGCGGAGACTGAGAGCCAGACCTTCTTGTTCACATCAGTGCCTGACCTCACAAATGCGCTTTTGGAAGAATGGTCAAACATTCCCATAGACAACTTCTAAACCTTGTGGAGAGCCTTCCCAGAAGAGTTGAAGCTGTTATAGCTGCAAAGGGTGGGCCAACTCAATATTGAACCCTACGGTCTAAGACTTGGATGCCATTATAGTTCATGTGCTTTTAAAGGCAGGTGTCACAATATTTTTTGTAATATAGTGTATATGGGACTGTATTGTAGGTATAATATGGACATTTATGTATGACAAACTCATGTATTAATTTATTTATTTGTCGGATGTTTGTGAAAATAATACAAAAGACACAGTGGTGAAGGTAACAGCAAAAAGTTTATTCAAAATTCTCAGCTGTGTAACAGTACATTTGGTTACATATTGTGATTGGTGGGGGACACACACTAAGGTGATTACAGCAGCTGAAGAGTGTGAATAGTGGCTTGTGTCCTACAACTTCACTGTGGTGCAGATCTCTGACTGCTGCAGGTATCCAACACTTCCGAGTTGGTGGAAAACCTGCTCCTTACCATGCTCTGTGGTTCCTCCTGCCAACTCCTACATCATTAAAGGACAGTATGAGGTGGGGGAGCAGGTATTTCATACACTCGGAGGTGAATAATACCGGAAAATCTGCAACACAGCTACGTTTTAAGACATGACCACTAGAAAGGTCATGTTTAGTTTAAGTTTGTCCTCTCAATGGCAGGATCACTTTGAAGCTTAAACTACAACTTTGAGAAAAATTACAATTCAGTTGGCCCAACAGCTGTAGGAATAAAACATACATCTTTTGCATCAGTACTCGTTAGTGCTATCCCCTGCAAAAACTCTGTTCAGTCCAATAGCTGCTTCCTCACTTCAAGGTTTAATGACACCCAATCTCATTCAAATACAAGTCAGTGCACACAGGAAGTCCTGGCACCATCCCCTGTATTCTTGACTGCAGAAAGTGTAGCAACCAGCCAATCTGCCATTGCTGGTGGCATATGCACATCCTTGTCATGTGAGGTATGTGTGCTGCTTCTCTCCACCTATAGGATGCCGCTGGAGGGAAGACCGGGAGGAGGTTGGAGATCCTGTGACCGCTGTTTGGGGGATGATTTCCAGATAAGTAGAAAGAAACTTGTAAAAAACAAAACGCGCTATGTTCAGACAGAGGTATTATTGAGTTTATTAAAGTGATTGTAAACCTCCAATATGAAAAATGAACAAAACATACTGTATCTTTGTATAGTATGTGCTTGCCTCAATCCAAAGCACTGTGTGTTTTTTCTGTCTGCAGTTGTGTTCCTCTGCCATCTGCATGAGTCAGTTTATGACAAGTTGTTCCACATCCAATTGATGGGGGGGGGGGGGGGGGTAGGAGAGGGGAGCTCCAGCACACAGCAGGTGATTGACAGCCTCAACTGTGCATGATTTTCTATGAGATTGTGTAGATGGGCTGTGTCCTTTCCTTCTATTCAGGTCTCAGATTACACTCAGCTGTGCACTACTATGCAGTGTGTGACATCATATCCCGCCCTCCTGCCTCTGGAAGCTCAGAAAAGCTGTGTAAATTCTGGACTGTAAAGGGATGCAGAGGATAGAGGGCTGAGGTCACTTTACTGAGCAGTGGCGTCCGGTGGTAATTTTTTTAGGGGGGGGGGCGGCAAACAGCGCAATGCTCTAGGCTCCAAGCCCACCTTATTATGAAGCCAACTAGAGCCTCTGGCTCTAATCAGGAGCTTAAAAAAACCCTGACGCTGTAATTCATGTGCCCGGAGTCCTAAAAGGGACCGGATGCATGAATATGGGGTGGCGGCCGTGGATAGAGGGGGTGGCGCCCCTAATGGACGGGCTGCCACTATCACTGAGTGTGTGTGAGGGTTTACAACAACTTTAAACTTTGTAATTGGGCTTTAATATGCTCCTGTTAAGTAGGATAAGGTAAGATGTTAATTGTTTTACAACTAGATACAATAACCATAAATGTCACTTTATTTTGTGTTAATTACCGTATTTATGGGCGTATAGCACGAACTTTTCACCCCTGAAAATAGAGGGCAAATCACGGTATAGTGTACCTCTTAGAGCCCTTTCACACCGGGCCGCCCGCAACATCAGCGGTAAAACGCCACTATTTTTAGCGGCGTTTTACCATCGGATTAGCCACGCATTTCAGCTGCTAGCGGGGCGCTTTTACCCCCCCCAACCGGCCAAGAAAGGGTTAAAATCGCCCGCAATGCACCGCAATAGCGGCATTTTGCCGGCGGTATCCCAGCGCTGCCCCATTGATTTCAATGGGGAGCAGCGGTGGAGGAGCGGTAAACACACCGCTCCTTCACCGCTCCAAAGAAGCTGCTCGCAGGACTTTTTTTCCCGTCCTGCCAGCGCAGCGCTCCGGTGTGAAAGCCCTCGGGCTTTCACACTGCAGACAATGCTGCAGCTGTTTGAGGGGGGATTGCAGGCGCTATTTTTAACGCTATAGCGCCTGCAAAACGCCCTCGGTGTGAAAGGGGTCTTAGGGGAAGGAGGGGGACGTGCACCGCCGGAATTCACCGAGCCGTCATCTCCTGTTTACGCGGCTCTCACTAGGCTCTCATGTCACACACACACAGAGTCCTGCCTCCGCCACTGGCACTGTACCAGTGTTCTGTCTTTCACAGGAGCTGGTCCAATGCCGATGGCGGAACTGTATATGTGACTGCTGATAGAGCTGAGTAAACAGTAGATGATGGAGATAACGGCTCTGTGATTTCCTGCACTGCATTGATGAGAGATGGTGAGGCTGCAGATGGGCATTAATCAGGCTGCATTGATGGAAGATGGGCTGCAGATTGGCGCAGATCAGGCTGCAGATGGGTGCAGATCAGGCTGCATTGAGGCTGCAGATGGGCGCAGATCAGGCTGCAGATGGGCACAGATCAGGCTGCATTGAGGCTGCAGATGGGCGCAGATCAGGCTGCAGATGGGCGCAGATCAGGCTGCATAGAGGCTGTAGATGGGCACAGATCAGGCTGCAGATGGGCAGAGATCAGTCTGCATTGAAGCTGCAGATGGGCACTAATCAGGCTGCATTGATGGGCACTGACCATTATTTTGCTTCAAAGTGGTTTCATTAAAAAATATTTTTTTTCCTGAAACTTCCCTCTTAAAATGAAGGTGCGTGTTATACGCAGATAAATATGGTACTTTATGTTTGCCATGGAACCAGCTGCGGATCGCACAGGAGCGCTGTGCGTCCCTGTTCCCCGTTTCAGGGATGAATCAGGGCCAAATCTATGCCTGAATTCGGCCCTGAAACGGTTCCAAGGTGTGAACCCAGCCTCATACTGCTCTAAACAATGTATGCAAGGTTTGGACCACACCACTCAATTTACTTACATTGAGTATACCTGGGAGGAGGAAGAGCATGGGTTGTACAAAAGCACAGGATGCTCTGCTTTTGCATGTAATGGCTGTGGAGACCTTGCTTATTTGAGAAGGAACTTCTAGAAGCCATCATTAGAGAGAAGTTTAAAATATAATTTTTAATTTGTTGAAAACAAACAAATTGAGCTTTTTAATGATTTTGTGTTTTCATTTATTGTTGAAACAATTCATTCATTTTCATTGAAGCATATTGATTATTATTGATGGATGTGGTGCTTAAATACTGTATGCTTATAGCCTTTAACAATATACCATATTTGAGAACATTAGTATAATTAGCTCTCTTTTTTAGTATTACCTTTGTAAAATATTTTTACTTAGGTAGGAGCATTTGAGCAGAAGCCATGACCACTTTATACACATGGCATTGATAGAATAATACATATTGTTCTTTGTCATTTATGATTCTGTTTTTACTCATGAGGAAAGTTGAACTGAATTTCATTTACTACAACATGTTTTGCTTTAACTAAACAACAATTTACTCTTCAGAATGTTATCTCCTCCCTAACTACTACAGTATTTGGCCTAATATCAATAGCAATACAGATGAACAATCTGTATTATCTTCAGCCCCCATCAGATCTAATCAGAATTCAGCTGTCAAAATCTGAAAGCCTAAATGTGTCTTGCATTTAAATGTGGCTGTGGCAATGGAGATAAAAGTATTATTAAAGTGATTGTAATTGATCACATTGTAAAACAACCAATTCAGTTTAAAATAGAAATGAAAGGCAAAACATTTTTGTATGGATATCAAAAAAACATTATAAATACCTTTTTTCCCGTTTTTATAAGTGATCACATTCCCTCCGTTCTCAGCTGCATAAGAGCTGGGGAAAATGAACCAGCAGCACACTGGGCTTCCTAGTGAATGGCTGTGCAGGGGGCGTGTGTCAGGACAAGTCTGATAATTGGAGGAGAGTACACGATGTGTTCTTCTGCTTAGTGTGGTAAGTTTTTAATAGGAAAGTAAAGGGACTAGCAGGAACACCAGGGATTTAATACAAAGGAAGCAATACAAAGAGAACAGAATACTTTCTCATAAAAGTAGATGGTAAAGCAGGCACATAACAGGAATATGAAATGTTGGGGTAACAAACACTTTAATGGCAAAATGTAATGATTGTGCTAGTTACGGGCACTTTCTCATTCCCGGTGGCAACAATATGTAGCCTGGACTTTCCTCTGCAGCGCTGCCACTAGCGTTGGGCTAGTTGTTCGGCCTGATTATTGCCTTTTGGCAAACACCGAGTTTGCGAGGCGCTTGGTGGGATGTTCGCCCGAGCTCCCCACACAGCACTTCACGCTGCACAGTGCATTCTAAGCCCTGATTGGCTGAAGCAATGCACCTGACCACTGGTTGTGAGGGAGCAGGCGGAAAGCTGGCCGCTGCGTCCTTAACAACGGAGGAGTCATCAGCTGTCAATAGGCTTCCCTGCTGACAGCTGAATGAAAAAAACAAAACATTGCCGGCTATAAAAAAATGTGAAAAAAAAAAAAAAACAGCGTGGGTCCCCTCTC
Organism: Lithobates clamitans; assembly: GCA_037952925.1. NCBI lineage: Eukaryota > Metazoa > Chordata > Amphibia > Anura > Ranidae > Lithobates > Lithobates clamitans. The sequence goes on from JBBGZY010000342.1 coordinate 2,164,281, forward strand.
GCTAAAATTAAAAAAAAAAACATATGGGGTTCCCTCATAATCCATACCAGACCCTTATCTGTGCATGCAGCCTGGCACACCTGGAAAGGGGGCCCTTTCCTCCTGAACCATACCAGGCCACATGCCCTCAATATGGGGGGGTGCTTTGGGGCAGGGGGAGCTCTGCTCCACCTCAAAGCACCTTGTCACCATGTTGATGGGGACAGCGGCAGAGCCCCCACCCCAAAGCACTCCCCCATGTTGAGGGCATGTGGCCTGGTATGGTTCAGGAGGGGGGGGTGTTTGTTCACCCCATGCCTTTCCTGAGCTGTTGGCTGCATGCTTGGATAAGGGTCTGGTATGGATTTTGGGGGGACCCCACGCTGTTTTTTTAAACATTTTTGCATTGCCAGCAATGGCTTGTATCTGTGTCAGAGAAATAACCTTAGCAGACGTTATCAGCGTGTTCACGCGCGGAAGGGTGACGGTTCGGTGCATGCGGGTGCACTACGAAACGAGACGGCATGGGCGCGGGTGCACTGGCGTACGCATTGCATGACAATCGGGACTCTCTGCTGGCCTTTAAAAGGCTGCCCCTATCTGCATCAAATTGTTGGATTGTCCTCAGCTCTCCCTTGTTCCTGAACCTGTATTGTACTTCCAAGTGATTACTATTGTGACCTGGCTTGTCTCCTGACCTGCTCTGATCTCTTCTCCAGTGTTTGATACCCGGCTTGGCTCACGGACTTTGCTATTACCTGCATCTGACTGATTACCAATGTTTGACCCCCGGCATGGCTCACAGACTTTATTATTATCTGCACCTGCCTGATTACCAATGTTTGACCTCTGGCTTGGCTAAGGGTCGGTTCACACATGGGCAACACGACTTTAGCGCGACTTTGTACCGCGACTTCAACGCGGCTTCAGCGCGACTTTAGCGCGACTTCGGCAAATTACGAGGCGACTTGAAGTCGCCTCCATGACAGGCGACTTCGCCTGTGGCCAATCACCTCTCTGGGAGGGAGGGGGGGAGGGAGCGGTTTTCTCTGCAAAGTCGCTTGACTTTACAGAGAGATCCGACTTGCAGGCGACTTACATTGAGTTGAATGGGTACAAGTCGCCTACAAGTCGGAAAGAAGTAGTACAGGAGTCTTTTCTGAAGTCGGAGCGACTTCAGTAGTGTCAATTAAGACGCTCCCATTGCCTACCATGTTAACCTAAATGCAAAGCGACTTGGGGCGACTTGGGGCGACTTGAGGGCGTACAAGTCGGATCCCAAGTCGCCCCTGTGTGAACCGACCCTTACGGACTCTGCAATCACTTGCTTATCACTTACCTGTGACTGACCCTTGGCTTATCCTACCACTCTCGGTCAACATCCACCAACCTGCACTACTGTGTTGTACCCTCAGTCAGGTCTTTACTGAGTATCCTGAAAACTCCATCATCTGTATCCAGTTTCTGCCTACACAGGACTTGCCCTTACACCCTGTCGGCATCCCAAGCAGTCTCCAAGTGATTATCAGCTCAAGCCTTCTCCAACCTGCTGGCAACCCGGGCTTCTTTGAGCCCTATACATTCTGTACCACCTTCAGGGGTATACTGCGCTTAGCCGCTAGGGGAGCCTCTCTCAGCATCTTGGCCTCGGAAAAGGTACCTGACAATCTGGTAAAATCTAAGGGGAGGAGGAAAGGGGGCATTTTCCTCCTGAACCATATCAGGCCACATGCCCTCAACATGAGGGGGGTGCTTTGGGGCAGGGGGCTCTGCCCCACCTCAAAGCACCTTGTCACCATGTTGATGGGGACAGCGGCAGAGCCCCCCACCCCAAAGCACCCCCCCATGTTGAGGGCTTGTTCGCCCCATCCCTTTCCTGAGCTGTAGGGCTGCATGTTTGGATAAGGGGCTGGTATGGATTTTGGGGGGGGGACCCCATGCTGTTTTTTTTTTAATTTGTATTGCCAGCAATGGCTTGTATCCAGTAAAATCTATTTAAATGTCATTTTTTTTCTTTATACATGTCAGTTTTCCTGCAGCAGGTTTTATACACAGTGCCACTTTAAATCTAGTGCCTGAGGGGGTTCCCTTAGTCTGCCTGTAAAGGAATTTTTCATTTTTATTGTTTCACTTTAAGCATAATTAACCACTGGACACTTAAACCCCCTGAATAACCAGACCAATTTTCAGCTTTTGGTGCTCTCACATTTTGAATGACAATTACTCAGTCATGCAACACTGTATCTATATGAAATTTTTGTCCTTTTTTTCACACAAATAGAGCTTTCTTTTGGTGGTATTTAATCACCGATGGGTTCTTTATTTTTTGCGCTATAAAAAAAAAAGACCGAAAAATCTGTAAAAAAATGCATTTTTCTCAGTTTCCTTATATAAAATTTTGCAAATTAGTAATTTTTCTTCATATATTTTGGCCAAAATTTATACCGCTACATATCTTTGGTAAAAATAACCCAAATCGGTGGATATTATTTGGTCTTTGTGAAAGTTATAGAGTCCAAAAACTATGGTGCCAATATCTGAAAATTGATCACACCTGAAGTACTGACGGCCTATCTAATTTCTTGAGACCCTAACATGCCAGAAAAGTACAAATACCCCCCAAATTACCCCTTTTTGGAAAGAAGACATTCCAAGGTATTTAGAAAGATGCATGGTGAGTTTTTTGAAGTTATCATTTTTTTCCACAATTCTTTGCAAAATCATGTTTTTTTTTTACTTTTTTTTTCACAAAATTGTCATATTAGCAGGTTATTTCTCACACACCGCATATGCATACCACAAATTACACCCCAAAACACATTCTGCTATTACTCCTGAGTATGGCGATACCGCATGTGTGAGACTTTTACACAGCATGGCCACATACAGAGGCCCAATATGCAGGGGAGCACCTTCAGGCGTTCTGGAGCACCCAGGCCAATTCTGACATTTCTCTCCTACATGTAAAAATCATCATTTATTAGCTAGAAAATTACATAGAACCCCAAAACATTATATATGTTTTTTTAGCAAAGGCCCTAGAGAATACAATGGCTGTCATTGCAACTTTTTATCTCGCACGGTATTTGCGCAGCAATTTTTTGAATGCGTTTTTTTTAAAAAAAAACAGTCTTGTGCTTTAAAAAAAACAAAAAAACAGTAAAGTTAGCCCAATGTTTTTGCATAATGTGAAAGATGAAGTTACGCCGAGTAAATAGATACCCAACATGTCACCTTTCAAAATTGCACACGTTTGTGGAATGGCACCAAACTTCGCTACTCAAAAATCCCCATAGGCGATACTTTAAAATTTTTGCTGGTTACATGTTTTGGAGTTACAGAGGAGTTCTAGGGCCAAAATTATTGCTCTCGCTCTACCGATCGCACCGATACCTCACATGTGTGGTTTGAACACCGTTTTCATATGTGGGTATGCGTTCGCTTCTGCATGCGAGAACACAGTGACAGGGGCGCTTTAAATTTTTTTTTTTTTTTTATTGTTCATTTTACTTTATTTATTGTAGTCTGATGCTTTTTTCAAAAAAAAAATTTTTTGACCTCTTTTATTCCTATTACAAGGAATGTAAACATCCCTTGTAATAGGAATATGGCATGACAGGTGCTCTTTACAGTGAGATATGGGGTCAATAAGACCTCACATCTCACCTCTAGGCTGGGAAGCCTGAAATAAAAAAATAAAAAAAAAAGATCCTGGCTTCGATCGTAGCGGTGAGTCGGTAGAAGCACCGGAGGGTGGCGGAAGGGTGACGTCCCCTCTCACCTCCCGTAAGAACGATCAAGCAGTGGAACAGCCGCTATGATCATTCTTATGGTGTAGGGAATCGCTGGCTAAAAAAGTTGATATCTGAATGATGCCTGTAGCTGCACCCATCATTCAGATATCCCCGCACAAAGTCAAGAACGTCGTATGACAGGCGGCGGGTGGGAAGTGGTTAAAACGCATTTTTTTTTAAACACAAAGTTGTCCATTTATACAATATTTCTAACACATAGCATGTACATACCAAAAATGACATCCCAAAATAGATTCTCCTACTCCTCCTGAGTACGGCGATATCACATGTGTGAGACTTCCACAGCCTGGCCACATACAGAGGCCGAGTACAGCCGAGTATGGCTGAGCATGGCAGAGTATGGCTGAGCATGGCAGGGTATGGCCGAGCATGGCTGGGTATGGCCGAGCATGGCTGGGTATGGCCGAGCATGGCTGGGTATGGCAGAGTATGGCTGGGTATCACAGAGTATTGCAGAGGATGGCTGGGTATGGCAGAGTATGGCGGGGTATTGCAGAGTATGGTGGGGTATTGCAGAATATGGCGGGGTATTGCCGAGTATGGCCGAGTATGACTGGGTATGGCTGGGTATCACAGAGTATGGCTGGGTATGGCAGAGTATTGCAGGGTATTGCAGGGTTTTGCGGGGTATTGCAGGGTTTTGCGGGGTATTGCAGGGTATTGCAGGGTATTGCAGTATTGCGGGGTATTGCAGAGCATTTCAGGGTATTGCAGAGTATTGCACAGTATTGTGGGGTATTGCAGAGTATTGCACAGTATTGTGGGGCATTGCAGAGTATCGCACAGTGTTGTGGGGTATTGCAGAGTATTGCACAGTGTTGTGGGGTATTGCAGAGTATTGCAGAGTATTGCACAGTGTTGTGAGGTATTGCAGAGTATTGCACAGTATTGTGGGGTATTGCACAGTATTCTGGGGTATTGCAGAGTATTGTGGGGCATTGCAGATTAGTGCAGGGCATTGCAGAGCATTAGGGATGGCTGAGCATGGATGGATGGATCTCACTGAGCAGCGCTGTGGGCACTACAGATCCAGCCCACAGCGCTGCTGCCATCCGACCCCCCCCCCTCTCTGCTCACAGTGTACCAATCGGTACACAGGAGGGGAGGAGAGGAACCGGCGTCATGAGTTTGTTTACATGTGATCGCTCCGTCATTTGACGGATCGATTGCATGGTAAATGGCCGCGATTAGCGGCCATTTACCGGGATCCATGATGCGCCGGGTCCTCTGTGTTCAGGCGATAGGGGAATTCTGGGAGGACGTCATAGTACGTGATCCCAGAGTAAAGCAACCGCCCTGCTGCCGTCATTCGGCTATGGGCCGGTTGTAAAGTGGTTAAAATCACTGCTTCTGTAAAAACAATCTTTTGAAAAAAAACATTTTTTTTGCATTGATACATGGGCAGTACCCGGGCACCCATACCCTTTTTATGGCCAACAACCTGCAAATAAGCCTTCAAAATGTGACTTTTCAATTTTTTTTCAAGTTCGGGTTTCATAGACTTTAATAGAGTTTGCGGCTCAGGTCTGAACTTTTTACTTGTTCAGGAGTGAGTGTTGCCAACCCCCTGAAGTGAAATTTACTGGCAGGATGCCAAAATTTACAAACAGCACCAATTTTTTACTGCCAAAAAACGTGACATTTACTGTCAGAGCTAAATTTTTTACTGCCACTGCAAAAAAGTACTTAAAAAGTACTTAAAAGCAGAGTCCGCCCTTACATCAGGTGCCCCCAGCAGAGTCCACCCTTACATCAGGTGCCCCCAGAAGAGTCCATCCTTACATCAGGTGCCCCCAGCAGAGTCCATCCTTACATAAGGTGCCCCCAGCGGAGCCCCTTCATACATCTGGTGCCCCCAGCGGAGCCCCTCCTTACATTAGTGTCCCCATCAGCGGAGCCCCTCCTTACATCAGTGTCCCCAGCAGCGGATCCCCTCCTTACATCAGTGTCTCCAGCAGCGGAGCCCCTCCTTACATCAGTGTCCCAATCAGCGGAGCCCCCCCTTACATCAGGTGCCCCAGCGGAGCCTCTCCTTACATCAGTGTCCCCAGCAGCGGAGCCCCTCCTTACATCAGTGTCCCCAGCAGCAGAGCCCCTCCTCACATCAGGATCCCCAGCAGTGGAGCTCATCCTTCCACAAGTGTCCCCAGCAGTGGAGCCCCTCCTTACATCAGTGTCCCCAGCAGTGGAGCCCCTCCTTACATCAGTGTCCCCAGCAGCCGAGCCCCTCCTTACATCAGTGTCCCCAGTGGATTCCCTCCTTACATCAGTGTCCCCAACAGTGGAGCCCCTCCTCACATCAGTGTCCCCAGCAGCGGAGCCCTTCCTCACATCAGTGTCCCCAGCAGCAGAGCCCCTCCTTACACAAGTGTCCCCAGCAGCGGAGCCCCTTCTTACATCAGTGTCCCCAGCAGCAGAGTCCCTCCTTACATCAGTGTCCCCAGCAGCAGAGTCCCTCCTTACATCAGTGTCCCCAGCAGCGGAGCCCCTCCTTACATCAGTGTCCCCAGTGGAGTCCCTCCATATATCAGTGTCCCCAACAGCGGAGCCCCCCTTTACATCAGTGTCCCCAGCAGCGGAGCCCCTCCTTACATCAGTGTCCCCAGTGGAGTCCCTCCATATATCAGTGTCCCCATCAGCAGAGCCCCTCCTTACATCAGTGTCCCCAGCAGCGGAGCCCCTCCTTACATCAGTGTCCCCAACAGCGGAGCCCCTCCTTACATCAGTGTCCCCAGCAGCGGAGCCCCTCCTTACATCAGTGTCCCCAGCAGCGGAGCCCCTCCTTACATCAGTGTCCCCAACAGCGGAGCCCCTCCTTACATCAGTGTCCCCAGCAGCGGAGCCCCTCCTTACATCAGTGTCCCCAGCAGCGGAGCCCCTCCTTACATCAGTGTCCCCAGCAGCGAAGCCCCTCCTTACATCAGTGTCCCCAGCAGCAGAGATCCTCCTTACATCAGTGTCCCCAGCAGCGGAGCCCCTCCTTACATCAGTGTCCCCAGCAGAGCCCCTCTTTACATCAGTGTCCCCATCAGCAGAGCCCCTCCTTACATCAGTGTCCCCATCAGTGGAGCCCCTTCATATATCAGTGTCCCCAGCAGCGGAGCCCCACGATACATCTGGTGTCTCCTCTCGTCAGGCACGGGGCAGGCGGAGGATTGGCGGGGGCTACATGAGTTCCTGGCTTTCCCCGTGTGTTCAGTGGAGAGGGGAGGGGCAGCCAATCGGCTTCTTTTTTCAGTGTACAAGTAGACAATTCTTTTGTACACTGAAGCTGATTGTTTGCACGGATCAGAGGCCCCTCCCCTCTCCACTGAACACACGGGGAAACAGTCCTCGCGGCGGCGGACATCTTTTTGTAGCTCGCTGCCATTTTCCCAAAAACAATCCAGATTTTCCGGGACAAAAGCAAAATCCTGGGACTTTAATCGGATGAGGGTACAAAAATCGGGATTGTCCCAGGAAAATCGAGACTGTTGGCAAGTATGTATGTCATGCATGTAGGAAGCTGATGAGTATGACACAGTTCAAGAGACAAAAAAGGTCCTATGTGCCGCAAATCACTGCAAGACCCTGTGGCTATGTAAAATGACAGCCTCAGCCTGGGCTCCAGCCAAGCCATGACCCCAATGTGATTCACTACCCCCTGGAGCTTAATCATGCGGACGGAGTGTAGCATGTCTTTTTTATCTCTTGTATCATTGGACCTAGGATGAGCTCTGTCCTTGCCAGTGCTCCCAACAGTATACTACAGGAGAGGTGGATGGAGCCTTCGGTGTCATCCCCTATTTGTTGTCTGGTCACTATGACACCGTTCAGTAGCTACTCTCTAGCTAGACCCAATTTCTCTACATCCTGACTCGCTACACATTCAACAGTCTAGAAATTTACTCCATGTGCTGCTTTGTGTTTGCAGTGCCAGAATAGATGATAATTGGACCCAACAGAAGTGGAAACGCCAGGGAAGATTCTGAATAATAGGTGCAGCACTTCTGGCAAGATGGCACCAAGCATTCATAGCATGTCAGCAGTATAAAAGACTTGGAGCTTCCACAGGATAAACATGTTCCATTTGTGACTTTCCCTGAATCTGAAGTAATCCTTCCCATAATACTGTTAATTAGTTCTTGAAAGTACTTCCCCTGCAAAATAAAAGCATAATAGGCTAGTATGCATCACATTCTTGAAAATCATATATGTTCTGGTGCAAATATTATCCACTTAACGACCGGCCAGCCGCATTGTACTGAGGACGTGTGGCCACTGTAGGCAAAGCGATGTGCTGGTACGTCGCTGCCTACTCCCAGGTTTAGGATGCGTGCATGTTCGGCCCCACCCGGCTCCTGCTGTGATTGTACACAGCATCCTGGCCAATGATTCACACCTGGAATGCTGTGTACAATCACTACACAGCTAATCGGCTGTGTCCAATCACAGCCCAGAGCTCTGTGTTGAAATTCAAATACAGAGCTCTGTACAGAGGGAGTGAGCGGTCAGTGATCATTAGTATAAAACAGCACACTGTGCCCACATTACACCTAGTTAAGGAACATATTTAAACCCTTCATCTCCCTAGATGTTAACCCCTTCCCAGCCAGTGTCATATTTTTAGCACTGACCATTGCATTAGTGTCACTGGTGATGTCAGTGGCAATTAGTCAGTTCCCCCAAGCGGCAGTTAGTGTCAGATCGCACTATCACAGTCCCACAATAAGTCGTTTATCTCCGCCATTTGTAGTGAAAACAAATTTAAAAAAAATATTCCAGTACATATCCCATAGTTTGTAGACGCTATAACTTTCAAGCAAACCAATCAAATTTACACTTATTGTGATTTGTTTTGGATCAAAAACATGTAGCAGAATACACAAAATAATTTTTTTTGTTATGTTTTTTAAGCAGAAAGTTCTTTCTTTATTACAGGGGATAGTTAAATTTTAAAGTTTAAAGTGTTATGCCCTGTACACACGGTTGGACATTGATCGGACATTCCGACAACAAAATCCTATAATTTTTTCGGACGAATGTTGGCTCAAACTTGTCTTGCATACACACGGTCACACAAAGTTGTCCGAAAATCCGATCATTCTGAACGCGGTGACGCAAAACACGTACGTTGGGACTATAAACGGTGCAGTAGCCAATAGCTTTCCTCTCTTTATTTATTCTGAGCATGCGTGGCACTTTGTGCGTCGGATTTGTGTACACGCGATTGGAAATTCCGACGGATTTTGTTGTCGGAAAATTTTATAGCCTGCTCTCAAACTTTGTGTGTCGGAAAATCCAATGGAAAAAGTCCGATGGAGCCTACACACGGTCGGAATTTCCGACAGCACGCTCCGATCGCACATTTTCTGTCGGAAAATCCGACCGTGTGTACAGGGCATAAGTTCACCTTTACAGAAAATCTGTAAGGTGAACCTACACTGGACCCCCTCGCCATCCCCCACAGTCCTGCTAACCTGGAGTCCGGCGATCACCCGCACTGACAGCCCGTATCGCCACTATACCGGTCCGGGGATTTGAAATTCCCACAGCTTTCTTTCCCGTTCAACTGCAGTGACAGGACGGGCTACGCGGGTTCTGACCAATTAGAATGATCCAAAATGTACCTCCTGATGAGGAGATTAATCCGCAGGGATTTCTAAGTGAGGCGGCGACCAGATGTGTCAGTGCAGGTGGTCACCGCACTCCAGGTCAGCGGGACTTGGGCGGGTTGGGCATCCTGTGTAAGTTCACCTTACAGATTTTTCTGTAAAGGTGAACTTACCCTTTAAGTCTACAAATGTGCACACTGAGAAAGTTGTATGAATTGCTTATATTTTATTTGCAGTTTATTAATATGTTATTTCTATTACAGACAAAATCTTATGCCGGTGCAGCCTTTCATGCTGGCCAGTGGAACATTATTACTGCCACCTTTGTAAAAGAACAATAATACACAGGGTGGATATGGAAAGACATTTATTGTTGTGTGGAGTTTCTGCAGTGCCGAAATTGCTACGCCCTGCACCCTCTCCAGTGCTGATCACATCATCCACTGCACCCTCTCCAGTGCCGATCCCATCATCCACTGCACCCTCTCCAGTGCCAATCCCATCATCCACTGCATCTTCTCCAGTGCCGATCATATCATCCACTGCACCCTCTCCAGTGGCAATGACATCATCCACTGCACCCTCTCCAGTGCCGATCACATCATCCACTGCACCCTCTCCAGTGCCGATCACATCATCCACTGCACCCTCTCCAGTGCCGATAATATCATTCACTGCACCCTCTCCAGTGTAGATCCTTCATCTACTGCACCCTCTCCAGTACTGATCCCATCATCTACTGCTTAAAATATATGCCATTTTGAAATATTTTTGACATGATGTTCTCGGCTTTGCACAGGCACTATGCCAGGTGTTCTTCTGTCTATTGTAGGTCACAACTATTCTGCCAAGATGGCAAAAACTGTGTATTTCAGGCTCATGAATGGAGAGACATATCTGCGATGATGAGCCACCAAAATCCACAATCACACAAAGTGGAACATGTGCCACCTGAGCCGTTCTTGCCTCTTTACAATTTGAGGAGCCCCATTTCCCTCACAATGTCTTCTTGAAGGAATACCTCTGCAACAGTTCCTGTACAGTAATCTAGTGAGCAGAGGTGCTCACATAAACTGTAGCTCAGTCCACTACGCTTAGCCAACAACTGATATTGCAGAAATTCCTCCAACTCACATTGGACTACATGAGTCTTCCCCCAGTTCTTCCTCTGTACATGGTGCAGCGCTAAGTTAAAACAATGTAAAGTCCATAAGACAATAAATCCAAACGATCATAAGTGATTTGACATCATGCTGGAATCTCAGGCCATCCACCAATGTAAAAAGATGGCCTCTCACCTCAACGCAGGGACCCTTTCGTTATAGAGGGTCAAATGCACTTTCCCTTATGGGTCAAATAAAGATGGTTCACAGCAGATCCAGATCAGTCAGGTAGCAGAAAAAGGACGAGCATTAAACAGCATACGCAACTCCCCCAGCATATGATTCATGTAGATAGAAAAGGGTACAACATAGTGCTCTCCGCAATGTAAACTTTAATGAAATAAAATAACAGGTATTGAACTTACAAATAAGGCACTCATCCAGTGCCAGATGCCAAAGCGTGTGTAAAGGATGCGAGATGGCCGTGGGTGACGTCACAACGCTTCCTTCTTTCCGGAAAGAAGGAAGCATCGTGATGTCACCCTCGGCCAACACAGAGCTCTAGGCTGTGATGGGACACAGCTGATCACCTGGTCTCGGGTGTGAATCATTGGCCGGGACTTGCTGACAGGCTCTGTCAGCAATCACAGCGGGAGACGGGTGGGGGTGAACATGCACACGCCCTAATCCTGGGAGTAGGCAGCGATGTACCAGCACATTGCTTTGCATACAGCGCCCCCCGTCCTCAGTACAATGCGGCTGGGAATTTGTAAACCCTTTCATGACTAAGCCTATTTCTGACTTTTGTTGCTTACAAGTTAAAATCCGTAATTTTTGGTAGAAACATTATATATATTTTTTTAGCATAGATCCTAGAGAATAAAATGGTGAACATTACAATATTTTATGTCACACTGTATTTGCGCAGCAATCTTTCAAATGTAATTTTTTGGGAAAAAAGACACTTTCATGAATTAAAAAAAAAAATAAACAGTAAAGTTAGCCCAAATTTTTGGAAACTGTGAAAGATGATGTTCCGCAGAGTAAATAGATACCTAACATGTCATGCTGTGAAATTGTGTACACTCGTGACATGGCAACAAACTAAGGTACCTAAAAATCTCCATAGGGGGCGCTTTAAAAAAAAAATTAACGTTTACCAGATTAGAGTTACAGAGGTCTAGTGCTAGAATTATTGCTCTCACTCTAACGATTGCGGCGATACCTCACATGTGTGATTTGAACATTGTTTACATATGCAGGCGAGACTTTCGTATGTGTTTTCTTTGCTGCGTGAGCTCACGGGGACTGGCACGCTATAACATTTTTAATTTATTTTTTCTTATTTATTTCATTTCTTTTTTTACATTGTCACTTTAAAAAAAAAAAAGATCACTTTTATTGCTGTCACAAGGAATGTAAACATCCCTTGTGACAGTAATAGGTGGTGACAGGTACTCTTTATGGAGGGATTGTGGATCTAAATGACCCCCAATCCCTCCTTTGCACTTCAAAGTATTCAGATCGCCAAAAACAGTGATTCTAAATACTGTCATTTTTTTTAAAAACAGTGCCATTGGCAGCCGAGTAAACTGGAAGCAACGTGACATCGCGTCCGTGTTTACAGAAAGAAGACTGGAGGGAAGCCATTTCCGGCTTCCTTCCCGTCTTACTCTAGACGCATAGTTGACAACAGTCCCGATTTTCCCGGGACAATCCCGATTTTGGGCCCCTTGTCCCGATTGGAGAGTGTCCCGAATTCGGGATTTCCCATAAGGAAAAATCGGGAATGTTGTTTTTTTTTGTTTTTTTGGAGCAGCGGGCTCCAGCAAAATGGCGGCCGGCGCCGCCGCTCTCTCTTCCTCTAGTGTTCAGTGGAGAGGGGAAGGGGGCTCGATCCGTGCAGCCAATGAAGCGCCTTCTTTAGCTGCACGGCCCCTCCCCTCTCCACTGAAGCGAGCAGAAGACACGGCGTCATCGCCGTGTCTTGCTGAAAGCTCCCAGCCCCGTACTGCGCAAGCGCTGTGCCTACGCAGTACAGGGGGTCCTCCATTGCCGAGTGGAGCTTTCTCGGCAGAACACCGGCCGCTCCTGCACTGAGCGGGGGCTGGGCTGCATTGAGGGGGGGCTGCACTAACAGGGGGGGCTGCACTAACTGAGGGGGGCTGCACTAACTGAGGGGGGCTGCACTAACTGAGGGGGGCTGCACTAACTGGGGGGGCTGCACGGAGGGGGGGCTGCACTAATAGAGGGGGGCTGCACTAATAGAGGGGGGGTTGCACTAATCGAGGGGGGGGCTGCACTGAGCCACGCCCACTTTTCACATCAGCCAAGCCCACTTTTCACATAAGACACGCCCATTTTTCGCCGCGGCACGCTTCGTGCGCCGCACTTATTAATTTTTTGCTAAGCCACGCCTACAAACGAATGCCCCGCCCCCTAATTATTGTACGGCTCCGCCTACAGCCAAAAAAGTGTCCCACATTTTTTTTTTTCAATGTTGGCAACTATGTAGACGGTGGAAGTGCCGGATCATGGATTGAGTCTCTCGGTGGGACGGGAGGCCTGGAGAGAGCGGTGGAAGGCGGCGGGAGCGGGGGAGGTCCCCTCTCGCACCATCAATATAACAGCAGAGCGGCTTTTAGCTCTGAAGAACGGTACCAGGATATTCCGGTATGACCCCTTAAAGCTGAGGCCGCATATGTGTGTACCGTCGGCGGGAAGTGGTTAAGTAGATAATATTTGCACCAGAACATATATGATTTTGAAGAAGATGGAGGTTTAATGCCAACATACCATTGAACCATAAAACATTTTTTGTGTGGAGATCCATGTGTGTCTCAATCTTGGCCCTGTTGGCATGAAAGAGGGCAAAAAAAGACAAATGTGATTGTGCTTAGAGACATGGATTGCATTCTTCTTCCAACATAAACACATAGCTCCCAACTGTCCCTGATTTGGAATAAAGTCCCTCTGTCCCTCATTGCTCCTCATTTGTCTCTCATTTTGGTCTGATCTGTATATAAAATGCACTTTTTATCTTTTAAAAAGTGTTTCCCAGTGCTAAACCTTTCATCCAATTTCTAAATTGCTGCATTTGTATATTTTAAAAGCAAATAAAATGGAATAGTAGTGGTTAAAAAAATGCACTTGTGGATTTAATTAACCTTTTTTTTTGGTTAATTCTCCTTTAAGGGGGTGTGGCAAGGGGTGCGTCCTATGCCTACATACATTTGTTAGTAGGTGTCCCTCATTCCCATCTCAAAATATTGGGAGGTATGATAAACATGAACTTCCATCATCACCAAAAATATTAAATAATAAACAATTGCTTTTACAAGGAGAGTACTTTAACAGAAAGCTAAACCTACCAAAAATATCTTTCTGCAAATCTCAGGTTTAATTAATAGTAACAACAAAATGGCTCAGTATGTGCTGCAGGCTGCAGTCACTGGAGCTCCACTCTACACAGAAATCATGTACAGGAATCATGTGTCCTCCACTTCCTGTAGTGGAGCTCCAGCTGCAGAGATTCACAATAAAGTTCAATTTAAAAAAAAAGTGGAGTGGAGGCCACGTGCTTCCTGTTATTAGTGGAGCTCCACTCTGCAGCCAGACCCCTCTCCTTAGCTTGGAGAAGGGAGGGGAGGAAGTGCAGGGGAGTTCCTTGCCATCTTACCATAGCTCCCAACTGTCCCTGATTTTGAGGGATTGTCCCTGATTTGTCCCTCTTTCCTCCTCATTTGTCCCTCATTTTGGTCTGATCTATATAGTTGTATATAATATGCACTTTTTATCTTTCAAAAAGTGTTTCCCAGCACTAAACCTTTCATCTGATTTCTAAATTGCTGCATTTGTAAATTTTAAAAGACAATATAAAAGGAATAGTAGTGGTAAAAAAAAAGCCCTTGTGGATTTATTTAACCTTTTTTTTTGGTTAATTCTCCTTTAAGGGGGTGTGGCAGGGGCGTGTCCTATGCCTACATACATTTGCTAGTAGGTGTCCCTCATTCCCATCTCAAAAAGTTGGAAGGTATGGGTTACCATGCTGGTGTGTGTTTATTAGGCAAGAGTTAAAAGATCTAGAAGATGCATACTCAGTGAAATGATTAAATCATCCACTGGAATTGCTTACAAACCTGAGAGTTTAATGTGACTTTAAAGGCAAACTTTACCCAAAAGGGGAAGTTCCGCTCCTCCTCCTCCCCTCTCCTGCCAGAAGGCTGCGCATTGTAAACGACGTGTAAGTGACGTGACCAAGAAGGTTGTGGGTAGGGGCAGGTAACTGTTTTCGACAGATACCTGCTCCCACGTCTTGTTGGATTGCAGCAGTGGATTCACTGGAAGTTCCCCCCCCCCTCCTCCGCTCACAATCTTCTTGGACACGTCACGGGCCCCAGAAGGCTGTGGGACCATTTACAATGCGCAACATAGCTGGCACGTGCGCAGTGGGTGGCTGGCTGTAAAGTCGCAAGGAGTCACAGCCAGCTGTCCGCCTGTGAAATGTCCCGGGAAATCTGCGGTTTCCTGATTTTTTTTGCCCTGCCATTGCCGCCGCCACCGCCACTAGAGGTCCGCGGCTGGCACTGGTTAATTCTGTTTCCGTCGCTATTTTACAGAAGTCCGGCTTGTGAGGAAGAAACAAGAGGCAGAGCCCGGGTGGCAATAAATTTAGGTGCCAATAGAAATAGACCTCTTGGTTCTTCCGCTTCGACATCCACAAGCTGGTCTCCTGTGATGGAGAGCCCTGGTTCCTGGCACCTCGCTATTGACTGAGTGAGACTCTGCTCTGTCTCACTGCGGCTGCCTCCTGTCACAAGCACGCAGCCGCGAGAGTGACAGCAAGCCACTCTGTGGGCGGCTGCGCGCTGAATCCTCCGCTCGCCACCCAGTGCATGGGGGGGGAGGGTCTGTACATATGGATTGGGGTAGGTTGTCCTTGGGGGGTCTGTACTGATGGGGGGTGGGTTGTCCTGGGGGAGGTCTGTACTGATGGGGGGGTGGGTTGTCCTAGGGGGTCTGTACATAGGGGGTCTGTACTGATGGGGGGTTGTCCTGGGGGGGTCTGTAAATATAGAGGGGGTGGGTTGTCCTGGGGGGGTCTGTACTGATGGGGAGTTGGTTGTCCTAGGGGGGTCAGTACATATGGAGGGGGTTGGGTTGTCCTGGGGGGAGCTGTTCTGATGGGGGGGTGGGTTGTCCTAGGGCTGTCTGTACATATGGAGGGGAGTGGGTTGTCCTGGGGGGAGTCTGTACTGATGGGGGGGTGAGTTGTCCTAGGGGGTCCTGTACATATGGTGGGTTTTCCTGGGCAGGTCTGTAGTGATGGGGGGTGATTTGTCCTGGTGGGTCGGTACAGATGGAGGGGGGGTGTTGTCCTAGGGGGGTCGGTACAGATGGAGGGGGTGGGCTGTCCTGGGGGGGTCTGTACTGATGAGGGTGTGGTTTGTCCTGGGGAGTCTGTACTGATGGAGGAGGAGTGTGGATTGTCCTGGGGGGTCTGTACTGATGGGAGGGCGGGGTGGTTTGTCCAGGGTCTGTACTGAGGGTGGAGGGGGTGGTTTATTTTGAGGGGATCTGTACTGATGGAGGGGGGTCTATACTGATTGGGGGTCTGCACTGTAGGAGGGGGTCTGCACTGTGGGAGGGGGATCTATACTGTGGGGGGTCTGTACTGCAGGAGGGGGATCTATAGTGCAGGATGGGTCTCTGTATTGAGGGAGGACTATAGTGGATGGGGGGGGACACCATGTTTTTCCACACCGGGTGACACCAACTCTAGTGATGCCACTGATAACTGGGACACCTGGTGTAAGGAGGGACTCTGCTGGGGACACCCGGTATAAGGAGGGACTCTGCTGGGGACACCCGGTGTAAGGAGGGACTCTGCTGGGGACACCCGGTGTAAGGAGGGACTCTGCTGGGGACACCCGATGTGAAGAGGGACTCTGCTGGGGACACCTGATGTGAGGAGGGACTCTGCTGGGAATGCCTGATGTAAGGAGGGACTCTGCTGGGAACACCTAATGGCATCTGGTGGCAGGCGACAGTGACACGCTCAGGGCTCCCACTGATTCTGCAATTATGTTTTGATTCTGCAGTTTTGATACTGCAATTATGAGTTGAACTATTTTATTTTATATTACAATGTAATTATAGAAATAATGCACTTCAATCATCCTGATACCATAACAACCATGGTGCCGTGATGACTGAAGCGCCAACACCAGGTGTTTGGAGTATCTTTATCTGCTGATTGTTAAACTTTTTGGAATACACATATTTCTATTGTGGTGTAGGATCTGGGCCTGCTGTCCCTCCATCTTTCTTTCTTTCTTTCTTTCTTTCTTTCTTTCTTTCTTTCTTCTATCCCTTATTGATCTCAGACTTGAGCCACACCCTTTCAAGCCACACCCGCCATTAAGTTTAAACCGCACCCACTTTTCAGCATGAAACGCCACATTGTTCTCTTCTCAGCTACAGCACACCTAAAATGAATGCCCTGCCCCCTAATTATAATAAGACCCCGCCTACCGACAAAAAAGTGTCTCTATACATTTTTTGACAATGTTGGCAACTATGAGACCGGTGAAGAAACAACTTGGGTGATGATGACACTGGATCCCTAGACAGGTGAGTGTCTGTATACTAAAAGTCAGCAGCTACAAAGACTTTTGAAGGATAAGTTCACTGATCTCATTAGCACACACCCTGCATCATCTACCCTCAGCTGGTCAATTCCTCCCTGTGTCCTAAAGTCTGTCCAGGAAGTAAGGCAGAAATAGTCGAGCACTGTTTTAAAACAGCCATAAAGAGCAAAAGAAGCACATTAATGCTATATTGGTACATAGCAGAGCTGGAATTTAGAAAAAAAAGAAGGTGAACTTAGCCTTTAATGCTGACTTTTAATTTTTGCAGAATTGATTGAATGTGGTTGAATTATCCTCTGAATAATAATGAAAAATCTGATGCTGAGTGGAATAGAATTAAAGACCACTATGTAATTGCTTTTGATGCTGGTATTATGTGTTTTCCTGTCTTTCAGGCTGGGTTCACATTGCTGCTGAATGCGGTTCACAGCAGGGGTCCGGTGTGTCTCTTTTCTCTGTTTTAGGAATAAATCAGGGCCGAATGTTTGCATGAATTCAAGCCTGAAATGGGGTCAAAGACACACAGGACTCTGCAGCCGCAACAGAGATATGTGAATCGGCTCCATAGAGAGCCGGCCACAATCTCTTCATGCGAATTGGATGCGGTGAAACCCGCATTCAATTCGCACTAGTGTTAATGCAGCCTGAGTGTTTGTTCTTTCATTGCAAAGAAATGGGAAGCATGTTTAAAAATTAAAACCAAACACTTATGCACATTTTTACATGTTTGCCACAAGCAGTTTTGTATGCAAAGTGGGTTTTTTTTCCTGGTATTTTAAGAAATTAAGAAGACGCATTTAGAGCAATTTGACTTTGTAATTCTGTGATAGTTCTAGGTCATCTGGGACTTTACAATCAGTTCATGCTGAGAAAAAAAGACCCATGGTCATATAACACTAGAGGAGAATCAGTTGGAGGTCTGGCTTGGATACAGCAGGATTCCTGAAAAAGAAGAGTCATTGAGATTATCTCCATAGATGCCTCCAAATTCATCCCCATAAACCTGCAGCCAAACCTCATCTCCAACATCCAGGTGCAATAAGATGGTGCCAGAAGCCTGGTCTACGTTGTTGGACTGAAACTGGTCAAAGGTGAACATGATGGGCTTGCTATTCTTGTAAAGCCCAACCTTGACATCCTTAATATAAACAGTCAGATGATAGGTGAACAAGTAAAGGCCCTTAACATGGCAGCTGAACTTGCCTGTGCTGTCATCATAATGACGTTGCTCATTGTAAAAGACTTTGGTGAATCGGATAGGAACATTTGGGGTGGGAACTCTGCCAGTTAGTCCCATACTAAAGGCTGAACGTTGTAAGAATGGGCTCTCCCCCATCTCCCCTCGGGCTCCTGGAAATCCCCGCGGGCCCTCTGGTCCTGGGGGTCCGTGCTCTCCAGCTTCTCCTTTTTGCCCAGGAACACCTAAAAATATTGATATTCATATTACTATTGTAAATATACCTTTGTAAATGATAGATAGAATACCTTACATTTTACTTCTGTTCTTTTTAAAGGGAAACTATATTGGTACTGGGTCAACTTTATTTTAATTTTTTTTTTGTTTAGTATTATAGTTTATTAACCTTTTATGTTAGTTTTATGTGCCTTTATGATTTCTGTGCATCCTTTATTTTACAAGTGAACATTTAATGCATGACAAAAAAATCCCAAAACAGTATAGGTTAGCTAAAGAGATAGCACTGCAAATGAAGCTCGCTTTGCAGCTTTTTTCTGAGTGGAATAAAGAAGGCACTTTTTTAAAGTGGATGTAAGCCCATTCTGTAGACTTGTACCTAAAGGTAAGTCTATAATAAGGCTTACCTGTATGTATTATGAATATCTCCAAACCTTCCCAGTTTAGGAGATATTCACACTTAATGCAACTGGTGATGTCACTGGCGCATGTGCTCTGAAGGGACGGTATACCCGGGCCATCCCTTCAGAGCTCCATGGCGCGGTCAGTGACTCCTGTGCGCATGCGTGAGAGTGATGTCATCGTGGCACAGCCAGACGGCCAGAGGATACGAACCCGGAAGGAAGACCAGGTGAAGATGGAAGTGTCTGTTCACAGTGCAGCAGTGCAGGGCTTCGTTCTAAGGTAAGTATTTCATAATGTGCTATTATGTGATGCTTAATAGCATATTATGCCTTTACTTTGCAGGGTTTTAAAAAAAATAATAATAATTGGCGCAGTTTACTTCCTTTTTTAAGCAAAGCTGAAATAGCGGTATATGTGAAAAGGAGACTAGTTGGCCATCTGGCTGCATAAAAGATTGCAGTTAGGAAAAACACATAATAAAGCTAATTATCCCTATATTTTTTCCTGAAAATGAATTAAATGTTTGAAAAAAAATTGCAGTTTCATATTTCAATATTCAATCGTGCTGTTCTATAATAAATAAACGTGTTACAAAAAATAAAGATAAAATATTACAAAACCTAAAATGTGGATAATTGTGTCACTCCGCGAAGATCCCAAACATTTTTGTTCACAAATAAAACATTGAGTCCATGCTTAACCAGTGTATTTGAACACATGCAGTAATCAAATTAGAATATAGTCCACAACGGTGCAGTTCATAGTAACTGTGATGCTCATCCCACGAGCCAGTCACCATCCTTTTATAGGTGCTTCTCAATCCAACTCCCATTGTAGTGCTTCGGTATGCAAACAGTGTATCACCACAAAGTGCGCCCCCTTCAGGTGAACTCTCACCTTCAGCAATGCAACCTTGCAACTAAGCTTGGTCAAAATGGGCCTTTTAGCTTCTCCCGGGCTGGAAAAAAGATTTCCTGTGTACCCCCGATAATATTTCCTTGCCACGTATCAATCGATGGTATGCAGATAGCATATGCAAAGAAATCTCAATAGTGCTCATATTAACATATACATTATATATATATATATTATATATATATATACACACACACACACATACATACATACATATATACACACATACATACATACACACACACACACACATACACACACACTCTCACCGGACACTTTATTAGGAACGCCTGTTTACTTGCTTGGTAACACAAATTGCTAATCAGCCAATCACATGGCAGCAATTCAATGCATTTAGGCATCTAGACGTGGTGAAGATAACTTGCTGAATTTCAAACCAAGCATCAGAATGGGGAAGAAAAGGGATTTAAATGACTTTGAACGCAGCATGGTTGTTGGTGCTGGTCTGAGTATTTCGAAAATTACCGATCTACTGGGATTTTCACGCACAACCATCTCTAGGGTTTACAGAGAATGGTCCGAAAAAGAGAAAATATCCAGTGAGTGTCAGTTCTCTGGACAAAAATGCCTTGTTGATGTCACAGGTCAGGGGAGAATGGGCAGACTGGTTCGAGATGATAGAAAGGCAACAGTAACGTAAAAAAACACTCGTTACAACCAAGGTATGCAAAATACTATCTCTGAATGCACAACACATTGAACTTTGAAGCAGATGGGCTACAGCAGAAGAAGACCACACCGGGTGCCACTGTCAGCTAACAGAAAACTGAGGCTACAATTCGCACAGGCTCACCAAACTTGGACAATAGAAAATTGGAAAAATGTGGCCTGGTCTGATGAGTCTTGATTTCAGCTGTGACATTCAGATGTTAGGATGAGAGTTTGGCATAAACAACATGAAAGCATGGATCCATCCTGCCTTGTATAAACGGTTAAGTCTGGTGGTATAATGTTGTGGGGGATATTTTCTTGGCACACTTTGGGCCCCTTAGTACCAACTGAGCATTATTTAAACGCCATGACCTAACTAAGTATTGTTGCTGACCACGTCCATCTGTTTATGACTACAGTGTCCCCATCTTCTGATGGCTCCTTCCAGCAGGATAATGCACCATGTCATCAAGCTCACATCATCTCACCACTGGTTTCAAGAACAGGACGTTGGGGTTGATTTACTAAAGGCAAATAGACTGTGCACTTTGCAAGCGCAGTTGCTCCAGAGCTTTGTAAATGAGGTGAAGCTTCACTTTGCAAAGAATACCCAATCACATGCAAGAAAAAAAAAAGCATTTTTGTTTGCACATGATTGGATGATGGAAGTCAGCAGAGCTTCCTCTCATTTACTAAGCTCTGGAGCAACTGCACTTGCAACATGCACAGTTTATCTGCCTTTAGTAAATCAACCCCAATGAGTTCACTGTACACCAATGGCCTCCACAGTCACCAGTCACCGAATATCAATCCAATAGAGCACCTTTGGGATGTGGCGGAAGGGGAGATTCGCAATATGGATGTGCAGCCAACAAATCTGCAGCCAACTGCGTGATGCTATCATGTCAATATGGAACAAAAGTTTAGTGCCTTGAAGCCGTTCTGCAGCACTCAATGATGCTTTGCTTTACTTGGGGGTCTGCTACTTCTAGGGAATGTACACATTTTTAGGATAACCATGCTATTTTCCAAAAAGTAAACTACAGTGATTGTGAGTAATTGCACCTTATTATTATTATTATGAGTTGTGATTCCTCTGTGATATGCATTCACACAGAATATGTTTTACTAAGTTTTCAGTTTGTCTGAAAATTGGTTAGGCTGTTAGGCTAAGTTACAGTATTTTTTATATATATGTGTGTACATGCACAGCCACACATACGGTGCCTTGAAAAAGTATTCATACCCCTTGAAATTTTCCACATTTTGTCATGTTGGAACCAAAAACGCAAATATATTTTATTGGGATTTTATGTGATTGACCAACACAAAGTGTCACACAATTGTGAAGTGGAAGGTAAAATGATAAATGGTTTTCATTTTTTTTACAAATAAATATGTGAGAAGTGTGGTGTGCATTTGTATTCAGCCCCCCTGAGTCAATACTTTGTAGAACCACCTTTCACTGTAATTACAACTGCAAGTCTTTTTGGGGATATCTCTACCAGCTTTGCACATCTAGAGAGTGACATTTTTGCCATTCTTCTTTTCAAAATAGCCCAAGCTCTGTCAGATTGGATGGAGAGTGTCTGTGAACAGCAATTTTCAAGTCTTGCCACCGATTCTCAATTGCATTTAGGTCTGGACTTTGACTGCACCATTCTAACACATGAATATGCTTTGATTCAAACAATGCCATTGTAGCTCTGGCCGTATGTTTAGGGTCATTTTCCTGCTGGAAGGTGAATCTCTGCCCCAGTCTCAAGTCTTTTGCACACTCTTAACAGGTTTTCTTCTAAGATTTCCCTGTATTTCACTCTATCCATCTTCCCATCAACTCTGATCAGCTTCCCTGTCCCTGCTGCCGAAAGCATCCCCACAACATGATGCTGCCACCACAATTTTTCAAGGTGGGCATGGTGTTTAGGGTGATGTGCAGTATTAGTTTTCTGCCACACACAGCGTTTTGCTTTTAGGCCAAAAAGTTCAATTTTGGTCTCATCTGACCAGAGCACCTTCTTCCACATGTTTGCTGTGTCCCCCACATAGCTTCTTGGAAACTGCAAACTGGACTTCTTATGGCTTTCTTTCAACAATGACTTTCTTTTTGCCACTGTTCCATAAATGCCACATTTGTGGAGTGCACGACTAATAGTTGTCCTGTGGACAGATTCTCACCTGAGCTGTGGATCTCTGCAGCTCCTCCAGAGTTACCATGGGCCTCTTGGCTGCTTTTCTGATTAATGCTCTCCTTGCCTGGCCTTTCAGTTTAGGCGAATGGCCATGTCTTGGTAGGTTTGCAGTTGTGCCATAATCTTTGCATTTTCGGGTAATGGATTGAAAAGAGCTCTGTGAGATGTTCAAAGCTTGGGATATATTTTTATAACCTAACCCTGCTTTAAACTTCTCCACAACTTTATCCCTGACCTGTCTGGTGTGTTCCTTGGCCTTCATGATGCGGTTTGTTAACTAATGTTCTCTAACAAACCTCTGAGGGCATCACAGAACAGCTGTATTTGTACTGAGATTACATTTCACACATGTGGACTCTATTTACTAATTAGGTGACTTCTGAAGGCAATTGGTTCCAATTGATACCTCTAACTAAAATCTGAGTAAAGGGGGCTGAATACAAATGCACGCCACACTTTTCAGATATTTATTTGTAAAAAAAATTGAAAACCATTTATCATTTTCCTTCCACTTCACAATTATGTGCCACTTTGTTTTGGTCTATCACATGAAATCCCCAAAAAATACATTTACGTTTTTGGT
This sequence comes from Lithobates clamitans, assembly GCA_037952925.1. Classification (NCBI taxonomy): domain Eukaryota; kingdom Metazoa; phylum Chordata; class Amphibia; order Anura; family Ranidae; genus Lithobates; species Lithobates clamitans. Next base: position 2,187,603 of record JBBGZY010000342.1, read on the forward strand.
TGTAACATGAGAAAATGTGGGAAATTTTGAATACTTTTTCAAGGCACTGTACACACCATACACAATTTGATGCACATCATTTTTTTTAAACACCCCATTCCTGTACTAAAACCAGCACTAACCTGGCTGTCCTCTTTCACCTTTTTCTCCATCCTTCCCTTCTTTACCATCCCGCCCTGGCAGTCCATTGTGTCCTGGATAACCAGGTGCTCCACCCATCCAGTTGGCACAGGGATTCCGCTGAGGTTCTTTTGGGTCATCTTCAGCTGAAGAATACTGTGGTGCCAACAGAAGCAAAGCACACACAGAATGTAGAAGCAGCATTGTCCTGTATCACAATGGAGGATTAAGAATAGTGTTAAAGATCACATAAACATATTATGTCCATTGTAGGTGAAGTCGGGTGAGCAGATATCTTACCTGGAGAGGACATGAGGATTATACAAACCCAATAGGTGACTTATCCCTATACCATCTACCAAAAAAACATGAATCAATTTTGGATGCACTGACCCTATAACAGTCTTTGCAGATTGCATGAGGCTTCTATGGTTGCTGCCAGGACTTTGGTTGACATTAGGGCCAGGAAAGCATGGTGGGGCAAAAAAATTACCCCAAAGAAGGCAGCCAGGCAAAAGATTATGTGAGAAATGTATCTTGTGTGGTTTTATTCCAGTAGGCATGGGGTGGTGACTGGCTTTCTTTAAAGGAAACCCATATCAAAGGAAATTAGCTTATTGCAATTGCTGGCAAGTGCCCTCACAGTTCATTCAGAACTACAATTAAACTGGGTAGTAGGCGCAAAGGCAAACACACAAACATAGATCAAAAAAAGGGTTTTTGTTTAAAAGTCTTTTGAGAGAGTCTCATGGAGGAAGTCCATAAACTTGTGTCAGCTACTGATCCAGAGCGCAGCCCACTCCATTCAGAACTACAGGCCATCTGCCATGGTGGATGATGGTACTTGTAGTTCATTCATTCACAGGAAACTGTGAATGAATGATGTGGTCATGTGGGCAGGATCCTGCACGGTTGCGCAGTTTTTAAATTGTGACGGTGGGTGCGAGAAGAAGAACCCTTGCCCACTGTCACACAGAGAGGGGATCTGGGGTAAAAGCAGGAGCTGGAACCTCACAGATTGCAAGGATAACTTGCCACACATTTGTGGCAGTGTTGAATTGTAAGTCTGCTAACTTGCTGCACATTTTCACTGGTAAGTTGTACACTTGTAGAACACATGAAACACAAGCTCTAGTTTACACTTTTCCAATCTGTAGCAAATTTGTGTGGCAAGTCTCTAGCAAGAGCAAAGTTGCAGTGGTGAGTCTACAGCAAGAGCTCTGCAAGTATACAGCATGAAAATTCAGTGACCCCTGTGGTGGGATGACCATTGCACATCGTAGCTGAACCAGAACTTGTAGCAGACTTGCAGAATGTTTGAAAATAAAGTTGATTTGGAATCATGCAATGCAGACTTACTGCAATTGTGCAACAAACTTGTAAAGCCTGGCAGGTCTAGCAATAGCTTAGCAAGTCATTTTTAAACTCGCAGCACAATTGCCACACTCGGGATCGCATCGCAGGATCCAGGCAAAGTTACTTACCTTGTTCGCAGGATCCTGTGATGTCTCCCCGCTGTGTGATCGAGTCGTGTCCTCCGCTCGATCTATCACAGTGCCGGGCTCTGTTCCCTGTGAGCTTCGCAACGCACAGGGTAGGAGCACAGCACCAAATTCAGAAAGTTAAAAATACATAAAACACACAATACACTGTAATTTTACAGATTACATTACTGTATCAAATTATTTCACCTCCCTTTTGTCCCTAATGCTTTGTCCAGTGCCCTGCATGCAGTTTTATATGATATATACTGTTCTTTCTGCCTGAAAACTGGAGATTGTCCATAGCAACCAAAAAGTGTCCCTTTACGTCAAAAGTGGTTTTAGACCAGCTAGAAAACAGCGATAGTAAATTAGAACACTTGCAGATTTGAGCGATAGTGATTTGCGGGGAAATTCATCATCAGACACTGAAAAGTAATGACAGTGACAATTCTGCAACTGAGCAAATTTCAGTGTTTTTGATTTGATTACATTTATGAATAAATTTTATTATTATATATTATTATTTATTATAACTATTTATAGTTATTTATCATATTATAATTTATGATTTCGTGTTTCAAACTTTATCATACCCGGGATGTTTACTAGACTCTTATTTGGACAGATTTAAGTGTGTTATTCCTAAGAATTACAGGCCTAAAATATAAAACGCCAAATTTCTATGTGAAACAATGTACCGCTTTCAGCATCAAAAATCTGACATAATCATACCGCCAGGGAGGTTAAAATCCCTGCCAAGTTTTTGTTTGTTTGCGCTCTATGTCTTACCAGGGAGAATTCCTTCACCTGTTTCAAGGTATAACAGATTGTGAAAGAGAGTGGAGAGAAATCTGAAAATGACATATTTCTCCTCATTTTTATTCCCGATGATAACAGTCACTTGTGTCAGTGGGGCTTTAGGCTAGGTTCACACTGATGCGTTGTGAATTTAGCGCAATTTTGACCCAATTGCGTTGTGAATCTTTTTTGCGAATTCCTTACGTGTTTGTTATGAATTTACTGCGATTCTACTGGAATGAGTTGTCATTTTGGGAGGTGACTGCGATTTCTGTGGAGGAGGAGCTGGAGGTGGCGAATTTGCACATATGTGAACCATCAATGCGATTCAAGAACGATATACATTGATGTCTATGGAGACTAAATTCGCAATGCAACGCAGTAAACTCGCACAAGACCCTTTTTTTTATCGCATCGCATTCGTAGAGGAATCGCAACGCATGTATGTGAACGACCATCGTTGAAAACAATGACTTTAGGGATGACATGCGAATTTAAAGTGTTTTTGACGCATCGCTTTGGTTATGAATTCGCATCAGTGTGAACCGGGCCTTCATCACATTCAAATCATTTTGCTGAGCATGATGTTTGGCTTAATTTTTGTTAAGTAAATGATCTTATTGTTAATTATATTTTAATAGAATGCTACTGTTTTGCATTTTATTGTAGGTGTCAAGCTGACATTACACTGAATATGCTGGTATTGAAATGAAAATTAATTATTGATATGGGGAACCATGCTGGTTGATACACAATTATGCTCTTTTATATATTTTATCTGACCTAGGAGGTCAGATGTCAGGAGGAATAAGCTGTGCATCGCATCTCAGTGGAGTGAAAGGCTCCGTGCTCCTTCCTGGCCCTTCCCCCTGGGGGAAGGGCCCTGGGGAAGGGCCAGGACGGAGCACGGAGCCTTTCACTCCACTGAGATGCGATGCACAGCTTATCCCCCCTGACAGGCAAACTTTGAGGCAAACTTTGGAGACTGTTATCAGATTGGTGCACTCACGGACCTTGCAAATGTGAGTACCCTAATGTAGGGAGCTTTTATTCTAATAAACATTTTATAAACGATATCACACTATCCCATTTTTCTTTTCCTTTATTCCTAACTGTGGAGTTGCTGCTGAAAACTGTGCATCTGGATTCCATCACTGAGCCGTGGGATGGCTCATAAGCGTGTTTAGACTCAATCTCACAGCTGAGTTGCACGCTCTGAGGTGAGCGGCTGTCCCCGGGGGGGTCACTGGATGGCACTTGAGCATGGAGTTCTGAGCACTAAGCACTAAGATTAATGCACGCACGTTGGATTTTTTATGAACTGTTTTTATGGACTTTATGTGCATTTCTTTCATATATTGGATTTTAATAATCACGTACCACATCTTGGATTTGATATTCACACTCATTGTGTGGCACTTGGCACTTTGTTGTATTTTGCACTTATCACTGTGATATATTTCTTATATATATTTACGCGGTAAATTTCAGACTATATAAATGATTTTTTCATCCATTATATATACAGGTAGTAGTTCAGTGATCGCTACTCTTATTCTAAATGGTATACATCTAGTATATTATTTACACCAGGGATCCTCAAACTACGGCCCTCCAGCTGTTGCAGAACTACACATCCCATGAGGAATTGTAAAACTCTGACATTCACAGACATGACTAGGCCTGATGGGAATTGTAGTTCCTGAACACCTGGAGGGCCGCAGTTTGAAGACCCCTGATTTACACATTGCACTTTAAAATCACTTGTTTTTTATATATATATCCTTTGTGCCTTGCTGTGGCTGGCTAAGCCGCTTATGCGGCATTTCGAGTTATACCTGCTTTTCCTTAGTTATTTAATGTCATTATATATATATATATATATATATATATATATATATATATATATATATATATATATATATATATATATATATATATATATATATATATATATATATATATATATATATATATATATGTTTTTTGATACTTTTCTTGTATTCCTCTGCATTGTCCTTCGTGTCTTCTGGTTGGTTCGTTAATCCCCTGATGAAGCCTAACAGGCGAAACATGTTGGGATATCATACGAACACATAACTTCTATACAACTGGAAATCCATCTATATGACCACGTAATAGAGATGTTTAATGAAATACAATGATCTGTTTAATCATGTTTATAAAAAATCTTATTTTTTAAGTAATTTTGGTTTCCATTATTATCTGTTGGCACCGTTATAATTCCACCACATTTCTCTCTCTATATTTTGACAATTATGCTCTGTTTTTTGTGATTTATGTATTGGATACTAACTGTGTAGGTGGTGGTCTATATGGTGAAAGTGTCCCCCCTATAAATGCATCGGTTGCTAAATTAGTCTTACAAGATGGGTACTGCTCCTTTATATAAATACTTAAAGTAAAAACACGTTTACCTGTTGCTGCCTTTTTTTATGGGCATGTTTCCAAGTTAAAAACATTGTTTGTAGCATGCTTCAACCCCGGAAAAAAATAGTTTTGCAGCTGTCGGCATTAAAGAATTTTTAATGTCATATGGACCTACATAGTCTCTACTCACTGCAGTCACTCTTTCACTATGATAAAATTACCTTGACATTTTTTTTAATGCCCCCCTCCCCTCCAGGAGGTTTATGCCATAATGTGCTAGTATACCCTGCATATTAGCACATTATAGCAGACTTACCTGTCAAACGAAGCCGCAGTCCTAGGTGCTTCTATCTTCTGCTGATCTTCCTTCCAGGTTCGCTCTGTTCAGCCGCGTTAATGAGCGGCTGCAATAACGTCACTCCCACGCATGAGCACAAGAATCATTTCATCATGGCACAGACTGGTGCCGTAAATGTATTCTGAGCTGTGCATGCGTGGCTCAGTGTACATTACCGCTTATAAAGGCAGGGAAGCTATCCTTTGAGAAAAACCCTACCTGCCAGCGTTTTTTAGACTTTTGACTTTAATTCCTCTTTAGCAATTGTACCAGCATATTTTATTTTATTTATTTATTTGTTACTGGTGTTAATATAGTGACACCAATTTAGGCAGTACTTTACTTATTGTACATTCACAGTCCCTGCCCTCAAGGAGCCTACAATCAATAGTCCCTATCTGATATGTATACATACACATACTAGGGACAATTTATACAGGAGCCAATTAACCTACCAGCATGTCTTTGGAGTGTGGGAAGAAACTAAAGTACACAGAGCAAACTCATGCAATCACAAGGTGAACATGCAAACTCCATATAGATAGTGTCCTGTGTATTAAACATCAACCCCTATATTAAATACTCATAAATACACAGAACACATTTGTACTTTAAAATAATATCTCACAGTTCTTATAAAACATGTAACACATTACAGATCGCGAGATATGTGGAAATGATAAGTCTTACCCGATGAATATTCGTGCCCAGTGTTCTGTCTCTTGTGCAATGGACTTCTAACCGCGTTCCATTCTATACGGAGCATGTGTTACTGTCAGTTAAAATTAATTCTCTGCATTACTGTGGAGGGAGATTATTTAAAGGTCAGTATTTAGATCAGGAATTCCTTGTGGCTGGTGGGAGCAGTTTAAGGAACACAAGTAATCTCAAGTTCTTTAAAACTCTTTGAAAAAACTGGAAAAATATAAAAGATCAGTCACTTTTGATAAATTGCTTTATTCTTGCAATCCATAACAAGTGTACCTTAAAGACAAAACTATATACAGTACATACACTTGTTAAAACATTTAAATAACACATACACATGCACTCTCATCAATTACTACTAACTGATAGTAACTGACTTCACCTATTTCACAGACAATTACATTTTCTATTGAACGCTAAAATGTGTTCTACATCATGTACTGAGCCACACTCCTAAAGGGTAGGGCTTCACCTAAATAGTTTTTTTGGGCAACTTTGAAAATATGTATTTAAAGCGGAGTTCCACACAAAAATGGAACTTCCGCTTTTCGGAACCCTCCCCCCCTCCGTTGTCACATTTGGCACCTTTCAGGGGGGAGGGGGGTGCAGTTACCTCTAAGACAGGTATTTGCACCCACTTCCGGCATAGACTCCCATGGTAGTCTATGCCTCTTCCCGTCCCGACCGCGCTGTCTGCTGGGAACACACAGCTCCCAGGAGAGAGCGGGGACCACTAGGGACGCGCAGTGCGACTCGCGCATGCGCAGAAGGGAACCGGGAAGTGAAGCCGCAACGCTTCACTTCCCGATTCTCTCACCTAGGATGGCGGCGGCAGCTGCCGAGAACCGAGCGGGTTCTCGACGTCCCCTGCCGACATCGCTGGACCCTGGGACAGGCGAGTGGGCATGTAATAAAAGTCAGCAGCTGCAGTATTTGTAGCTGCTGGCTTTTAATATTTTTTTTTTTTGGCGGTGTGGGTGAACCCCCGCTTTAAAATTGTATTTATATGGATGTACAGCATATACATGTGTAAAACTATATTAAAAATACATTTCCAGTTTCTTTATAGGACATGTGCACACAGGCATTTTAACCTGATTTTGAGACATTTCTAATCTAACCTTTCTTTGTTCTGAACATTGTCAGGTACTTGAAACACAACAGACTTCTCCCTTTTCATGCCTTTTTGACACATGAAATTTATTGGGATTAGCTAGTGTGCCTATTCATTGGGGTTGATTGACTAAAGCAAATGAATAAAAAGCAGTAATAAATCATTACATTGTGCTTAGAGGTGTCGCATGCACTAGTGGATGTACTAGTACAAACTGATCGTGATCCCTGAAATGTGTGTACCATGGAATCATAGTTCCCCATGCCTATAGAACATCTCGATCAGGGGCGGCCCATCCATGCCTCCGACCCCCATGTAGGACGCCAGATGCATGAATTCGAATGGGGGGGGTGTTTTTTTTTAAGCACGTGATTAGAGCCAGAGGCTCTAATAGGCTTAAAAAAAGGGTGGGCTCAGGGTGCAGAGCACTGCGAACCGAGCCTACCCAGTTGTGTGACTATAGCAAATGAATATTTGCTATTTTCACACCGATTCTCCTCCCGGCCAATCAGGAAGTGGGCTTGAGACCCGTTTCCCATTTGGCCTAAAGGAGAAGCGTTCTGATTAGTCGCCAAAGAGGAGGGAGGAGACGGAAGCCGCCGTGATGCATGATGCCCACTGAGGAGAGCAGGGGAAGGGGAATCCACCCTTGATGCCCGGCATAGATGGGGTAAGTGCTCCAGAACCGGCCGGATAGGGGGAGTGGATGTGGGTGCAATGTTTTCTCCCCCCCAAAAGAAAATTACCACCAGCCGCCACTGATCTCGATTATTCTGTTTCTGTGCATTCTCTTCCTTTAAGTTTCTACTTCTTTCTTAAAGTGTTTAAAAAGCTTCTTTACCAAACATGTTATACTTACCTGCTCTGTGCATTGGTTTTACACAGAGCAGCCCCGATCCTTCTCTTCCTGGGTACCCCTCTGGCACCTCCTTTTCATCCAGTGCCACTATAGGAAGCCACTTCTTATAGGGGAACACGTGTGGGCTCGCTCCCGAGCCCCGCTGCCTGCCTCCATAGACACAGACAGCAGGGCATAGCCCTGCCCCCCGCTCCAACGTCACAGAATTTGATTGATGGTATATCTAAATATAATGGCTATGTGCAATCTTCCTTGATTCTTGGTGTGCTTTGTGTATTTCTTCCAGATCTGTGCAGTAATCCAGTGTAAAACGTTCCCTCTGTACATGAGCTTCCTGTAATAAAGTCCAGTCACTGCAGCTCTCTCTCCTTGTGCAGTATGACTGGTCTTGTACCCAAAGCAAAACAGCAAAACATCAGTGGACCTTCTGAAAATTGTAGTTTTTCACAAAAAATAGAAAGCCCATTGAAACAGGCTAGGACCTGTACAGATACAGAAAGACAGTTACTAAGCATACTGTATATAATTGTCCTTGAAATATATCCAAAGCCATTTTTTTTCATTTTAGATATATTGGAGAGTGTGCAGTAACATGAACGGGGGTGAACCTACCCACACACCAGGAACCACTGATCAACTTTATTCAACCCAATTAAAATTGCCAAAATAGTCAGTGGCGGCCCGTGTATTGTGGGCACACAAGCGCCCCCCGTCCATGCGCCTGGCCCCTTTCAGGATGCATGGATTCCTATGGCGGGGGTGGGACGGGGTGGTACTTTTTGAAGCACCTGATTAGAGCCAGAGGCTCTAATAGGCTTCAAAATAGGGTGGGCTTGGGGCGCCCTGATCCCACCCAATTGTGTAACGATAGCAAATATATTTTTGCTATTTTCACACTAACCTTCCTCCCCGCCAATCAGAAGGTAGAGCGTCAGACCTGTTTCCTGATTGGCCAAAGTGCCAGGCCACCTTTTCGGATGCCTGGCTCTTAGAAAGAGGAGCGGAAGAGACACACGCTGGACTGGAGGAAGGATACCTCCACTGCCGCTCTGGTGCACTTGGAGAGGAGGTGCTGCCTGGCGGTAAGTGCCTGGCCACAGGGGGTCTGTCAGAGCCATGTGGCTGCATATGATGGGCACAGTGACTGTATTTGGTGGGCACAGTGGGTATACATGATGGGCACAGTGACTGTATTTGGTGGGCACAGTGGCTGCACATGATGGTCACAGTGGCTGTATTTGGTGGGCACGGTAGCTGCATATGCTGGGCACAGTGGCTGCATTTGATGGCAAAGTGGCTGCATATGATGGACACAGTGGCTGTATTTGCTGGGCACAGTGGCTGCATATGATGGGCATAGTGGCTGTAATTGCTGGGCACAGTGGCTGTATTTGCTGGGCACAGTGGCAGCATATGATTGGCACAGTGGCTGCATATGATGGGCCCGGTGGCTGCATATGATGGGCCCGGTGGCTGCATATGATGGGCCCGGTGGCTGTATTTGATGGCACAGTAACTATATTTGATGGGCACAGTGGCTGCATATGATGGGGACAATGGCTGCATATGATGGGCAGAGTGGCTACATTTGATGGGCACGGTGGCTGCATTTGATGAGCACGGTGGCTGCATTTGATGAGCACGGTGGCTGCATTTGATGAGCACGGTGGCTGCATTTGATGAGCACGGTGGCTGCATTTGATGAGCACGGTGGCTGCATATGATGGAACAGTGGCAGCATTTGCTGAGCACAGTGGCTGCATATGATGGAACAGTGGCAGCATTTGCTGGGCACAATGGCTGCATATGATGGAACAGTGGCAGCATTTGCTGGGCACAATGGCTGCATATGATGGAACAGTGGCAGCATTTGCTGGGCACAGTGGCTGCATATGATGGAACAGTGGCAGCATTTGATAGGCACAGTGAGGCTGCAGTTGATTTTTTCTCAGTTTGTTTGCGCCCCCCCCAAAAAATTTTGAGCACCGGCCGCCACTGCATATAGTATACTGTATATGCCAAACTGAGTGAGAAACTACATAACCCAAGGATACAACTGGAGGTGTCACACTGTTGGCTTAAATATCTGGTTTTATAGGGGGGAGATTCACTAAAACTGGACCACTTAGAATTTGGTGCAGCTGTGCATGGTAGCCAGTCAGCTTTTAGCTACAGATTGTTCAATTAAGACAATAAAACCTGCAAGCTGATTGGTTTCTATACAGAGCTGCACCAGATTTTGCACTCCCCCCATTTTAGCAAATCAATCCCATAGTGTCCATATCTAAAGGCTTTACATGGCACTATTTCTGCTGTTTTAATTTTGTTGAATAAAATGTATCTTTTTAGCCAAGTAGTTCCTGATAGGTGTAACCCCCATTAATGTTACTGTGTAGTTAGTACCACTGTTTGGCTTAGTTTGACATAGGACCATATGGTTTTTGTTTGGTTTTATATTGGGGAGTGGGTAAAATGACACATAGGGGTTAATTTACTAAAACTGTAGGGTGCAAAATCTGATGCAGTGCTGCATGGTAGCCAATCAACTTCTAACTTCAACTTGTTCAATTAAAGCGGTAGTAAACTGTGGCTGTTTAAAAAAAAATACATAAAAACACCTGTACGGCAACTGCATAATGTGCTAGTATTCATCGCATACTAGCACATTATGAATACTTACCTTGGAATGAAGCCCTCCAGCACTGTAATGTCACCGCTGAGAGTGCTGACATCTTCCCCTGGTCTTTCTTCTGGGTTCCTGCGCGCCAGCTATGTGATTGGCTGAAACCGCAATGACATCACTCCTGCACATGCGCGCAGGAGCCCTTGGTTTCCGGCACGAAGCTCTGAAGCTTCAGAGCGCATGCTCCGGTGATGTAACTGGCTGCATTCAGTTGACTGTTTCCTAAATAGGGCACGTTTTGGAGATATTCATGTTACCTACAGAGAAGCCTTATTATCAGTGGTAGCCTGTAATGCTGGGTGCAGTGGGGACTCCCCCCTAACCATGCGTTCCGGCCCCCTAATCTACATGCAGGGTGCTGGACGCATGGATTCCAATGTGTTTTTTTTTTTTTTTTGAAGCACGTGAAGCCAGAGGCTCTAATAGGCTTCAAAAAAGGGTGAGCCCACCCAGTGATTCTTCTCCTGGCCAATCAAGGAGAAGCGGTCCTATTGGTCTAGGAGGGGGAGGGAGTAAAAGCATGGCCGCCAATGCCAAAGAGGAGACGCAGGTGGAAGCCACCACCTGGAGGGAAGCAATACTCGCGCCATAGATGGGGCCGTCTTACCGGGAGGTGGGATGTGATTGACCCGACCAACTAACCCACAAAGCTGAATGGTTTCTATGCAGAGCTGCACCAGATTTTGCACTCTCCAGTTTTAGTCAACCAACCCCTTAACCACATGCCGACCAGCGCACGACGATATACATTGGCACAATGGCATGGCTGCGCAAATGGGAGTACAGGTACGTCCCCTTTAAGATGCGGCAGTGTGGGCACGCGTGCACCTGCCATGTACTCCGTGACCATGCCCACAGGTCCCGTGGACTCGATGTCCGCTGGAGGCCCGGGATCGTGTCACGGAGCGGCAGAACGGGGAGATGCAATGTAAACAAGGCATTTCCCCGTTCTTCCCAGTGACATGACAGAGATCTACTGCTCCCTGTCATCGGGAACAGTGATCGCTGTCATGTCAGTGGTAGCCCATCCCCCCCACAGTTAGAATCACTCCCTAGGACACACTTAATCACTTGATCGCCCCCTAGTGTTTAACCCCTTCCCTGCCAGCAAAATTTACACAGTAATCAGTGCATTTTTATAGCGCTGATCGTTGTATAAATGACAATGGTCCCAAAATAGTGTCAAAAGTGTCCGATGTGTCTGCCATAATGTCGCAGTCACAATAAAAATCGCAGATCACCGCCATTACTAATAAAAAAAAAAATTTATAATAAAAATGCCATAAATCTATCCCCTCTTTTGGAGACATTAAAACTTTTGCGCAAACCAATCAATATTGCAATTTTTACCAAAAATATGTAGAATATTTACCAAAAATATGTAGAACAATACATATCGGCCTAAACTAAGAAAAAAAATAGTTTTTTTATATTTATAAAAATATTATATATTTTTTTCTCAAAATTGACACCCTTTTTTAGTTTATAGCTCAAAAAAATAAAAACCCCACAGGTGATCAAATACCACCAAAAGAAAGCTCTATTTGTGGGAAAAAAAGGACATCAATTTTGTTTGGGTGCAATGTCGCACAACCGCGCAATTGTCAGTTAAAGCGACGCAGTGCTGTGTTGCAAAAGTGCTCTGGTCAGGAAGGGGGTAAAATATTCCGGAGCTGAAATGGTTAATGTTTTTGTTCCACAAATAATCCATAGATTCTACCTAATAGTGCTGTAATCTATGTTGTATTTTTCATGAAATAATTTCTTATTTTGTTTTGTTTTTTTTGCCTCCTTGTAACTTCCTCTGTGAGCTCCTGAACCTCTTCTTTTCCTCCCTCACTTCCATCTGTTTGGAATAAGCAGTGCACACATTTGTTAAGGTCATGTGCCCCCTCTATGCAAACTACAAATCTTGTAGAGCCTGGTGCCCAACCTGCGGCCTGAGAGCCACATGTGGCTGTTTGGTGTTTGCTATGTGGCCCTCGGACCCAGTAGTCAGCAGGGGATTGATTTTTAATGACTCTGTAATAGCTGTGATCATTAGCAGCTTAATGTAACATGTCCCTAGTCTCTGACAGCTTGACTCCAGTATCCAACAACTCCTGTAGCATGGCCATCTCCTCTTGTAGGTCTTTAGTCATTGACAGGCTTTTGTAGCAATACAAACATTGTATTCTGCCCTTTGGCAGAATACATTTCAGCCATAATGTATGTATATATCAGAAAGTAAAAAAAAAAAAATTTTTTAATTTAGTTTTTTTTTTTCATTTATATTGCAAAAAATAAAAAACCCAGTGGTTGTCAAATACCACAAAAAGAAAGATTGATTTGTGTGAAAAAAAAAAAATATAAATTTTGTTTGCGTACAGTGTTGCATGACCGCACAATCGCCAGTTGAACTAACGTAGTTCCAAATAGCAAAAAATGGCCTGGTCATGAAGAGGGTAAAATCTTCTGGAGCTTCATTGGTTAAAAAAGGGTCAGTGACTTTTTTCCTGTATTTACCACAGGTATAGAGTCCATTCAAATGAACAGGCTGTTCCTGCATAAACTCGACACACAAAACCCGCTACAATGTGAACCTTGGCTTATAACATACAGACAAACCTGAATACAGCGCCCTTGTAACTCACAAACAAATTAACCGCTTCAGCCCTGGACCATTTGGCTGGCCAAAGACCACAGCACTTTTTGCGATTCGGCACTGCGTCGCTTTAACTGACAATTGCGCGGTTGTGCGATGTTGCTCACAAACAAAATTAATGTCCTTTTTTACCCACAAATAGAGCTTTCTTTTGGTAGTATTTGATCACCTCTGCGGTTTTTATTTTTTGCGCTATAAACAAAAAAGGAGCGACAATTTTGAAAAAAACGCATTATTTTTTACTTTTTGCTATAAAAAATATCCACCCAAAAATATATAAATAAACCACATTTTTTTTCCCTCAGTTTAGGCCAATACGTATTCTTCTACATATGTTTGGTAAAAAAAAAAAAAAAATCACAATAAACGTATATTGATTGGTTTGCGCAAAAGTTCTAGTGTCTACAAAATAGGGGATAGTTTTATGGCATTTTTATTAATAATTTTTTTTTTTTACTAGTACTGTAATTGCGGTGATCATCGATTTTTATCGTGACTGCGACATTATGGCGGACACGTCGGACAATTTTTGGGATTTTTGGCATTAATACGGCGATCAGTGCAATTAAAAATGCACTGATTACTGTAAAAATGTCACTGGCAGTGAAGGGGTTAAACTAGGGGGCAGTGAAGGGGTAATGTGTGTCCTAGGAAGTGTTTTAACTGAATGGGGATGGGGACTGTGCAGTGAGTGAAGGCAGGCAGTGAAGGGGTTAATGTGTGTCCTAGGAAGTGTTTTAACTGAATGGGGATGGGGACTGTGCAGTGAAACTAACAGATCGCTGTTCATACTCTGTATGAACAGACGATCTGTCAGTTGAAGTGGAAACTGTGTGTTTACACCCACAGTTCCGGGTTCCGGGTTCTCCGTGTGCCCCGAGCAATTGTGGGAGCCCGGCGGTGATCGAGACCGCTGGCACTAGCATCGGCTTGGAAAGTGAGCCGGGGGCGCGCATGCGCCCCCTAGTGGCCGTCTATGTTACCGACGTAACATAACAGCGATTCGCGCAGCCGAGCCATGTTGCCGCAGTACAACTGCGGCGGCTGGTCGGCAAACGGTTAAACAGAAAAATTTAGATATTCATAGCAAAAAAATAATAATATCAAATCTATTCCCAGAGGACAAATGTAACAAAACAAAATTGAACTGATCCAAAAAATAATATTGAGATAAGGATAATTTAATATACTGTACATAGTTGTTATTTATGAGGAAGCACATCTAAAACAAAAAGAGAACCTTTATACAACACTACTGTCAACTGCATACTAGTATTATGGAGACTATGGAGGTCATTTACTATAGTGCTGGGAAGTACTGGGCGCTATTACATGTAATAGCGCCCATTTTAGGCAATTAAGATTTCAACAGGCGAACGTGCAAATGAAAAAGAACGCTAGTAGCGGTGAACATACGTTAGTGAATTCGGAAATCAGCGCTAATTAGCGATTCCGTGGATATGCAAATGTCCATTTCTACTAAGTTATTATATAGCACTGCACTGCAACCATGATCCATGTATGTGAAAGAAATATTTTTATGTGGGATGTGCTCTACCTCGTGTGCATCTATTGATGTATATTGCAATTAATATTCCTAGTTTTTTCCTTCTTTTGCTAACGAATGCAGTTAAGAATGATTATTACAGAGTAATTTCTGCTATTCTGTAAAGTTACATGTATTGAACATTTAGATTACCTATTTTTTGTATGTTGTTTTCATGTTTTTTTTATTTATTTAGGTGACTATAAAGCAGTAATTATTTATGTTCATTCTTTAATCATACTACACTATTATGCCAGTCTCAGCGTACTTAGCACAATGTATTGGTGGTCTGCTCGGATGTCTCTACAGCACACAAGGTATGAGTTCAAATCCCAGCCAACCTACCATTCTCCAGCTGTGTTAATTTTTTCGGTGCACAAGCGAATTAAAAAAAAAACAATGAAATGTAAACTTCCGTTAACTACAGTAGTGTGTGATGCTTGGAATTCCACACCATAATATTATTGAATACTTACATACCTTCTTTACGGCTGCGGGTCCTATCACCCTCACCCACTGCACCAAAAAGCTTGACTTACCCAGTTCCGAAAAATTTAGGTTTGGACAAATCACTAATTTCTTAAATTCGAAATGGAAGGATAAACCCCTTCATCCTCGGTTCACCGATTATGAGCTATGGTGTGGTCAGGCCATGGACCAGAAGAGGAGGGGGGGTGGGTGTCGATAGTCTACTCGTCACTTACCTCTCCAACTGCTAAGTCGTCCTACATGCATTCCTGGGAGTCTGATTTCCCATTCCAGTGGGACCTGAGGGTCTGGCAGAAAGCAAGCTTCAATTCCTTCAAAGGCATCTTGAATACCACTTTAATGGAAGCAAGTCTGAAAGTTATATCTAGAAGGTATTATACTCCCTCAAGACTGGCCTCTTTCTTTCCTGCAGCTGATCCTCTATGCTTCAGAGGATGCCAGCTTATAGGCACGATGCTCCACATCTGGTGGGAGTGCCCCAGAATACGCTCCTTCTGGAAAAAAATATTTAATATGATCGACAAGCTTGTGGGAAGTCAGATCCCCAGAACCCAATGGTCGCCCTTCTCAACGGCTATATTCCAAATCCTCCCGCAGGCTAATTCACTTCATTCTGCTAGGGGCCAAACTCACAGTGGCAAAAGCCTGGAAAACTCAGAAAATCTCCATTCTGGCGGTAGTCAGGAAGGTCTCCTGGATAATGATGCAGGAGAAACTTTCTAGCATACTGCTGGACACTACCAATAAATTTGAGTCAATCTGGGAACCCTGGGCTAAACATGTAGGGACCCCACTGACCACTAATTTACCACCAGCTTAATTTATACTATGCTCTCAGTATGATGCTCCTTTATTTCTCTCCCCCTCTTTCTTTTCTTTCCTCAAGATTTTGGCCTTTCCCTTCCTCCCTTTCCCTTCCCATCCCCATGGAGCTTTATTTTGGTGGTATTTGATCACCTCTGCGATTTTTATTGTTTGCGCAACAAATAAAAAAAGACTGAAAATTTTTTTTCTTTGTTTCTGTTACATTTTTTTGTAAATAAGTAAGTTTTCTTCTTCAATGATATGGCTGCACTGACGGGCACTGATAAGGTGGCACTGATGGGCACCGATAAGGTGGCACTGATGGGTGGCACTCGTAGGCGGCACTGTTGGGCACTCGTAGGTGGCACTGTTGGGCACTCGTAGGTGGCACTGTTGGGCACTCTCAGGCAGCACTGATGGGTACTTATGGGTGTCACTGATAGGTGGCATGGATGGGCACTGATGGACACTGATGGGTGGCACTGATGACACTGATGGGTGGCATTGCTGGGCATCCCTGTTTTGTAATGTGCCACAGAGGTGCCAGTCAGTGCCCATTTGTGGGGACTGATTGGCATATTTTGGGCATATTTTTTCACATGTGGATGGCCATGGGAGATGTACCTGGCCATCCACATGCTGGAGGCTTCCCTGGTGGTCTAATTTGGGCATCTGGGGGGGGGCTGCACTGATAAATAATCAGCGCAGACCCCCCCCCTGTCAGGAGAGCCACCGATCAGCTCTCCTCTACTCGCGTCTGTCAGACACGAGTGAGGAAAAGCCGATCAACGGCTCTTCCTGTTTACATCGTGATCAGCCATGATTGGACACTGCTGATCACGTGGTAAAGAGCCTCCACTGGGGACTGACACACCGTACCACCGATCGCCGCAATGCGTGCCCCCACGGGTGTGTGGCAGCTGTTATACTGAAGGACTTAATATGACGCCCAGTCAGGATAACTGAACCACCGCCCAGCCATCATTCTGCTATAGGCCAGACGGGAAGTGGTTAAAGAAGAAAACGTCAGGTTGTCTTATATTAATCCTTGATTTAGGTTTTGATTATGGGTAACACGAACCATGCTGATATTCTAACCCTCTTAGGTGGAGGTCGGTAGATGACGGGAGCTAGAGACTCCTAATCCGGTACAGTTAGTTCTCATATGGGGTGCCTGAAGGCGGGGGATCCTTCACCCGTCTGACTAGGACTTTTTCTCTTTCCCAAGTTGCACCATGGTCTTCTTATCTCAGATGATCCAGTATGGATCTTGGATACATGTAACAGTTGATGTTGTATCTGTACCGATTAAGTGAATTTCTAAATCTGTGTCTTACATGATGTCGTTTTCTAATGTATTTCCCTTGTATTTCAAAATAAAACATTTTTTCGAAGTGAATATTTACATACCATTGCATGCATTTGAATAGTTAATATAATAGAATCAGCCAAACTAAAGTTTATTGGCTAATTGGCATTCACCTATTTTCAGCATATGCTGCTTTGGCTAATTGGCATTCACTTTTTTTCACTAATGCAATCTTTTAGTATCCCCCTGTGGGATTTGAACCCATGAGTCCTTTAAGGTAGAAGCACTGACCACTAGCCTATTGGACTTAGCACATTCATATGTAGAAAATACATTTACTAGTGTTTGATGTTTCTCCTCCTCGTACTGTCTCTCCTGCCACCACCGTCTTCTGCCGCTGCTGTGTTCTTCCACGCAGCGGGTTATCCGCTAATAAAAAAAAAAGCTGCTCTTTTTCTGTGGCGGTCTTCCGTGGCCATCCAATGATGTCGCACGGAAAGCCTGCCCCATGGCTATGTAAGAGACGCCACACAGCATGTGACAACATAGCGGAGGAAGACCGGCTTTTTTTTTTGATTAGCGGGTAACCGGCAGCGCAAAAGAAGACAGCGGCGGCAGGAGAGATGGCTTGGGGAGAAGATGGCGGTAGGATAGACAGCGGCAGGAGAAGACGGCTCGGAGCCATTTTACAATAAGGACTTGTCAAAAACCGTCTATTTTTTTTTTACATTTCACTGCTTTTTTTGGTGAACGGGTAAGGGTACCATGACCCCATACCCATTCACGTAGAAAGGGCAGGATCTGGGGGCCCCCCTGCTAAAAGGGGCTTACAGATTCTGATAAGCCCCCCGCTCACAGACCCCGACAACCACCTGCCAGGGATGTCTGGAAGAGGCCCTTGTCCCCATACACATGGGGACAAGGTCCTTGGGGGGGACCTCAAAGCACCCTCCCCATGTTGAGGGCAGGTGGTCTGGTACGGTTCAGGACGGGGGTGCTCACTCGTCCCCCCCTATCCTGACCTCTAGGCTGCATGCTCGGATAAGGGTCTGGTATGGATTTTGGGGGGTTCCATGTCAATTATGTTTTAAATTTTGGTGTGGGGTTCCCCTTAAAGTCCATACCAGACCCGAAAGGCCTGGTATGTACTGGGGGGGGGGTTTTCCTTGAGTTTTGGAATTCTACACCATAATATTATTAAACAACTACATATCATTGCATTGCATTCAGAGCATGAAGAGCTAAAATTATGGAATAAACCTGATGTGCATTGGCTAATTATGCTGACGAGTATGCACGTTTTCAGGAGGTGATACCATCGGTGGAATTCAAAATCATAGATTGACTTTGGTAGGTAACAGGACTGAGCACAAGCCTACATAGAAAATACATTTACTAATGTTTGATTCTATACAATAATGTTTTGCATTTCAGGCATTAATATTATAGTAACAACCATGCTGATGTGGTATTGGCTAATAGGCGTTCGCCTCTTTTCAGCATCTGCTACTGAGTACAATGCAAGCTTTCAATAGGTGATACCATCTGTGTGATTTTTAGCCATTTGAGCACAATGATATTGAGAACATACGTTTACTAGTGTTTGATGGTGGGACTACTTTATATTCTAGGTATAATAGTACTTAGCACAGTGACTTAGGCCCCTTTCACACTTGTGCGACCTGAAAGTCGTGTGATTTTGCAGCGCTTTTTGCCACAATTTTGATGTGACTTTAAGCAATGCCTGTGTAATCTTGAGGTCTATGGACGCAGGAATTACAAGGAAAGTTGTGCAATTTTGCTGCAATTTTCCAGCGATTTTGCAGTGGCAATTTTGCCACGCTTTCAGGGAATGCCTGTGTAAACTTGGTCTATGGACCTTGACTCGCATCAAAGTCGGACCAAAGTAGTACAGGGACTACTTTGAAGTCGGTGTGACTTGAATTCTCACAGATATGAATGGTACTCATTGAAAATCATGGGGTAAAGTTGCACAAGTGTGAAAGGGGCCTCAGCCTGACTTTGTGAGTGATTTCAGAGACATCAGTGCACTTTCCTGCACAGATGTCTAGTAAAATCGCATAGGTCCCAACTGTCCCTGGATTTGGAACAAATTCCCTCCGTCCCTCATTTGTCTCTCATTTTGTTCTAAACTATATAGTTGTATATAAAATGCACCTTTTATCTTTCAAAAAGGGTTTCCCAGTGCTAAACCTTTCATCTAATTTCTAAATTGCTTTGTTTGTAAATTTCCAAAGCCAATCTAAAGGAATATTATTGGTAAAAAAAAAGAGCTCTTGGGGGTTTTGACTAATCATTTTTTTAAAAATAATTCTCCTTTAAGGAGGCATGTTATGAGGGTGTGTTCTATGCCTACATACTTTTGCTAATCCCTCATTCCCATCTCAAAATGTTGGGAGGTAAGAAATCACCCCCTGAATTAGCCCAAAGTAGTACAGGAACTACTTTTGGGAATCACCAGTTCCATTGCCTTTAATAGGTTCCGATTTGGCCTGCAATTTGACATGTCAACTCAGAGCTATGTGAACATGGGTGAAGTTGCATAAATATGAATGGAAATTATGGGGTGCAAAATTTCATGCATGAAAAGTCACCCAAGTGTGAAAGTAACCTAATTAGATTAATTGATAACACCTTTGAATTAGGCCCCATTTGCACTTGTGCGATCTTAAAATTGCACAGCTTTGCCGCGACTTGAA
This sequence comes from Lithobates clamitans, assembly GCA_037952925.1. Taxonomy (NCBI): domain Eukaryota; kingdom Metazoa; phylum Chordata; class Amphibia; order Anura; family Ranidae; genus Lithobates; species Lithobates clamitans. Next base: position 2,207,609 of record JBBGZY010000342.1, read on the forward strand.
GCAATGCCTGTGTAATCTTGTGGTGTATGGACCTCAAATCGCATCAAAGTCCAACCAAGGTAGTGCAGGGATGAATTTGCCCCACTTTCAGGATGCACAAGTGACAATGGGGCCAAATTCAAAGGTGTTATCCATGAATCTCATTCACACTGCTGAGGCCTGAAAGTCACACTATTTTGCTGCCACTTTGCCGCTGCAACTTGGCTCCAACTTCTGGGAATGCCTGTGTAATATAGCTACCTATGTACCTCAAGTTGCATGAAAGCCAAACCAAAGTAGTACAGAGACTACTTTGAAGTTGGCACGACTTGAAGTAGCACAGAGATGAATGGTTATCATTGAGTATCAAGGGGTACAACTTGTCATGCAACTCGGAGGTGAAAATTTGCTGGAAAATTCACCCAAGTGTGAAACAAGCTAGATAGATATATATTATATATATACACATATACATATATACACATATACACACACACACACACACACATATATATATATATTTAAAAAAAGGGAGATCTCATTTATATTTGCGTAGTCCTTGATTTACATCAGCAGAACAAATGCAGCAAGTGATGTGTGCACATGGGCCAGAAGCAAATGTGTGGGGATGCCAAACAAATCAATGAACCCCACCCACACCAAATCTAGCTACCACATCTACCCCCACATTGATCAAGTACATATCCCACACTTACCCGGCAAATGAGCAGCACCTCCTCTTTGCTAAAGAGGGAACTCTCCATGTCCACCTAGATCAGTGGTTCTCAACTCCAGTCCTCGGGACCCACCAACAGGCCAGCTTTAAAGTATTACCTTGGGGAGTTGCAGACTAGAATACTACAATCACTGAGCAGCAAGTGATATCACCTGTGATGTATTTCAGCTATCTTGCAAACCTGGCCTGTTGGTGGGTCCTGAGGACTGGAGTTGAGAACCACTGACCTAGATGGAGATTTTGACCAGCACAGGAACTTCCGGGCGACTACAATGACTCATTTCCAGGTCAGAAGGTGAAACCACGCTCTTCTGATCGCAGCTGCGAATATTTGATCTCAACCACGATTAGAATTTTTTATTTTAGTTTATTTTCAGATATGCAAATCTGTATTTTGTAATATATATATATATATATATATGAGTTCGATAAGAAATGGTGTCCCTGGGATTGCAGCAGGTGAATTACAAAGACAAAGGCCCAGTTTGAGCCCTGCTTCACACTGACAGCGGGAGGAAATCGTGCGAGTTCAGCTGAACTCACACGATTTCATTCCCGCATGTCAGTCCCAACTGCGGGGGGAATTTCAGAGACATTTGTGCAGGTTTCTGCACAGATGTCAATTGAAATCGCACCCCAAAGTCACCAAAAGTACCACAGAAACTACTTTTGGAAATTGCGGCACCACACCGGACAGTGCAATTGCCGCCGATTTGACATGTCAAATCGCACCAATAGGAACCAGGGCTGCCACACACAAAACTGCCTATCCACAAGCTGAATCTATTAACTGCAATTCTCCACAGCTGTTATATACATAGGCTCTACCTAAACACCTTTATCATTTACTTGCAGGTGTGCTGAAGAGATTAGGTTTTTTGTTGCACAATTATATCCTATAATTTCTATGAGTATAATAAAGATATTGCACTTCCCCAAAACCACCACCCCCAAAACTAATTAAAAAAAACAAAAAAAAAACCACAACAAACACACAACCAAATTATGTACATTCATTTACTAGCATATATATTATATAGTATATATGGTGCTACATCAAAACAGTTAGCAACTGGGTTTTAAGAGCTCTGCTCATAAGAGCTTACAATCTAAAATTTGTCTAAACCTTAGAGTGGACACAGCTTTACTTTCAGGGTATAACTGGCAACACATTTCATAGTACAACTACTCACCCACATCACATTTTTTTCTGCAAGATTATAGAAAGATACTTAACAGTCATTATTCTTACAAAGCATTCCAACATAATATTAAAAAAGGTACATATTCAAAACTAACAGCCACCACTACCCCACAATCCACACACATACATTGGTGACCATGTTCTGCTGGAACCTGCATTTCTGTGTACATGATTAAGCAATGGGATCAAAGAGTAGAAGGTCAGCAGATGCTCTCAAACCATGAATGCATGGTCAGACGGCAACAATACACACACAACATTGACAGCATGGCCACAAAAACCCACTTTTGATGGAAAGAATGCACAAGAATTTCAGCAAACAAACAGCTCTGTGGGGCATTTGTCATTATGCACAATATAATTCCTTCTACCCCACAAATCACAGCAAAAAACCTGCCCTTCTCAGGCCAAACAACCCCCTCCCCACCCCACTACTACAGTCCTTTATATAAGATAGGTTGTATTGTTAGCACACTGACACACACCCAAGAGAAGTACACGCCCACCAGTATCTGTCTCTACATGTATGTCTAAAGTGATTGCACCTGATGAGCAGGAACACATAATAATATTTGCAACTATGTTAGCCCTTGGATAATTGCATCAAATCTCCAGCTACAGGCCAAAGATCGAAGTCCATTTACATGCAGATAAACAAAGCAACAGTTTTCTTTTCTAAGCATTTGTACCTGTGCAGTGTAAACCATACAATTTTAAATGTCCAAGTCCCTGGGTATGATTAGTGTTAACAAACATTAACATCAGTCCCTGGCTGAAATGAGCTTCCAATCTAAAGTCCGAAACTAACTTTCTTACATTAGAGACAATTTCAACAGGAGACAAATAAAATGCTAGAATGTCTTTGGATTGTGGTGAGAAACCCACACAGGTATACCACCCAACTTTTTGAGATGGGAATAAGGGACACCTATCAGCAAGGCATAGGACACCCCCCTTGCCACGCCCCCTTAAAGGAGAATTTTACAAAAAAAACAAAAAAAAACCAAACTATTGGTTAAACCCACGAGTGCTTTTTTTACCACTACTATTCCTTTAAATTTGCTTTCGGAATTGACAAATGCAGCATATTAGAAATTGGATGAAAGGTTTAGCACTGGAAAACCTTTTGATAGATAAAAAGTGCATTTTATATACAGCTATATAGATCAGACCAAAATGAGGGACATTCCCTCAAAATCAGGGACAGTTGGAAGGTATGCACACAGGAAGAACATAAAAACTTCAACACAAGCATTAGCTTGTTGGGAAATTGAACCAGCAATCCGAGTGCTGCTAGATGGAATTGCTACCCACTTAGTCTCACACATGTAGTCTACATCTCTGTGGTGTGAACCAGCCTTAAGTCCATAACCATGCTCAGTGTCACAAGCAATATACAATATATTGTCCTAAGTATTGGAACGCCTGCCTTTATATGCACATGAACTGTAATGGCATCCCAGTCTTAGTCCATAGCGTTCAAAATTCAGCTTCAAATCCTCTGGAAAGGCTGTCCACAAGGTTTAGGAGTGTGTCTATGGGAATGTTTGACCATTCTTCCATAAGTGCATTTGTGAGGTCAAGCACTGATGTTGGACGAGAAGGCCTGTCTTACAGTCTCCTCTCCAATTCATCCCCAAGGTGTTCTGTTGTGTTGAGGTCAAGACTCTGTGCAGGCCAGTCAAGTTCCTCCACCCGAAACTCACTCATCCATGTCTTTATGGACCTTGCTTTGTGCACTGGTCCAAATCATTTGGTGGAATGGCATTATGATGTGGGGTTGTTTTTCAGGTGTTGGGCTTGGCCTCTTAGTTCCAGTGAAGGGAACTGTTAAGGCATCATCATACCAAGACATTTTGGACAATTTCATGCTCCCAACTTTGTGGGAACAGTTTGGGGATGAGGGAGTTTGGGGTGGTGAAACTTGACTGGCCTGCACAGAGTCCTGACCTCAACCCGCTAGTACGCCTTTTGGCTGAATTAGAGCAGAAACTGTGAGCCAGGCCTCTCATCCAACATCAGTGCCTTGGCTCACCAATGTGCTTTTGGAAGAATGGTCAAACATTCCCAAAGACATACTTAAACCTTGTGGACAGCCTTCCCAGAAGCTGTTATAGCAACAAAGGGTGGGGCAATCAAATGTTAACCATACGGACTAAGACTGGGTTGCCATTACAGTTCATGTGTGTGTGTGTAAGGGCAGGCGCCCCAATACTTTTAGCTAGATAGCATATCTGGCAAGATTTACAATGGTGGTGGAACCCTCCTACACATAAATACTGTATTTAGACATAGTTTTAGGACCTGAGTCAGGGGTTATGTTTAACAACATAGGGAGGTGAGACAACTTTTCTACATGAAGCAGCATGTTTGAGATTCCAACCAGATCCTCACAGATGCTAAGCAGAAGTTTGAACCTGTAAGCCACAGAGCTGCCACATGTGGACACCTCCTACACATAAATACACATATACTGCATTTCTTGGGACATATAGGTGGTGGAATGACATTACTCAAGAGTTATTCTTCTTGATTTATTCTGTGATATTTGGTGGTTCTTTTTGGGTGAGTGTAGAATAGTGATGTTACCCTCTAATTTTGGGGAATTACATTTTGATTTCTGATGTTGGTACACATATCAGAATTTTTGGGCTCAAATTATGATTATTTGGAAATAATAAAAAACACCCAAAATTGTGACTCATTTTAAATGTGCATCAGCAATGGTATTGTTTGTGGTTTGTAGAGACACCTGTGTGAGTTGGGGTAAAGATTTTTGTGAGATGGAGAGTAACAAGTGAAAGAGAAAAATATGTAAACACACAGATCCACAACCTGTCAGGTGAGAGGAGACCGATCTGTGTTCCCAGTAAAGAGGAACACCGGTATCCTCCCCTTGTGAGTCCCCTCCCCATACAGTTAGAATCACTCTTCTAGGAAACACATTTAACCCCTCGTCTCCCCCTAGTGGTTAACCCCTTCCCTGCCTGTCACATTTACACAGTAATCAGTGCAATTTTATAGCACTGATCGCTGTATAAATGTGAATGGTCCCAAAAATGTGTCAAAAGTGTCCGATGTGTCCGCCATAATGTCGCAGTCACGAAAAAAAAAAAAAAGACGCAGATCGCCGCCATTACCAGTAAAAATAAATAAACAATTTTAAAAAATGCCATAAATCTATCCCATATTTTGTAGACGCTATAACTTTTGCGCAAACCAATCAATATACGCTTATTGCAATTTTTTTTTACCAAAAATATGTAGAAGAATACGTATCGGCCTAAACTGAGGAAAAAATGTGTTTTTTTTTAAAAAAATTGGGATATTTATTATAGCAAAAAGTAAAAAATATATTGTGTTTTTTTCAACATTGTCGCTCTTCTTTTGTTTATAGCGCAAAAAATAAAAACCGCAGAGGTGATCAAATACCTGGTCACAGTGTGCAGATCACATGACAGTTGTAAACAATGGATGGCTTCGTTTCAATAAACACAATTAAAAAAAAAAAAAATCAAATAATTAGTAAAGGTTTTTTTTTTTTAACATACAGTCACCAATTGGTGAATCTGTGTCCCTGATCACTGCCACATCGGGTATATGATGATGCTGTACTGCACTGGTGACAGTATGAAAAAAACCATTGTGACAAAAAATTACTACTTCAAAAAACTTGTCATGCTTCTTACGAAATACCTTGGACTGTCTATGTTTCAAAAAAGGGGTAATTTGGGAGATATTTTTACTGCCCTGGTGGGCTGTCAGTACATGAGGATTGATCAATATTACTATACCAATATAGTAGTTTTGGGACACCCTGAAATTTGAAGAGAGTTTAGAGACAGAAGCTTAAAGAAAAAACAGAGAATTTAAACAGAGATCCAGTACATATAAGTACAGTATGAGACCATTTTCTGGTATGACCACTGATCATTTCAAAACAAGTGCTGCCACAGTATATAAAGGGCTAGCTAGTGTCATTTGCAATTTGCCACTTTTATATTGACACCAAAATAAGGCTTCTAGTGTCAAACAAATTAAAATAAATCTTTTTTCTTTTATGTTGCGTATGTTTTAACACATACACATTAACCGCTTCAATACTTGGCACTTTCACCCCCTTCCTGCCCTGGCCAATTTTCAGCTTTCAGAGCTGTCGCAGTTTAAATGACAATCATGCTGCCATGCAGCACTGTATCCAAATGACATTTTTATGATTTTCTTCTTACAAATAGAGCTTTCTTTTGATAGTATTTAATGACCTCTGGGTTTTTTTTTTTTGCTTTTTTTTAGCAAAAAATAAGCCAGAATTATTTTTTTTTTTCAAAAGGTTTTATTGAAAGATAAAAACCATACAGATTATAGCAAATAGTAGTAGTATCTCTTTACATAGTAATATCCTTTTACATAGCAATTTGAGTGTGCCATGTAATCCAGGGGTTGTGGTCATAGGTACATGAGTGGGATGACGACAGGTATAAGAAACAACAAATCAAAAAATAGTAACAATCATGAAAAAGGGTACCTGGATGGATCTTTTATGGGAGGAGATTTCCTAGGACTACAAGGAGGAACAAAAGGAAAACAAAATACGAGGTAGGGGGTGTGGGAAAAGGAAGAAAGGGGGGGGGGGAAGGGGTGAGCACCAAGTTCTTGCTATGGAGGTGAGAGGGGAGGAGGCACCAGAGGTGTGACTGAGGTATTGTGCAAGGCACTCTCCATCTTATTGTTGGTGGGGAAAAGTGAGGTTGATTGAGTTCCATCAGTTGTGGGTTGATCAGTAGGAGACTAAACTAAAGGGGAAGGGGAAGTGGAAACAAGTAACACCTGTATATGGTCAAATAATTAAATGACCAATGGTTGTATTAGTATATACACTGTAGCTGTAACCATAATCTGCATAAAAGAAAAGAGAAGCAACCTGTTTACAGGTCCGGGTAAAAAGTTACTGTAGCTACTAAATTAGAAAGTATTATCAAAAGAATTGCTGACTATATTTACCAAAAAATATAAATCTCTTTATTGGATAATTTAAAAAACAATTAATCATATTGTGCAACAACCTTATTTAAAACTGGAATGGATAGAATGTAATTAGGTCTGATGGGGCCCAATTACTTCATACATGATTACTGACTGGCCAGACAGAAAAAAAACACAAACAATACAGTGGACAAAAAACATATAACACTCAACGTGGATCAACGTCCTGACGCTATGGGATCTTGTTAATTGTCGCCTGGTTATAGTGTAATTGGTGGGTCAATTAGATGGTTGGTGGGATATTACGTCCCATATAATCCAAATAAACCAGTTGACTACAAGAAAGATCCTTGGGAGTGATGGAGGTAAATATGAGGGAAGGGGAATTTAAATGGTACTGAATACTGCTGTTATAATTAAATCTTAATTCCTGGCTGCAAAATTGCAATACTATGCTGATTGCCTAAAAGCAGTAGAAGTCTAAATGATGAGCTATCCCGTTGGATGACGTCAGAAGAAAAGAATATTGATTAGCAGAGTGCAATTAATGGTAATAATCCACATAAATATTTCCAAGCAACAGTCACTGGTAACAAAACTGTAAAGGTAAGGTAGACAATTGAATAAGTGAAAGTAAAAACTTTACCGTTCGTTACTCTGCTTGATTTAAGGTGTCTCCTCTGGGTTCTGATTAAAATTAATCGTTCATCATGTTACCCTTTTAAATGAGATGGAGGTGTTGATGATAAGTGCTGCTTAAGGTTCAGCGTCTGAGACTGGAGGGATAGCGAGAGTTCCGGATAAGTAGCCGCATAATCTACCTCCTTGTTATAACCACCAGTGTTATAGAAGCCATCCACCGCCCGCTATCGTAAGACTCACGGTTACAAGTATTCCGCCTGTGTAGCACAAATGCGCTGCCGGTAAGTAGAGGCGATCTGTCCTTCCAAGTACTGGGTCGAACAGATAGGGCAGGCTGGTTCAATCTGTTTTAAATAAGGTTGTTGCACAATATGATTAATTGTTTTTTAAATGATCCAATAAAGAGATTTATATTTTTTGGTAAATACAGTCAGCAATTCTTTTGATAATACTTTCTAATTTAGTAGCTACAGTAACTTCTTACCCGGACCTGTAAACCGGGTGCTTCTCTTTTCTTTGATCAGTAGGAGAGTTTGCCTTCCCTGGGGGTGTTCTGAGAGACCCATAATATGAGAATGAATACTGTCCGAAATTAGACAGATCTGCTGAAGTTAATGTTGAGACCATAAAAGCTTGCGATCTGGAGTAGAAGCGTGTTTTGGCTCTTTCATGTGTGAAGTCGGTGTTGAGTCTGTCCTTGAATAGTAAGTGTAAAAGTTCTTGTTTAACTTGTGAAATTTTAGGGCAGAGGGTGGAAGTCCAGTTTTTCAAAATGGATCTTCTGGTGATTAGTAGACAAATCATAGACCAGTCCTTGTATGGGGGGGGGGGGGTATTTGGGGACCAAGGCAATAATTGAGGGTCCCAATGACCGAAGATGAGAAGGGGGGTCTTTGGGCAGTTTCAGCAGGGTTACGTCAAAGATGTAGGATAGGTCCTGATCCCAGAAAGTAGAGACGTAGGAGCATGCCCATGAACGGTGGGTCAGAGAAGGCCTGGGCTGGTGGCAGAGAGGGCAGGTAGAAGTGTTCTCTCAACCAAAAAGGATCAGGAAGGGTATGTGGGCCCGTTGTATAATCTTTAGTTGGGTTTCTCTCTATGCTTCATTAGGAATCAATTATTGTATTTTATTGAATCCTTGTAGGAGTTTGTCCACCAGTTCCGTATCCATGAAGTCCTTGCCCCAATTGGCTGCTGATGAGGATGCTAGTGTAGGGGTGTTTTTTTGTAGAAGAGTTTGATGTATATCTGAGATTTTGTAGAAGCTATCTTTAAGAAGTATATCTGTGATGGTCGGTTTGAACCTTTTGCTGTCCTCTCTGCATGCATTCTTTAAGAAACTGATGCATTGTCCAAAGTAAAAAGCGTGGGATTGGGGGAGTGAGAGCGTATCAGCTATGGTTGAGAATTTGAGAGGGCGACCAGTTTCCGCATCACATAGGGAGGAAAATTTTGTTGAGGCCTTTCTGCTGCCAGATGACGTAGGATTGATGTTCTTATCCTGGAGGCAAGCTTGGGTTTCCTTGTATTGGAAGGTGGCTGGATATAAAGGATGAAAGTTTGAGGCTGACTTCTCTCTAAGCGATGGCTGTGTCCCATCATAGGAGGTTGTGTTTAAAGGAGAGGTGGGACAGACTTCCACTTGCAGTGAAGGAAGGCTACTAGGGAGTAGGGGTGGGCCATTGCGGATTCCATGGAGTAGTCTGAATAGCGGGAGGATTGTGCTATCTGGTCCAGACCTGTCCTCAGTAAACATGCTAAATTATAAGTTCTAACATTTGGGAGGCTGATACCCCTTTCGCGTCTGGGAAGATATAATTTCATAAAAGCTATGTGCGGACGTTTGTTTGCCAAATGAATTTAGAAATGGCTTTGTTAAGAATTTTTGTATCCTTATGGTGTAGAAGTAGTAGAATAGTTTAAAGTGGGTAGAGCAAAGCTGACCATTTTCACTAGGTGGCATCTTCCCAGGAGCAAGAGGGGAAAATCCATCCAGTTGTCTTAGTTCCTGGGAAATTTTTGTGATCAGAGGGGGGTAATTGAGGTAATAGAGAGGAAGGTAGTTTCCCTATTTTGATTCTTAGGTAGGTTATATGGGACTTAGCAACTGTGACGATTGAATGGTCCAGGATGGGTTGGATAGGGTGCCTATGGGGAGAATTTCACTTTTTTTGTAGTTTATGCGAAGGCTCGAGCATAATCTGAACTCGACGAATATTGTTTTGATTGTGGAAATGTCGGAGGAGGGGTCCGCTGAGAATAAAAGAACATCGTCAGAGGGATGTACGCAGTTCATGTTTGCTGACGTTGATGCAGTGGGGCTTTTTGAGACAAGTATCTGGACAAGGGTTCTAATGCGATGTTAAAAAGGAGCGGGGATAGGGGGAACCTTGCCTCGTGCCTTTGTGGAGGCGGAATTCGTCTGACAGGAGGCCTGCCGCCACCAGTCTAGCCACAGGGGACGTATACATGGCATTAATGAGGTGGGCGAAGGGAATCCCATTTTTTGACATGGCCATGGAGAACCATTCGAAACTGACATTATCAAAGGATTTCTCTGCATCCAGGGTGATGGCATAGTCCCCTCCTGGGTTTATGTATTAGCAAGATAACTCCTGCTTTAGGCAGTTTGAGTTGGAGCCTAGGACCGTGCCCACCCACAATTTTTTCATGTGATGAAAGTGGGGGGTAGAAAGGTGGGTTTCCTGGATTAGGGCAATGTCGGTTTTGAGTCTTTTAAGTTGGCGAAGGATTTTCATTCTCTTATTGGGGGATCTGAGTCCTTTCACATTCCAGGAGACTATTTTCATATTCGGGGGCCATGAGGGAGGTTTGGGCCAGTGTTGTATAATTGTCTCGGGTTATTTTATAGTGATGGGCTGTCATTACAGTTTGGAACAGGGTACTGTTCTCGCGATAGGTGGGTGATGACTGAGTGCCTGGTGCTCTAATCGTGCCAGGGGTGAACATAGGCGAGAAGGAGGGGGGGAACATAGTAAGAACAATACATCATATTGGATAAACTTCACTTTTTTCCGCATGGATTCACTGTGTAAGCCAGCTTCCAGTACAGACCCAAGTATCGCTGCGTATGAAATCCCACGTGTTGAGAGATGATTATTGCGGCTAGCTCGGGCCATGTATGGGGAGTAGGGTTGAGCCGAACACCCCCCGGTTCGGTTCGCACCGGAACCTGCGAACGGACCGAAAATTCGTACGAACATTAGAACCACATTGACGTCTATGGGACTCGAACGTTCGAAATCAAAAGTGCTCATTTTAAAGGCTAATTTGCATGGTATTGTCCTAAAAAGGGTTTGGGGACCCGGGTCCTACCCCAGGGGACATGTATCAATGCAAAAAAAACTTTTAGAAACGGCCTTTTTTTCGGGAGCAGTGATTTTAATGATGCTTAAGGTAAAAAAAAAAGTGAAATATTCCTTTAAATATCGTACCTGGGGTGTGTCTATAGTATGCCTGTAAAGTGGCGCGTGTTTCCGTGTTTAGAACAGTCCCTGCACAAAATGTCATTTTTAAAGGAAAAAATCTCATTTAAAACTGCTTGCGGGTTTAATGTAATGTCGGTTCCTGGCAATATGGATGAAAATCAGTGAGACAAATGGCATGGGTACCCCCCAGTCCATTACCAGGCCCTTTAGGTCTTGTATGGATATTAAGGGGAACCCCGCACCCAAATTAAAATAAGGAAAGGTGTGGGGCAACCAGGCCCTATATACTCTGAACAGCAGTATACAGGCGGTGCAAACAAGACATGGACTGTAGGTTTGTTGTTAAGTAGAATCTGTTTGTAATTTTGAACAGGTACATTTTTAACATGTTTAGCTCCAGCCAAAAAATCTTTTTTAAGCTTTTTGGAAAACATAGGGAAGGGTTATCACCCCTGTGACATTTGTTTTGCTGTCTTTCCTCCTCTTCAGAAGATTTCACCTCACTTTTTGTCCCAATGACAAATGTTTTTTGAAAATTTGGTGTTTTTTGTGGAACAAGGATTGGAAAGCATCAGTGGAAAGGAGAAATGTTTTTCCCATATTAACTCTTACAGGAGAGAATTTCCCTTCCTAGGGGTAGATTTCATCTCACTTCCTGTTCTCTCCTTCCGTTTGCAAGTAGGAGTCATTTGTAAGTTAGATGTTTGAAAGTAGGGGCCTGCCCTATATACTCAGCAGAAATTTGGGCCTTAGGGGTTGTTGTGGCCACAACACTGTAAGCCCTCACAGGGCCCTGCTGTGAAATATTAGATCAAGAATTGTAATTACATGCCCCTGTTGAACAGGGGCAGAAAAATTGGGCCTTTGGTGGTGGTGGTGCTGGTGCCACAACACTGTAAGTCCTCACTCGCTCTTGGTGGGTGCAGAAATGGGCCCTGCTGTGAAATATTAGATCAAGAATTGTAATTACATGCCCCTGTTGAACAGGGGCTGAAAAATTAGGGCTTAGGCACTGGTGCTGGTGCCACAACACTGCAACCCTTCACAGACACTCTAGTTGGAACGCAGGAACGAGCCCTGCTGCAAATTATTGCATCAAAAATTGTAATTACACGCCCCTGTTAAACAGGAGCAGAAAAATTGGGCCTTAGGCACTGGTGCTGGTGCCACAACACTGCAACCCCTCACAGATACTCTAGTTGGAATGCTGAAATGAGCCCTGTTGCAAAGTATTGCATCAAAAATTGTAATTACACGCCCCTGTTAAACAAGGGCTGAAAAATTGGGCCTTAGGCACTGGTGCTGGTGCCACAACACTGCAACCCCTCACAGATACTCTAGTTGTAACGCAGAAACGAGCCCTGCTGCAAAGTATTGCATCGAAAATTGTAATTACACGCCCCTGTTAAACAGGGGCTGAAAAATTGTGCCTTAGGCACTGGTGGTGGCGCCCAGAACCAAAAATGTTCTTACAAGCTATCAGCGTGATGATTGAGGAGGAAGAGGATAATTACTCAGGGATAGTCACTCAGCATCAGCATAGGCAGTCTTTGAAGGGATCTGAGATTTCAAAAAAAATTATTCGGTTACATCAGCATTAGGGATGAGCTTCGAGTTCGAGTTGAACTCATGTTCGACTCGAACATTGGCTGTTCGCAAGTTCGCCGAACAGCGAACAATTTGGGGTGTTTGCGGCAAATTCGAATGCCGCGGAACACCCTTTAAAAGTCTATGGGAGAAATCAAAAGTGCTAATTTTAAAGGCTTATATGTAAGTTATTGTCATAAAAAGTGTTTGGGGACCTGGGTCCTGCCCCAGGGGACATGGATCAATGCAAAAAAAAGTTTTAAAAACGGACGTTTTTTCAGGAGCAGTGAAATAATATTTTAATAATGCTTAAAGTCAAACAATAAAAGTGTAATATCCCTTTAAATTTCATACCTGGCCCTTCAGGTCTGGTATGAATATTGTAAACTGTAAATAGTCTAGCTGCCTGACTGTGGTACTAATAGGATCAAAAGAACACCAGCAATTTTCTTCAGGTAGCTGTAAATACTGTAACAAGACAAGCCTGCCTGTCAGTAAGAAGATAACAGGAACGGATCTAGCTGAACACTGAGCAGGACGCACTGCACTAACTTGTAGCTTTAGATGAACACTGTGCAGAGGTCTCACTACACTAACTTGTAGGTTTAGCTGAACACTGTGAGCAGGACGCACAGCACTAACTTGTAGTTTTAGCTGAACACTGTGAGCAGGACGCACCGCACTAACTTCTAGGTTTAGCTGAACACTGTGAGGTGGACGCACTGCACTAACTTGTAGTTTTAGCTGAACACTGAGGTGGACGCATCACACTAACTTGTAGGTTTAGCTGAACACTGTGAGCAGGATGCACCCCACTAACTTGTAGTTTTAGCTGAACACTGTGAGCAGGACGCACTGCGCTAACTGTAAATAGTCTAGCTGCCTGACTGTGGTACTAATAGGATCAAAAGAACACCAGCAATTTTCTTCAGGTAGCTGTATATACTGTAACAAGACAAGCCTGCCTGTCAGTAGGAAGATAACAGGAACGGATCTAGCTAAACTGAATACAGTGTATATATATATATATATATATATATATATATATATATATACATGCAACACCCACCTGGGATGCATATATATATACAATACACTGTAAGTGCAGCTAACTGACTGACTGTTCTGCCTAATCTATCTAACTCAAATCAAATGACACTGTCTCTCTGTCTATCTCTTTCAACGCCGGAACACACACTACACAGGGCCGCCGTGCAGGCGGCCTTATATAGTGTGGGGCGTGTACTAAATCCCCTGAGCCATAATTGGCCAAAGCCTCCTTGGCTTTGGCCAATTACGGCTCTCTGTTCAGACGGTGCTGTGATTGGCCAAGCATGCGGGTCATAGTGCATGCTTGGCCAATCATGAGCCAGCAATGCACTGCGATGCCGCAGTGAATTATGGGCCGTGACGCGCCACACGAATTTGGCACGAACGGCCCATATCGTTCGCAATTCGGCGAACGGGTGAACAGACGATGTTCGAGTCGAACATGGGTTCGACTCAAACACGAACCTCATCCCTAATGGGGAGAGATATCAGCAGTGTGCAGTGAGGCCATATGAGGTAAAGTGGGTCAAAGAACGGTTCAGTAGTAATAAGATCAGAACAGTAAAACACTTGGCCTACCATAATGATGGAGAGTAAAGCATCTAAAGCAGGAAAGAAAGGGTTAGTAAAACTCGATTTAACCTGTGAGGCAGCTTAGAAGTGCCCGTAATGGAGACAGGACTGGTGTTGCATATACCGTCTCAGCGAGGAGTGGAGGGACGTTGGTCTGGGCCAGAGGACCTGAATCGCTCGGGAGAGTTTTTATGCGGGCTCCTTTGGTATAGAGAACGATTGATGGGAGCTGCCCTGGATGAGGGGCTGAGGTGCGGGCCTGCGTATAGAGAATGTAGGAAGGCTTCCGCTTTGGAGGGTTCTTGGAAGGACAGCTGGTCGCCATTGGGGGCTTTGATCCAAAGGGTGTCTGGAAGAGCCAGGGTGAACTTGATTTGTTGTTGATAAAGTTCCGTGCAGGATGCACGTGTGTTGGAATGCTTTCCTTTTTTTGGATACTTCAATGGAATAGTCTGCAAAAATCAGGATCCTCATTCCATCAATCTGGAGAGATCTGGATTGTCTGAATTTCTGTAGAATGAAGGCTTTGTCTGAGTAATTCAGGTATTTGGCGATGATCGGTCGGGATGATTTGTGGTCAGTGTTAAAGGTTCCCATGCCGTGGGCTCATTCCACTGTGCAGGGACCAGGGAGGCCTAGTGCTTTGGGGATGCGCCTCGGGCCGAAATCTGTGAGGGCTGATGTTTGTAAGGATTCTGGAATGCCCACGAAGCACAGATTGCTCCTTCTGGACCTATTTTCTAAATCGTCCAATTTTTGCAGAATGTATTGGTTTGTTTTATCTTGAGCCTGTTCAGTGGCTTGTGCCTGGTATAGCTCCTCTTCCATGTTTTATATGCAGTGTTCTGCCTCATTTAATCTGGTGGCGTGTTCCCCCAGTTGGGCCTTGATTTGTTGCATCCCTGCATTTACTGCCTTTTCCACAGAGGCAGCTATCATGGGAGTCAGGAAAGCTGCTACAGCCTGTGCTGTGCTGCGGTCCCTACTGTGAGGCGAAGGCAGGCATGCTGTGAGGAGGGGGGGAGGCCAGGCCGCTGCTTACCTCCATGTCCGGTGTCAACGTATCTACTGAGGGATCCGGGTAGACCGAGACCAGGGCCTCGATTTGCGGCTGGGCCGTCTGCGCCGACGGGGCCGTGTGTTCTCGGGCGCCGATTCTTTTCCACAAACCGGTCCATGGGCTTGCGGGGGTCATCTGGAGGAGGCAGCCGGTGTATGAGGTGGGTCAGGCAGGCTTTTTAAGCCGGTTTTGTGTCGCACTGCGGGAGCCGAGGAGAGGAGCAGCTACTCCATGCGGCGCCGGAAGCAGCATAAATTTTTTTCTTAGTTTCTGTTAGTAAACTTTGTAAATAAGGAATTTTTCTCCTTCACTGATGTGTGCTGATGAGGCTGCACTGATGGGCATTGATAGGCTTCACTAATGGGCACTGATGAGGCGGCACTAATATGCTGCAATGATATGTGACACTGATAGGCCAAAAAACTTCGTGTTTACATGTGATCAGCTGTGATTGGACATAGCCAATCACATGGTTAAAGAGTCACATCATCGGCTCTTTATCCAGACCAAGGTCACACCGTGTCCTAGGCACTCAGCATGCCCCCGCGAGCATTCAAGAGTGATAAACTGGGTTGTCGTGGAAGAGTTACATTTACTTCCTGCTAAATCATTGGAAGTAGGATAGGAAGTAAGGGAAAATCTCTCTAAGGGCTTGTTTAGACTTGCTGTTGGGAGGCATTAAAAATAGGAAGTTGAGTCTACAAATGCATATGCAAGAAAAATGAATGTATTCCAATGAGCCTAGGTTACACCATTGCTGTGCTTTCATGTGTTGTAAAAAAACTGGAAAATACAGATAACGCACGCACCGCAAATACGCATGGATGCATGAAAACACAACAGGTGCATGTAAACACAACTTGATAAACAAAATACATTTAACCATTTGCTGCCCGCCATATTGCAGAACGACAGCGACAAAGTGGTTGTGTTATCCTGACCGGACGTCATATGACATGATCAGGATAACACAGCCGGCGTGTGTCCACGGGGGTGTGCAGCACGGTGATCGGAGGTGCTGTGTGTCAGTCTGAAACACCGCAACTCCAATCGTGGTATGGAGCCTCTTACCACGTGATCAATCACAGCTGATCATCGTGTGAACCAGAAAGTGATGGTAAACGGCTTTCCTCGGTTCATGCTGACAGGGAGAGTTTATCGGCTTATTGATTATCAGCATAGCCCCCTTCAAAAGGTGCCCATCAGCTACCAATCAGTGCTCAACACCTGCCAGCCTGTCCCCATAATAAACACGTCAGTGCCCACAACAGTGACAATCAGTAGCTCCTCATCAGTGATGCCTTTCCAGTGCCACCTATCAGTTGTCAGCCTTTTTTCACAGGTATTAAAGACCACAGAAGTGATCAAATATCACCAAAAGAAGGCTCTATTCGTGGGAAGAAAATTATAAAAATTTAGTTTGGGTACAGTGTTGCATGACCACGTAATTGTCATTCAAAGTGCGACAGCGCTGAAAGCTAAAAATTGTCCTAGGCAGGAAGGGGGAAAGTGCCTGGTATTGAAGTGGTTAAAGAAATGAAAAAAAAAATATTAAAAAAAAAACCCCCCCAAAAAAAACAACACACTGCACACACCTGTAAACACACTGCAAACACTCTGAAAACACATGCAGATGCGCATGCAGAAAAGCACAGTGAATTTAGAGATTGTGGTGTAAATGAGCCCTTAACCTGCAAAGGCAGCAGGACAGGGTGTAAACATGTCACGGCCAGAGCAAAAATGATCCATTGCATTTTGGCACAATATTTTTCTCTGTCATGTTTACACGAGAATGCTGTGTTTCTCTGTCTTGTAGAGCTGTGCAATTTTATGCAACATGTTTGCATAAAATCGCACTGCAAGGCACAGAAACGCACAAATGCTCCGCAACACACCTTTTACCCATAACAATTTGGTCATTGGTAACTTGTCTTTGAAAAACAAAAAAAGAACTATTCATAAAAATGCACAGAAATGTGCATAAAAGCATGTTGAAATGTAATTGACTGCGGGTGTGTTTTGACATTGTAGTGTGAATGGGCCCTAAAATCCCGGGGGACTAACATATCATACTCAGTTCATATGTCCATATAAGGCATTTTCACATACATCAGATGAGCCAACTGCACACATTCTATTAGGAATTTTACCTAGCAATTTATATTATTGTTAGATGCAGATAGATCACTATGAATTTTAAAGGCCAAGTTCGCCTTTTTGTTCTAAATTCCAGGTCCCCTACTGATATACCATTAATGTAATTCTTTTGCAGAAATAAAAAAAACTTTCTGAATAACTTAACTTACTGTCCAGCTGGCAACATAAAAATACTTCTCTATTATATCCTGGACAGACCTTGGGATGTGACACAGGAAGGAGATTACCAGATGACCTCATGAGCACACACACTGATTCATCTACACTCTTACTCCAGCACATCACTACCACCCACCATCAGGTGCATGTTTTCTAAATGCAATCAGTGAATACTGTTCTCACTAAATACACAGGCAGTGATCGTTCATTTGGGAGAGTGTGTAGGAGCTGAGCATTCAGATAAACAGCCTATGTGTGTAGAGCTGTAATATTGAAAGCAGGAGAAGAATGTCCTGGGTTCTGTAAAGCTCACCATACAATGTGTGCAATCTCTGTACAATTTTCTTCAGATTTCTCAAAACTATGGGATTTATCTATTCACTCTGTATCTAAACAGGCAGGCCCTTGCACTACTTTAAGGGTGTCCAACCTGCAGCCCATGGGCTGCATGAGGGCCCAGAGAGTTTAGCATGTGGCCCAGGCCCATCTGGAGGGACTCTGAGCAGCTTACATTGACAATCCAGGTAAAAGCACATGTGGAGGGATGTGGTGGAAACCTAGTTGATGGGTGCAGGGTGTATACTAATGAGGTCACCTGGTAAACTGCTTTCTGTGTCTTACTGGCTATTTCATCTCAAATCAGGAAGTCTCTAAAGCTAAGAAACACAGCAAGCGCTAAGGTAAGCCTTGTTCTTAAAGGGGTTGTAAACATTCTTTTTTTTTTTTTTTTTTAATATCAAACAGATCATACAAAAGCAAACATAGAGCCATGTCACATTCCACTGGCTCCTCCCACCATGGACACTGGGCCACCATATGACCCAGTTGTTGGCAGGACCAACAGCGAACCTCACGGGGTTCCCGTTCTCCCTGCTGACTCTCGGGAGGGTTTGACATTAGGGTGCTCCTAGTGGGAGTGTCAGGCACCCGAGCAGACACCATGCGTTCAACCGGTGCCATCTCCGCGCTGGAACGCACTTCCTTAAAATGGGCCAGCTCTCTGGTAACAGAGGGATTCTCCGGGACACTTTCTACACAACTGTAGCACTCGACAGCAGCAGCCATCTCATCCAACGCCACCCATCAGTGCAGCTCCTTAGGAAGGCCATGCAAAAAGCGATCCAGTTCAACTCGCTCTACAATCTGATTGGTGGTCTCCTCTGGTTTCAGCCAATCCTGGAACAGGTGCAGTAGATGATACAGTTGCGCATGGGCAGGCTTAGCTCTGTCAAAGCGCCATTCATGAACACGGTTTGCCCTTAGAGCCACAGTCACTCCCAGCTAGGATTTCTGCCTTAAGCAGTCTATAGTCCCGTGCTGATTCAGAGGCAAAATCACAATAGGCCTGTTGAGAATCTGCAATCAGGAAAGGAGCCAGCACATCCGCCCAGTCTTTCTCAGGGAGACCTTCCCTTGTTGCAATCCTTTAAAACATTGCCATATAATCTTCCAGTTTATCTGTGGATATCATTTTTTTCATAGTCCGCTACACTGCCTTCCAGGGGTCACTCTTTACAGCGGGGTCACCTTTCATTATTTAAGCCTGCTGGGTCAGCGCCTTATGCAGTCCTGCTATCTACTTACTCAGTAAGCGTTGTGTTTCCTGTTGCACAGCGACTGTCTGTACCAGGATCTGCTCCTGACGGACCTGTGCCTCCTCATAGTGGGCTTGCGCTTGTAGCGTCCATCTTCAAGCCCCTCTTCTTTCTGGGCCACCGACTCTGGCTCTGTGATTCGCCGGAGCTGCGTGACTTCACTCCCGTGCATGCGAACAGTAACGGCACACGCTAGGGAAGAAACGGCACAGAGTTTAGTTTCTTCCCCACGCATGCACCGTTTACTTTATTGGCGGACTACAAGTAAAATATCTCCTAGACGGCGCAT
This sequence comes from Lithobates clamitans, assembly GCA_037952925.1. Taxonomy (NCBI): domain Eukaryota; kingdom Metazoa; phylum Chordata; class Amphibia; order Anura; family Ranidae; genus Lithobates; species Lithobates clamitans. Next base: position 2,227,072 of record JBBGZY010000342.1, read on the forward strand.
GTTTAGGAGATATTTCCACTACCTATAGGTAAGCCTTACCTATAGGTAGAAGTCCCAAAAAAAGGGTTTACAACCACTTTAACCACATCCTCCATGGCTTGTTCAGAAGACTTCACCAGCTGTGCAGCTTTAACCCAGGACATGGAATTGGGACCCCTCAAACTGCCCGATGCACCCTCCACCAATTTGTAAGGGATCAGGGGGTGACAAGCCGGCTTAGACAGTTCAGTCAACCGAGAAGGCTTTATTTAGCAAAAAGCAATAGAAAATTGACAAGCTTTGTCTTTATAGGCAGTTCAAACAACACAAAAACTCTTCTTAGCAGTATAAGATAGTCCTTTTAAATAATTCTCAGCATCCCAGCCACAGCATATAACATAGCAAAGTCCCAGTTCAGGCAAACTTACCCAGCAGGATCAAGTCATAGGTAACAGGGGTCCATCCAGCTTCAAGCTCCTCTCAGCTTAGATAGCTCAACAGCCATCTCTCTCCAAACACACTTCTCCTCTCTGACATTTTCAACTCAGCTGTCAATAAGCAGGTCTGAAGGGGAAGTACCTGCGCTCTTCAATTAACCCCTTCTTAACCCTGCCCCAGGCTGACTCTCCACAATATATATAGAATAAAAAAGCCAAAAATAGTTGTAATTTTCTTGTTCTTCTCTCTTTATTGTTCAGCTCTGTTTTACTGTATTTTATGCTTAACTGCAATGTTTTATTGTTATTATGTTTTATCATGTTTGCTTTGCAGGTATGTACCGTATTTTTCACTCCATAAGACACAATTTTTCCCCCAAAAAAGGGGGGGGGGAATGTCTGTGCGTCTTATGGAGCGACTATTGACCAGCAGAGCCACTGATAGGGGGATTGTTGCGGTGGCAGAACGATGCCCTGCGCAGCTCTCTGCACCAGCTGAAAGCCTGTTTCTCCCCCACTTTTAGCTGCTAGAGGGACAGAAATAAAAGGTAATGTTCTGCAATAAACCCCACAGGTTCAGCATTCACATGTAAATTGCTTGCTACTTATATTTAAATTGCGGGTATTTATATGGAAATGAGGGAATCCGCCGCAATTCATATGCAAATCACAGCCCCTCCTCTGCATGCCGCCCACCTAGAGGATGTAAACAGCATACAGGTGAGCATAGAGGGCATGTAGAGGTGATCAAAGAGAGGTGCCTAGGGAAGGAGGGGTTGGAGTGCAGAGGTTAGCAGAGTAGGGGTTTGGGGGTTTGGGGGACAGAGGTTAGGAGGTGATGAGTTGGAGGGGCAGAGTTATACTGATAGGGAGATAAGAATGCAGAGATTAACAGAGGGATGGGGGGGGGGGGTTGCTGTAAATACACCTGTTACATTGCTGGTCAGTGTAAATGTCTCAGTTACATTGGTAGTTAATGTAAATACTCCTGTTGTGTTGAGGTCAGTGTAAATGTCCCAGTTACATTGGGGATCAGTGTAGGGTGCCCCCTTACATTGGTTGTCAGTGTAGAAATATCATTCTGTTATATTTTTTAAAATATTTTAGTACACCATGTGGTTCAGAATATTTTTTTTTTCTTGTTTTCCTCCTCTAAAACCGAAGTGCGTGTTATGGTCAGATGCGTCTTATGGAGCGAAAAATATGGTAATTCTTTTATACTTTACTGTGTTTAATTGTTAACCATTATTTTCTTTGCAGGTACGCTATTTAGCTGCAGCACTGATTTATTTATTTTGATAGCAACAGCGTTTGCTCTCATGATACGTAAATCAACGACTCCCACGCCGTAGGAGGTGCTTTCACCACCGCAGTTAAAAAAGAGCATATATGCTGAAGCATATAGGGGATATTTAAACTCCCTTTGATAACAATAAAAATTATTTAAAAAAAAAAATGAAAGGGACAGTGTAAAAATAAAATAAAAAGCAAAATTAATAATTAAATAATAAAAAAATAAAAATAAAGCACCCCCTCCCCCTGTGCACGCGCGCAAAGGTGAATGCAAGCGTCGGTCTCGTGTCGTATGTAAACAGCAATTGCACCAGGCATGTGAGGTATCACCACGAATGTCAGATCGAGGGCAGTAAATCTAGCAGTGGACCTCCTCTGTAAATCTAAAAAGTGGTAACCTGTAATGGCTTTTAAAGGCTTTTAAAAATGTATATAGTTTGTCGCCCCTGCATAGGTGTGCGTAAGCATGTCGTGTTTGGTATCTATGTACTCGGCATAAAATCATCTTTTATATTTCACCAAACATTTGGGCAATATAGTGTGTTTTTGTGCATTACAATTCCAAACATAGTTTTTTTCCCAAAAAATTGCGTTAAAAAAAAACGCTGCACAAATACTTTGTGAAAAAAAATTTGCAACACCCACAATTTTAATCTGTAGGACCTCTGCTTTAAAAAAAATATATACTGTTTGGAGGTTCAAAGTCATTTTCTAGCAAAAAAAAAAATATTTTTTCATGTAAACAAAAAGCGTCAGAAAGGACTTGGTGGTTCAAGTGGTTGGAAGAGTGGGTGATGTTGGGCATAAAATGCCAGGACAGTTCAACACCCCCCCCCCTCCAAATGTGCCCTTTTTTGGAAAGTAGACACCCCAGGCTATTTATTGAAAGGCATGTTGAATCCAAATTTAGGGAAAATTAAAAGTTTTCTTTTTTTTTTTTTTACACAAAGTTGTCACTAAATGATATATTGCTCACACATGGCATGGGTATATGTGAAATTACACCCCAAAATGCATTCTGCTGCTTCTCCTGAGTACGGAGATACCACATGTGTAACACTTTTTGGGAGCCTAGCTGCGTTCAGGACCCCAAAAACCAATCACCGCCTTCAGGATTTCTAAGGGCGTACATTTTTTATTTCAGTCGCTACCTAACACCATAAAATACAAAAACATTAAATAAAAACAGATATGAAAATGACAATCCAGGTATGTGAAAAAAAAAAAAACAAGAGAGAAGAAAGAGAAGAGAGAAAAAGGCATTGGGGAGAGGCATTCTAATGTGAATGCAAATCCAGATCCAACCTCAAGTTTAAGCCCCGAGGCGATCTAGTTTTTAATGTAACGTGTTGGCGTTTAAATCATCATGGCACCATGGTTGATATGGTGTCAGGGTGATCGAAGCTCTGACGAAAATCCGTAAATTAAGGAACAAAACTTGTAAGCTTTCTATGCTGGGAAAGCACCCCCACTACTCACCTACCCCAGCCAACACTCGTTTGTGGGTTTGAGGACATCGAACTGTTACCTGATAACACTACTTTGGGAATGACCAGTCTAAATGATTCCTATTTGGGTTTCCATGGATAACCATTTATTAGCAACAGACACTATGGATATGGACTAAAACCATCCCTTGGATTTCTATCACCCTATGTGAGATGTACTGGGACACCGCTCTGAATTGGAATTTTTACAAACATCACAGATAATCAGCTGGAGATCTATGGTACGTACACAGACCAGCAGATGGAATCTCACCGCACTTTGGAGATATATCTGAATGATCAACTATCAGTAAGTAACCAAAACAGCGCTTTCAATCAACCTTTTTTGCTATAATTGCCTAGAGGATACACCTGCATGCTGTGGGCACCTCGGCATATGGTTACACTGAATATTTATCTGAGAGTTTGTTTCCATCTCTGTGATAGTATACCTGACCAGTTTGGACTGCAGTATCAATTGATCCATCGAGCTTAAAATTAGTGTCTGTCATTGCACAAAGATTCTTATTTGGATTGCAGGATGTGAACAGCAGGAACTACCCATACTTGAGGACATATTCAATACCGAAAGGAGTACATTTCTCCCCCTGTCTTTTGCTTGGATTACCACACATTATTCAGCTGCGTCCCCTGTCTTTTCCATGATGGTTTCATTGATCCTGACTGACTTACTGACCATTGGATGATGACATGTGCATACTGTATTTTCTGTGGTTGGAATAACTGTATCATTCCACAAAATGGAACAGTGTGAACATTTCTGTGTTAACAGAATCACACTGTTCTTTTCAGGAATGTTATAGTTTAGTCCTCACCCCCAGGTCGCTGGGGGTATTAACAGGTGTTTATGGGGAGTGCTCTACATAGGGGGAGGGAGGGATCGACAGACTGCAGGTCTTTATTTTTATTTAGAGAGGCGATGAATTATATGGACCATCTGTTTTTATAGTTTTTTTCTGGGAGGTTATAGACCACCTGGAAGGTTCCCGTCGCTGCAGGACTTCCTTTCTGGTCTATTTATAGGGGATTAAGGGATATGGGATAGTAGGCATCATGCAAATCAACAAACATGCATAGATAAATAAATAAACAACACACAAATATAAGTATAATAAATGATTTTATTCTAATATTTATTGAATAAAATTGGCCACGGCCTGATTTATTGGTTTTATACCAAATTCATTTTTTATTTATAACATCAAATTCACTTTTCATAAATCATATTCTCATCCAAAATTTAATTTATCAATAAACCATACTCAACCCAGCCACTGAGACTCGAGCTGACTCAGCATTTATCATCAAACCTTTTTCTTAAATCTCCCAATCGACAGAAGAGTTGCTAACATCAACTCTTCTGTCACACAACCCCAGACCGCGGCCGACTCTATGCATGTTTGTAAATCCAAGTTAAGAATATCCAAACCTACGTCAGATAAATGTATGCCGTCATGTCTATACAAACCTGGCAATCCACCTTCAAGTTCCAGATGACGAAACGACTAAAAGTCAGGGACTATTTATCCTTTTTACGAACTTTGTCCAGAGGTTTGAAAACTAAAGAATTTGACCAACATAGACGTGGTATAATCTCTGAAAAAAACAAAACCGTGTCTGGCGAAGTTAGACATAAAAATCTAAATGTATCTTTCATAGAAGAAATCAAAGCTAAAGTTTTTATCTTACCAATGTCGTTACCACCAAGATGTATTATAAGTATATCCAGTGAAGCATATAACGCATACAATCTACCTAATTCAAAAACCAAATCTTCTCACAACATACCCCTCCGTCCATACCAATGAATGCGAAAAGATGAAGGATCCAGTCCCAAATTTTCCGAATATACTCTATTTGCTGCTCTCTGCTGCGCCCAAAAAATAAAAGAATGACCCACAATTCAAACTGTGCGGTGAAAACCTGAAACAGAATAATAATTTAATAAGGACGAATGTACAACTGAAAAGAATTCGAACTCCATCTCCCTATTTTCTTAATGATATTGTCTTGCAATCCAATCCGATCGGCTTCAGTAGCCGCTCCGATTCAAATGACACGTAAGCTTTAAATGACTCAATTGTAGGTGTACCAAACATTTTTTCAAGAACGCCGAAAAATTGATAAAATAGTTCGTGGAGAACCATCCTTATGAATAAATAAAAAATTTGAAATATCGGGACGCAATTCAAAATAAGAACGGAAAGCTTTTACCGGGCAAATACTAACATCTATACATTCTTTCAAATTTATCCAGGACCCCAAACCGAGAGGGTCTGTTTTACTAAAACGCAGGAAAATACGCAAACCATCATAAAGTAACGTAACATTGGATGATAAAATTCCTAGATTACTGGCCCGCGAAGAAGGTAAAACTTCTGAAATTCGGAATGCAGCAAAAAATGTCATTCTAAAAACCGAAGAAAAAAGGATGGCTTCGTAATCCGAAGAGCATACCTGAGAGGTTGCCACACAAAGTCTTGATAAAATATTAGGTGTAATAGGAGACCTGACATCTTTCCGAAAAGTAATCCTCCTATACCCCTTTAAAACCTGTCTCACAGAGAAAAAACTGTGACACGGAGGCAGGCTGTAAAAGCGAAGAAAAAAGAAATCCCTGACAAAGTTTTACTAATGTGAGACCAGGAATATTTCTTCTGAATTAACGAGTGAAGAAATAGAAGTACAATACTTTCAGAATGAGAAGAAACAGGAATGTTCAATGCTAACAAGAAATTAGACCACAAAAGCCACGAAGAAGAATAATTCTTCCAAGTAGAAGGGGCTACAGAATTCTTAATATGCTGAAAGATCAAATCAGATCCCACAGATGTGAAGTGCAAGGTGCCCCCACCACATCCGCCTCTGGCATTAATTCGAAAAACCGGTCCATCTGTAGGTGAGAGAGAGCATCAGCAATTATGTTAGTCTTACCTGGGATATACTTAGCCTTTATCCAAATGTTCCACTTCAGGCATAGAAAAACTAAATGACGTAAATAAGAAACCACTGGAGGAGATTTGGATGAAAGGCTGTTAACCGCAAAAGCAACACCTTTATTGTCAGTACTAAATAACAACCTCTTATTAGTAAAGAAAGAACCCCAGAGTTCTAAAGAGACAATAATAGGGAACAGCTCTAAAAGAACTATGTTTTTGCAAAAAACATTCGTGATCCACCTGGAAGGCCAAGTAGATGTACACCAATTATTTTTCCAAATTGTACCAAATCCAACCGAGCCAGCGGCATCAGTTGAAAGCTAAAAGTCACTATCGATAATAAAGTCCTGTTGCCACAAAGTTCTCCCGTTAAATTGTTCCAAAAATTGTAACCAAACCAGCAAGTCTTGCTTCATATCCAGAGTAAGTCTAATATGTGCTGACAGATTTTTAAAACCCGAAATGGATGTGTATAACCATCTGGAAAAGACCCTACCCAAAGGCAGAATTCTTGTTGCAAATGCCAATTGACCTAACAATGATTGCCTTTCTTTTAAAGTTACTTTATGTCTTCTAAGGAATAACCTCAGAAACTGAGTAAGTCGATACATTTTTTCAGTGGGCAATCTAAATTCCATGGCGATCGTGTCCAAAGTTATTCCCAAAAATTCAATGCAACTAGTTGGGAAAATAGTTTTTTCTTCTGCCAATGGAATCCCAAAATAATTGCATACTAATTGAAAAGATTTTAATAAATGCAAACAATCGTTTGAACCTCCTGAACCCATAAATAAAAAATCATCAAGATAGTGGATAAAGCAATCAGAGGCAGTTACTTTACTTAACACCCATTCTAAAAAAGTGGAGAAGGCCTCAAAATAAAAACAAACAGGATTGATAAATGATGGATGAGACGAAATTCATTCGGCTCTTTTTTGGGAACCAAACCCAATGGGGAAATCTGAAAATTAACGAAAGGGGGAAAATCAAAAGGTCCCTCCATTCTTCCCGCTGCCACCTCTTAATAATTTTTTACGCACCAAATAAGGATATTCTTTGACCGACTTCAAATTTTTAACCAGCGTACAACCAGTACCTTGATATTCTGGTAATGAAAAACTTACCGAGAAACCCTCAATTAACTGAGAAGCCATCGGTTTGGATGGTTTGGATAAATTTGCAACCACGGAAGCATTCTTTGAAACATCACTGGCGTAGCTGCTTTTGGAAAAACCTTCCTTTTGACTTGTTTGCAGTTTCTGAAAACACTTAGAGATCGGGTGGTTACCTGAGCAAAAAGCACACTCGTGCTTATATTTGCAAGCAGATAACCATTTACATTGGCTATCATTGTAGGCAAAACATAAACCTTTCTTATAGCTAGTACCCGTAGCAGAAGTAGAAACAGTTATTAGCTGAGCGCAAAAAAGGCTGTTTTAGTGGTAAAAATAAATTCAACCAGAGACCGACGTCTTTAGACCCCCATCGCAAAGAGGGTTGGACCGCCAATTTCTGTCTGAAAGCCTCATCATAAGCTAACCAAGAAAAAACGCTGAAGCTTTTATAAGCTTCCAAAATAATGTCAATATGTTGAAATAACAAAGAGCTTCGTGACGGGAATTTTTCACAAAATACGCTCGCATATATACAAAAGGCTTGTAACCAACTGTAAAATGATTTAATTAACGGCTTCCGCTGGTCCTCCTCTGGCTTATCATTCCTCCTCTCATATTTAGGAAATTCTCTAGAAAGGGGAAGAACCAAATTTAGATCTATAAATTCGTCTCTCCAGATTTTCTCCCTTAAAGATGAAGGCAAATGAAAACCCAGAGGAGAAAGAAAACAAGGCATGCATTCTCTAAACCCTTTTTCAGGCCCAGTGCCCACTGGGCTGCTGCCAGCATCTTGTGAGGAAACAATAGACGTCTGAGGTATAGGCGTTGGTTCAGCTAGAACAGCCGACCAAACCCCTGCTGCGCTATCATCTGTACCTCCAGACATTCCTGCTCGAGAAACAGATTGTGCACGCATAACTGCAATAAGTTGCTGTAAAGAAGAAGACAATTCAGAGAGTTGGGAGAAAGCTGTACACTCACCATCATTACCTATAGCACTATTGACTCCATTAGTAGGCATTGGTGAAGCACACCGCACAGGAATTGGAATGCCAGCTGCTTGAAAAGTAGGAGGAACCAAGCTAGGTTCCCCGAGTGTTTCCACGCTGTGACTGAGGAGCCCCAGCTGATTATCAGGCCGTCTCGGTTGCTCAGGCGACCGTACGAAAGACTCTGATGTCACCCGATAGTTCCGCCCATCTCCTCTATCATTCGATGTAGTCGCGCATGCGCGCCGACTATCCAAGGACAAAACCGACCTCTCTCACCTCTCAATTTCTTTCACGGGCGGAGCCGGACTGAAGCTCCTCCTCAGAAGACGCTTCCTCTTGCTCGCTCTACGCCCCTCTTCTTTGGCTTGCGTGACGTCTTCCTGCCTCTCGACCTCCGGAACTACAGGCGCCGGAAACACTTCTTCTTCAGCGACCCGACATGGACGCTGCCGAGATCCATCTTCACCACTCGTTCTTGGCGCTGATTCCGATCTTCTCTCAGCTCCACCAGAATCTTGACCCGCAGGTAAGGCAAGGCAATGCCGGATCCAGTCTTCTCCTCCAGCCGCCTCGGCTCGTTCCAGTAGCTGACGTACCAGGGTCTCCATGCCGCCAGAGAAAAATACAGGATCCAATAGTATAATAGCCACTTTTGCCGGAGCTGTTTGCGCTGTATTTTCTCTGGTGACTGGCAAAATCCTAACTGAACATTTCCCTTAAATAGGCCAGAAAAGGCCTTCTAGAATATTCTAAAAGGTCATATGACCTTTACTGACCAATCCTGACTGACCTCTTAACCTTCCAGAACCTTCTAAAACACCTGACTTTAACTGACCAATCCCTAATCAAGTTGCTAACCTTCCAGAATCTTCTATGACACCTGACCTTAACTGACCAATCCCTAATCAATATATTAACTTTCTATAACCCCTTGAATCACCTGACCCTAAATAGCCAATCAAATTTAAAATTACCTGAGAGAACCCCAAATTGATTCCTAAATGCCGATGCCACAATCCCTTGAGGAAAGGGCGGCCAAAGATGGCCTCCCCCTTTATTTCCCCATTCTTATTGCCTTTTTGTATCTTGCTTATTTATAGTTATTAAAATTATGTAGTTTAACTCTTTAGGGTGTGTTTAATACCTTTTGGGGTACCTTTGTGGGCATCTCTGGTGGTCTGGTGGCATCCCTGGTGGTCCTGGCGGGCATCCACAGGGGGGCTGCGTTGATAAACAATCAGCACCGACCCCTCCTGTCAGGAGAGCCGCAGATCATCTCTCCTCTACTCGCGTCTGTCAGACGCAAGTAAGGAAAAGCCGATCAACGGCTCTTCCTGTTTACATCGTGATCAGCCGTGATTGGACACGGCTGATAACATGGTAAAGAGCCTCCATCAGAGGCGCTTTACCGAGATTAGTGTAGCGGTGTGTCAGATTGACGCGCCGCACCACCGATCGCCGTGATGCGTGCCCCCACGGGCGCGCACCAGCAGTTATCCTGCTGGACATCATATGACGCCCAGTCAGGATAACCGAACCACCGCCTGGCCGTCATTTTGCTATAGGCCGGGCGGGAAGTGGTTAAAGTTCATGTGTGTGTAAATGCAGGCGACCCAATACTTTTGGCAACATAGTGTATATGCACAAACACACCCATGTTCAGATTCTCAATACTTTATTAATCCCAAAGGGAAATTATTATGTATTATTATGTGTGTTTGAGATTTGGGGTGCACACCCTAATGCAATAGGCTGTGCACACATATGCCTGTCATAATCCCTATCCTATATTTCTAATCCAGGATTTAAATGACAGGAATTGAGTGAAAATTTACCCAAAGTGGCCACAGATAGAAATAAAAACCTGACTGAAATTTTAACTCTTCTCCACTCTATCCACAACAAGAAAAGTGTGGCTGAATTTCAGGGTGTCCACTCTATCTTCAAATGAAGAAATGCTGAGTCAGTAGCACAAATAAACAAAGCATGCATGTCTGTAGCATGTCACAAGAAATTAGTTGGCAAACATAAATAGAAGTACAGTGGGTGTGTCACCTATAGAAGGTTAGACTGTTACAAAGGTAACGTGTCATCACAATCACAAACCACAGCTCGGGAAAGTCCAGGAATTTCTGTCCTGCATTTGTTACATGTAGGGCAGCCTATTGAAATGAATGATCTGCCCTGTGTACAAACTGCAACAATGCATGAAAAAATACATCTATGTATACTGTTCTGTGAATGGGGGCTGAGGCAGAACTGGGCATTTTTGTCCCTATAGATTTGAATGATGACATCTGAAAGCATATGAATCAAAAGTTTCTGATGTTTTTAAAGAGGGAGTCCACCTAAAAAAAAATATTAAAAGCCAGCAGCTACAAATACTGCAGCTGCTACTTTTAATAAATGGACACTTACCTGTCCCAGGGTCCAGCGATGTCGGCAGTCGACGCCGATCACTCGCTCGACTCTCGGCAGCTGCCACCGCCATCCTCGGTGAGGGGATCAGGAAGTGAAGCGTTGCAGCTTCACTTCCCGGCTCCCTACTGTGCATGCGCGAGTCGCACTGTGCATCGTAACTGGTCCCCGCTATCTCCTGGGACCTGTGTGCTTCCCAGGAGACAGCGCGGAGGGACGGGAAGAGGCGTACCCTCCTGTGGGAGTCTATGCCAGGAAGTGGGTGCAAATACCTGTCTTAGACAGGTATCTGCACCCCCCTCCCCCCTGAAAGGTGCCAAATGTGACACCGGAGGGGGGGAGGGTTCCGAAAAGCGGAAGTTCCATTTTTGTGTGGAACTCTGCTTTAAGGCACTCGTTTTTCCGCAGTGGAAGAACGTCATTCATTGCTGGAGACTTGCTGCATTTTATTGCAGTGCATAACGATCAAAAAAAGAAAAAGAAGGGAACTTTGTGATGCTCTGAAACATGCATCACAACCCCCACCTCACTGCGGCCAAAACTGGCAGCTGCTCGTACACTAAACCAGTGGTCATCAACTCTGTCCTCAAGGCCCACTAACAGGCCAGGTTTGCAAGATAACTGAAATACATCACAGGTGATATCATTTTCTGCACAGTGATTGTAGTATTCTAGTCTGCATCTCCCCAAGGTAATACATAAAACCTGGCCTGTTAGTGGACCCTGAGGACAGCGTTGATGACCACTGCACTAGACCATTAGTTACCTTCACAGCAGGAGTCCCACTGTCACATTATTATTATACAGGTTTCATATAGCGCCAGCACTTTACAATATAAAAAGGAGACAATACAATTACAATACAATAAAATACTAGAGGGTTACGAGTCCCCTGCTTATAAGAGCTTACAATCTAATAAGGTGGGGCAAAAGGTTGTAATTGTGGGGAATGAGTTGATGGAAGTGATAGGAGATTAGTTGGAGGTGTGATTGGAGGGCAGCCAGAGTAGGAGATAGCCAGATGGATTGTGGTAGAGAGTTCCAGATGATGGCAGAGGCTTTAGAGAAGTCCTGGAGACAAGCATGGGAGGAGGAGACAAGGGAGCTTAAGAACAGGAGCTCTTGAGGGGAGTGGGGAGGACGGTTTGGGTGATATTTGGGGATAAGATTGATGATGTAGCTCGGGTAGAGTTGTGAATGGCTTTGTATATGTAGTTAGTATTTTGAATTTAATTCGCTGGATGATCAGAAGCCAGTGTAGGGATTGGCAGAGAGGGGTGGCAGACACGCGGTTGGTAAGGTAGATGAGCGGTTGGTAAGGTAGATGAGTCTGGCAGCAGCATTCATGATAGACTGAAGAGGGAATAGCCTATGGAGAGGTAGGCCTATGAGGAGGGAGTTGCAAGGCCAGAGATAACAAGAGAGCGATTGAGCTTGGTGGTTTCAGTTGTTAAGCCACTATCTCCTCTTTATATCATCCCCTCTGTCAGATAAAAATCTGTATCCTAGTGCCTATGTTTTATATTAAAAAAGAAACAAGTTGTACCTGTATTCACAGTATCTTTCAGCCATAAGATGACTCCAGATTGTCATCTCTCCTTGTGTGTTATCTACAGTGGGCACGGCCGGTATTTCCCTGCTGATGTCAGCCAGGGAGGAGGGAAGGAGAGGAGCAGAGAGCCTGGAGTCATGTGATCGCTGGAGGGCACTGTGAATACAGGGTAGTAAACATTTTGTGTTTTTTTTTTTTAAAAGCACAGGCACTAGGATGCAGCTTTTTATGTGACAGAGGGGATGATCTAAAGTTGAGATAGTTTTGAAGCCGTGGGGAGAGGAGCAGATCAGTGACAATAAAAGCAGAGAGAGGAGGGGGACAGAGGGAGACACAGGCAGAGCTGCAGATAGCAGCATCTGAGGGAGACACGCACAGACTCTGGTGTCAGGGGTCTATAGCCATGGTACAAGGGAGTCAGCACAGATAGGGGAGGGCAGAAACTGGCAGGATCAGACAGGTATTACAAGTACTACAGGGGGCCTAATGACACAGCACAAGCACTGTGCTGTATAACATGCTTTAAAGGAACAGGATCTTTTTTTTTTTTAATTTAGTTAACAAACGCTTTAAAAAGGATCCAGTTTAGAGCTGTTACGGAGGTGAAGTCTACAAGCTTTTGACAACGATTGGATTTGAGGCTGAAAGGACCTTTCAGAGTATAGGATTACACCTAGTACCCTGGCGTAAGGGGAGGGATTGATAGTTGCATTATTGATTTTGATGGAAAAGTCATGGAGGGGGGAATGGCAAGAGGGAATATTATCAGCTCGGTTTTAGAGAGATTTAGTTTAACCACTTGCCGACTAGCCGCCGCAGTTTTACTGCAGCAGAATGGCACGGCTGGGCGAAACAACGTTATGTAACATCGCTTCCCCCTGTGGACACTAAGTGTGCGCCCGCTACTCGCCCCTGGAGCTGATGCGAGTGCCCGGCGCTGTTCCCGCAACCGCTCGTGACACACCGAGAACCGGGATCTGTGTATGTAAACACACAGATCCCGGTTCTCTGAAGGGAGAAGAGACTGATCGTCTGTTCATACAAAGTATGAACAGCGATCTGTCATCTCCCCTAGACAGCCCCATCCCCCCTTCAGTTAGTGTCGCAGTCCCGATAAAAATCGCAGATCACTGCCATTACTAGTGAAAAAAAAAATAATAATAAAAATGCTATAAATCTATCCCCTATTTTGTAGATGCTATAACTTTTGTGCAAACCAATCAATATATGCTTATTGCAATTTTTATTACCAAACATATGTAGAAGAATACATATCCGCCTAAACTGAGAAAAAAAATAGCTTTTTAAAAAAAAAAAAAAATGGGATATTTAATATAGCAAAAAGTACAAAATTTGTTTTTTTTCAAAATTGACGCTCTTTTTTTGTTTATAGCGCAAAAAATAAAAAACGCAGAGATGATCAAATACCACCAAAAGAAAGCTCTATTTGTGGGAAAAAAAGGACGTTAATTTTGTTTGGGTGCAGCGCCGCACGACTGCGCACTTGTCAGTTAAAGCGACGCAGTGCCAAATTGCAAAAAATGGCCTGATCATTCAGCTGCCAAATCTTCCGGGGCTGAAGCGATTAAGAAAGGGGTGCAACATCCATGCTGATATGTCAGTTAGTAAGCTAGTAATGCGAGAGGAGACTAAAGGAGTGAGATGAGGAGTAGAGTGATAGATTTGCGTGCCATCGGCGTACAGATGGTATTCGAAGCCGTGGGAGGTTGTCAAGTGACCAAAGGACGAGGTGTAGATAGAGAAGAGATGAAGTCCAAGAATATAGCCTTGGGGTACCCCTACAGAAAGAGGAAATGGAGAGGAGGAGACAGAGAAGTTGGTAACACTAAAGGAGCACTGTGATAGGTATTAGGAGAACCAGGATAGATTGGAGGCCAAGGCAAAGGATTTTATTGAGAAGGAGTGGATGGTCAACAGTATCAAAGGCCGCAGAGAGATCAAGTAGTAGGAGTATGGAGTAGTGGCCATTGGTTTTAGCAGTTAGTAAATCATTACTGTAAGGAAGTTTCTGTGGAGTGCTGCAAGAGAAAGCCACACTGTAAGGGAGGTAAAAAGTGAAAATCTCCTCAAAGGGGGCCCAGACAGAGATACAAGCCTTATGGGTATGACCCCTGAATCAACAGGATGGTGATAACTTGCTTTTCCCCACACAGGGCAACAGGATATTATCACCACTGGTCCAGGCTGAACAATCCTCAGACACTTTAGAAGTACCAAGTATACATAGCAGTAAAGACAAATAGAAGACAAATAGTGTTCTCTGCTAAAATTTATTTGACTAAAATCAGAAATACAAACTCTCTTACAAAACTGGCACTTTTTCCAAAAGTGCAAAAACAAGCGCTCAGTGCAAACAAATCCATGGGGACTCAGAAGATAGCTGCGAGTAGTGTGACTCCTCCTCCCGTATATGTTACGTCCTGGGTGGGACTTCGTCAGCGGATTTCTTCTTCTTGACTTCTATGTATACTTGGTACTTCTGACGTGTCTGAGGATCGTTCAGCCTGGATCAGTGGTGATAATATCCTAACTGTTGCCTGTATGGGGAATCCTGTTGATTCAGGGGTCATACCCTATGTGAGCAGCCAGGATTGCCTCTGGTGATGGTATTGAGCACCTTCTGTACCTGAATGATATATAAGATATATAAGACATAATTTTTCATTCACTGGTTTATCTCTACCGTGCTGCACTTTCATGATTTATAACTAGTATTTGAAGGTTATGTGAAATGTCCCCTTAATGCCCCGTACACACGATCGGACATTCCGACAACAAAATCCATGGATTTTTTCCGAAGGATGTTGACTCAAACTTGTCTTGCATACACACGTCACACAAATGTTGTCGGAAATTCCGAACGTCAAGAACGCGGTGACGTACAACACGTACAACGTGCCGAGAAAAAATGAAGTTCAATAGCCAGTGTGGCTCTTCTGCTTGATTCCAAGCATGCGTGGAACTTTGTGTGTCGGAATTGTGTACACACGATCGGAATTTACGACAACGGATTTTGTTGTTGGAAAATTTGAGATCCAGATCTCAAATTTTGTGTGACGGAAATTCCGATGGAAAATGTCCGATGGAGCCTACACACGGTCGGAATTTCCTATAGAATATTTTCCATCGGAAAATCCAACCGTGTGTACGGGGCGGGCATAAGTGTTCAGCTGGCAATACCTTGTTGGTGTTTGTATTGTATATTTGTCTGATTGCGCTGAATTATTTCCTCTGTTTATAAGAAATAAAACCTGACTGAAATTTGAACTCTTCTCCATTCTATCCACAGCAAAAAAGTGTAGCTAAAATTTAGGCTTTAACTATTTCGTCAATGATGGAATGGAATGAGGAAACAAAAACAAACAAAGCATTCATTTCTTTGCACTTTACATTTCTATAGCGTGTCACAAGAAATTTAGTGGCAATCTAAAAAATAAGTAGGTGGGGTTTATTTACTATAGCACCTTATCGGCAAATGGGGGAACAAATGGTCACAAATGACTAAAATCCATAGAAAACCACTAAATCTAGTCGGAAAAGGTATTCATTATAGCACGCAGGGAATAAATAGTCGCAAAATCAAATTCACTATAGGTCACATAAGTTAGTGACTGACTAAATCAGTAGCCATGGTTAAAGCAAGGGAATTGCACATGGAATAAATGTTTAGAGCTTAAAAAGCTTCCTAAAAAGGTGACATCTTATTTGGAGATGATCTGCTTTAAATTAATTGAAATATTGTTGTGAAAGCAGAAATATACTTGAAAGTCTGGGGGGAGATACATCCCCTCTGTTTTTAGAACTCTGTACTGAGTACAACTGAGCATGCCCAGACTGAAAATTAGTCACAATTCTACGCTCATTTCATTTTAGCCCCGTGCTATAGTAAATTCCGAAATGTGGGAATGCCAAACAAGCGTTCCCAACCGGGAATTTGTGAGAGCTACCAAAATCTGGGCTTTATATACTAAAGGCAAATCCACTTTGCACTACAAGTGCACTGCAAGTACACTTGGAAGTGCACTTGGAAGTGCAGTCACTGTAGATCTGAGGGGGACATGCAAGGAAAATTAAAAAAAGCATTTTTGCTTGTACATGATTGGATGATAAAATCAGCAGTGCTTCACTGCTTCACTTCAGTGCTTTCAGATCTTCCCCTCGGATCTAAAGCGAGTGCACTTGCGGTGCACTTGAAGTGCAAAGTGGATTTGCCTTTAGTAAATCAACCCCCATGTGCTATTTATATATACATACAATTGTCAAGCATTGATTCTCATTATAAAAATGTTACTTTAACAAAAACATACATTTTAATTTTGAGATTAACTTTTAAATGCCTAAAATAAATTGTCCTTGCTGGGTTTTTATGTTGCTTCTTATTCCTTTTTTTTTTTTGCAATGCTAGTAATGTGTAATGTTTTCATGTTTTTGGAACAGATATTTGTCTCTCTCTATCTCTAAATACAGTCAGGTCCATAAATATTGGGACATTGACACAATTCTAATCTTTTTGGCTCTATACACCACCACGATGGATTTGAAATGAAACAAACAAAATGTGCTTTAACTTCAGACTTTCAGCTTTAATTTGAGGGTGTTTACATCCAAATCAGGTGAACGGTGTAGGAATTACAACAGTTTGTATATGTGCTTCCCACTTTTTAAGGGACCAAAAGTAATGGGACAGATTAACAATCATCCATCAAACGTTCACTTTTTAATACTTGGTTGCAAATCCTTTGCAGTCAATTACAGCCTGAAGTCTGGAACGCATAGACATCACCAGACGCTGGGTTTTATCCTTGGCGTTGCTCTGCCAGGCCTCTACTGCAACTGTCTTCAGTTCCTGTTTGTTCTTGGAGCATTTTCCCTTCAGTTTTGTCTTCAGCAAATGAAATGCATGCTCAATCGGATTCAGGTCAGGTAATTGACTTGGCCGTTGCATAACATTCCACTTCTTTCCCTTAAAAAAACTCTTTGGTTGCTTTTGCAGTTCTGAGTTCTGAAGCATTTTGCTGAATATCAGCAGATAATATTGCCCGAAACACTTCAGAATTCATCCTGCTGCTTTTGTCAGCAGTCACATCATCAATAAATACAAGAGAACCAGTTCCATTGGCAGCCATACATGCCCACGCCATGACACTACCACCACCATGCTTCACTGATGAGGTGGCATGCTTTGGATCATGAGCAATTCCTTTTCTTCTCCATACTCTTCTTGTCCCATCACTCTGGTACAAGTTGATCTTGGTCTCATCTGTCCATAGGATGTTGTCCCACAACTGTGAAGACTTTTTTACATGTTGTTTGGCAAACTCTAATCTGGCCTTCCTGTTTTTGAAGCTCATCAATGGTTTACATCTTGTGGTGAGCCCTCTGTATTCACTCTGGTGAAGTCTTCTCTTGATTGTTGACTTTGATACACATACACATACCTCCTGGAGAGTGTTCTTGATCTGGCCAACTGTTGTGAAGGGTGTTTTCTTCACCAGGGAAAGAATTCTTCGGTCATCCACCACAGTTGTTTTCCGTGGTCTTCCGGGTCTTTTGGTGTTGCTGAGCTCACCCGTGCGTTCTCTTTAAGGATGTTCCAAACAGCTGATTTGGCCACACCTAATGTTTTCGCTATCTCTCTGATGGGTTTGTTTTGTTTTTTCAGCCTAATGATGGCTTGCTTCACTGATAGTGACAGCTCTTTGGATCTCATATTGAGAGTTGACAGCAACAGATTCCAAATCCAAATAGCACACTTGTAATGAACTCTGGACCTTTTATCTGCTCCTTGTAAATGGGATAATGAGAGAATAACACACACCTGGCCATGGAACAGCTGAGCAGCCAATTGTCCCATTACTTTTGGTCCCTTAAAAAGTGGGAGGCACATACAAACTGTTGTAATTCCTACACCGTTCACCTTATTTGGATGTAAATACCCTCCAATCAAAGCTGAAAGTCTGCAGTTAAAGCGCATCTTGTTCATTTCATTTTAAATCCATTGTGGTGGTGTATAGAGACAAAAAGATTAGAATTGTGTATAGATATAGATATAGATATACATAGATATATATCTATATAATTATATATATTTCGTTAACATATTTGATATACAGTACTCATAAATTTACATACCCTGACAGAATTTATGAGTTCTTGGCCATTTTTCAGAGAATATGAATGATAACACAAAAACTTTTTTTTTTTACTTATGGTTAGTGTTTGGTTGAAGCCATTTAGTATCAATCAATTGTGTTTACTCTTTTTAATCACAACAGAAACTACCCAAATGACCCTGATCAAAAGTTTACCTACCCTGGTGATTTTTGGCCTGATAACATGCACACAAATTGTGAATGGCTATTAAAGGTAACCATCCTCACCTGTGATCTGTTTGCTTGTAATTAGTGTGTGTGTTTGTGTGTGTATAAAAGGTCAATGAGTTTCTGGACTCCTGACAGACCCTTGCATCTTTCAACCAGTGCTGCACTGATGTTTCATGATTCTGAGTCATGGGGAAAGTAAAAGAATTGTCAAAGGATCTACGGGAAAAGGTAGTTGAACTGTATAAAACAGGAAAGGGATATACAAAGATATCCAAGGAATTGAGAATGCCAATTGGCAATGTTCAAAATCTAATCAAGAAGTGAAAAATGAGGGGTTCTTTTAAAACCAAACAATGGTCAGGTAGACCAACTAAAATTTCAGCCACAACTGCCAGGAAAATTGTTTGGGATGCAAAGAAAAACCCACAAATAACTTCAGGTGAAATACATGACTCTCTGAAAACATGTGGTGTTTCAAGATGCACAATAAGGAGGTGCTTGAAGAAAGATGGGCTGCATGGTCGAGTCGCCAGAAGAAAGTCATTACTACACAAATGCCACAAAGTATTCCGCTTACAATACGCCAAACAGCACAGAGTCAAGCTTCAAACCTTCTGGCACAAAGTCATTTGGAGTGACGAGACCAAAATTGAGCTTTTTGTCCACAACCATAAAAACTACATTTGGAGAGGAGCCAACAAGGCCTATGATGAAACGTACACCATTCCCACTGCGAAACGTGGAGGTGGATCGCTGATGTTTTGGGGATGTGTGAGCTACAAAAGGCATAGGAAATTTGGTCAAAATTGATGGAAAGATGAATGCAGTATGTTATCAAAAATACTGGAGGAACATTTGCATTCATCAGCCCGGAAGCTGCGCATGGGACGTACTTGGACATTCCAACATGGCAATGATGTAAAACAAAAGGCCAAGTCGACCCGTCACTGGCTAGAGCAGAATAAAGTGAAGGTTCTGGAGTGGCCATCTCAGTCTCCTGACCTCAATATCATTGAGCCACTCTGGGGAGATCTCAAACATGCAGTTCATGCAAGACAGCTCAAGAATTTACAGGAACTGGAGGTTTTTTGCCAAGAAGAATGGGCAGCTTTACCATCTGAGAAGATAAAAGAGCCTCATCCACAAATACCACAAAAGACTTTAAACTGTCATTGACGTTAAAGGGAGCTGTCAGGAAAGGCCTAGCCATGCAGCAGGAATTGCATGGCAGACACACGCATTCACGGCGCGTAAGTGCGTGCACACGCACGCACACGGGCACCTGCGCACACATGTGCGCCTGTCACCAACATTGGCTTCAAAGGGGCTATTTAAAGTGACTGCACCAAAGACTCTGTGCTGTTTGGTCTGCAGTTTCTGTGTGTCTGAAAAGTGTTACCTGTGCTGACCCCTGATCTTGAACCCAGCTTGCTCTCACTAACTTTGTCTGCTTGATACCCTGACTTCGGCTTGTTTTGGACTTCTCTTCTGCCTGCTGCTCTGCCTGATCCACCAGAACGTTACCGACCCTGCCTGCCTGACTCTGCATCTGCTTCTCTACCTGCTGCTGTTCTGCTCTGCAATTCGCACCAGTTCCTGTCTCACCTGCGATCCAGCCTGCCACAGCTCTGGTCTACCCAGCCCTGCCGGTCTGCCTGTTGCATCACCAGCCACGAACATCCAGCCATACCAAATACTGGACTGATCATAGGCACTCCCGCCTCATCGTGCTTCTGTGGCTACTGTCTTAACCTCAGACTCCCACAAGCCGATACGGCAAGAGAGGCTCTCCTCTCCAAGTCAGGCTCACGATCCAGGTACGTGACAGTACCAAACAGCCATGAATGAGCCTGTAGGAGGATCCTCTTCTTTAGGAAAGATCTTCCAGCATCTAGCTTCTCTCTCCCAGGGGATAACATCCCTGCAGAAAGACTATACTTGGCTAGAGGATCATGTTCAAAGACTGGCTACTCCTGCTGCAACTTCTGCTACTTTCACTGGGGTCGCTTCTTGCCCTCCTGTAATGTTGGCACCCCCCGAACCTCGAGTTCCAGCCCCCGAGAGGTTCTTCAGTGATCAACGCCAGTTTAGAGCTTTTCGGAATGCCTGTCAACTCTACTTTGATCTACAGCCAAGGACATTCTCTCTGGAAACTACAAAAGTGGGATTTACTATTTCCTTGCTTTGAGGTCAACCACATTCCTGGGCTCATTGCCTACTGGAAGAAAAGAACGTACAGCTAAATACTCTGCAACTATTCTTTATGGCCATGTCGCTGCTATATGATGACCCACAAGGAACCGCCACCGCAGAATTTGCCTTACATACCCTGCAGCAAGGTTGCAGACCAGTCGAAGACTACGTCACGGATTTCAGGTGGTGGAGTGCGGACGTTGACTGGAATGACGCAGCCCTGCGTCACCGATTCTGTCTGGGTCTCTCAGAAGGACTTAAGGATGAGTTGGCCCGGGAAGGAATACCAAGTACATTAGAGACTTTGATTGCGCTTTTGATTCCGATCGATCGCCGACTACGTGAGCGAAGGTTTGAGAGGTCTTCTCAGCAGTTGGGATTACCATGGACATTTCCCAAGTCACCCAGGTCTGCTGACCCCGAGTCTGGAAATCCTGTCCAACTGTTTCCAGTGGCACTCAAACCAAGGCAGTTGGGTTTGATCCGCCGTCACTAACCCCCAAGGAACGCCAACGTCGACAGACGAACAACCTCTGCCTCTACTGTGGGGAGTCCGGTCACTACATATGCAGCTGCCCGGCTAAGCTCCGTAAAAGTCTTCCTCCTTCTTCAGCTGCACAACCCAATATATCTGCCAATCCTGCCCTTGGTCCCGGAACTCTTTCAGAGACTCAAGTCCGCCAGGGTATTCACCAAACTTGACCTCCAAGGAGCCTACAACCTGGTCCGCCTTTCGTACCCGCTTTGGTCACTATGAGTATCTGGTCATGCCATTTGTCTTATGTAATGCTCCGGCCACCTTTCAGCATTTTGTCAACGCCATCTTCAGAGACTTCCATTATATCGGTGTCGACATCCTGATATTCTCCATCTCATTAGAGATCCACCGAGCACCGAGTAGCGTACTTCTCCGGCTCCACCAGCACGGACTTTACGCCAAAGTGGAGAAGTGCGACTTCGAGCAGCAGAGCATCCAGTTCCTTGGATTAATTATTTCCACTGAGGGAATCAGAACGGATCCTCAGAAGGTGTCCAGAATTTTGGATTGGCCAGCCCCTACCAACAAGAAGGGAATCCATTGCTTCGTAGGCTTTGCCAGTTTTTACCGTAAATTCATTAGGAACTTCTCAGCCATTATCTCTCCAATCACTCAACTTACTAAACAAGGCATCCATTTCCACTGGTCTGCAGAGGCACAAGCTGCATTTGAAACCCTGAAAGAATGTTTTACCACTGCTCCTGTTCTAAGTCATCCAGATTCTGCCCTATCCTACATCTTGGATGTGGATGCGTCAGGGAGTGCAGTCAAGAGCAGTCTTATCGCAGCGACAGGGCCCAAAGGATGTGATCCATCCGGTCGCTTTCTTTTCTCTGAAGCTTACCCAACCAGAAAGGAATTACGATGTGGGAGATAGGGAGCTCCTAGCAATCAAGGCAGAATTAGAGGAGTGGAGGTACCTGCTAGAAGGGGCCACTCACCCGATATTGATCTTCACAGATCATAAAAACCTCGAGTACTTAGGAACTGCAAAACGTCTGAGGCCATGTCAGGCCCATTGGGTCCTCTTTTTCACGAGGTTTGTTTTTCACATTACTTACATATCCGAATCGAAAAATACTAAACCTGATGCACTATCAAGCATGTTCGAAGATCCAAAAGACATACTTCCACCAGACACCATCTTACCAGCTGGAAACTTCCTTCTGTTACAGTCGGGCCTACTTCCTCAGTTGCAACAAGCCTCAGCAGGCATATTCAATCCTCCAGGGGTCACCTTGCAGGCAAAGAACGGCCTTTTATGGAAAGAAGGGCAAATTTTTGTACCAGAAAGTGCTAGGGTGGCTGTCCTAGGATTCTGCCATGACCACCCGTTAGTAGGCCATATCAGTAACCACAAGACCATAGAATTGGTCCAGCATACATTCTGGTGGCAAAACAAATACTCTTGCGCACAAATGTGTTGACAAGGCGATCCAAAGTTCAGAGTATTAAAAGAATATCTCAGGCCTTGCTGCCCTCTAGGATAGAGGTATCCTAGCAGTCAGAAAAGAAAATAGAAAAAAGAGAGGGTGCACCAGCCTTGTGCATTATCCTTTGATGTATTTATTAAAAGAAAAAATATTAAAAACTACTCACAAGCATAGAAAGAAATCCACAATGTAACAGTCTTTGGTTTATGACAATCCGTCTACTGATAGCAGTCTCCAGATCCTAAAGAGAGGATGTGCGAACCACTGCTGGCTGACGCATTTCAAAGGGTTACTTTGATATAAATATATATATTTATTAAAATGAACATAGTTACTAGTGTGCACATGTGTGTATATAAAAAAGGAGGAACAATGTACATGGAAGGGGAACATTAATAGTATGTACCTGTAGCTAAAGGGGACAGTGTACATATATATACACATAAGCACGAACATATAAATGCACCTATATGTATACATAAAAGTGCGCACACATAAGCATAGACATATATTCAAAAGCATGCACATATAAGCAATGCACATTAAATATACACTTGATTAAGTGTTTTAAATGGTATAAAAGATTTTTCCCTCCCCGTCTTTCAGGACAGCCACATTGAGAGACCTTGGCTCCTCCTCTTCCTTGGAAAAACTGCGCCAGCCCCCATAAATTTACACCTCCCCCTGCCAGCCTCAGTTATTTGTGTTTCCCCCGGTGGGGAGACACTGCGCTGGGAACCAGGCCTAAGCTGTCAGGGAGACTGGGGGCTAAATTTTTTTTAAAAAGTCCCTAACTAAGAGACAGCGGTCTCTGGGGCAGCGGCAGGCTACTTACTGGCTGCATCTCGTCCGCCTCCCCCACTTCGCCGAGCGCTGGTGGAAGTCTGGGGGGGCCCTCTTTCACAGCGGCAGGGCTGTTTGCAGGAGGCATCTCTGTCCCCCCTGTACTGGGTACAGGCCGCAGTGGAGCCGAGCGGGCCGGACGGCGGGTGACGTCATTTCCGGCGAGGGGGGGGGGGGGGCGGAAGTGCGTCCTTTGACCCGCGACTTCCGGTTCCAGGTCACGTGGTGCTAGATGGAGGGCCGGGCACAGGCTGGAGAGGAGTTTGTTCACTGCACAGGCGGTGTGAGGACTCCACAGGTTGCCCACCAGCATGTCAGAAGCGGATGCTCAGACGGCGCTCAGCGATGCCAGCTCCAGCCAGCCCAGGGTAAGTTTACCCTGGGGAAGGGTTCCCCCTCTACCTAGGCTCTCCCTCCCCCCTTATGGTTCCTGTAGTGGGGGGAGGGGAAGGAACCCCTCTAGGTGGGCAGAGGGGGGGGGACCAAGTCCCTCATGTTTGAGGAGGAACTTGACTCTCCCCAGCATAGCTCTAAGAGAAAATGTGCCTCCTGTAGGGCTACCCTGGGGGAGGCTTGGAAAAAAGTCCTATGCAAGGACTGTATTGATACTTTAGTAAATGAGAGAGCTGCTGAACAGGAATCAGGGTTAGCAGCATCAGTCAAGGAGTTATCCTCAACTTTCCAATATTTTAAGACCCTGTTTGAAGGGTTACAGGTTTCCCTTAAACCCTCACCTGCATCGCAGAATACAACCCCGCTTTTGGCACAGGACTCTGCATCTTCCCTTCCTAGGGCCACTGCTTCAGCAGAAGAAGTGGCAGGCACTTCCAGAGAGGAAGCTAGGGGGGAACCAGACAGTGCTACCACCGGTTCTCAGGATGAATCGGAGGGGGAGAGTAGGGATGGGGAGTGCAGAAGGCCCTCAAGGTACAAGATGTCCCTTGAGGAGGTAGAGGACCTCCTAGGGGCTATCTACACCACCCTGGGTATCCAGGAGGACAAAAAAACCCTATCTCTCCATGACCAGATGTATAGGGACTTAAAGGAACAGAAAAGAAAGGTCCTAATAGATACGGTCAAAAAAGAATGGCAGGATCCCAAACGGAAGCCCTTCTTCTCTGGGTCTCTTAAAAGAAGATTCCCTTTTTCGGATGATACTGCCTCAATCTGGAACAAGAACCCCAGATTAGACGCAGCATTCTCACAAGTGTCCAGACACACAGATCTGGCCTTCGAGTATCTGGGAGCTCTGACAGATACCATGGACAGGAGAATTGATTCCTTGTTAAAAAAGACCTGGGAATCAACTCTAGGTAATCTGAAACCAGAGATGGCAGTCACGGTTGTGGCCCGAAACCTCGAGCACTGGCTGACACAAATCCAGGCTCATATTGAGGCAAGTACGGCAAAGGAGACTATTTTGTCGTCCTTTCCAACAATCCCAAGAGGTGTAGCATATATATAGCGGATGCTTCGGCTGAGTCAGTGCGCATGTCAGCCAGGACTGCAGCACTTGCTAACTCAGCCACAAGAGCCCTCTGGCTCAAAACATGGGCAGGAGACAATGCCTCAAAAATTAAACTTTGTGGCATTCCGCTGACCGGTGATCTGCTTTTTGGCCCAGGTCTGGAGACAGTGTTAGACCGTACCGCCGATAAAAAGAAGGCTCTCCCAGTAAAACGTAAAACCCCGAATCAACCCAAGAGGGGGTTTCGTTCACAAAAAAGAAGGCCTCCCAAGACTCAGGAGAAGAAGCCTTGGAGCCAAAGGGGTAAGGGCAAAGGAGGGGCGATTTTTCACCCTCCTGAGCAATCCAGTAAGACCCAGTGACTCAGGGGTCACAGTGGGGGGAAGATTGGGAGCCTTCCTTCCACAATGGGAAGTAATCTCTCCCAACCAATTTATCCTGGGGTTCATATGAAGGGTGTACTGTCTAGAGTTTACAGAGACCCCGCCACGTCGAAGCCTGATAATGCTTCTCCCCAGGTGTACGGCAAAAGAGGAAGCCCTCCTAGGGGCATTAATGGATCTAAAACAACAAAATGTAGTGTGCAGAGTTCCAAAAGAAGAAGAAGGGACAGGCTTTTATTCTCACATCTTCGTGGTGAAAAAACCCTTGGGGAGTTACAGGTTAATTCTAAACCTGAAACCTCTGAACAAAGTGATTATCTACAAAAGATTCCGGATGGAATCAATATTCACTGTCAGAGCGTTACTACCCCAGAACTGTTACAGGAGGTTTTCGATCTCATAGTCAAGAGATGGGGCCTCCCAGAAGTAGACCTATTTGCCTCAAAAAGCAATACAAAGACCCCATATTTATTCTCTCTCAGCAGGTGGGAAAACGCGCTAGGGGTAGACGCCCTGACACAAAGCTGGCACTTCAGACTTTGCTACGCCTTCCCACCTCCGGTGCTTCTGCCAGCAGTCCTAAGAAAATTCCAGGCAGAAAACACCACACTCATCTTAGTGACTCCCTACTGGCCCAAGAGAGCTTGGTTCTCGATCCTCGGTCGGTTTGCAGCGGAACCTCCCTGGCTCCTTCCGACCAGAAAGGATCTCCAATCGCAGGGCCCAGTTTTTTGTCCCCAGGTAGGCCACTGGAACTTAGCCGCCTGGCTTCTGAAGAAGAGATTCTAAGAAGCAAAGGCTTTTCCGATCAACTGGTATCCACCCTTCTTGATAGTAAAAGGGGGCAGACGCGCCAAATCTACCAAAAGGTTTGGGAGCGCTTTAGAGCTTGGTGCCAAGAAAACTCCTTTAAGGTGCAGAGCCCTATAGCAGTCCTGGAGTTTCTGCAATGCGGGGCTGATAAGGGGTTGGCCATCAGTACCCTTAAAAGCCAGGTATCAGCGCTTAG
Source organism: Lithobates clamitans (assembly GCA_037952925.1). NCBI lineage: Eukaryota > Metazoa > Chordata > Amphibia > Anura > Ranidae > Lithobates > Lithobates clamitans. The sequence continues at coordinate 2,253,516 of JBBGZY010000342.1, forward strand.
CACGTACCTAGAGAAATCCTTGGCCACCGACGCCTGGGTGGTCAGGTTTTTCAAAGCCCTTTCAAGACAGAGACCAGTGCAGGGCCCTTCCTTCCCTAAATGGGACCTTTCCCTGGTCTTACAGGTTTTGACAGAACCCCCGTTCGAGCCTTTAGAGGAATGTACTCTAAAAGACCTAACATATAAGGCTGTGTTTTTGGTGGCTGTAACCACAGCTAGGAGGGTCAGTGAAATGGAGGCCCTTTCAATTAGACCCCCTTTTGTGTTATGTTTTCAGATAGAGTCGTTTTTAAGACTGACCCGGCTTTTTTACCGAAGGTGGCTTCGAAATACCATAGAAGCCAAGAGGTAATTTTGCCAACTTTTTGTCCTAATCCCTCAGGTGAAAGGGAATCTAGGTTTCATACCTTAGACGTCAGGAGATGTATCCTACGTTATTTAGAGCTGACAAAGACTTTCAGAAAGTCAGACTCTCTCTTTATTTCTTTTTGCGGAGCAATAAAGGGACAGAAGGCGTCTAGACGCACCATTGCCAGATGGCTTAGAATAACTATTACTCAGGCCTACAGGCTAGCGGGTAGAGAAGCCCCCATGTGAATTAAAGCACACTCTACCAGAGCTATGGCAGCTTCACAGGCGGAAAGAGCTGGAGCAACGCCAGAGCAGATTTGCAAGGCAGCCGTATGGTCCAGTTTCACCACAATTGTGAAACACTACAGAGTGGATCTGGTATCAGCAAGTGAGCAATCCATTGGGCGAAAGGTATTGCAAGCTGTTGTCCCACCCTAAGTGGTAAGTGCTCGTCTATCCTCTCAATGTGGCTGTCCTGAAATACGAGGAGGGAAAATTCAAGTTACGCTTACCGGTAATGTCTTTTCCAGTAGTCTTTCAGGACAGCCCTAGTACCCACCCGAAGTTTTGGGGGGTCTTGAGGAAGACCTAAAAAAGGACACAATAGTAATATGTGATAGTATGTTATTAACGTGTTCTTGTGTCTCCCCAGCTAAGAGCTAGAGCTATGTGCTCTAGAAAAAACTGAGGCTGGCAGGGGGAGGTGTAAATTTATGAGGGCTGGCGCAGTGTTTCCAAGGAAGAGGAGTAGCCAAGGTCTCTGTGGCTGTCCTGAAAGACTACTGGAAAAGACGTTACCGGTAAGCGTAACTTGAATTTTTTTAAAATTGATTCTATACATTTAGCATTAAAAATAAAAAGTTCAATTTTTTAAAAAGATTTAAAAATCACAATTGATAAACTATTAGAATATATATTGATGGTAAAAAATAGAAAAAGATATGTATATATACACACACACATGCACATACATTCTGGTAGCCTGGGTTGGAGAAGGACTGCAGGGCCTACGTCAATTCATGTATTATCTGCACCCGGAACAAGTGTACCCGAAATAAAGCCTGGGGCCTACTCAGACCCTTACCCATACCTGATAGGCCTTGGAAGTTGATCGCCATGGACTTTGTTGTCGAGCTTCCACCTTCTGAAGACTGCTCTACTATTTTTTTGGTGGTGGATTGCTTATCGAAAATGGCACACTTCCTGCCCCTGAAAGGAACTCCATCTGCAGCAGAGTCCGCTCAGGTCTTTATCAAAGAGGTTGTCACCCCTGAAGAGTGCAGGAAATGAGTGATCAGATAACAGCCTAAATGGATAGAGCTGTAGTATTGAAAACAGGAGAAGCATGTCCTGCGTTCTGTAAAGCTCAGCATACACTGTACAATCTCCTTTAGATCTGCCATCAATTATGTAGTGCAAGGGCCTGCCTGATTGGATATAGAGTGATTGGATAGCTGGTGTGTCCTCCCATTATATAGTTTTGGTAAATCTAAAGATTGTACAATCAGATTGTATAGTGTATGGCCACCTTTAGCCACCTAAAATCAACTGATTGCTAACTACTTCTAATCCTTGTTTGCTTTGCAACAACATTTTCAAAATATAAATCCACTTTAGAAACATTTAGAAAGTTAGGGGTAGCTCTTAATTGTGTCCAGGGAAAAAAATTAGCGTGGGGGTCCCCGATCCAAACAAGGCTCTTAGGTCTCTATTATATGATACATAATTGTTAATGTCTAAATAGAATTTTATTAGAATATTGACTTCTAGTTATATATGTTTATGCTTTCATCATGGCACTACTATATATTCTAGCTAGAAATCTGATCAACACAGTGTATTAGTGTTTAGTGCTCTGATCTAACAACAGTCAGGTAATGGGTTCAAATCCCATCTATGCTACCTACCACCTCCCTAAAGTTTCAATGGTGAATGGATGTGTATGTAGACAAAATCATATTTGCCATCAGCGTGATACAATTTATCTCTTGCTGATGGCACTTATGCGTTCACCAAAGCACATAGGAACTTGCCTTTACAAGTCTAAGGAGTCTAGGGAGATGGTAGCATGGGTTGTATTTGAACTCATGACCTAAGTGCTGCTAGCCAAGGGTGCTAAAGTTTACGCCACTGTGCTGAGTACAATTGTAGCCTGGAGAATAAAGAAGTCAAATGATTACAGAATGAACATGTAGAAATATAACTCAACATTTTCATAAAATACAAATTAGACATAAAAAAGTTTGACATATATAGAATAGAGATGTAACTCTTACATCAATGATAATAATATAAATATCAGCAAAAGAAGCAAAATCAGTCACATCTGCTAATCTTTGATGATTTAGCAATGATCTTGCATTTGTATTTTAGGAGAATATAGATTCTCTTGATCTATGTTGATTTGTTAATCATTGTACTGCTGTATATTCTAATCAAAGATGTGGTCATCTCGATGGCTTAGTGGGTAGGACTCCTACCTGGCAAGACTCTTGACCATGGGTTCAAATCCCAAGCTCGTATCACCTGCTTAACTTTTAAACAGCCTAGTTTGCTGAAAATAGGCAAACGCCTAATCGACACTGCCACATCAGCATGGTTGTTTCCATAATTTGCATGCTCAATTGCATACAATGGTATGTTTTTTCAAAAATATTATTGTGTGGAAAAAAAACAATCAAACACTAGTGAACACACAGGGTGTTAGCATGGTTGGGATTTGAACTCATAACCTAAATGCTTTTTGGTCATCAGTGCAGGCCACTAAGCCAATGTGCTGCGTACCATTAGACTTGCATAATAGTTTAGTATGATTAAAGAATGAACATATATAATTAAAATTCTATAGTCTCCTAAAAAAAGAAATGTCACATGAAAAAAAGAAATTTTTACATATAACAGATATGTAACTGTAAATGAAAAATACATGTAACCTTACGGAATAGTAGACATTACTCTGTAATAATCATTCAAAACAGCATTCATTAGCAAAAAGAAGAAAACAAACTATGTACAATAATTGTAATATAAATAAATAGCTGCACACAAGGTAGAGTACACCCCATATAAGAATGGTTTATTGGCATACATGTACACACATGATCATAGCTAAATACTGCAGTGCAGTTCCATATAGGAGACTCGCTGGCAATTGCCAGTTATGGAACCATGACTATACCTAATTGTAAATTACTAATGCTCACTTACCCGTTTGCATGTTCACCTAGTTAAGGTCTTAAGTGGCTTAATTGGGAATAACTAGATGTAGAGTAACTACTTTTTCTCCTAATTCTTAGTGAATTAGGTCATGTGTCACCTTAATGAGACTAAAATTATATGTCTGCTACAAGGCTGAACTGAACTGTACAGCTTTGACATCAATTGAAGATGAGACTGGTACAAAGAAAGCATTACAAAACTGTAATCACAATCACAAACAATAGCTGGGGAAAGTCCAAAGTTCCAGACATTCCTCTGCAGTTTTACACTGAGTTTAAAAGCTCATCTCAGGGTAATATGTAGAAATCACATAGGAGGGTAAGAAGCAGGGTTAGGCAACCTTAGACCCCTTTCACACTGGGGCCGTGGCCACGTTAGAGCTAAAGCGTTGCTCGTTTTAGCAGTGCTTTACCACTGTTTTCGGCCGCTAGTGGGGCACTTTTAACCCCAAAGAAGGGGTGAAAAATGCCCATGTTGCGACGCTTCCGAAGTGCTCTTCAGGCGCTTTGGAAGCACTGCCCATTCATGGCACTGCCCATTCATTTCGAAATGAATGGGCAGGGCATTTTGGGAGTGCTAAATACAGCGCTCCAAAACCACCCCAAAGATGCTGCTTGCAGGACTTTTTCTAACGTCCTGCAAGCACACCACCCCAGTGTGAAAGCACACACTGCAGAGAATGGGAGGCAGTTTTCAGGCGCCTCAGTGTGAAAGGGGTCTTAGAGAGGTGGACATCTACCTGAATAACATGGGAGAAATTAAAGATCACCAGGCAGAAGGTCCTGTTAGCGAGATAACCTAGCAAGACCATTGAAGAGTAAGGCGTTTTTTTTTTTGTTTTTAATTCTTTAAGATTTTGTAGTCATACACAGTTTCTGACATAGATGCCTGACATAGATGCTGTTGTGCCCATCTTTATGCTATTGCTCATCTATATGGGCACAAAAGCAGCTATATGGGTACAATAACATATTTATACTAGTGTGCCCATAAATCTGTTGTTGTGCCCATATAGAGGCTGTTGTGCCCATATAGCTGCTATTGTGCATCTATATGGGCATTGGGCACAATAGAAAAAAGATGCTATTGTGACCATATAACTTCTGTTGTGTCCATATAACTCCTATTGTGGCCATAAAAATACTACTGTCTCCTATGATGCCCAGTGACACTGACCTTGTGGTGCTGCTGTGGATCCTGTGGCTGCCAGGACTCAAAGGTGGAATGATAGCAACAGCATACCTGACATAGATGCTGTTGTGCCCATCTTTATGCTATTTTGCATCTATATGGGCACAATAGCAGCTATATGGGCACAATAACATCTTTATGCTAGTGTGCCCATATACAGTGGGGATGGAAAGTATTCAGACCCCCTTACATTTTTCACTCTTTATTATATTGCAGACATTTGCTAAAATCATTTACGGTAAGTTAATTTTTTCCTCATTAATGTACACACAGCACCTCATATTGACAGAAAAACACAGAATTGTTGACATTTTTGCAGATGTATTAAAAAAAGAAAAACTGAAATATCACATGGTCCTAAGTATTCAGACCTTTTGCTCAGTATTTAGTAGAAGCACCCTTTTGATCTAATACAGCCATGAGTCTTTTTGGGAAAGATGCAACAAGTTTTTCACACCTGGATTTGGGAATCCTCTCCCATTCCTCCTTGCAGATCCTCTCCAGTTCTGTCAGGTTGACAGGTGTGTGGCTTTCCTAATCAAGTCCAATCAGTATAATCAAACACACCTGGACTCAAATGAAGGCGTAGAACCATCTCAAGGATGATCAGAAGAAATGGACAGCACCTGAATTAAATATATGAGTGTCACAGCAAAGGGTCTGAACATAGGACCATAGGCTGAAGCTTCAGGCTGGGTTCACACTGCTGCGGTGCGGGAACGCAGCGAATTTACTGCGGGTTCCCGCACCGCACCAACTCGCACGGCAGTTCACACTGCCATATGCGAACTGCTGGGGAGTGTCATACAATGTTAATGACACCCCCAGTTCAGCCCGCATATCGCAATGCGAACTGACAATCCGGACACTTTCGGATCGCATAGGTGTGAACACCCATGCGATCCGATTTTGGTCCGAACAAAAAAAAGGGTCCTGTGCGAGTTTGGACCGAATGCGGTGCGATATCAGCCATACTATCTGTATGGCTGATATCGCACAGCACAGACATCGCATGTGATGTGAACAGCAGTGCGCTGCGAATCACATGCGATGTCTGCAACGGCCGCAGTGTGAACCCAGCCTTACCCTCCAACAAGACAATGACCCTAAGCACACAGCTAAAATAACGAAGGAGTGGCTTCACAACAACTCCGCAACTGTTCTTGAATGGCCCAGCCAGAGCCCCGACCTAAACCTGATTGAGCATCTCTGGAGAGACCTAAAAATGGCTGTCCACCAACATTTACCATCCAACCTGACAGAACTGGAGAGGATCTGCAAGGAGGAATGGCAGAGGATCCCCAGATCCAGGTGTGAAAAACTTGTTGCATCTTTCCCAAAAAGACTCATGACTGTATTAGATCAAAAGGGTGCTTCTACTAAATACTCAGCAAAGGGTCTGAATACCTAGGACCATGTGATATTTCAGTTTTTCTTTTTTAATAAATCTGCAAAAATGTCAACAACTTTGTGTTTTTCTGTCAATATGGGGTGCAGTGTGTACATTACTGAGGAAAAAAATGAACTTAAATTATTTTAGCAAATGGCTGCAATATAACAAGGAATGAAAAATTTAAGGGGGTCTGAATACTTTCTGTCCCCACTGTATCTGTTGTGCCCATATAGATGCTGTTGTGCCCATATAGTTGCTATTGTGCCCATACAGATACTATTGTACCCATATAGATGCTGTTGTGCCCATATAGCTGCTATTGTACATCTATATGGGCACAATAGCAGCTATATGTGCACAATAGCATAAAGATGCTATTGTGTCCATATAACTTCTGTTGGGTTAATATAACTCCTATTGTGGCCATAAAAATGCTACTGTCTCCTATGATGTCCAGTGACACTGACCTTGCAGTGCTGCTGTGGATCCTGCGGCTACCAGGACTCAAACTCAGAGTGATATAAAAAGCATGCCTGACTGCTGCCTCTGCGGTACTGTGAGCATTTGTGCCTGGAAATAGTTACCCTCTGTCAGAGAGGATCTTGGTTCAGGACACTTGCTGGGCACTCTGGAGCCGGTTGCCCTATTTAGGTTGCTGGGATGCTGTGCTCGGTGCTGTCCGATCATCAGCTTCCTGTTCCCGTGCTTCCTGTTTCCTGTGTACTGTTTGATCTCTCTGTGACCCGGCTTGTTTACTGGACTCTGCTCTGCTATCCGCCTGCATCTGACCCCTGGCCTGCCTCCGACTTTGAACCTGCCTGACCCCTCTGTACCGTGCCGACCGCCTGCTGCCAAACCTGCTTGTGACCTGGACTTTGTATCTGCCTGCTCCTTTTGTACCGTGCTGACTGCCTGTTGCCAACCTTGCTTGTGTTCGGATCTGCCTGCTCCTGCTCTGCACCTGTAGCTGACCTACAGCCTACCTATCATCTCCTGCCAGCTTGCATCAGGACTTTGGGCCTCATCCCTGCTAACCACTTGCCAGGCTCTCATACCATTCTGTGCTCCCGTGCCTTCTGTGTGCTCTATTAGGGGCCGGGAACCAGATACGTACGGGAGGCCATCCTCTGCTATATCGGGTTCGTCAGTCTGATACGGGTAAGTCCGACAGTATCGGACAGCCATGTCCGAGCCCGAGCAGGGGACCTCTCCCATGGAGGAGCTATGCAGACACCTGGCGGGTCTCACGCAGGCTGTGAAGAGCCTTCAAGAAGGTTATACCAGACTGGAGGAACGAGTTCAGGTGCTATCCTCACCTGCTAACCCGCAAGGTGCTTCTGCTACCGGGCTCTCACCTGCACCCTCAGTGGTTATGCTACTTCTCCCGAACCCAGGGTCCCTACACCCGAAACGTTTACCGGAGAGCGCAACAAGTATCGAGCATTTTGTAACGCTTGCGAACTGTACTTCGCCTTGCAACCACGCACCTTCTCCTTGGAAGCAACCAGGGTAGGTTTTGTCATCTCTCTTCTATCTGAAGAATCACAGGCGTGGGCCCACCGTCTCCTGGAGCAAAAGTCAGTCTGCTTGGATAATCTGGATACCTTCTTTACTGCCATGTCTCAATTGTATGAGGACCCTCAGTTAAAAGCCACGGCTGAATCCGCCTTACACGCCCTACAACAGGGGCGCAGGCCTGCAGAAGACTATGTTCTGGAATTTAGGCGTTGGAGTGCAGACACTGAATGGAATGATGTGGCCCTGCGATACCAATTCCGCTTAGGATTATCCGATTCGCTCAAAGTTGAGCTGGCACGGGTAGGCGTACCCCAAACTCTTGAAGACCTTATTAACCTGTCGGTGCAGATTGATCGGCGCTTGAGAGAGCGTCGTTCTGAGAGGTCGGTCAACCAGTTCCGCCCCACTTGGGTCCTCCCCAAGGTCCTTAGTGCTACCAGCTCCGTAGGCCAAAGCCTTCAGGTACTGGCTGCCTCAGCCCTTGACACTCCTGAACCGATGCAACTGGGGCTTCTCCGCCCATCCCTCACTCCCGAAGAACATCAACGTCGACGGGTCAACAACTTATGCATGTACTGCGGGGAATCAGGTCATTATGTGAGATCCTGCCCAAATAAGACACGTAAGTCTCTTTCAGCTACTTCTAAAATCGCACCTGCCTTGCCTAACCTTGCCAACCATCTGGCTCTCTCTATTACCCTCCAGCTTCCAGGACAGGATCTGCTTACCCCGGTCACCATTGACTCAGGAGCGTGCAGTTGCTTCATTGATCTCACTTTTGCGACACAACACCGTATCCCTCTCTGGACAAAATCGCAGGGACTTGCTGTCTATCTCGCAGATGGTTCCACCCTCAGCTCTGGTCCGGTCATCTTGGAAACCATCCCACAGCTAGCTACCATGAACACCTGTCATCAGGAATTTCTCCGGCTGGACGCCATTTCTTCACCACTCTTCCCTATTATTCTAGGAATGCCTTGGTTGCAGGCGCATAACCCCAGTATCGATTGGGTTTCTGGGGAAGTCAAGTTCTCTTCCAGTTACTGCCAACAGCACTGTTTGCACGGAACTCCTGCAAAACCCAGTCAACTCTTGTGTCTGAACACAGACGCGGAATCGCAGCAGGCGATTCCCATCCCTTACCAGGACTTCTCCGATGTCTTTAGCAAAAAAGGGTCTGAGACCCTTCCGCCTCATAGACCCTATTGAGTTGTTGCCCGGATCTGAAGTTCCTTTTGGGAGAATATTCCCTTTAACAGAGCAGGAGCTGGGTACTCTCAAGGTGTATATCAATGAAAATCTTAAGAGAGGCTTTATCCGTCCTTCAACATCACCAGCTGGGGCAGGCATCTTTTTTGTTGAGAAAAAGGACCACTCGCTACGTCCCTGCATCGATTATAGAGAACTCAACAAGGTGACCATCAAGAATCGCTATCCCTTACCTCTTGTGCCAGAGCTGTTCCAAAGATTGGGTTCAGCAAAAATATTTACCAAACTCGACCTCCGTGGGGCCTATAACTTGATTCGCATCAGAGAGGGGAACGAGTGGAAAACAGCCTTCCGTACCAGGTTCAGACATTTTGAATACCTCGTCATGCCCTTCGGCCTGTGCAACGCACCGGCAACTTTTCAACATTTCGTAAATGACATTTTTCGTGACCTCCTGGATTTATATGTTATCGTATACCTGGACGACATTCTGGTCTTCTCCTCTTCTGTTACCGAACATCGCAGGCATGTCAGGAATGTGTTAACCCGTCTCAGGCAGCATGGACTCTATGCTAAATTGGACAAATGCGATTTTGAGCTCCAGTGCATTCAGTTCCTTGGCCTAATCATCTCTACCGATGGTGTTAAAATGGACCCGCAAAAGGTTGCAGCTATTCTGGACTGGCCCGCTCCCTCCGATAAAAAAGGGGTCCAACGCTTTGTCGGTTTCGCCAATTTTTATCGGAAATTTATAAGGAGTTTTTCTACTATAATCGCCCCCATCACAGAACTGACGAAACAGGGAAATCAATTCTGTTGGTCTCCTCAGGCGCAAACAGCCTTTGATAAACTCAAGGAACTTTTTACTTCCGCTTCTGTCCTGAAGCACCCAGACCCTGCCTTGCCGTTTGTCCTTGAGGTGGACGCATTGGAGGTCGCGGTAGGGGCAGTACTGTCTCAGCGGCAAGGTGCCAAGGCTCTCCTTCATCCCGTAGCCTTCTTCTCACGAAAACTTTCTGATGCAGAAAAAAATTACGATGTAGGAGATCGTGAGTTGCTGGCCATTAAAGCCGCACTTGAAGAGTGGCGCTACCTATTGGAGGGGGCCGCTCACCCCATTCTTATTTACACGGACCATAAAAATCTTGAGTATTTGAGAACGGCCAAGAGATTGAGACCACGACAGGCAAGATGGGCTCTGTTCTTCTCGAGATTTCAATTCCACATTACGTATAGGCCAGGTACCAAGAACACCAAACCAGATGCATTATCCCGTATGTTTCATGACTCCAGGGAATCTCTGCCTCCAGACACCTTTCTCCCTGCTGGAAGTTTTCTGCTTTTTCAGGGAGATCTTATATCCCGGATCAAACAGGCCTCAAGAAATTGGTCCCCTTCTGTGGAAGGCGAGGTAAGCTTGCAAGACGGCTTATTCCAATACAAGGATAAAATCTTGGTCCCAGAGGATCTGAGCATTGCTGTACTGGAACTCTGCCACGACCACAAATTGGCTGGGCATTTTGGTGTGTTGAAAACAACAGAACTTGTACAGCGTACCAACTGGTAAGCGACTGCAAGAGCTTTGTGGAGTCCTGTATTACCTGCGCTCGGAGCAAGAGCAGCCGAACGAAGGCCTGGGGGCTATTAAGGCCCTTACCCGTGCCAGAAAGGTCATGGAAAATGATTGCGATGGACTTCATCGTTGAGCTCCCGTTGGCAGAAGGCTACTCCACCATCTACGTCATTGTAGACAGACTGTCCAAGATGGCCCACTTTCTACCCATGAAGGGTACCACATCAGCTTTAGAAACTGCAAAAATATTCATTAAGGAAATTGTACGCCTCCACGGAGTTCCCTCAAGTATAGTATCCGATTGTGGCGTTCAGTTTACCTCCAGATTCTGGAAAGCTCTCTGTAGGTCTCTGGAGATAGAATTGGCATTCTCTTCGGCCTACCACCCCCAGACAAATGGGCAGACGGAGAGAACTAATCAGTCGCTGGAACAGTACCTTCGTTGCTTTTCTGCCTTCTCACAAGATGACTGGGTCTCTCTCCTGCCTTTTGCCGAGTTTGCCTACAACAACATTCGGCCATCAAACAGACACCGTTTTTTGCGAACTACGGGTTTCACCCATTCTTTTTAACCAGTTCTTTACCTGAATGTGCGATTCCCGTGGTTTCTGAAACTATGAACTTCTTCATCAACAACAACAAACTATTGCAAGAAACAATGGCTAGAACCCAGGAATACAACAAAAAAATGTATGACAGGAAGAAGCGAGGACAACTATTGCTAGAACCTGGCAATCAGGTCTGGCTGTCTACCAGTAACTTAAGGATGGCTTGTCCTTCGAGAAAGTTAGGTCCCAGGTTCATGGGTCCCTTTTCAGTCAAGAGAAAAATCAATGATGTGGCCTATGAGCTGGACTTACCTAATTCATTGAAAATCCATCCGGTTTTTCACGTATCCCTACTTAAACCCGTTATCCCCAACTCTTTTTCGGGTCGCAATACTGGCCCGCCTGAACCCGTAATTATCGACAACGAGGAGGAGTTTGAGGTGGAGGCAATTTTGGATTGTAGGAAGAGACGCAACCAAATCCAGTACTTGATCAAGTGGAGGGGGTATGGACCAGAAGACAATTCTTGGGAACCGGAGGCCAACTTGCACGCTGAAGAACTCTTAAGGGATTTTCAGAGTACCCATGCGGATAGGTTAGCCCGGCTGGGCATCCGGAGGCTGCCCTTAAGGAGGGGGCACTGTCAGAGAGGATCTCGGTTCAGGACACTTGCTGGGCACTCTGGAGCCGGTTGCCCTATTTAGGTTGCTGGGATGCTGTGCTCGGTGCTGTCCGATCATCAGCTTCCTGTTCCCGTGCTTCCTGTTTCCTGTGTACTGTTTGATCTCTCTGTGACCTGGCTTGTTTACTGGACTCTGCTCTGCTATCTGCCTGCATCTGACCCCTGGCCTGCCTCCGACTTTGAACCTGCCTGACCCCTCTGTACCGTGCCGACCGCCTGCTGCCAAACCTGCTTGTGACCTGGACTTTGTATCTGCCTGCTCCTTTTGTACCGTGCTGACTGCCTGTTGCCAACCTTGCTTGTGTTCGGATCTGCCTGCTCCTGCTCTGCACCTGTAGCTGACCTACAGCCTACCTATCATCTCCTGCCAGCTTGCATCAGGACTTTGGGCCTCATCCCTGCTAACCACCCGCCAGGCTCTCATACCATTCTGTGCTCCCGTGCCTTCTGTGTGCTCTATTAGGGGCCGGGAACCAGATACGTACGGGAGGCCATCCTCTGCTATATCGGGTTCGTCAGTCTGATACGGGTAATTCTGACACCCTCCTTCCCCTGCACATTCATCCAGGCTATGTGTAAGAAAGTCGGCAAGCCCAGGTGATCTACCAGTCACCTGACCACGATTGACCAGTAGATCGCGGTCCACGAGTTGCCAACCTGGGACCTAGTGTCTCTGGGGAACAAGGTACGTTGCTCTAGACTTTGTCCCATTGTCCTTCTCACATGCATCCCCCCTCGACCACTTGCCATATTAAAAAAAACAGCCTTTTTTAAATTTATCCTTTTTTGTGTTTTTTTACTGCAGCCTCCTGGGGAACACAGAGCTGGAGGTAGGATCTATTGGGCTGGCTACAAGAACCTAGAAGAGACAGCTGGATGTCAGAGAGGAAGATGGCGGCGATGGAACCGAGGCTGTGGAAGTGGAGCAGAGGACTCCAGAAGAATAAAGATAGATTTACTAGACAGGTGAGTATGCGAATTCAGGATAAAAGAAAAAAAAATACTTTAAAACACAGGGGAGTGAAGTTCCTCTTAAAAGTGATAATAAAGGCTTATTTATTTATTTTTTTAAAATAATAAACATGTCATACTTGCGGTGCCTTAAAGTATTCATACCCCTTGACATGTTCCACATTATGTCATGTTACAGCCAAAAACCTAAATGTATTTTATTGGGATTTTATATGATAGACCAACACAAAGTGGCACATAATTGTGAAGTGGAAGGAAAATGATAAATGCTTTTCAAAATGTTTTACAAATAAATATCTGAAAAGTGTGGCATGCATTTGTATTCAGCCCCATTTACTCTGATACCCTTAACTAAAATCTAGTGAAACAAATTGCCTTCAGAAGTCACATAATTAGAAGTTTAAAGCAGGGTTAGGTTATAAAAAAAATCCCGAGCTTTGAACATCTCACGGAGCACTGTTCAATCCATCATTGGAAAATGGAAAAAGATGGCAAAACTGCAAAGCTACCAAGACATGACTGCCCACCTAAACAGACAGGTCGGGCAAAGAGAGCATTAATCAGAGAAGCAGCCAAGAGGCCCATGGTAACTCTGGAGGAGCTGAAGAGATCCACAGCTCAGGTGGGAGAATCTGTCCACAGGACAACTATTAGTTGTGCACTCCACAAATCTGGCCTTCATGGAAGAGTGGCAAGAAGAAAGTCATTGTTGAAAGAAAGTCATAAGAAGTCCTGTTTACAGTTTTCAAGAAGCCATGTGGGGGACACAGCAAACATGTGGAAGAAGGTGCTCTGGTCAAATGAAAATTAACTTTTTGCGCTAAAAGCAAAACACTATTGCCACGTACACACGATTGGAATTTCAGACAACAAATGTTCGATGGGAGCTTGTTGTCGGAAATTCCGACTGTGTGTAGGCTCCATTGGACATTTTTTGTTGGATTTTCCGACAACAAAAATTTCAGAGCTGGTTCTCAAATTTTCCGACAAAATCTGTTGTCGTAAATTCTGATCGTGTGTACACAATTCCGACGCACAAAATTCCACGCATGATCGGAATCAAGCAGAAGAGCCGCACTGGCTATTGAACTTCATTTTCTCAGCTCATCGTATGTGTTGTACGTCATCACATTCTTGACGTTCGGATTTTCCGACAACATTTGTGTGACCGCGTGTATGCAAAACAAGTTTGAGCCAACACCCATCGGAAATAAATCCAGGATTTTGTTGTTGGAATGTCCGATCATGTGTACGCGGCATAAGTGTGGCGGAAAACTTACACTGCACATTACCCTGAACACACCACCCCCACCATGAAACATGGTGGTGGCAGCATCATGTTGTGGGAATGCTTTTCTTCAGCAGGGACAGGGAAGCTGGTCAGAGTCGATAGGAAGATGGATGGAGCCAAATACAGGGCAATCTTAGAAGAAAACCAGTTAGAGTCTGCAAAAGACTTGAGACTGGGGCGGAGGTTCACCGTCTAGCATGACAATGACCCTAAACATACAGAGAGAGCTACAATGGAATGGTTTCGATCAAAGCATATTCATGTGTTAGAATGGCCCAATCAAAGTTCAGACCTAAATCCAATTGAGAATCTGTGGCAAGACTTGAAAATTGCTGCTCCCAGACGCTCTCCATCCAATCTGACAGAACTTGAGCTATTTTGCAAAGAAGAATAGGCAAAAAATTCACTCTTTAGAGGTGCAAAGCTAGTAAAAACATCCCCAAAATACTTGCAGCTGTAATTGCAGAGAAAAGTAGCTCTACAAAGTATTGACTCAACACAAATGCACGCCATACTTTTCACATGTTTATAAAAAATGTTGAAAACCATTTATCATTTTTCTTACACTTCACAATTATGTGCCACTTTATGTTGGTCGATCACATAAGATCCCAATAAAACACATTTACTTTTCTTGTTGTGACATGACAAAATGTGGAAAATTTCAAGGGGTGTGAATACTTTTTCAAGGCACTGTATCTGATCTCTGCAATGGTTTTGCAAAGAACAGCCCCAATCCTCCTCTTCTTGGGTCCCCTGCTGGCGCTCTGGGTGCCCCTACAGCAGGCCGCTTACTATGGGAGCACTCATGTGTGATCCTATGACACACAAAACGGGGCTCAGCTCCAGCCAATGGCTCACGCTGCTTTCTCTGAGCCAATGAGGAAGCAGAGAGCTGGTACAGCAGCGGCTCTTGTGCACATCACTGGATCGGGATGGGGCTCAGGTAAGTATTGGGAGGGGGAGCTGCGGGGAGAGCTGCATACTGAAGGTTTTATAGCTTCATGCATATAATGCATGAAGGTAAAATACCTTGAGGCTTTACAGCTACTCAACACTTTTCTACCAAGACAATCCTTTACATTTTTTGATAGGAAAATACTTAACCCCCCAAAAAAATTATATATTTTTTGAAAACACAAGAAAGGAATTCCCCTAGGTGGACTTTACCGGCACTTGCATAATAGAAAAGAGTTTTTTAGAAATAGAAGCTATAATGCATATAAAAAGGTGTAAATTTTATTCAATTAGAGAGATACAAATATTAAAAACAAAGTGGATATCATCCATAACAAAGCAGTACTGATGGATAAATACATAAAACAGTCAAGTAAATTAACAATGGTGAAAAGGAACCTCTTTTCAAGCCCGACGCGTTTCGGGGTGTTTAGTGTATCTAGGGTCCTTCTTCAGGGGCATGATCGAAAAGAGGGGTTCATCTGGGAAAGTTCCATTAACTACTTGTAGGAAGAGGTTTAAAAACACAGAGCCACTGAAAAAGAGCAGGGCGCAGGTGGGCAATTTTTGGATGTGAGGGGTGTACGTGATATAAATAGATGGTATAGATTGCAGGAAGATAAGCAATAATTTCCATATGGGAGTAAAGCACTATACCCATCCCGCCCGACCCGGGCATGCGCTGGCCAGAGCGGGAAGCTGAGGTCACAGGAGGGCGCCCCTGTGAGGATCAGAGTATTACAAAACGGCCAGCCACGCAAACCTGCATCTAGCATATAGAACGCTATAGCGTTCTATATGCTAGATGCAGGTTTGCGTGGCTGGCCGTTTTGTAATACTCTGATCCTCACAGGGGCGCCCTCCTGTGACCTCAGCTTCCCGCTCTGGCCAGCGCATGCCCGGGTCGGGCGGGATGGGTATAGTGCTTTACTCCCATATGGAAATTATTGCTTATCTTCCTGCAATCTATACCATCTATTTATATCACGTACACCCCTCACATCCAAAAATTGCCCACCTGCGCCCTGCTCTTTTTCAGTGGCTCTGTGTTTTTAAACCTCTTCCTACAAGTAGTTAATGGAACTTTCCCAGATGAACCCCTCTTTTCGATCATGCCCCTGAAGAAGGACCCTAGATACACTAAACACCCCGAAACGCGTCGGGCTTGAAAAGAGGTTCCTTTTCACCATTGTTAATTTACTTGACTGTTTTATGTATTTATCCATCAGTACTGCTTTGTTATGGATGATATCCACTTTGTTTTTAATATTTGTATCTCTCTAATTGAATAAAATTTACACCTTTTTATATGCATTATAGCTTCTATTTCTAAAAAACTCTTTTCTATTATGCAAGTGCCGGTAAAGTCCACCTAGGAGAATTCCTTTCTTGTGTTTATGTACTATTGGACGTGGCACGGCCTCCTTCCTAAATAAGTTGGTCTCCCTTCTATATTTTTTGAAAACAGAGGCCCTGTAGAATAGAAGCAGTTACAATTTTTATGAAAAATCAAAACAATTTTTATGATAAAAATCACAAACTTATACCAAATTCATTAAGTACAATATGTGCAAAAAGTATCAATAAAACTAATTAAAATTATTATAAATCTCAAATCAATATACACTAAAGTGCCCTGTGCAATATATAACATACAAAAAAAACCAAAAAAAACATCAGTGACCATAAATGCAAAAAAAATTAATGTGTGTCAAATTTCACAATGATAAATTTATTAATAAATTGAAAAGCCCCAAATACCACCAAAAGCAAAATAAATTGTTTCAAGTGATTTCTTCAATATGGACCTTCAGGTGTGTGCTCAAAAAACACCCAGTGTAATCCACCACCACACCTATTAGATGGAGTCACCAGAACTTATTGCTGGTAAAATTATAAACCAGCAGCTGCGCATTACTCCTGGGATTAATAATCTGCAGGCGATATCCCCATCTGTATATTCCTCTAATAAAATTGTATATTCAACATTCATATATAGGGAACAAGAGGAATGAAAGGAGCTCCCATAGCATAAAACCATTTAAAAATACATTCCACTTACATTCACGTGTGTCTCCACTGACACAAGTTAAAAATGCATTGGTATTAGCCGAGTTGTCTCCGGACAGAGTTCCGAGCCACGAGCGCGATCTTGACGTATGAAGTGACATCATGTCCTAGCTCTGCCGTATGCGTTTCGTCATGAGACATCACCTGGGAGCGGAGGGACTGGACCTGCTTAAGATTATTATGGCTGATGGAGGGAGTTATCATCTGAGGATCTGGTCTGTTACTACTGAGAGCAAGTGCCTGCGATATACTGGTAGGAGGCAACCATTACATCCAGAGGTTTTAGTGAGTACAGACAAGGGTCAGAGATCCTAGTGCATAGCTCCCAACTGTTCCTGATTTCGAGGGACTGTGCCTGATTTGGAACAAAGTCCCTCTGTCCCTCTTTCCTCCTCATTTTTCCCTCATTTTGATCTGATCCATATAGTTGTATATAAAATGCACTATCTAACTTTTAAAAAGTGTTTCCCACTGCTAAACCTTTATCCAATTTCTAAGTTGTTGCAATTGTAAATTTCATAAGCCAATATGAAGCAATAGGAGTGGTAAAAAAAAGTACTTGTGCATTTTACTAATATTTTTTTGTATTACTCTCCTTTCAGGGGGCGTTGCAGGTGGTTGTGTCCTATGCCTACAAACTTTTGCTAATAAGTGCCCCTCTTTCCTATCTCAAAAAGTTGGAAGGTATGTCCTAGAGACTGTGAGTGATACTGCAACTTCTCCTGTGTGTTAGAGAGTCAGTTGAGTGTTTGCAAAAAAGGGGACACTGTAACTGGTGTTCTAAAAAGCATAGTCTAATGCCCCGTACACACGGTCGGACATTGATCGGACATTCCGACAACAAAATCCTCGGATTTTTTCCGACGGATGTTGGCTCAAACTTGTTTTGCCTACACACGGTCGCACAAAGTTGTCGGAATTTCCGATCGCCAAGAACGCGGTGACGTCAAGCACGTACGATGAGACTAGAAAAGGCCAGTTCAGAACCAAGCGAGGCACCCTTTGCGCTCCTTTTGCTAATCTCGTGTTAGTAAAAGTTTGGTGAGAGACGATTCGCGCTTTTTCAGACTCGTGGCTTTCAGATCGTTTTTTGCCGTTCAGTTTGTGCTTGTGGGTTTGTATTTGCTCTTCAGTGCGTGCAGTCAGTTCGTATCGGAGTTTTCTGTGCGATCTTGTCCGCTCGTTGCTGTTTTTCAGGTCGCTCTTCACAGGCCTTGCTGTTCTTCAGTGCGTTCTGTTACTTCGTTCTGAGCAGCCGACCGTTTTCTAGCCATGTTTCGTATGCGTACTCCTCGTACAGTTCGTGCTGTGCGGGGGCTTGGTGTTGGGGTCCTGACCTTGACACAAGTCCAGTCCATGAACAGGGTGGGGAGGAGTTCATGGACCAAGAATTGGTTGCTTCAGCGTGACCAGTTCTGTCATATGCCTTTGCTCCGTGAGATCCGTGAGAATAATCCTGATGATTTCAGGAACTTTCTCAGGATGACGGACCCCGTGTTTCACCGTTTGTTGGCTTCGTTGACCCCCTATATCAGCAGGCAGGATACCTGCATGAGGCAAGCCATCACTCCGGAGCAGAGGTTGGTCGCTACCTTGCGGTATTTGGCGACAGGGAGAAGCCTGCAGGACCTCAAGTTCTCGACAGGCATCTCCCCCCAGGCTCTTCTTTGTGGACATTTACTGCTTGTGTTTGTTTTAGCTGACCCTGACAGAAATGTGTGGAGTCCAGAAAATGTCGTGATTGTGTAACCTTATTATACAAAGCACTGTTGGCTGTTATTTACTAAATGCAAAGACACTTTTCACTACAAGTGCACTTGCAACTGCACTGAAACTGCACTTGTAGTGCAAAGTGGATTTGCCCTTAGGAAATTACCCCCATTTTCTCCTAAAACAACAATTACATCACCCCAAAAGTGTTGTAGCGTGAGACAATAATCCACACATTCTTGATGAACAATCTTTTTAATACCAGCACAATCACATGTGCATTTACCAAAGGTTTTTCTGACAAACCGACATGTTTGTTGTATAACATATTTTGTGGTGTCATTATCCAAAATCAAAATGTGCATTTTATAGAAAACAGGCCTGTGTAAAACCCACAAGAAAGACACAAATCTTGATCTTACAAAGTTCACATTTGGTAGAACTTGAAGGCAATATCAGACATGAGTATTTAGGAACTGTGTTTGATATTGCGTTCAGATGGGGGGAAATCACCCCTGGAAAAGCCAAATTTGGAAGATGCACACAAATTTCCCAATGTCAACATGTGCTATCTGCCATCATGGGGGATGAAGGGACGTGTTTTGGGGGAGAAAGCCCTTCCTCACCGTTACTTTATTATTGAGGAAGGGGTTGCACCCCCAAAACGCGTCCATTGATCTCCCGTGATGGCAGATAGCACATGTTGGCACACTGTGTGCATCCTCCAAATTTGGCTTTGGGAAAAATCACAAAAACATTTCGCACATTGTAGCAGACAAAAGAAGAAAGTGATTTGGAGGGGCTTTAAACTCGCCCCAAAACATCAATGATGTTTTTATATTTTGGAATAACATCATTGATGTTTTGCTTGATGTTTTCCAATTGTAAATTACACCCCATGATCTCCCCGATCAGGATCTGGGCACTTTCGGATGTGAAAGGATCTTCATCCACAACCTCACGATCACCTAAAAAGAAAGGAAACCCAAAATAAATTAGGTCTAAAAAAAATTCCGCCATCCATCTCTTATCTGAGCCTGTGGTCGCAGACACTCACCTGTTGTGGTGACTACTTCCACCACGTCTTCTTCCTCCTGCTCATCTTGTGTTGGGGGGATTTTCCCTTCTTCCAGAGGGGGGGGCTCTGGTCTCCTCGGATGAGGGGTGTCCTCCGAGTCTTTTCTCCCCTATGTAAAACAAAAATGGTGTAATTAGCACACAGATATTTGAGGTCAGAACTATAAAGATGAAACATTGCTTGGAAGTGGGGTACAATTGTCTATTTTAGCAGAGTTCCAAGATGTAGCTTTTTTAGTGTCCTTTGTCAAGCTGCAATACTTTACCTGTTTTGTACAAGCTTCACAGATGGAGACCCCCCTATAGTATACACTGGAGCACCTGTGTGGCCCCCCTAATAAAAAGGGTGTTCTGGGGTCCCACACTAGTGCTCCAGTGTCCAGATGTGAAAACAGCTGCTGAGTGTCCTCTCCTTACACACAATCCAGTTTGCATTTCATTCTAGTAACAAAGCCATCTACACAACCCAATTCTTTGAAGACAAGTATAGGGCCTCAAAATGCTGGCCAAATGCATATGGGCTAAACAATGGTATTTTATAGTCCGAAAAAAAAAATGTGTGATCCGAACGAATAATGTGCCCATGAACATGAAAGTTGCCATTTTAAACTGTACAACAGTTCCTAAAAGCACATGGAGCAGCACGAACGTAATAAACACAAGAACAATAGGAACACAGCACAACTACTTACTTTTTTGCAACACTCTCCGGATCTTTCTGTACTGCTCATGTTTTTGTAATTTCAGGTCCGACCACCGCTTCCTGAGCTGATCTTTCGATCGTCGTACCCCGAATTTCCGGTGCAGACTCCTGACCACATTCGCCATGATCTTGGCCTTTCGGACATTGTGGTTGGGGTAAGGCCCATACTTTCCATCATAGTCGGCCTTCTTCAGGATGTCCACCATTTCCAACATCTCCCCAAAGGACATATTGGAGTCCTTTAATCTCCTTCTGGATCGGGACGTTTCAGGCTCCGGCCTTTCCTCCTCCTCCTCCTCCTCGTTGCTGTAATTAGCACTATCCTGCTGTCTCTCCGCCATGTGCTCTTCCTCCACTGCGCCGAACAAAAAGGGGCGGGGAATAGAATAGAAAGAACGTCAGGGGCGGGCGGAGTTATACGCATGCGCAGTGTGCATAAATCGTAACGCGTGCGTCTTACGTACGATCTGTGAGCGTAGGAAGGAGCATCGGAGACGCCGATCGTGCTAACGAAGGTAGGATCTAAACTTGGGCCTATACTGCTTCGAAATTGAAGCCTATATTGTAACAAGATTAGGGGAGTTTGGCCTGACATTAGGGTTTGTCTTGTGTTGTGTCTTGCAGAGAAAATGGATGGGTTCAATGACCACAATTTCCTGCCCCTGTTTATTGACAAGTACAGAGAGCTGCCCTGTCTGTGGCAGGTCAGACACCCCCACTATAACCACAAACAGAAGAGGCAGGCAGCGCTGGAGAAACTGCTGGAGTTGGTGAAGCCGTTGGTCCCCACAGCAACCATCCCTTATTTAAAAGCAAAAATTGGTGGCCTGAGGAGCACATATCTTAGGGAGCGCAAGAAGGTCACAGATTCCCAGAGATCCGGAGCTGCAGCAGATGACGTTTATGTCCCCAGGCTGTGGTACTACGAGAGACTGCGATTTCTGTCAGACCACACTGAAGTCAGGGAATCCCTCTCCACTCTTCCTTCCACGCTTCCTTCCATCCCAGCTGAGGCTTCCGATGTCCAACCTGTGCCTTCCAGCCAGGAAGAAATGGAGGAGCCCAGCTGGAGTCAGGTATAGCATTCTTCTACAGATTTCTGGGCAATAAAGAAATGATGTTTACTAGATGTTATTATTGATCACTAATTGCTGATTAAAAAAAGTGTTTTACATATCAATAGACAGTAGTGGGCACCCAAAATTGGGACAAGAATGCAAAATGCTGGGCTCAGAAGGATAGTCTGTTATATTTGTTAACATTGAATTTGCAGCAGTCAGGAGGTGAAAATTGTGTGTGATTGGTGAAAACAATACTAAAACTATGTCCCTTTTTCATACACAGGAAGACCTCAGCCAGGAGGAGGCTGTGGAATGTGGCAGTCAGGAGGAGGCGGGGATTAGTGGCAGTCAGAAGGAGACGGGGATTAGTGGCAGCCAGGAGGAGGCGGGGCTAAGTGTCAGCCAAGAGAAGCCAGGGACAAGTCGCAGCCTGACTGAGTCTCAGGTTCCTCCCCTCCGCCTGCCATATAAAAGGGCCAGGAAGGCCACTCCCAGTCCTGTGCAGGATTCAGTGTACAGGCTGATCCAGGAGGCTTCGGCGTCCCTCAGAGCCTTCCCCAGTCCTGCAGAGGCCTTTGCCTGCATGGCTGCCACCAAATTGCAGGGCATGCAGGAGGGCCAACGCAAGATCTCTGAGGACCTGATTTATAAAGTCCTTCGTAAGGGGGAGAGTGGGGAACTGACACCCAAGACGGATGTCATGGAGAGGGACGATCCTCCTCCTCCTCCTCCTGCTGCCACAACTACACCACCACAGCCAAAGCCTGGAAGGAAGCGTGGAAGGAAGACCAAAGAGTGATGACCCTGGATTCAGTCTGGTCTGACAGAAGCTGCAGTCTCTCGTATGACCACAGCCTGGGGACACAGATGTCATCTGCTGCTTTCCGGATCTCTGGGACTTCTGGACCAGACTGCCCTCCCTTAGATATGGACTCCTCAGGCCACCAATTTTGCTTTTAAATAATTGATGTCTGCCCTGGGGGTCCAAGGCTTCGCCCACTTCTGCAGTTTCTCCAGCGTTGCCTCCCTCTTTGTTTTTTTATAGTTGTGACCCCTTAATAAAATATTTTTAGGTAAATTCTACTCTCCTGTGTGTGTTTTCATCCAAAAAGGACAGTTTGTTGGTGAGTATTCAGGTACATTTCTAAAGTACAATGTGAAATTAACAAGGGACAACAACACCAAACAATCTCCTCCTACAGATTAAATAGAACAACATATCAATGGTGTTGTGGGAACTTGTCACAAAAAAACACACAAACATTTTCGGGAATACAAATCAAAATCAACAAAAAAATAAAAAATAAAAAGAGAAACACAAAAAAAGATTCTACACTAAAGTAAAAAAAATAAAATAAAACATATGTTGTCAGATGTGAGAAATCAAAATATATTGAGGGAATCCCAATAAATAGTAACAAAAAAAGTTTGTGAGAAGTGTGTGTGAATATGAGCATCAAAACGACTTAATTCTTGTCACATTATAAAGAAGAAGAGAGTGCGCTGTATTAAACCATTTTTTACATTGCAGCGTGACGAAAGTGCTTTATTCATTACGAACGCTAAGTTTACCAGAACGAGCTGTCCCGTGTCTGAATTTCTTCTGAGCATGCGTGGCACTTTGTGCGTCGGAACAGGCCACACACGGTCGGAATTGACGCGATCGGATTTTGTTTTCGGAAAATTTTATCTCCTGCTGTCCAACTTTGTGTGTCAGAAAATCCGATGGAAAATGTCCGATGGAGCCCACACACGGTCGGAATTTCCGACAACACGCTCCGATCGGACATTTTCCATCGGAAAATCCGACCGTGTGTACGGGGCATAACTCTTTCTAAGGGGACTTTGCTTGGATTGTTCCACAGAGGAAGATTTCATCTCTTCAGTACTGCTACTGCTGAGCCTGTCTGCCATCTGCTCATACATGGGGCCATACTCAGTGTTCAAAGAAGTAATTTCAGTGTCCTCAAGTCTGGTTGCTAGGAGTTATTGGAGTATCCCACCACTTCCCACTCCTATCCAAGTTTTAATATTCTAATAAAGCATCAGAATATCATGTCCTAGACCAGTGATGGCAAACCTTTTTGAGCCCGAGTGCCCAAACTGCAACAAAAAACAACGTATTTTTTTCAAAGTGCCAACACCGCAATTACATCTGAATACCGAGGTTTTCGTTTAGAAAAAACAACTCGTACAGTTGTCCAAACTAATTAACAGCTTTTGTTTAAAAAGAAAAACACAATAACAGAGCTTTTCAATAAACTTTTTTTTTTTTTTGGGCAGAGTACTGCAGAGTATGGGCAGAGTACTGCAGAGTATGGGCAGAGTACTGCAGACTATGGGCAGAGTACTGCAGACTATGGGCAGAGTACTGCAGACTATGGGCAGAGCACTGCAGAGTATGGGCAGAGCAGAGTACTGCAGAGTATGGGCAGAGTACTGCAGAGTATGGAAAGAGTATGGGCAGAGTACTGCAGAGTATGGGCAGAGTACTGCAGAGTATGGGCAGAGTACTGCAGAGTATGGGCAGGGTACTGCAGAGTATGGACAGGGTACTGCAGAGTATGGACAGGGTACTGCAGAGTATGGACAGGGTACTGCAGAGTATGGACAGGGTACTGCAGTGTATTGCAGTGTATGGGCAGAGTACTGCAGAGTATTGGCAGAGTACTGAAGAGTATTGGCAGAGTATGGGCAGAGTACTGAAGAGTATTGGCAGAGTATGGGCAGAGTACTGGCAGAGTATGGGCAGAGTACTGGCAGAGTATGGGCAGAGTACTGGCAGAGTATGGGCAGAGTACTGAAGAGTATTGGCAGAGTATTGGCAGAGTATGAGCAGAGTATTGGGACAGCATGGGCAGAGTATGGGCAGAGTATGGGCAGAGTACTGCAGTGTATTGGCAGAGTATGGGCAGAGTACTGCAGAGTATGGACATTTCACAAAAAAGGTACATAATAAACACAGAATTGTAGAAGAGCAACTCACGATTTTGTCCAATGTCGTGTGAAACCGCTGACACCGCTCTGCTGGGTCTGCTGTAGATACAAAGGGCTGGAATGAAAAAAAAAAAATGTCATTATTGTCCATAGGCCAGGACACAGGTTCAAAGTACTGCAGAATATTGCAGAGTATGGGCAGAGTACTGCAGAGTATGGGCAGATTATTGCAGAGTATGGGCAGAGTATGGGTACCGACCACGCTGTAGCCGTCTTTCGGCTATGGCGGGTCGGCAAGTGGATAATAACTCACATTTGTCTCATTGAAATCTGGGCTGCAGTGTGGGGTCAGTTTCCGGGCGCTCCGATGGTGTCCGATGAAGAGATTTCCCACAGCAGGTGCGTCGGCAGGGAACGTCAGAAAGAGATGTCAGATAAAGAGAACGGGGGCGTGGCTTCAGCGCTCTCGTTTGGAGCGTGCATCACGCCCACTTGGACACATCACCAGCCCCAGAGAACTGTGGGAGATGTAGTTCGCGGGTGCGGTGTGGACAATGATTTGTCAGTGTAATTTCTCAATTGTCACGGCGTGCCCACAGAGACGGCTCAACGTGCCGGCAGCGGCACGTGTGCCACGTGTTCGCCATCACTGTCCTAGACTGTTTCTTTGAGCCACCGGGGTGACTGTGCATGTATGCCTGGCTGTAGGTCAATTACGGGAAAAGACCTAGGGACCTACAAAATTGCTGGCTCCTTCGGGGGTACCGCTATATACCTCTTAGAGGAGGGATTAATGTAGGCGCTGGCAACAAGCACATATTCATACTGGCAAAAAATAAAAGTAATCTGCGCTGTGTGTTATGCCATAAAAGTGCTAATTAACAGCTGCACTCACTGTATTGCTCACACCAATACTCCAACAAATAACCTAAAAATGTAGTGTTGCACTGTTACTGTGCTTAAAAAGTACTCAAAATATTACGGTGCTGCCACACCGTCAGGTTTAACCCCTTCACTGCCAGGTCCATACGATGTACGGACGTACAGAAGTGCCTGAAGGTGGCCAAGTCAGTAAGACGTACGGACCTCCTTTCTCCCTCTCCTATAAGCTTATGGTCACTTTAATGACCATAAGCCTATATCAGAATTGTTCAGCAGACTCTGCTCAGCGGGATTACAACCCGCTGAGCAGAGTTATTAACCCCTAATGTGACCGTCTCCCCACCCATGCCGCTGCTTCCCTGTCCCCTGCATCTCCACCTCCGCCGCTAAATGTCACCGGAAACTACTCCCCCCACTCTCCTCTCCTATCCCCTGAGCACTGAGTACCCCCCCTCCACCCGATCCAACCCCCCCAAATTTGATCCCCCGCAGCCTCCTTCTCCTCCTGCAGCTTCTGCTCTGCCAATGTGACAGGCTGGGGATCGCGGCGGGGGGGGGCGGTGCGGGAGATGTTTGGGCTTAGGGGGGCTTGGTAAACTTGTGTTTACCACCTCCCTAAGTGTGGCACCCTGGGCGCATGCAGCGATCACAATGATCGCTCCTATATGCCCACTAACATCTGATAATAGTAAAGTTTATGAATAAATGGAATCTCTATACAGATTCCATGCATTCATTCAAGTAAAGTGATACAGAAAAAAGAACTATCTTCAGTCCCTTTCTCTGTCTCAAAAAAAGAGATATGGGGGTCTGTTTAGACCTCTGATATCTCACCAAAGACCCCCCCCCCCAAAAAAAGAAAGATTAAAATGACTGTAAAGAAAAAATAGTTTAAAAAAAAAACAAAAAAAAAAAACCACAAACATAAAAAGGAAGACCCCAGGTCCCCACGCACTCACCCCTCCACAGGGACGGTTCCCCTTCCCTCCGCACTCACCCCTCCACGGTGACTCCCCCCCTGGGTTCTCCCCTCCATGGATACCTCAGCTTCTCCTCCCGGCCAACCCGATCCATCCTGATTTGGCCAGGAGGAGAAGCCGGAAGACGATAGCGAATATTAATTCGCTATTGTCACAAGTGGGTGGGTTCAGGGTGCAATGCACCCTGAGCCCAACCTTTTTCAAGCCAATTAGAGCCTCAGGATCTAATCATGTGGCTTGAAAAAAAAAAAACTTATACCGACATAGTCCGATGCCCAGCAGGGGGGCGGCACCCCTGCGCCCCTAATGGACCGGCTGCTCCTGGTAAGACTCTTTTCACATGGAGCAGACTCTGTCAAGCAGATCCACCTGCTCAGCGGGGGATCTGTCTTCTGATCCCCGCTGAGCAGGAGGATGACAGGACCATGCCCGCTCTGCTAATGCACAGTCACAGCCCACTGTTCTCTATGGGATGGTCGGATGGAAACGGGCCACCTATTAATTTCCATCAGATGCCATCTGATCCGATCTGCTAGATGGATGGGGAATGCAATCCCCATCTGTCTGTTTTTAGCGGACTGGATCAGATGCAGGCGGGTGTAAACGGACACATGTCCATTTATATCAGTCTCTCCATAGAGAACTATGAGTGGTCCGATCTGACAGGCAGACCCAATCGGTGTGCTTGTACGAAAGGGGCCTAAGGCCTTGTTCACACAAGACATACATAGCGTACCTTTGCGGGGATGCACGGGTGTTCCATGCATTTCTGTGCAGGCATTCCCATTGATGTCATTTGACATGTAGCAACTGCACCAATAGAGCTGTTGCTCCCAATTTTACACCCATGTAGGTCCGCATGCATGTCACTGAGCTCACACTGTCTGCGTTCGGGGTCATATACCCACACCCACATGGATGTCAGATTGGAAACAGCAGCCATGCCTGTGCAGCCGTTGCATCCCAATTGACATAAATTGGACTGCCAGTATGGGGATGCATGGAACACCTGTGCGTTCCTATGCGGGTAAACATGGCCTCCCATGGGCATACACTTTAGTATGCCACATGTGAACGATGCTTTAGTACTAATTTAGCAGGAATTTTGTAAGTTATGTGCAATATTAATGATTTTAGTGGTATTTTTAGTGAAAATAGCGATATGATGAACATTTGTGCAATTATTGTGGGGCCCAAAAAATCAGTAGCACTTTTGTTTTTTTATACAGGTCATGTCCTTGTAAAAAATGTCTAGTTTGAGGGGTCTTTTCACATTTTGAAAGCTGTAATGTGAAAACTGGAAACCTCCTGATTTTTTGAGAAATTTTTGGATACGTTCGATTTTCACCATTTTGCAAAAAGGCACAATTTAAAATTTACAAACATTTGTTATTTATAAACTCAATACAGGTTAAGCTTTTATATTTATTAGGGATTTAGCAGGAATTTTGTAAAATTAGCTGTGTTTTTATCCGCTAATAATGGTTTTAGTGTATTTTTTTGCCAACATATCGGTTTGATAAACAATTGCGCGGGGTCTAAAAAATCAATAGCATCTTCTTTTACTCTAGAGGTCATGTTCTTTCAGAAAATATATGGTTTTGGGGATCTTTCACAAATTCTGAAAGCTGTAAGGGAAAAATGAAAACCTTCAGATTTTTAGAGAAATTTGGATATTTACATTTTTGCATACGTTCATTTTCACCATTTTGCAAAAAAAGGCACAATGTAAAAATTAAAACTTTTTGTTATTTATTAACTCCATACAGGTTAGGCTTTTATATTTAATAGGGATTTAGCATGAATTTTGTAAAATTAGCTGTGTTTTTATCTGCTAATAATGGTTTTAGTGTATTTTTTGCCAATATATTGCTTTGACAAACATTTGTGCACATACCGCGGGGTCTAAAAAAAATCTGTAGCACCTTATTTTTATTCTAGAGGTCATATGCTTTTAGAGAATATATATTTTTGGGGTCTTTCACAAGTTCTGAAAGCTGTAAGGGAAAAATGAAAACCTTCAGATTTTTTGAAAAATATGGATATTTACATTTTTGCGTACGTTCGATTTTAACAATTTTGCAAAAAGACGCAATGTAAAAATTAAAACTTTTTGTTATTTATTAACTCCATACAGGGTAAGCTTTTTTATTTAGTAGGGATTTAGCAGGAGTTTTGTAAAATTAGCTGTGTTTTTATCTGTTAATAATAGTTTTCGTGTATTTTTTGCCAATATATTGGTTTGATAAACATTTGCGCAAATACCGCAGGGTCTAAAAAATAGGTAGCACCTTATTTTTATTCTAGAAGTCATATGCTTTCAGAAAATAAATGGTTTTGGGGGTCTTTCACAAATTCTGAAAGCTGTAAGGTAAAAATTAAAACCTTCAGATTTTTAGAGGAATTTGGATAATTACACTTTTGCGTCTGTTCAATTTTCACCATTTTGCAAAAAGGCATAAAGTTACAAATGTTTATTATTTATTAACTTAATACAGGTTAAGCTTTTATATTTAGTATGAATTTTGTAAAATTTGCTGTGTTTTTAAATGCTAATAATGGTTTTAGTGTATTTTTTGCAAATAAAAAAAAAATAAACCAAGAGTAGCACCTAATTTTCATTCTACTGATCATGTGCTTTCAGAAAATATATGGTTTTGGGGGTCTTTCACAAATTCTGAAAGCTATAAGTGAAACATAAAAAACTAAGGAAAAATTACAAAAATGTTCAGGCCACCTGAGTGTACAAAATGGAGCACAGGGCCTGGCAGCAAAAGGGTTAAAGTGCTAAGAGCAAAAAATTCATATATGTACACATATGTGACTATATACAATCATGAATATAATATGCAAACAAAATACCAAATCATTAGTGCCAACATATGAACAAAAGGTTCCTTCATGTGACAGATCCACAAAAATGGCATAAAGAATTTTTATATTTGGTAATAACAGCAAAGATAGTCCCAAACTGGTGGCGAAATTAGTGCTGCATGCGTGCTTATACTGTCCAGATAGTACTCTAAGTGTTCACTTATAGGTGCTTCTCCATAATGTAATATATGGATTCTTAGCAGATGCAGAGACCCCTGTTATAAGGTCTAACCACTCACCAGTGAGCAAACCCTTCATCATGGGTAAAGAAACAGGCTTCCTTCAGAGGACCTGCATGGCAACTGGATCATCAATAGAATCTACGAATCATGCAGCCAGTAAGATGTCAATCATTAATCATCAGCCAAGTGTATACGGAGAGAGGAACAAATCACTCATTGCACAGTTTCCAAGATAGGCATATTTTATTAAAACAGTAATATAGTCACAGGTATGATAAAAACAACAGGCATTCAGTGTATAAAAATAAAAAATGTATTGCGCTGTTATATAAATGGTGTAACAATTATCACACTTGATACTATTGATAAATCATATAAATGTCCAAAAAATTTAAATTGGTTAATATAGTGTCCAGAAACCACATAAAGCCCATATAGTAGTGATATACAAAAAATGTGTCCTCCGGTTCTTATTAGGTGCAACATCCATTGCTCCCCATAGGAAAAAAACAGGGCAAATACAGTGGGGACGGAAAGTATTCAGACCCCCTTACATTTTTCACTCTTTGTTATATTGCAGCCATTTGGTAAAATCATTTAAGTTCATTTTTTTTTTCCTCAGTAATGTACACACAGCACACCATATTGACAGAAAAACACAGAATTGTTGACATTTTTGCAGATTTATTACAAAAGAAAAACTGAAATATCACATGGTCCTAAGTATTCAGACCCTTTGCTCAGTATTTAGTAGAAGCACCCTTTTGATCTAATACAGCCATGAGTCTTTTTGGGAAAGATGCAACAAGTTTTTCACACCTGGATTTGGGGATCCTCTGCCATTCCTCCTTGCAGATCCTCTCCAATTCTGTCAGGTTGGATAGTAAACATTGGTGGACCGCCATTTTTAGGTCTCTCCAGAGATGCTCAATTGGGTTTAAGTCAGGTCTCTGGCTGGGCAATTCAAGAACAGTCACAGAGTTGTTGTGAAGCCGCTCCTTCGTTATTTTAGCTGTGTGCTTAGGGTCATTGTCTTGTTGAAAGGTAAACCTTCGGCCCAGTCTGAGGTCCTGAGCACCCTGGAGAAGGTTTTCGTCCATGATATCCCTGTACTTGGCCGCATTCATCTTTCCCTCGATTGCAACCAGTCGTCCTGTTCCTGCAGCTGAAAAACACCCCTACAGCATGATGCTGCCACCACCATGCTTCACTGTTGGGACTGTATTGGACAGGTGATGAGCAGTGCCTGGTTTTCGCCACACATACCACTTAGAATTAGGCCAAAAAGTTCTACCTTGGTCTCATCAGACCAGAGAATCTTATTTCTCACCATCTTGGAGTCCTTCAGGTGTTTTAGCAAACTCCATGTGGGCTTTCATGTGTCTTGCACTGAGGAGAGGCTTCCGTTGGGCCACTCTGCCATAAAGCCCAGACTGGTGGAGGGCTGCAGTGATGGTTGACTTTCTACAACTTTCTCCCATCTCCCGACTGCATCTCTGGAGCTCAGCCACAGTGATCTTTGGGTTCTTCTTTACCTCTCTCACCAAGGCTCTTCTCCCCCGATAACTCAGTTTGGCCCGGACGGCCAGCTCTAGGAAGGGTTTTGGTCATCCCAAACGTCTTCCATTTAAGGATTATGGAGGCCACTTGCTCTTAGGAACCTTAAGTGCAGCAGAATTTTTTTTGTAACCCCCGTCAGATCTGTGCCTTGCCACAATTCTGTCTCTGAGCTCTTCAGGCAGTTCCTTTGACCTCATGATTCTCATTTGCTCTGACATGCACTGTGAGCTGTAAGGTCTTATGTAGACAGGTGTGTGGCTTTCCTAATCAAGTCCAATCAGTATAATCAAACACAGCTGGACTCAAATGAAGGTGTAGAACCATCTCAAGGATGATCAGAAGAAATGGACAGCACCTGAGTTAAATATATGAGTGTCACAGCAAAGGGTCTGAATACTTAGGACCATGTGATATTTCAGTTTTTCTTTTTTAATAAATCTGCAAAAATGTCAACAATTCTGTGTTTTTCTATCAATATGGGGTGCTGTGTGCTCATTAATGAGGAAAAAAATGAACTTAAATGATTTTAGCAAATGGCTGCAATATAACAAACAGTGAAAAGTTTAAGGGGGTCTGAATACTTTCCGCCCCCACTGTATATATTCTTACCAGATCAATAGATCTATCAAGATCTGTATTCACATTTGTGAGCTTTTCTCCTCATACTGGTTACAGACTACCTCTGCTTATCCAGCTGCCTTGTGGAAACCAATGATGACGTCACCAAAGATATATACCCTTGAAGTGTTACTAAACCCACAACAGTAAAACTTGTCTGTATATGCAGAATTTTCAAACAGATAGCGCAGCGCTAAATTAAACTACTAAAATAGCTAAATTTAATAATATAGACCTAATAAATTCATAAAAATGACATCTATGCAGAAGTCTTTTGACAAACAGAGAGAGAGTCCATGCATATATATAACAAAGAACAGGAACAATAAATATGCGGAGAAATCCTCAGCTGTGATATAATGTGTTATATGAATAGCTTTTCATCTGTGTGCATTCAAGTGAATCACCCTCCACCGACAGTAGTACAAGCCGCTCACCTCACACTATGGACCTTCTGAGCTAACAGACAGGTCTAATTAAGCATTCACCACCACTGGGGTAACACAGATGACCAGTGCTTCTTCTTGTTTCCTGCTAATAATAGGCTCCACTGCTCCAATTCGGATACCAGATCCCTCAATCAGATCTCACAATCAATGGTGTTTGGATACAATCATGTTGCCATGTAAAATCAAAAGATATGCATAGTGCTCTCTATATTTTCCAATAGAAATTTATTAAATCTTAAAAGGTCTACTCACAAGAGCAGCACTGAGTATCCAGTGCTAAGATTACAAACGTTTTCACAGCATGTCGCGCCGAGAGACTGAGTGACTGAGTGGAAGGTGGCTGCAGCTGACGTGATTGGGTCCTCCTTCCCGAGAAGCCACTTTCCACTCAGTCACTCAGGCAGCGTGGGCAACATAGCGGCGTTCGCGGGGACATGGATTCCAGAGTGACGGCAGCGGGGATGCCCAACCCTGGTCAGCTTGGTAAGTCCCCATGTCTGTCCTCTATGTATAGGCCTAACACTATGCAGGGAATGTCAGGAGTGACGGTTGCAGGGGGTTCAAGGCCCGCAAAACGAGCAAAACAGGCCCCTGTGGGCGAGTGGGGGCCCCCCGGGCGGCAGATTCGGTATCCACCCTCGCGGGGTCTGACACGCGTTTGCAGGCATTACTAGAGGGATTATAGTGCTTGGTACAACAGTTTGCGGTAAAGACCGGGGGGCAGGTGCAACAGGCGGCGGCGTGGGTACCGCCCAGTGGTGGTTCTCCCTGGGCTGCGGTGGTGCAGGGAGCCCATGGGTCGGTCACCTCCCCTTTAGCGGTTCTCGCAGAGCCTCATAGGGCCACGGGTTTGACTGGGTCCATGGCTCCTGGGCTGCCAACGGCTGTGGAGGGGGAAAAAGCTGGTACATTGCAGGATAATGCGAAGTATACGTCTGTTGTGAGGGCTCGCTAGGCTCTCACCTGAAGCCAGGTGACAAGACAAGATAGTGAAGGGTGAGTATGTGGGGATATTTTCTCTATTGCCCCTGGAAAAGTTTAATTTGGACAGGGTTAAACCAGACGATAGCAAGAAGGAGGATGAGGAAAAATGGAGATACCGTTTGATCCCGCACACGTTCACAAATTGGCTGCAGGCATTTGCCATTATGGCAAGCGTGATAGGCAAAAAGAACCCCAAACATTGTTACATGGACGTGGTGGGGGAAGCATACAGAGTCTACGGAGGTTCGGCCTGGCTGAGGTATGATGAACAGTTCAGACAGCGCAGGGCCGTCCGTCCGTCCCTAAGAATGGATCACAAGGACATTAGCCTCTGGATGAAGCTGATGTCATCAGCGAGTGCCCCGAATCTGTTCAAACAAGGGCCAAACAAGTTTAGGCTGATACACCACCTGTCTTTTCCAAAGGGGGATCGGTCAACGATTCGATCGACCCTGACTCATGCACAGTTTCGTACACTTCCTTCGATGCGGCAGTGGGCTGGGTTCGCCGCTGTGGAAAGAGGGCACTGATGGCAAAAGCTGATATTGAATCGGCTTTCCGCTTGCTGCCGGTTCATCCGCACGGTTTTTGGATTTTGGGGTGCTGTTGGCAAGGGGAATTTTAGGTTGATCGGTGCTTGCCCATGGGTTGCTCCATTTCGTACGCATTGTTTGAAACATTCAGCTCCTTTGTAGAATGGGTGGTTAGGGACGTTTCCGGGCTGAATTCCATAATTCATTACCTGATGACTTCCTTTGTGAAGGTCCGCGGTCGTCTACCGCATGTGCAGTATTGTCATCCACACCGCAACACATGGCGGACGGATTTGGGATCCCATTGGCAGAGGACAAGACAGAGGGCCCGACCACCGCTCTTAGCTTCTTGGGCATTGTCATTGACTCGGAAGCTATGGAGAGTCCATTACCAGAGGGGAAGTTGGGTGCACTGAGGTTGGAGATTCAAGGAATTCTAGGGCTACGGAAGATTCAGATAAGGCAGCTGCAATCTTTATTAGGAAAGTTGCCGCATTATTCCCGTGGGTAGGGTGTTTTGCCGACGGCTGTCGGCAGCCACTGCAGGGGTCCGGTCCCCCACTCATTTAATTCGGATTACCAGGCAGCATCGCGAGGATTTGAGGGTGTGGGATACCTTCTTGACGGACTACAATGGCAGATCAGTCTGGATGTCGGGCCCGGTGACTAACTGGGATTTGGAGCTCTTTACGGATGCTGCAGGGGCAACAGGTTACGGGGCTTTCTATCAGGGTCATTGCAGTGCCGGTCCTTGGCCAGTGGCGTGGGTGGACGCAGGGTTACCGAAAAATCTGGTGCTCCTGGAGCTGTTTCCAGTGGTTCTGGCCATGGAAGTATGGGGTGGGTCTTTCAGGAATTTGAAGGTGAGGTTAAACTGTGACAACCTGGGAGTGGTTCAAGTCATTAACCGTGTCTCAGCGTTGTCACAGCTGGTAATACAGCTGTTATGCCACCTGTTGCTGCGATACCTACTGTTGAACATTTTTCTGTATGTGGTGCATCTCCCGGGGTGGATAACACTTTGGCTGATGCTTTGTCTCACTTTCAGTGGGACAAGTTCCAACAGCTGGCTCTGGGGCAGACCAACAAGGGGTGCTGTGTCCCCAATGGCTGTGGGAGATCGCCTTGGTGTCCTCACAGGATGAATAAGGACAGTATGTCCAAGTGGGCTGCTTACGAGAAGGTATGGCAGGAATGGTGGGCGTTAGTCAGGCAGGCCGGAGTGGATCAGGACGCCGTTGAGGTAAGGTTGCTGGTTTATTATTTTGTCTCTGGGAATTTGGAACGAGGGGTGTCAGTGTCGGCCATGGACCGCAAACTAGCGGGGCTCACGTTCTTGTTTAAATTGCAGGGTGGGGCAGATTTCACAAAGGATTTCTGCGTCCGACAGGCCATGAAGGGTTTTCGTCGTCAACATAAACGGAGGGATTCCAGGAGGCCGGTGTCCTTTGACAACCTACGGTCACTGTTTGTTCAGTTGGGTGGGGTGTGCTCTTTGGCATATGAAGGGTATTTGTTTAGAGCGGCGTTTTTGCTGGCATTTTTTGAAGCTGGTTAGCCCTTCCAAGAAGGTTCTGGGGGGTTTACGGGTTCAGGATGTGGAGTGCAAAGGGGCGTGCATTGAGGTATTGTTACGCTGGTCCAAGACAGAAAAGGGGGGCAAAGGGGTTAAAGTACGGCTGTATTCATTACCGGACTCTGTTGTATGCCCAGTGGTGACAGTGAGGGAATTTTTGGGAGTTCGCCCTAGTTCGGATGGGGTTTTGCTTGTGCACAGGGATGGAGCCTCATTGTCTAAATTCCCATTGTCTAAATTCCAGTTTTAAGAAATGCTTGAAAGCAGCGGGTTTGGATAGCTCACAGTATGCTTCGCACTCCTTCCGCATTGGCGTGGCGACAGAGGCCGTGCGATGTGAGTTGGACGAGGTGGCTGTAAAGCGGATAGGTCGCTGGGAATCAGGGAGATTTCGGACATACATCCGACTGCATTTAGTGGTTGAGTAGAGGGGGGGAAGACACAGATTGGGGTATGTTTGTGTTGCTGAACCAGCATGTATTCAAGTTTTCAAGATGGGTGAGTATTGTGTGTAGTGGTTTAATGGTTATATTGTGGTTTTCTTCCTTTCAGGTGGAAGCCAGATGTGCCTCGTCTGGATATTGGGCCACTCCTATGTATTTTGGGGGGCTAGGCAAGCAGACGTTAGGCCTAATGGCAGGCAACTGGGGATTCCCGGGGGGGGACGTGTATACGTTGGTTAGGCCGCTCGGGCATGTTGTGGAGCAGGGTTCTGCCAGAGGTGCATCGCTCTCGACAGGCCTCCAGACGTTTTGGTTCTCCACGTTGGGGGGAATGATTTGGGGGGTCATTCCATTCGGGTACTTATTAAGGACATTAAGCTTGACTTCCTTCGGATGAGGACCACCTTCCCTGACATGTTGATCGTTTGGTCAGACATTGTAGCCAGGATGACTTGGCGAGATCAGTTGATAAACTAAATAAAGCCTACATAAAGGTTAATAAAATGGTGGACCGTTTCGTGGTTCGGAATGGGGGCTTGGTGATCCGCCATAGGGAATTGGAGAGGGATTTTGGGCTGTATCTCAGAGGGGATGGGGTTCACCTGTCAGCGGTGGGCATTGATCTTTGGTCCCTGGGACTGCAGGATGGGTTACAGCAGGCTTTGAGAGTGTGGAGGGGCTCCCAAGGGTAAAGGGTCACCCTTGTTAGCGGTGGTGGTCTTTGATGGTGGCAAGTAACCTATGAGATGGAAGTGTGGGGGACCCATCGGTGGTATGGGCCCGCGGTGTATTCAGTTAACACGGGTTAACTGGATGATGGTAATGGTGGCACTGCGGGAATGGGTTTGTCTCTGAGCTGGTGTGAGACGGCTAGAGGCCTAATGCACAAAAGCCTGCAGTCTGAAAGTGGAATG
Organism: Lithobates clamitans; assembly: GCA_037952925.1. Taxonomy (NCBI): domain Eukaryota; kingdom Metazoa; phylum Chordata; class Amphibia; order Anura; family Ranidae; genus Lithobates; species Lithobates clamitans. The sequence goes on from JBBGZY010000342.1 coordinate 2,289,973, forward strand.
AAGTTATGTTGGGAAGTGCCATCAAAGACCACCGGGGGGAGCAACTGTTATTATGGCATTTACTGCTATGGTTAAAAGGTTTATATATTTTTGAATATTTGTGAATAAAAAGGCTACTATGGCCAGTTATACTTCGGTTCAAGTGTGGTCTCGTTATTAAGTAGGTAATGATAAGTGGGACTGGTTTTGGAGTATGATAATGGTGGCAGTCTTATGAAGGTTGGACATCTTATCTACACTGGTCCTGTCATTTATCCACTTCCTTGTCCTCTTGGCCATTCATGGAACTCTTTGTAATCTGTGAACCTTTCAGAACATTGGCATTGCATAATACAAAGTGCCCAATAGTTATTATGACGTTTTAGATGTTCAGTTTACATTTACCCTATATTACCAAAAGTATTGGGACGCCTGCCTTTACACGCACGTGAACTTTAATGGCATCCCAGTCTTAGTCCGTAAGGTTCAATATTGACTTGGCCCACCCTTTGCAGCTATAACAGCTTCAACTCTTCTGAAAAGGCTGTCCACAAGGTTTAGGAGTGTGTCTAGAGGAATGTTTGACCAGAAGCACCATTTGTGAGGTCAGGCACTGATGTGGATGAGAAGGCCTGACTCGCAGTCTTAGCTCTAATTCATCCCAAAGGTGTTCTATCGGGTTGAGGTCAGGACTCTGTGCAGGCTAGTCAACTTCCTCCACCCCAAATCATTTGGTGGATGGGGGATTATGGTGTGGGGTTGTTTTTCAGGGTTTGGGCTTGGCCCCTTAGTTCCAGTGAAGGGAACTCTTAAGGCGTCAGCATACCAAGACATTTTGGACAATGTCTTGCTCCCAACTTTGTGGGAACAGTTTGGGCATTGTCCCTTCCTGTTCCAACATGACTGCGCACCAGTGCACAAAGCAAGGTCCATAAACACATGGATGAGTAGGTTTGGGGTGGAGGAACTTGACTGGCCTGCACAGAGTCCCGACCTCAACCCGATAGAACACCTATCTATTTGCATTGGATAACGTCTGAATCCACTTATCTGTTTGAGCAATTCATTTCCCCACCCACTGTGCAATGTGATTTGATAACGTCTGAACCTACTCATCTGTCTGAGCAATTCTTTTCCCCATGCACTGTGCAATGTGATTGGATAACGTCTGAACCTACTCATCTGTCTGAGCAATTCTTTTCCCCATGCACTGTGCAATGTGATTGGATAACGTCTGAACCTACTCATCTGTCTGAGCAATTCTTTTCCCCATGCACTGTGCAATGTGATTGGATAACGTCTGAACCTACTCATCTGTCTGAGCAATTCTTTTCCCCATGCACTGTGCAATGTGATTGGATAACGTCTGAACCTACTCATCTGTCTGAGCAATTCTTTTCCCCATGCACTGTGCAATGTGATTGGATAACGTCTGAACCTACTCATCTGTCTGAGCAATTCTTTTCCCCATGCACTGTGCAATGTGATTGGATAACGTCTGAACCTACTCATCTGTCTGAGCAATTCTTTTCCCCATACACTGTGCAATGTGATTGGAAAACGTCTGAATCCACTCATCTGTCTGAGCAATTCATTTCCCCATACACTGTGCAATGTGATTGGAAAACGTCTGCAGCTATCGCACTACACATGATTGAAATCAATGGTTGTGTGGTCCTATTGAGCATATACGCACACATGTTCTCTATATGGAGAATGCACATCGGGCACTTGCTCATTGTAATGCTGATCATATTAATGAGCTTTTCTTTAGCACATGAAGTATATTGCTTCCAGTTTTATTCCATTCATTACCTTCTTTTTTAAACAACTCAATTTTCATTCTAGAGATCTTCCTCCTATCAACAACTGTGCGGATGTTCCCTTTGACTTGGATGTGAAATGTCATAATTGCCGAAATGGAATTGTGAGCATTTTATGGTGATAATCATTGGTGGACCTGAAACTTCCATGAAAACATCTTCTAAATACATGTCTGTGTATTGTGCAATCTGGCCAATTCATTTCCCCATACACTGTGCAATTGAATAACGTCTGAATCCACTCATCTGTCTAAGCAATTCTTTTCCCCATAAGAAAAGTTAGGTAAAGTAAGTCAAGAATTTTTTATTGTGCGTGCGCAAATGAACAGGCAGCACGTGAGAATTGTCACTGCGCATGTGCACATGTTCAAGCCAAACAGCATTTCCTATGTTATATAAGGGGGAATGTGGTTTGTGTACATTTGCCTAAAGTTAGGCCACCTTGCTGTGTGTATAAGTTGTTATGCAGGCATCGATTTTATTAATGCTTAGAATTTAGATTGTTTTAGTAACTATTCAAAATATATGGGAATCACGGTTACTTCACTAATAAGAATTGTTTACTAAAATTTTTTTCAGCTGTTATCTATTTTGACCTTACATTTCTTATATGTGTAGCATGATAAACACAAGACAGGAAGGTATATGTATGTAGTTGGAGGGATGTGTGTTTAGACTAATGACTTGCCTTTTATTTGATGTAATTACTTAGCTGTTTGAAAGTATATGCATTTGTCTTGATTTTGTTAGCTATGTCCTAAAGACTGTTTGCCCTAAGTGTTATCTCTTTTGTATGTGGTATGTTTTGTTTTTCTATGCATAGGCAACCTCCACATGATTTTTCTAACTGTTACACTCTCACAGTGCTGTTTATTTGCCTCTATTTTATCTACCCATTTTTTTTTTTTATTGGGTGAACTTTTACTGTCTCTCTCAAATAAAGTTGTAAATTGCTTTGCAGTGCTCTTTCTCTGGAGGGGGGGCTTTTTTCATGATAAAGAACAGGCCCGGAACAAAGGGAACCTGGGTGTAGGGCCCACATGACTAGGTGTTGCTATTAGAGGTTGCATGGGTTTGTTCCTAAAAGGGGACAGGTCAAGAGGTGGGGGGAATAGGTGTGGAGCAATGATTAAGCTGGTAGGTGCGGCTTAGGTATTGCTTATGCTTGGGGGGGGGGGGGGGTTAGTTAATAGGAGGTGAGCAGGAGAAGAGGCAACACCATAGAAACCTTTTGTTTCCCTCCCTCCCTGTAGTAGATCTTGGTATGTTTAATGATATGTTTTCTTGTTTCGGGTTGTATGCAGGGGTCTCTAGTTCCTGAAGGTCGGAATGGTGGAAGATATACAATATATGGTGTGGGACGGGTTGGGCCTATCTTGGTATGAATACCTTCCCTATATGGTAATTATGGGCTATCGGTCTTCGGGCTGCATTGGGCAAGAAGGTGGCAATAGTTGTCCCTGAGCTGGTGGGATCGCTGAAATGGAAGTCAATTTATAGAGTTTCAATATAAAATATGTTGGTGCGCTTATCAATCTATCCCCATCTGTTGGAGTGGTGCTTATATATAAAATCCTAAACCATAAAAATACCCTGATATCATAATCAGTAAAGTGAATAAGTGCAAGTAAATAATCAATCAATAAAGTGAATAAATGCAAAAAAATACATCAAAAAATGCATCAAAAAACATATACCCTGATATCACAATCAGTAAAGTGAATAGGTGTAAATAAATTTATCAATCAATAAAGTGAATGAATGCAAATAGATGCATCAAAAAACATATAAGGGAACCCACATCCCTAGATACATGTAGATGAAAAAACCCCCCAAAAAAACAATAAATAGTGTTTGTTTGTGTTAATCCAGCTGAGGTCTAAATGTCCAATCAATTGCCTTTGATGAACTTGCTTGTATTTCAATTCTCACAGATCACAGTTGCATGATGAATTACATTTGCAAGGTGATGATTCATATAAGGATAAAAGAAAAACCATCATTGCGCAGTGTTTTTAAATGCTACAAGACTGGGCAAACAATGTAATCCACTCACACATTTACAGTAGCTGAATCGCTTTTGTTATGGTCAGACAGCTTCACCGCTCATACAGCTATTGCTGTGTTTGCTGAACACTATGCAAAGACGTCACTGACTCCTTCTCCCCACGCGTATCATCACATGTCACGTGACTTTCTCACAATTTTTTCACAATTTATAGAGTTTGTTATGGTTGTTAATAAAGGGGCCATACAGCCATTTAATCCAGAATGTGTGGCGTGTTTATTATGGATGGTAAGGGGAAGAATGCAAGGGTTGGGGTTAAGAGGTGGAAAGAAACCATACATCAGCATACACCAGTCAAGGTGAACTCAGATATCAATCCCCATAGCATGTGTTAAATTATTTGCAAACAGATCATATACTCCTTTTTAAGTTGGAAACGCAAAGACTTTCCGTGTTTTTTGTTGTCTTGGGTTTACTTTGAGGGAAGTTTACATGCCAGAGATTGTACATAAAATGTTTGTATTGGTTGCAGTCTCCAATGGTTTGAGGCTAAAGCCTTGGACAAACGGTACGGTTGTTGGCAGGGGATTGTTGACAGACTGTTGTCCTAAAATCTTACTGTTAGTACGCTCCATTTGACAATTGTCCAACTTTCGGCCAACAAATGTTGGCTGACAGGCTAGTAAATTTTCGGCAGACAATGACTTGACGTCTGATTTTCGTATAGTCAGTACACAAATCTATCACATAAAAGTCGAAAGTACAAACTCGCATGCTCAGAATCAATGCTCACCAAACACGAAATTAGCAGAAGGGGCCCAAAGGGCGGTGCTCAAGAGCTGAAATTCCCATAGTACGTTACTACGTTCGTGTTTGTGGCACAACAATTTTGTAACGTTAGCATGCAAGACAAGTTCCTGGCACACACCCTTTTGCCAAAAATCAGATGCTCGGTTGGCCAACAATCATACCGTGTGTACGAGGCTTTAGACGCCATACACACTATTCGATTTTCTGCAGATTTTTGTCTTCAGATTTACCAAAACCATATAATATGAGGTCAAACCTTAGGAGTTTCAATTTGTATTAAATCAGGCAGGCCCTTGCACTACATGGTTTTGGTAAATCTGAAGGAAATCTGACAACAAATGTTGTATAGTGTGTATGGGTTCTTAAGATGATTGTAAGGGTAATTTAAAAAAAAAAAACAAACATATCAAACTTACCTCCACTGTACAGCTCGTTTTGCACAGAGTGGCCCCAAACCTCATCTTCTGGTTTTCCTTGGCGGCTCTCGCAGCTCCTCCCCACATCAGATAACCCCCTAGGAGAAGCGCTCTCCCGGGGCATTAACTAGCGGGCACGCTCCCGAGTCCAGCATTCGGCGTCCATAGAGGCCGAATGCAGGACACGGTCCCGCCCCACAGCACCCACATCATTGGATTTGATTGACAGCAGTGGGAGCCAATGGCTGCCCTGCTATCAATCTATCCAATCAAGAGCGAAGACCCCGTGGAGAGAGGGACAGCGCGTCCCCGCCGACTGAATAAAGCGGTTCAGGTAAGTAAAATGGGGGGCTGGGGGGCCCGTGACTGCCAGGCATTTTTTCACCTCAATGCATAGGATGCATTAAGGTGAAAAAACACAAACCTTTACAACCCCTTTTAGCCTCGTACACACGGTACGATTGTTGGCCAACCGAGCATCTGATTTTTGTCAAAAGGGCATGTGTCAGGAACTTGTCTTGTCGTGCCACAAACAAATGTCAGAAATAGGTCTGGTCCTTAAGTGGCTAGACACATTACAGATTTATGGTCAAAATCTGCCGTGTGTGTTTTTTTCATATATAATATATATATATATGTGTGTATATATATATATATATATATATATATATATATATATATATACATACACATACACATACATATACATATACACACACATATACACACACACACACAGTTACAATACAATAAAATACAAGAGGGTTAAGAGGGCCCTGCTCAGAGCTTATAATCTAATAGGGTGGGGCAAAAGGTTGTAACTGTGGGGAATGAGCTAATGGAAGTGATGGGAGATTAGTTGGAGGTGTGATAGAGATGAGTTCCCTGAAGGCAGCCAGAGTAGAAGATAGCCAGACAGACTGAGGTAGAAATTTCCAGATGATGGCAGAGGCTCTAGAGAAGTCCTGGAGACAAGGGCGCTTGAGAGCAGGAGGTATCGAGAAGAGCTGAGAGAACGGTTTGGGTGATTTGGAGATAAGATTGGTGATGTAGCTCGGGTAGAGTTGTAAATGGCTTTGTATATGTAGTTAGTATTTTGAATTTAATTTGCTGGGTGATCAGAAGCCAGTGTAGAGATTGGTGAAGAGGGGTGGCAGACACTGAGCGGTTGGTAAGGTGGATAAGTCTGCTAGCAGAATTCATGATAGACTGAAGAGGGAATAGCTGAAAAGGTAGCCTATGAGGAGGGAGTCGCAATAGTCAAGGCGAGAGATAACAAAAGAGTGAATGAGTAGCTTGGTGGTTTCAGGAAGGCACGGCCAAGAGGGAATATTATCAGCTCGGTTTTAGAGAGATTTAGTTTAAAGGAAGGGGTGCGACATCCCTGCTCATATGTCAGTTAGTAAGTTAGTAATGCGAGAGGAGACTAAAGGAGTGAGGTGAGGAGTAGAGTAATAGATTTGGGTGCCATCGACGTACAGATGGTATTCAAAGCCGTGGGGTGGTTATCTAGTGACCAAAGGAGGAGGTGTGGATAGAGAAAAGAATGGGTCCAAGAACATAGCCTTGGGGTACCCCTACAGAAAGAGGAAATGGAGAGGAGGAGATAGAGTTGTGTGTAACACTAAAGGAGCATTGTGATAAGTAGTAGGAGAACCAGGATAGATCAGAATCTTGGAGGCCAAGGGAAAGGAGTTTATTAAGAAGGAGCGAATGGTCAACAGTATCAAGGGCCATAGAGAGGTGAAGTAGTAGGTGTATGGAGTAGTTGCCTTTGGTTTTTAGCAGTTAGTAAATCATTACTGAGTTTTAGTAAGGCAGTTTCTGTGGAGTGCTGCGAACGAAAGCCAGACTGTAAGGGAGGTACAGTAAAAAGTGAAAATCTACTCAAATGGGCCAGTAAAGAAATAAAGACCTTATGGGTATGACCCCTTAATTAACAGCATGGTCATAACTCGCTTTTCCCCACACAGGGCTACAGGCTATTATAACCACTGGTCCAGGCTGAACAATCCTCAGACACATCAGAAGTACTAAGTATACATAGAAGTCAAGAAGAAGACAAATAGTTTTCTCTGCTAAAATGTATTTGACTAAAATCAGAAATAAAAACTCACTTACAAAACTGGCACTTTCTCCAAAAGTGCAAAACTAAGCACTTAGTGAAAACAAATCCACGGGGACTCAGAAGATAGCTGCCAGTGGTGTTACTCCTCCTCCTGTACACGTTACATCCTGGACAGGACTTCATTAGCGGATTTCATCTTCTTGACTTCTATGTATACTTGGTACTTTTGACGTGTCTAAGGATCATTTAGCCTGGATCAGTGGTGATAATATACTAACTGTTGCCCTGTGTGGGGGAAAAGTGAGCTATGACCATCCTATTGATTCAGGGGTCATATCCATTATGAGACATGTTAAATTTGTTTAGTTCTGAATTCGTTTTACGTCAAAATTCTGCATATTCGTTAATTCAAAAACATCCAGAAAAGACCGTTTAACAATTTTTTTTTTCAAAAACAAATTTACTAAAAGAAAGAAAATCCGAAAATTCGAAGATTCGAAAGAATGAAAAACCGAAATTCGAAAATCCGAGAATTCGAAACAAGGTAAAAATAAAAATTTTATCCGAAGTTATGAATTATCCGAAATAACGAATGCCGGGTAATTCGTAACTTCAGATAAATTCGTATTCGCTACTTTCGCTAAAAGCCAAATAGTTTATAACTATTATTATAGTTTCTATTATTATTATTTTTATTTATTATTAATTAGTTATGTTCTATTCATTTAGATGCGGACAAATTTGAAAGGTAATGACAATATCTATAATTTAATAGTTTATAACTATTATTATAGTTTTTATAATCAAAAACTATAATAATGGTTAATAAACGTAATATTCTGAATATAATAGAAATTATCCAAATGTTTTTTTCGTTTTCAAATTTTCAGATTTTCATTCTTAATTTTGGATTTTTGTACTTTCTAATTTTCTAATTTTCGGATTTTCATAAATTTTCGAATTTTCGAATTTTTGGATTTTCGAATTTCGGATTTTCGTTCTTTCAAATTTTCAGATTTTTGAATTTCGGATTTTCATTCTTTCAAATTTTTGGATTTTTGAATTTCGGATTTTCATTCTTTCAAATTATTACGAATTATTGAAATAACGAATACTGCATCTAAACGAATGGAATGTAACAAATTCACATTTATCTGAAGTTACAAATTTATTCAAAATAACGAATATCGATCATAACGAATGATCTGAAAAAAAATAATGAATGAAACGAAAAAAACAAATCATTCGGCAGTGCACATGTCTACCCATTACGTGAGCATCCGGGATTGCCTCTTGTGATGGGATCACCTGAATAATATATAAGACACAATTTTCATTCACTGGTTTATCTCTACCTTGGCAGAAGATTTGTTTTACACAAACTTTATATAAATTTTATAACATCTTTTATTAAAATTATTGTGCTGCACTTTCATGATTTATAACTAGTATTTGAAGGTTATGTGAAATGCACCTTTAGGTGTTCAGCTGGCAATACCTTGTTGGTGATTGTATTGTATATTTGATTGCGCTGAATTATTTCTTCTGTTTATAAGAAATAAAAACCTGACTGAAATTTGAACTCTCCATTCTATCCAAAGCAAAAAAGTGTAGCTAAAATTTAGGCTTTAACTATTTAGTCAATGATGGAATGGAATGATGAAACACAAACAAACCATGCATTTCTATAGACTTGCACTTTACATTTCTATAGCGTGTTACAAGAAATCTAAAAAATAAGTTGGCGTGTCACCTTAATGAGGTTGAAATGCTATGTCTGCTGAACTGGTCTGTACAGCTTTGGCATCTGTTGAAGATGAGACTGGTATAAAGGAAGCATTACAAAACTGTAAGCACAATCACAAACAATAGCTGCGGAAAGTCCAAAGTTCCAGACATTCCTCTGCAGTTTCACTCTTTATCACTTTCATGACTAAGCCTATTTCTGACATTTGGTGTTTACAAGTTAAAATCTGTATTTTTTTGCTAGAAAATTACTTAGAACCCCCAAACATTATGTATATTTTTTTAGCAGAGACTCTAGAGAATAAAATGGTGATTGTTGCAATATTTTATGTCACACAGTATTTGTGCAGTGGTCTTTTAAATGCAACTTTTTGGGGAAAAAGACACTTTCATGAATTTTAAATAGATGAAACAGTAACGTTAGCCCAATTTATTGTATGATGTGAAGGATGATGTTATGCCGAGTAAATAGATACCAAGCATGTCACGCTTTAAAATTGCGCATACTCGTGGAATGGTGACAAATGATGGTACCTAAAAATCTCCATAGGCGACATTTAAAAAAAAATAACGGTTACCAGGTTAAAGTTACAGAGGAGGTCTAGTGCTAAAATTGTTGCTCTCGCTCTGACGATCACGGCGATACCTCACAAGTGTGATTTGAACACCGTTTACATATGCGGGCGCGACTTCCGTATGCGTTTTCTTTGCTGCATGAGCTCGCGGGGACGGGGGCGCTTTACATTTTTTTTTAATTTCATTTAATTTTTATTTTTTTACATTTTTATTTTTTTTATTTTTTTGATCACTTTTATTGCTGTCACAAGGATTGCAAACATCCCTTGTGACAGTTATAGGGCGTACACACGGTCGGACTTTGTTCGGACATTCCGACAACAAAATCCTAGGATTTTTTCTGACGGATGTTGGCTCATACTTGTTTTGTCTACACACGGTCGTACAAAGTTGTCGGAAAATCCGATCGTTCTAAACGCGGTGACGTAAAACACGTACGTCGGGACTATAAACGGGGCAGTGGCCAATAGCTTTCATCTCTTTATTTATTCTGAGCATGCGTGGCACTTTGTCCGTCGGATTTGTGTACACACGATCGGAATTTCCGACAACGGATTTTGTTGTCGGAAAATTTTATCTCCTGCTCTCCAACTTTGTGTGTCGGAAAATCCGATGGAGCCCACACACGGTCGGAATTTCCGACAACACGCTCCGATCGGACATTTTCCATCGGAAAATCCGACCGTGTGTACGGGGCATAATAGGTGGTGACAGGTACTCTTTATGAAGGGATCAGGGGGTCTAAAAGACCTCCAATCCCTCATTTGCACTTCAAAGTATTCAGATCGCCATTTTCGGCGATTATGAATACTGTATATTTTTTTTTAAACGGCGCCATTGGCAGCCGAGTAAACAGGAAGTGACATTGTGACGTCACTTCCGTTTTTACAGAGAGAAGACTGTCACTCCCTAGCCACCGGAAGAGACGGATCAATGATGGGGACTCTAGTTGGGTTGGGAAGCCCGTTAAGAGCGGTGGAGGGCAGCGGGAAGGGGGGATGTCCCCTCCCGCTCCTCCGCGATAACAACCGAACGGCTTTCAGCCGCATCGGTTGTTATCCCTGGATAGCCGGTCGCCCGCTCTAAAAAAACAGTACCAGGATGATGCCTGCAGCTGTGGGCATCATCCCAGTATAACCCCCAAAAGCCGAGGCCGCGTATCTGCGTACGCTCGGCGGCAAGGGGTTAAAAGCTCACCTCATACCCCTTGACATTTTCCACATTTTGTCATGTTACAACCAAAAAGGTAAATGTATTTTATTGGGATATTTTGTGATAGACCATCACAAAGCGGCACATAATTGTGAAATAGAAAGAAAATGAAAAATGGTTTTCACAATTTTTTATAAATAAATATGTGAAAAGTGTGGCTTGCATTTGCCCCAGTTTAGCTTTTTGAAAAATCCCTAAACCATTTAGAACATTGTAGCACACCAAAAAACAAAGGGATTTGGAGGGGTTTTAAACTCGCCCCAAAACATCAATGATGTTTTTATTTTTTTGAATAACATCATTGATGTTTTTCTTGAGGTTTTCCAATTGTAAATTACACCCCATGATCTCCCCGATCAGGATCTGGGCACTTTCTGATGTGAAAGGATCTGGATCCACAACATCACGATCACCTAAAAAGAGAGAAACCAAAAAAAAACAGGTATCAAAAATATGCCGGCATCCATCTCTTACCTGAGCCTGTGGTCGCAGATACTCACCTGTTGTGGTGACAATTTCCACCACGTCTTCCTCCTCCTGCTCTTCTTGTGTTGGGTGGATTTCCCCTTCTTCCAGAGGTAGGGGGTCTGTGGTCTCCTCGGATGAGGGGTGTCCTCCGAGTCTTTTTTCCCCTATGTAAAACAAAAATGGTATACTTAGCACACAGATATTTGATGGCAGAACTATAAATCTGAAACATTGCTTGGAAGTGGGGTACAATTGTCTATTTTGGCCGAGTTCCAAAATGGAGCATTTTCAGTGTCCTTTGTCAAGCTTCAATACTTTACCTGTTTGGTACAAGCTTCACAGATGGAGACCCCCCATAGTATACACTGGAGCACCTGTGTGGGCCCTCTAATAAAAATGGTGTTCTGGTGTCCCACACTAGTGCTCCAGTGTCCAGATGTGAAAACAGCTGCTGAGTGTCCTCTCCTTACACAGAATCTAGTTTGCATTTCATTCTAGTAACAAACCCATCTACACAACCAAATTAGTTTCATACAAGTAGGGCGTAAAAATTGTGGCCAAATGCATATGGCCTAAACAATGGTGTTTTATAGGCCGAAAGAAAAATGTTTGATACGAACGAATAATGTGCCCATGAACATGAAAGTTGCCATTTAAAAATGTACACTTGTAAGAAAAGCACATGGAGCAGCACGAACGTAATAAACATAAAGAATAGGAACACAGGACAACTACTTACTTTTTTGCAGCACTCTCCGGATCTTTCTGTACTGCTCATGTTCTCGTAATTTCAGGTCCGACCACCGCTTCCTGAGCTGATCTTTCGATCGTTGTACCCCGAAATTCTGGTGCAGACTCTTGACCACTTTCGCAATTATCTTGGCCTTTCTGACATTGGGGTTGGGGTAAGGTCCATACTTCCCATCATAGTCAGCATTCTTCAGGATGTCCACCATCTCCAACATCTCCCCAAAGGACATATTTGAGGCCTTAAATCTCCTTCTGGATCGGGACGTTTCCAGCTCCGGGCTTTCCTCCCCCTCCTCCTTGTTGCTATAATTAGCACACACCTGCTGTGTATCCGCCATGTGCTCTTCCCCCACTGCGCCGAACGAAAAGGGGCGGGGAATAGACTAGAAAGAACGTCAGGGGCGGGCAGAGTTACACGCATGCGCAGTGTGTATAAAGCGTAACACGAGTGCATATTACGTACGATCTGTAAGCGGAGGAAGGAGCATCGGAGGCGCCGATCATGATAACGAAGGTAAGATCTAAACTTGGGCCTATACTGCTTTGAAATGGAAGCCTATATTGTAACAAGATTAGGGGAGTTTGGCCTGACATTAGGGTTTGTCTTGTGTTGTGAAAATGGATGGCTTCAATGACCACAACTTCCTTCCCTTGTTCATAGACAAATACAGGGAGCTGCCCTGTCTGTGGCAGGTGAGACATCCCCATTACAACAATAAACAAAAGAGGCAGGCAGCGCTGGAGAAACTGCTGGAGTTGGTGAAGCCGGTGGTCCCCACAGTAACCATCCCCTATTTAAAAGACAAAATTGGTGGCCTGAGGAGCACTTATCTCAGGGAGCGCAAGAAGGTCACGGATTCCCAGGGGTCCGGAGCTGCAGCAGATGACGTTTGTCCCCAGGCTGTGGTACTATGAGAGACTGCGATTTCTGTTAGACCACACTGAAGTCAGGGAATCCCTCTCCACTCTTCCTTCCACTCTTCCTTCCACCCCAGCTGAGGCTTTCGATGTCCAACCTGGGCCTTCCAGCCAGGAAGAAGTGGAGGAGCCCAGCTGGAGTCAGGTATAGCATTGTTCGACTTATTTCTGGTCAATAAAGAAATTATGTTTACTAGATGTTATTATTAATCACTAATTGCTGATTGAAAAAAGTGTTTTACATATCAATAGACAGTAGTGGGCACCCAAAATTGGGACAAGAATGAAAAATCCTGGGCTCAGAAGGATAGTCTGTTATATTTGTTAACATTCAATTTGCAACAGTCAGGAGGTGAAAATTGTGTATAATTGATGAATAAAAAACTAAAACTATGTCCCTTTTTCATACACAGGAAGACCTCAGCCAGGAGGAGGTTGTGGAATGTGGCAGTCAGGAGGAGGTTGTGGAATGTGGCAGTCAGGAGGAGGCGGGGATTAGTGGCAGCCAGGAGGAGGCAGGGCTAAGTGTCAGCCAGGAGAAGCCTGGGACCAGTCGCAGCCTGACTGAATTGCAGGTTCCTCCCCTCTATACAAAAGAGCGAGGAATGCGACTCCCATGCAGGATTCAGCGCTCAGGCTCATTCAGGAGGCTTCTGCGTCCCTCTGAGCCTTACCCACTCCTGAAGAGGCCTTTGCCTGCATGGCTGCCACAAAACTGCAGGACATGCAGGAGGGTCAACGCAAGCTATGTGAGGACCTGCTTTATAAAGTCCTAAGTAAGGGGGTGAGTGGGGAACTAACACCCAAGACCGACGTGATTGAGTTGGACCATCCTCCTCCTCCTGCTGCCACAACTCCACCACCAGAGCCACCGCGTGGAAGGAAGCGTGGAAAGAAGACAAGAGAGTGATGGCCCTGGGTTCAGTCTGGTCCCACAAAAGATGCAGTCACTTGTATGACCACAGCCTGGGGACACAGATGTCATCTGCTGCTTTCCGGATCTCTGGGACTCATGGACCAGACTGCACTCCCTTAGATAAGGACTCCTCAGGCCACCAATTTTGCTTGAAAATAGTTGATGTGTGCCCTGGGGGTCCAAGGCTTCGCCCATTTCTGCTGTTTCTCCAGCGTTGCCTCCCTCTTTGTTTAGTTGTGAGCCCTTAGTAAATGTTTTTTTTTAGGAAAATTATACTCTCCTATGTGTGTTTTCACCAAAAAAGGACAGTTTGTTGGTGACGATTCAGGTACATTTCTAAAATACAATGTGAAATTAACAAGGGACAACAACACCAAACAATCTCCTACAGATTAAATATAACAACATATCAATGGTGTTGTGGTAACTTGACACAAAAAACACACACAAAAATTTTCTGGAGTACAAATAAAAAACCAAAAATCAGCCTTGAAAAAAATACAAACCAAAAATAACTAATCTGCCTTAAAACAAAAAAATAAAATAAAAAAACAACACCAAAATAATGTTGTCAGATGTGACAAATCAAAATATATTGAGGGAATCCCGATAAATAGTAAAGAAATAAGTTTGTGAGAAGTGTGTGTGAATATGAGCAGCAAAACTACTTCATTCTTCTCACATTATAAAGAAGAAGAGAGTGCGCTGTATTAAACCATTTTTTACATTGCACCGTGACGAAAGTGCTGTATCCATTGCGAACGCTAAGTTTACCAGACCGAGCTGTTCCGTGTCGGAATTTCTTCTGAGCATGCGTGGCACTTTGTGCGTCGGAACAGGCCACACATGGTCGGAATTGACGCGATCGGATTTTGTTGTCGGAAAATTTTATAGCCTGCTCTCAAACTTTGTGTGTCGGAAAATCCGATGGAAAATGTCCGATGGAGCCCACACACGGTCGGAATGTCCGACAACACGCTCCGATCGGACATTTTCCATCGGAAAATCCGACCGTGTGTACGGGGCATTAGAAGAGATAAATTCCCAGTCTCTTTACAACTAGATGCCAGCACAAGAGTTTTATGGTAAATACCAAAATGAGCACTGTGCTAAAAAGCGTTTTGTGAGAGTGAAAATGAGAGTTATGTAGCCTAATGCAAGTTCCAGCCATTGATTCTAATGATACAATTGTAACTTCCCCAAATAAATACTTTTAACCACTTCCCGCCCGCCCTATAGCGGATTGACGTCCGGGAATTGGTTCCGTTATCCTGACTGGGCGTCATAGGACGTCCAGCAGGATAACATGCCGCCGCGCGCCCCCGGGGGCGCACATCGTGGCGATCGGTGGAGCGGTGTGTCAGCCTGACACACCGTTACACCAATCTTGGTAAAGAGCCTCCGGAGGAGGCTCTTTAACACATGATCAGCCGTGTCCAATCACGGCTGATCACGCTGTCAATGGGAAGAGCCTTTGATCAGCTTGTCCTCACTCGCGTCTGACAGACGTGAGTAGAGGAGAGCCGATCGGTGGCTCTCCTAGAAGGGGGGGTCTGTGCTGATTGTTTATCAGAGCAGTCCCCCCTCAGATCACCACACTGGACCACCAGGGATCGCCACTAGGACCACCAGGGAAGGGGCAACATGTGGATGGCCACGTACAGTATGTACCTCATGGCCAAAAGGAAGGGAGACACCTGGGAAGGGAAGGGCTGCACACCCCAAGACGATTAAAACGGGAATTTACCCCCAAAGATAACGGGGCTTTCAAAGCAGCGAACAATACAGATGTTCTGTGGTTTAAAAGGTAGCTTTATTAAACATGGGACATTGGAGTGAAACCATGAACTGTGTACATAAAGTTATAAAAAGCATAGGAGCATGTACAGAGCTATGCATAAATCATATACTACAAAAGCGCTTGGATGGGTCTGACGCGTTTCGACCCCATCGGGTCTTCTTCAGAGGAAATGCATGCGCAAACGGTACGTGTATAGCTGTGTCTCCTGAGCTTACAATTTTCAGAGCAGCCTCTACTGTCCGGTCCCAACACCAGGACCCACCGGTCAGCCAGCACCCCAGGAGAGGGAGCTTGAGCAACAACTGAGCAACTTACGATGGTTTACATCTCGGAAAAACCCCCACACATGGCAGGTTTTTGCGATATGGTACTACGTTGCTTTAATTGACAATTGCGTGGTCGTGCGATGTTTTACCCAAACAAAATTTAAGTCATTTTTTTACCACAAATAGAGCTTTCTTTTGATGGTATTTGACCTCTGCAGTTTTTATTTTTTGTGCTATAAACAAAAAAAGACTGATAATTTTGAAAAAAAAACAATATTTTTTACTTTTTGCTATAATAAATATCCCAAGAAAATGTAAAAAAACTAATTTCTTCATTAGTTTATGACAATATGTATTCTACTACATATTTTTGGTAAAAAAAAAAATCACAATAAGCGTATATTGATTGGTTTACGCAAAAGTTATAGCGTCTACAAAATAGGGAATAGATTTATGGCATTTTTATTTTTTTACTAGTAATGGTGGTGATCAGCGATTTTTAGCAGTACTGCGACATTGCGGTGGACAGATCAGACACTTTTGACACTTTTTTGGGACCAGTGACATTTATACAGCGATCAGTGCTAAAAAAAATGTACTGATTACTGTATAAATGACACTGGCAGGGAAGGGGTTAACACTAGGGGTGATCAAGGGGTTAAATGAGTTCCCTGGGAGATGTTTTTAACTATGGAGGAGTGGACTGACTGGGAGTACAGAGCGATCATTGTTCCTAATCACTAGGAACAGACGATCACTCTGTACTTCCCTTGACAGACTGGGGATGTTTGTTTACATTGACAGATCCCCGTTCTTCCTCTCTGTGGAGTGATCAAAGGTGGCTAGCGTACATCACGGCTGCCAGCCATGAGCATCGGCTCTGTGCATGTGCCCGCTGTATCTATTGCACAAAGCGATGTACACCTACGGCGAGTCGCGCAATAAAGCCAACCTGCCACGGTATAATGACGGCGGCTGGTCGGCAAGTGGTTAAAGGTCTGCATTTGTGGCAGCTGTTTGGCCTAAGAACAGGTCAGAATCTTTCTTTGCAGTGTGTATATTGGGTTACAAATAGATATGTTTTTGTGTATTTTTTTTTGGGGTGGGGGTGTGCATAATTCCTGACCCACACCCCACTAAGGCAGTTGTTTGATGATTGCTTCTAAACCTCACATGTTAGACTTCCAACTGCTATGTAACGGTTTAGATGAAAAGGAAGGTTCCTGCTAATTCATTTCTGCTGGGTGTGTCAATGTAGTTTGCTCGCTGCCTTTTGGCTTTTGTATTTTCTCTGTTTTTGCTAATACTGCCATATAACTTTTTTGGGGTTTGGGGCGAGGACTTCTGATCATCACAAAGGTTTGTCATGGTTGTTATTAGCTTGATTTGTATCCTTGCTTTTCTAATCTGATTTGTGTAATGTGTCTAATTTTTAGTGTCCTATCCTTGTAGATTGTAAGCTCTTAAGGCCTTTGGGAGTCTCAAGGCTGCCTTTGTTTCTGCTCCTGTGTTGGCACATCCTGATCCTACATTACCATTTATCCTTGAGGTTGATGCTTCTGAGACTGGTGTTGGTGCCCCTCTGTCTCAACGTCCTACCTCTGAGAGTGCTATGCATCTATGTGGCTACTTTTCCAAGAAATTGTCACCTGTGGAGTGCAATTACGAGATTGGTGACAGAGAGCTGTTGGCGATCATTTTAGCCCTGAAAGAATGGAGACATCCCCTCGAAGCTACCACTGTGCCGGTTCTCATTCTTACTGACCAAAAGAATCTCACATTCTTGTCTGAGGCTAAACGCCTCTCTCCCAGAAGGGCGCAATGGGCTCTTTTTTTGTCAAGTTTCAGTAACATTTTCTTATTCTTACCCGGTACTAAGAATGTAAGGGCTGACGCCTTTTCACAACAATTTTCCTCCACTTCCAAGTTGGAGTTAATTCCGGTACCTATGATTCCTCCTGATTGTATTTTGGCTACGGTTCGTACCAGTCTCACTTCTCCTTTGGGTGACAAAATTCTTGCTGCTCAGGTCCATGCTCCTCCTGAGAAACCTTGTGACCGCTGCTTTGTCCCAGAGAGTCCCTGTACTGCCACGCTCCAGACTTACCATTCTCCCAAGGCAACTGGCCACCATGGGAAGAATCAACTCGCTTGGGCCATTTCCCAACAATTCTGGTGGCCTAGTCTATGTGCTGATGTAACTGCCTTCGTAGCTGCCTGTTCCATGTGTACTCAGAGTAAGACTCCACAACACCTTCCAGTGGGCCTCCTACAACCCATACCCAATGGAGAGAGGCCCTGGACCCACCTGTCTATGGATTTCATTGTGGAGTTACCCAACTCCCAAGGCAACGCAGTTATCCTTATGGTGGTTGACTGGTTTCCAAAGATGTTTCATTGTATTCCACTTAAGAAGTTGCCCACTTCTAAGGAACTGCCTTCCATTTTTCCTCTGGAGATCTTTCGCTTACATGGGCTACCCAAGGTGATTGTCTCGGACAGGGGTAGTCAGATTGTGTCCCGGTTCTGACGAGCCTGTTGTGCACAGTTGGGAATCCAGCTTGCTTTTTCCTCTGCGTATCACCCACAGTCTAATGGGGTCGCAGAATGAGCCAATCAGTCCTTGGAGCAATCCCTACATTGCTATATTTCTGACCATCATAATAACTGGTCAGACCTATTACCATGGGCAGAGTTTGCACACAACAGTGCCTTGAATTCTGCTTCCCAATTGTCCCCGTTTATGGCGAATTATGGTTTCCAACCTTCCATGTTGCCTGACTCCTTTTTTCGGCAGAGTATTCCTGTGTTAAAGGAGCATCTCCGTGGTCTTCGTTCCACTTGGGCACAAGTCCAGGAGGCTTTGCGTCATGCTAATGATAGGTACAGACTCAACGCCAGCCTGCACCTTCCTACCAGGTTGGGTACAGGAACTGGCTGTCATCTCGCAATCTCCGACTTTGTGTTCCCTCACTGAAGTTCACACCTTGGTTTATTGGGCCTTTCCTTATTCTTCGCAGGATTAACCCAGTGGCTTACGCATTAGATCTTCCTTCTAATAAAAAAAAGAAATAGTGCGCTTGCAATACAAATAGTTCAGTAAGACCCCTTTCACACTGCAGGCGGTATTGCGCTAAAAATACCGCCTGCAAACCGCCCCTAAACAGCCTCCGAGGGCTTTCACACTGAAGCGGCGCGCTGGCAGGACGGTGAAAAAAGTCCTGCAAACCACTTCTTTGGAGCGGTGAAGGAGTGGTGTATTCACCGCTCCTTCACCGCTCCTGCCCATTGAAATCAATGGGACAGCGCGGCTATAGCCGCGCTGTACGAGTGATTTTAACCCTTTTTCGGCCGCCAGCGGGGGTTAAAACCACACCGCTAGCGGCCGAATACAGCTGCAAGAACTACGGTACAGCAGCGCTAAAAATAGCGCTGTTGTACCGCCGACGCCCCCACCGCCCCAGTGTGAAAGGGGCCTAATAGTAAATCATCATGAGAAATATTAAAATTACAAAATATTGGTGAAAGTTCTGAAAACATGAATAGAAGTTCATTCATAAATGGGACACAGTGATAGAGAGTCAGTGATGAAAATTATGTGCATCCAATGGATGGGGATCCAACATCCAAAATCCAACCACCTCAACCCACATAACAGGGAAGGTGGAAGAGCGAGATGTAAGGAAAAGGTATCCAGATTTCAGGTGCATCCAGGTGGCAGTGCGATTATACGCTTACCAGAGTTGGTGGACCTCCTCTATGGCGATGTCAGACATGCGAGCAGATACCACCCTCTGCAGGGATAAACGGGCTTCCACGTCCGAATCCTCAGGTGTTTGCGATATTCCCAGGGCAGACAGATCACTCTTTACCGCTAGAGCAGGTGTTTTCAAACTTACTAAACAAAGGGCCAGTTTACTGTCCTTCAGACATTAGGATGACCAAACTGTGGCTAGTGACAAACTAGGTTGTAATTAATAGATACAGCTACTGTTAGTTAATTCTTAATTCTATGATGAGGTTTTCATCTGACAACCCGCCATGTGCTGTCACATGGCGTCTGGACATTTATTCTTTTCTTTTATTTGATAAATGTAATGTCCTGTGTTTATGTGTGTTTCTGGTGAATACTTCACAACAGAGATTTGTTGTTAGCTAATTGCTGTGAAGCTGTCTTTTCTACTATTGGCCTTAGACTGTGCCATTTTTGCTACATAATAAATTTAGATTTTAGATTACTCTAGTATGATCATATTTTTGCTACCATAAGTAACCCTTTTCCTGGTGTTCTATACCAGGTTTTTGCTTGTGATATATATGTTTTTTGGTTACGGTAGCAGCACCCTACATGGTGAATGTTCTATGAGTGACCACTCTTTATGAGTGGATTAATGTGTGCATTGCCCGCCTTTTTTCTTTTTTTGATGAACTAAGATCATCTTTTGATCATTTCACATGGGCACACATCCACATCTATATTTTTCAGCTTCACTTTTAAATTAGGGATCTTTTATATCTTGGATAGGGGATGGCTTTTATATTGGGGTAGGACGTATATCAGGAAATTAGGACAGCATTCCAAAGAGACACATCTCAAACATTGAATCAGGAGAAAGAAATGAAAACTAAATTCAAAGAACAATAAGAAACTCCTGACCAGACACCTAAACAGGAAATGGGATGTGCCTTCCTTGGAAACCTATATTGAACATAAAATAATACCAAGGGGACTCAGAGACAGAATCGTCCCAGCTGAACATCTACATACTTAAAGATTCCTTCCGAATTGGAAGGAACTTTACATTAATCATGGACTAGCAGCTATGGGCTTAATAGTGGAGGAGGAAAACGTACGTTTTCCTCCTCCACTATAACCGGATACACAATAGCGCGGACCGGAAGTGACGTAGCGGGGATTGAAACCACGCTGTTTTTACTGCTGTTCAACGCTACTTCGTTTACTTTAATGTAAGCAAATATATTTTTAATAAAAGTCTTTGGCTATACGTTATTACCCTATTGGAGTCCCCTCCTTTTGATTATCCCCTATGTGGAGTCCACGTACCGGAGGGAGCGCCTCCTCCCCATAGACGCATCAGAACATCAGCACCGATCGGACCAGAATGAGTACAGTTCCTAACGGATTCACAAAGGCACTTTTATTGTGTCATCAAGGTGAGAGTTCTGGGAGCCCCTAGTGGGTATCCAAACACCACAAAAGTCACCAGATCTCCTATCAACGCACTTGCACTTTTAAAGTCACACTCTACTTATATATTTATTTATTTACTTCACTTGATTGATCAGCACTGAAATCACGTTTTATTCACTTATGGACAATCATACATATAGTTATTTTTATTAATTGTGGATTTATATTTATGCTATTTTATCACCAAGTTCATTTATTCTCTTATTGTTTACTATTAGTAAGTTCATTTAGAGGTTTTGCGCGAAATCACATACACAATTGATCCTTATTGTGCAATTTTCAAAAAACAAATACAAACCTACAAAAACAGGCAGCGAGAGATTGTACATGAGGAGTCAGAAAAAATACCAACAGAAAATAGCGTTTTCTCCAAGAATGAGGACAGAAATAATATGAAGGTTATTAATCTGTCAGATTTTCCCCTTGGCCCAAAACATATCAAACTCTTAAAGAAAGGCATGTCATTCTCTCCAGTCAGCAATATGGATGAGTTCACTCTCTATAAAGACATAACTCTTTTTTTACGGAAAGTCTTTCTAAGATCATTGTATGAGATGAAGGACACCACAAACTCTGGTGAACCTTATCTAGACATAAATGATCAGAAAGCTTTGGAAATTCTGAACTCTCTTCTAGAGGAAAATGAAGACCCTCCTGAAACATCTAATCCCAGTAGGAGGGTGGAAGATTTCAGGATATGATACAAAAAGATGCCAATATTATCTAAAAATAGATGGTTGAACCTCTTCCTGGATTTGGAACCCAGCTTTTGGAACCTAATGGAACCAGGCACGAAGCATCCTGGAAAGGCATTGGGGTGTACAGAAAAATAGTCCTGGCTTAGTGGAAATAGTGGGCCCAACACCTAAGATGATAGCCCACCGTGACAAAAATCTAGGAGATATGTTGATACAATCTGAGTTTGCTAAGGAACCAAATTCCAACTGGCTGTCGACCTACCCCAGGGCAAAAGGAATGTTTTCCTGTAATAAATGTCAGGTCTGTCCCTTTGTGGACAGAACTAATACCTTCCAGGATGCTCTGGGACAAGAAAGCTATGAGATTAGGGATCTAATCAATTGCTCAACAGCAAGAGTGATCTATATGATCTCATGTCCCTGCCCAAAAATCTACATAGGTTAAACAAAGAGAACTTTGAAGGTGAGAATATTAGAGCATATGAGAGAAATCAATGAAAAAGAAAAAGACCCTGAAAAACCCTTAGCGTCATGCCATGGAGGTAGCATTATAGGCATGAAGGTAAACAGGATTTATGTTCTAAAATTACCCACCAGAAGAGGTGACTTTGAATGTCTACTCCTCCAAAAAGAAAAATGGTGGATACATAGGTTAAAGTCCCGCGCACCAGTGGGCCTCAACACAGAATTGAATATCCAGGTTTTCCTGGAGAGTTAATAATGTTATGGCTTAAAACAATCTAACCAAAATCCCTCCCAGAATTAGACCACTACTTGACCATGTAGATAGGGATTTACTCTTGACCCCACTTCTAGGTAGGCAAACTTCCAGATTTTATGTGACCACTAGGGTTAGTTCTTTCATTTAAAGAAATTAATTAATGTCTACTTGGTGGATGTTTTCTACTTATTTTTGATTATTTTTGGTTATTTTTTTTATTCTCAAACATATTTGTTTATTATTCCTCCTGTCCATCCCCTCTCTTTTCCTCTTCTTATTTTCTTTTATTTTCCATCCTCTTATTTATACTTTTCGTTTTCTTTTTTTTCTGCTTTGTTCTTGCTCAGCTCTTTTTCTTCCCCTTCAAATGGATAGTGAATATCGGAGCAGATAACTATTTAGAAGTGTAACTGACCATTGTCCTATCCATCTCTATTGGCTATTGGAGATCACCAAACACCACTAACAAAATAAGATATAAGGGAGTGAGGCTTGCCGTCCAATCACCGTCCAGATGAAACTACGTTTCTAGCAAAACGCATTGACGTCATGACCGTCCTGCCACGTAGTGCCAACTACGCAAAGCCCCCTATGCCGGATGCTGCCATTACTGTGAAGGAGACATACGATCACACACGGCACACAGCTGAGGATGCCAGGAAACAAACAAACAGATTTTTTTCTGGGTGAAACAGCCATACTTTACCTACGAATGGGACTACAGAGGATGTAACGTCATGCACATCAAATACTCAGGACAGTAAAGTACCTACACCCTAGGGTGATCGATACATGCCCATGACTAAAAGTTCCATGCTGTACTATATGTGTAGGTGAAGTTTCCCATCCCAAAAGCGGTTGCTGATACCACTTTCAAGCATACCAGGCCACCGGAACTTAAACCTATTTTGGCCATGGTTCCCATAGCGCCATGAACGTATAGTCTCCTATAAGAGGATCTGCTCCAGCCACTGTTTACCTTAGTGTTAAGAAGAGTATGAGCTGCTCAATGTGAATGCACTAACTTAATACAGTATATTTTCAGCTCAACAGGTCTCCAAGGCAACTTTACCTTGACGAACAAACTGGGACTATTTTGTCTATTTTTTCATTTCACGTGAAACTATTGAGCTGCTTATGCTTTTTAGAATTTTCATTAACACCAGCTGGCACACTCTTCCCTATTCCCTTTCCCTTCGCTAGGGCCACACATAGTCTGGTTGTCACTAATAGATACAGCTGCTGTTATTTAAAAACTTCAGCCCCGGAATGATTTACCCCCTTCCTGACCAGAGCACTTTTTGCGATATGGCAATGCGTTGCTTTAATTGACAATTGCGCAGTCATGTGATGTTGCACCCAAACAAAATTGACGTCCTTTTTTCCCACAAATAGAGCTTTCTTTTGATCACCTCTGTGGTTTTTATTTTTTGCGCTATAAACAAAAAACGAGTGACAATTTTGAAAAAAAAAATCAAATTTTTTAACTTTTTGCTATAATAAATATCCCCAAAAATATATATAAAAAAACCACATTTCTTTCTCAGTTTAGGCCGATATGTATTGTTCTAGATATTTTTGGTAAAAAAAATGCAATAAGCATATATTGATTGGTTTGCGCAAAAGTTATAGCGTCTACAAAATAGATTTATGGCATTTTTATTATTAATTTATTTTTATTAGTAATGGTGGTGATCTGCGATTTTTTTCATGAGTGTGACATTATGGCGGACACATCGGACACTTTTGACACAATTTTGGGACCATTGTCATTCATGTAGCGACCAGTGCTATAAAAATGCACTGATTACTGTGTAAAAGACAATGGCAGGGAAGGGGCTAAACACTAGGGGGCGATCAAGGGGTTAAGTATGTCCTAAGGAGGTGTTCTAACTGTGGGGGGGATGGGCTACCACTGACATGACAGCGATCACTGCTTCTGATGACAGGGAGCAGTAGCTCCCTGTCATGTCACTAGGCAGAATGGGGAAATGCCTTGTTTACAAAGGCATCTCCCCATTCTTCCGCTCCGTGACACGATCGCGGGCCCCCCGGCGGACATCGCCCACAATGCCGCGATTTAAAGGGGACGTACCTGTATGCCCATTTGCCCAGCCGTGTCATTGTGCTAACGTACATCGTTGTGCGCTGGTCGGCTATGGGTTAATTCTTAATTCTATGATGAAGTTTTCATCTGACAACCCGTCTATGTGCTGTCACATGGCATCCAGACGTTTTTTCTTTTCTTTTATTTGATAAATGTAATGTCTTGTGTTTATGTGTGTGTCTGGTGAATACTTCACAACAGAGATTTGTTGTTAGCTAATTGCTGTGAAGCTGTCTTTTCTACTATTGGCCTTAGACTGTGCCATTTTTGCTACATAATAAATTTAGATTTTAGATTACTCCAGTATGATCAAATTTTTGCTACCATAAGTAACCCTTTTCCTGGTGTTCTATACCAGGTTATTGCTTGTGATATATATGTTTTTTGCTTATATACTAACAGCGCCCTACATAGTGAATGATCTACAAGTGACCACTCTTCAAGAGTGGATAAATGTGTGCATTGCCCGCCTTTTGTTTTCTTTTGAAGCCATGAAATATGTCAACTAAATGTGCATTCTCTCTAAGCACCAAATTAAGAAAAAAATTCCACAAAACAAAATTTGGCGTAGGGTCCCCCCCAAAATAGATACCAGGCCCATTGGGTCTGGTGTGGATTTTAAAGGGAAATCAACGCCAAATTTTTCAAAAAAATTGGCGTGGAGCTCCCCCCCCAAATCCATACCAGGCCCTTTGGGTCTGGCAAAGATTTTAAGGATTTTTTTAAATACATTTTTTTTAATAATAAAAAAAAAAATTGCCATGGGTCCCCCCCAAAATCGATACCAGACCCATATCCGAGCATGCAGCCTGGAGGTCAGGATGGGGGGCGAGCAAGCACCCCCTCTCCTGAACTGTACCAGGCCACATGCCCTCAACATGGCGGGGTGCTTTGGGGTCCCCTCCAAAGCACCTTGTCCCCATGTCGATGGGGACAAGAGCCTCTTGCCTTCAACCCTGGCCGTTGATTGTTGGGGTCTGCAGGTGGGGGGGTAATCGGAATCTGGAAGCCCCCTTTAACAAGGGGACCCCCGGATCCCAACCCCCCCCCCATGTGAATGGGTATTGGATACACCGCAATGTACATCCATCATCAATCACAACAGACCTGAAAATGGGAGAGGCTCTGGAAAAGTCCTGGAGGTGAGCATAGGAGGTAATGACCAGGGAGCCAGAGAGCAGGAGGTCTTGTGTGGAACAAAGAGAGCGATTAGGTTGGTGTTTTGAGAATAGATTAGTAATGTAGCTAGGGGTAGAGTTCTGGATGGCTTTGTAAGTTGTTGTTAGTATTTTGAATTTAATTTGTTGGGTGAGTGGATACAAATAGAGTAACTGACAGAGAGGAGTAGCAGACATGGAGCGGTTGGTAAGGTGGATGAGTCTGGCAGCAGCATTCATGATGGACTGAAGGGGGGATAGCCTATGTAAAGGTAAGCCAATGAGAAGGGAGTTGCAGTAGTCGAGGTGAGAGATGACCAGAGAGTGAATTAAGAGCTTTAGGGTATCATTGGTTAGAAAGGGGCGTTTAGAGATGTTGCGGAGGTTGAGGATAGATCAGAGTCCAAGATTACACCTAGAACCTTGGCATGCGGGGATGGACTGATAGTTGTGCCATCGATTTTGACAGAGAAATCAGGGGAAGGGGCATGAGGAGGAGGAAAAATTATAGGTTTGGTTTTGGATAGATTGAGCTTGAGGAAGTGGTGTGACATCCAGACTAATATATCTGTTGTTAAATTAGTGATACGTGAGGAGACTGAGGGAGTGAGCTGATGGTAAAGAGATTTGGAATCGTCAGTATAGAGATGGTATTGGAAGCCATGGGAGGCTATTATCTGACCCAGGGAGGAGGTGTAGATGGAGAATAAGAGAGGTCCAAGAACAAAACCTTGGGGGAACCTGACAGAAAAAGGTAGAGGAGAGGAGGAAGAAGAGTTGTAAGTGACACTGAAGGTGCGGTTGGATAAATAAGTTGAGAACCAGCAAAGAGTACAGTCACGGAGACCAAAGGCGTGGAGTTTTTTGAGGAGGGCATGGTGCACTGTCAAAGGCAGCAGAGAGATCTAAGGGTAGGAGTACAGTAAAGAACTTTGGGGTGGGCCCTGCGCCCCCCACCCCAAAGCACCTTGTCCCCATGTTGATGAGGACAAGGGCCTCTTACCGACAACCCTGGGCATTGGTTGACGGGGGCTGCAGGCGGGGGGCTTATTGGAATCTAGAAGCCCTCTTTAACAAGGGGGCACTTAGATCCCAGCCGCCCACCCTATGTGAATGAGTATGGGGTACATTGTACCCCTACCCATTCACCTAAAAAAAGTGTAAAAAATAACACATATTACACATGTTTTTAAAGTAATTTATTAAGGCAGCTCCATCGTCTCTTCCGATCTCTTCTCCCCTTTCCGGCTCTTCTGTCTCCTCCGCTGACGTCTTCTGCCTCTGCCGATTCTTCTCCCCTCTCCGGGTCTTCTCCACTCTCTCTCCGGTTCTTCTCCCTCTGTCCGTTATCTTCTGCCTCTGCTGGTCTTCTCCGCTATCTTCTTGCTCTTTTGCTGGCTCTTCTCCGCTGTGTTCTCCTTCTATTCTTCTTCCGATGTTGACTAGATGCTCTCTCCTGCTCTAATGCTGGGTGCGCGGTGTGCAACTACTTATACTGGCATGGGGGGGGGTCACTGGGTGATGTCATCAGGAGGCCCCACCCCTTATGATGTCACCACCTGGGACACGATGGAGTGGTGATGTCATAAGGGGCGGGCCTCTGGTGACCCCGCATGCATGCACATCTAGATGGATCAAGGAAGGTAGATGTTGCTGCAGTCATGTAAGAAGAATTTTAGTTAAAAATTTAAAGTCTACATTTAATAGGGAGATCGGTCTATAACTCCTGCACTGCATAGGATCTTTACCTTCCTTGGGTATGACCAAAATAAGGTCTTTCAAAGTTTCTACGTGGAAAGAGGTCAGGTCACTCAGGCCATTAAATATCCTAACCAAGTAAGGTCCCAACGTAGGTAACAAAAGCTTGTAATATTGGACTGTGAAGCCATCTGGGCCAGGGGCTTTACCTAACTTTACTGAGCCGACTGCAGCTTGTAGTTCCTCTAGCCTTCGGGCTTCCAAATCCTGCTGTGTAGGAAATGCAAGACAATGCGTTGCAGAGGTTACCAAGTAATCATCTATTGTGTGCTGAACAGGGGTAGGGGTGGCTAGCTGCAGATTCTAAAGAGATGAATAGTAGTCACTAAACGACTGAGATATTTGTTTAGGTAAGGTAGCTTTCTCCCCATCAGCATCCAAGATCGATGGAATAAAGGTCGCCGACTGTTGATCCCTCAGGGCTTAAGCTAGGAATTTACCACATTTATTACCAAGCTCAAAAACCTGCTTCCTCCCCGCCTGTAATGCTCTTTTAACTCTATAAAGGGGCAGATCAGAAATCTGTTTGCAAGAGCTCAGAAGATCTCATTCCACTAATCCAGGCACCATGTCTAATCAGGACCCCTCAAATCACTGCATTATGGGCCTCCCAAACCACCCCAGGGGCACAATCGGGAGTATCATTGGTCTGAAGAACCACTTCACCTCCGTAAAGACATCTGCAATAACAATGGGGTCCTGCAGGAAGCTTTCATTAAGCCTCCACATCTTAGAGCCAGATCGCTGGGTATTTAGAAGGTTATATTTAAAAAAAATTGGAGCGTCGTTCGACCAGGTAATCGACCCAAAAGTGGTCTCAATAACAGAATGTAATTGATCATAGGGGTTAAAAAAAAACTTATGTGGGGAAGAATAAAAAGTATATCTCTTTTGCCCAAATGAAAAAGTCGCCATACATTCACTAATCGTGCCCCATAGAGTGATTGAGAGATTCTCTTACGAGCACCAGGTAGAATCCAGGAGGAACCTGTGGAGGTATCCTCTTTGGGTATCAAAGGGACTTTAAGATCACCACCCTCTGAAAACTCTGATGCCGCGTACACACGGTCGGACTTTTCAGCTACAAAAGTCGGACAGCCTGTCCGACATACTTCCGGCGTACCTTCGGCGGACTTGCGGCAGACTTTCTTACGAACGGACTTGCACACACACGACCACACAAAAGTACGACAGCTTAGTACGCGGTGACGTACACCAAGTCCGACGAGACTATAAAACGGAAGTTCAATAGCCCGTACGACACCCTTTGGGCTCCTTCTGCTAATCTCGTGTTCATCTCGTGTTAGTAGAAGTTTGGTGAGAGACGATTCGCGCTTGTGAGACTCGTATTTTTCAGTTCGTTTTAACTGTTGTTCAGTCTGTGCTTGTGAGGTTTGTATCTGCTTTTCAGTGCGTTTGGTCAGTTGGCATTGAGAAATCTTTGTTTTATTGGCCGCTCGTTCCTGATTTTCAGGTCGTTCTTCACAGGCCTTGCTGTTCTTCAGTGTGTTCTGTTTAGTGCGTTCTGACCAGCCGACCGTTTTGAAACCATGTTACCTGTACGTACTCGTCGTCGAGCTCGTGCATTGTATGTGTTTGGTGCTGTAGTTTATTCTTCAGCCCAAGACCAGTCCATGAACAGGGCGAGGAGGAGTTCATGGACCAAGAATTGGTTGCTCCAGCGTGACCAGTTCTGTCACATGCCATTGCTCCGTGAGATCCGTGAGAATAATCCTGAGGATTTCAGGAACTTTCTCCGGATGACGGACCCCGTTTTTGACCGTTTGGTGGCTTTGCTGACCCCCTATATCAGCAGGCAGGATACCTGCATGAGGCAAGCCATCACTCCGGAGCAGAGGCTGGTCGCTACCTTGCGGTATTTGGCCACAGGGAGAAGCCTGCAGGACCTTAAGTTCTCGACAGGCATCTCCCCCCAGGCTCTGGGGATCATTATCCCAGAGACCTGTTCTGCCATCATCCAGGTCCTGCAGAAGGACTATATTAAGGTAAGATATTTTGCTTTTATTAGCATCACATGTTCTTTTATGTAATCTTTGATAATGTAATGTATTTCTTGCTTCAAACACTACTTACCATCATTGCAATATAGTGTGAATGTCCCCTTTTTATCCTCACACATGCTGGATTTTTTTCCTGTTATTTTTTGTCATGCATGTATATTTTCCTTCAATAACCTCCCCAGCATGCAGTGATGGGAACATATCTACCTAGTCTACTCATTTTGAATGTATTTTGTTTGAGTGTATTTAGTGTGCTTATAATTAGCAAGTAGCTAGATTTCCCAACCCCCCCACCTAAACTCACTCCAAATAGTGTGCTGCTAATTAGCAATTAGCTAGATTTCCCAACCCCCCCCCCCACCTAAACTCACTCCAAATAGTGTGCTGCTAATTAGCAATTAGCTAGATTCCCCCCCCCACCTAAACTCACTCCAAATAGTGTGCTGCTAATTAGCAATTAGCTAGATTTCCCAACCCCCCCACCCCCACCTAAACTCACTCCAAATAGTGTGCTGCTAATTAGCAATTAGCTAGATTTCCCAACCCCCCCCCCACCTAAACTCACTCCAAATAGTGTGCTGCTAATCAGCAATTAGCTTGATTCCCCCCCCCCCACCTAAACTCACTCCAAATAGTGTGCTGCTAATTAGCAATTAGCTAGATTTCCCAACCCCCCCCCACCTAAACTCACTCCAAATAGTGTGCTGCTAATTAGCAATTAGCTAGATTTCCCCCCCCCCCACCTAAACTCACTCCAAATAGTGTGCTGCTAATTAGCAATTAGCTAGATTTCCCAACCCCCCCCCCCACCTAAACTCACTCCAAATAGTGTGCTGCTAATTAGCAATTAGCTAGATTTCCCAACCCCTCCCCCCCACCTAAACTCACTCCAAATAGTGTGCTGCTAATTAGCAATTAGCTAGATTCCCCCCCCCCCCACACCTAAACTCACTCCAAATAGTGTGCTGCTAATTAGCAATTAGCTAGATTTCCCACCCCCCCCCACCTAAACTCACTCCAAATAGTGTGCTGCTAATTAGCAATTAGCTAGATTTCCCACCCCCCCCCCACCTAAACTCACTCCAAATAGTGTGCTGCTAATTAGCAATTAGCTAGATTTCCCAACCCCCCCCCCCTCGTAAAAATTTGCTTGAATGTTCTGTGGTGTTGATTTGTCTAAAGAAAATATATGTTGCACTTTGCAAAATGCATGTGCACTCTACAAGTGCATTTGTTCTAGTGCTTTAGTAAATGAGCAGAAGCTCTGCTGATTTTCATCATCAAATCATATGCAAGCCTCAAAGTGTTTTCATTAATTGCCCTTGCATGTGATTGTGTACTCCTTGCAACATGAATGCCTTTTTACATTACCTCCTTTACTGTAAGCTGGTTAGCAACTGCAACTGCAGAGTGCGACAACTGCAGTCTTGTAGCCTTTTTAGTCCCTAAATTCCTGCGTGTCCTAAAAGTAATCTTTTTTAGGGATTTCACAACCCCCTAAAATGTAATCAATGTTCCATCAGAGGGGGTGAGCAATCTGATAAGTGTGCCTTTCCATATTAGTTTTTCCAGAAGAATTAAATTATTTAATGTTATACTGATGCTGGGGAATAATGTTTTGAATTGTCTAATTTTATTGCAATGTTAGCTTCCAAATTAATTGATTTTGGTTTTCTTGTTTGATTCCCCAGTTTCCTTCAACGCCACAGGAATGGCAGACTGTGGCATCCCATTTTGCCAGCCGTTGGGACTTTCCCAATTGTGGAGGGGCTATAGATGGGAAACATGTCCACATTGTGCCACCACCCCATTTGGGGTCATACTATTTCAATTATAAAGGGTTCCACAGTATTGTTTTAATGGCGGTGGTGTCTGCACACTATGAATTTTTATATGTGGACGTGGGGAAGAATGGCCGGATGTCGGATGGAGGAGTATTTGCCCAGACGGAGTTCTGTCAGCGTCTCCAGAGTGGTGGCCTGGGATTGCCACCTGATGCGGATAATGTGGAAGGACTCCCCTTTGTCTTCATTGCCGATGAAGCCTTCGCTCTGAGCAAGCACCTCATGAGGCCATTCCCCCAAAGAACCCTCACCCCGGAGAGGAGGGTTTTTAATTTCTGGCTGGCCAGAGCTAGAAGAGTGGTTGAGAATGCGTTTGGAATTCTGGCCAGCCGGTTCCGCCTGTTTCAAACAGCCATTAATTTGGCGGAATACAAACTTAATTTTATCATTTTATCGTGCTGCATTCTGCACAACTTTTTAAACAAACATTCTCAGAATTATATAGGCACAGTTGGGCCTGAGGCCGGACTCATGGATGCCAACCTTACGGGCCTGGATAATGTCCGTACTGGCTTGGCCCCCCAAAGTGCCCGTCAAGTTAGACAGCAATATGTTAATTATTTTATGGGTAGGGGGGCCATTGCAATGGGCCATGATATTTAATTTTTTAAAATAAAAAAAAATGGATGAAATCTTGAATTATATTTCTTGCTTGCCTTTCTTTTGGGCTTTCTCCTAGGTTATGGTCGAGCAGTTGTAGTGCCAACTGTATTTTCATTTTAAATGTCTAAATAAAAGCTCCATTGCCACTGTAAACAACTTTTTGACAATTATAACCAAACTGATACTGAGCATTGAAATAACAAACCACACATTTATTTAATTCCTATAAGGAGATGTTTTTATTAATGGTTGTTATGCATTCAGTTCTGCATTTAGTATAAAATGTTCATAGACAAAAATATAATGATATCTTAATAATTTTGAAAAATATAATTATATTTAAATATTTAGACATAATCCACAAAAAAATATTTTTGGCTTTTTGATTTTCGCAAACAGGCTTTTTTTTTTTTTTTTTAATCCAGTTTATTTTTTTATTTTGTTTTTGAGAAAATCAATATTTTTTTTTTGTGTTTTTAAAATCAATTTTTCCTTTTTTTTGTGTTTTTAAAATCAATTTTTTCTTTTTTTTGTGTTTTTAAAATCAATTTTTTCTTTTTTTTGTGTTTTTAAAATCAATTTTTTCTTTTTTTTGTGTTTTTAAAATCAATTTTTTTATTTTTTTTTGGTTTGAAAATCAATTTTTTTTTTGGGGGGGGTTTTAAAATCAATTTTTTCTTTTTTTTTTATTTAAAATCTTTTTTTTTTTGGGGTTGTTGTTTTTTTGAAAATCAAGTTTTATTTTTTTGTGGATTTTGAATGTATTTTCGAGAAACAGCCCTCCTTTTTAAAATTAGGTTAAAGAGCCATTTATGTTCAGCAAAAAAAATAAAGAGAAGGCCCAGAATGGGGTCAGCAAAACAGGAAATGAAGGACATGATCGATGTTTTGGGGTTTCAAAAAGGGCATTTATATTCGGCCCAAAACATCAATCATGTCCTTCATTTCCTGATGCATACGATCCAGCCGATTCCGCATTTCATCCATGTCCTTATTCCAGGCCATTATTTGACCAATTAGCCGTTGGGCACTTTCAGAAGTGAAATAGTCACTTTGTGTACCTAAAGTGGAATGAAACCAAAAAATGTATTTAGAAATATGCACACATACATAGTTTACCTTACCATAATAAAGCTGTTGTCTCAGACACTGACCTGGTGGGGTGCCCATGTAGCCTAATTCCTCCACATCCTCGGGGGTGGCACTGTTGCTTGAATCAAGCACAACCAGATCCCCTAAAATAGAGTAGAAAAATTACATTAAACAAAAGGCAGCCATGCATAGATTACCGTAAGCTGGTGTGTCAGACACTCACCTGGTGGGGTGCCCATGTCGCCCACCTCTCCTTCCTCCACATCCTCAGTGGGGCTTGGGCTGATTTCCCAATCATGTTTGGCTTGGGGTGGACTGTCTTCTTGTTGGCTGAGTGATTTTTCCCCTATGTGAAACCAAAAATTATTAATCTACTTAGCACACAGATATTTTAGTACATAGTCATTTTCTAACATTTGTAGTGAAGTGGTTTGTGTAGAGTTCCTATTTTACCTCAATATTTAAAATTATAAAGACATATCGGATAGATAGATATCTAGATATTAATATCTCAAAATATAGTTAATAATCTTTTGATCTCTCTCTCTCTCTCTCTCTCTCTATATCTGGAACAAAATCTATAAATATCTAACTAAATGTAAATAAAAAAAGATAACTTAAAATATTCTAAAAGAATGTTTTACATTTCTATATCTATCTATATCTTTTTTTTTTTGTTATATATATATATATATATATATATATTTTTTAGATATATATATATTTTTAGATATATATATATTTTTACATAGATCTATCTATAGATATGTAACGAGGTTTTGTAAAAGATCGTTTGAAACGATGAACAAAAAAATTGTATAGGAAGGAAAAGCACATGGAGCAGTATACAAGGTAATAAACACAAGAGAAAAACACGACAAGTACTTACTTTTTTTAAGCACTTTCCGGATCCGTCTATATTGATCCGGCTCCCTGAGTTTCAGGTCAGACCATCTTTTGCGAAGTTGATCTCGGGAGCGCTGTACCCCAAAAGAAGCCTGCAAAGTGTCCACGACCTTCGCCATTATTTTGGCCTTGCGCAAATTTGGCCGTGCGTACGGCCCATACTTCCCATCATAGTCCTCTTTGTGAAGAATGGCCACCATCTCCACCATTTCTTTAAAACTCATATTGGAGGCCTTAAATCTAGGCCTCACAGATTTTGTGGACGTTCCAGCCTCCGGGCTTTTTCCACTACCTGAGGACATGTCAGGTGTCTCCGCCATTATTTACCCCACTACGCGCCGTAACTAAAAATGGGCGGAGAACATGAGTTAAAATCGAACGTCAGGGGCGGGCGACGCAGGCGGAGTTTCACACATGCGTAGTGTATAAAGAGGGGCCTTGCGCACGTGTCGTACGTACGTTCTGTGCGTCGAATTAGGGGGCGGAGAACATGAGTTAATTTCGAACGTCAGGGGCGGGCGACGCAGGCGGAGTTTCACACATGCGTAGTGTATAAAGAGGGGCCTTGCGCACGTGTCGTACGTACGTTCTGTGCGTAGGTGATAGTGGACCTGGACGTTACAAAACGAAGGTAATTTTATTGTTTTTTTTTCTTTGTTTTTTTTTGGGGGGTTTTATGGTCATGACTTTGTAGCAAGCGGCCTATATGGCTTGATAGATTGATGAGGCCTACATAGGGAGAAGATGATGAGGGGTTAGCAGAAACCTATAATAAGTGTTTTTGGTCTTGTGACTTTCTCTTTTCCAGATATAATGAATCCCCTATTTAAGGATCCAGAGTTCCTTACAGCTTTTATTTCGAAATATCGAGA
Source organism: Lithobates clamitans (assembly GCA_037952925.1). NCBI lineage: Eukaryota > Metazoa > Chordata > Amphibia > Anura > Ranidae > Lithobates > Lithobates clamitans. Next base: position 2,324,721 of record JBBGZY010000342.1, read on the forward strand.
GATGAGGAATTTGTGGGAGGTGAAACACCCTCAGTATTATGCCAAGCATGTGAGGAAGTCAACGCTGGAGAGACTTCTGTCCTTTGTCCAGGCGACCATCCCGGGAGCAACAATGGAGACAGTGCTCAAGAAAATTGGGGTCTTGAGGAACATGTATAAAAGGGAGCATAGGAAGATCCAGGAATCAAGGAGATCAGGAGCATCAGCAGATGATGTTTATGTACCCAGGCTGTGGTACTACAATCAACTCCGTTTTCTTGATGACCAGAATGAAGCCAGGGCATCACTTTCAACCCTTCCCTCCACCCTTCCCTCCACCCTTCCCTCCACCCTTCCCTCCACCCCAGCAGAGGCTGATGAGGAGCAAGCTGGGTCTTCCATCCTGGATGAACCGGATATGACCATCTGGAGTCAGGTAAATTATTTTCACAAATATTTACTGTACTAATATTAATGATGTTAACTGGATGTTATAATTGTCTAAAATAATTTTGCACTCAAAATTGTGTATACATATCAATAGACAGGAGTGGCTAAATATGTTTGGCACCTGCTTGAAATAATTAGGGTGTCTGATTAGACTCTTTTATTAAAGAGATGTATTCACATTGAATTTGCTAGTCATGAGAAGCAAACTGTGTGTCATTGATGAACCCAAAAAAATATACTAAAACTATTGTCCTTTTTTTATACACAGGATGAGTCCATCCAGGAGGAATGTGGGGAAAGTGGCAGGCAGGAGGAGATCGGGCCCATGGACAGCCTGGAGGAGGCCGGATTCACCATCATCCTGGAGGAGGCTGGGCCCAGTGTCAGGCAGGAGGTGGCTGCTCCCAGTGAGGTGGCTGGGCCAAGTGAGGTGGCTGGGCCAAGTGAGGTGGCTGGGCCCAGTAGGAGCCTGACCCAATCCCAAGTGCCTCCCCTCCACCTTCCCAAAAAAAGGGCCAGGAAGGGGATGGTCACACAGGACGCATCCCTGCGCCTCATGCAAGAGGCCACCCGTTTTTTAACGAGCCCCCCCGAAGCGGAAGAATCCTATGGCTGCTACTTAGCCAGCAGGCTTCTTCAGATGGATTGGGAGCAGCGCCTCATTTGTGAGCGACTATTTGGGGAAACAATCCATAAGGGGCTGCAGGGCACGCTAACACAAAACACCCAACTACATGAGGCAGCCCCCCCTCCTCCTCCTCCTCCTCCTCCTCCTCCTGCCACAACTGAAACACCAGAGCCACAGCCTCAAAAGAAGGCTACAGGGAAGGCTGCAGGGAAGGCTGCAGGGCAGCGTGGAGGAAAGGCTGCAGGGAAGAGAAGAAAGTGATGACCTGTGTTCAGTCTGGTCTGACAGAAGACGCAGGCTGTTGTAGGACCACAGTCTGGGGACATCTAGATCATCTGCTGGTGCTGTTGATCTCTGGGATTCTTGGACCAGATTGTGCTCCCTCTTATATGGACTCCGCAAGATCCCAATTTTCTTGGACAACGACTTTTTCCAGCGTTGACTTCCTCTTTATTTTATTTTGACCATGAATAAATGGATCTTTTTTGAGTTTAGCAAAAGACTTTATGTGTTTTCTTTTAAATCATTGATTTTACACACAATGTTAAATTAACAAGGGACAACAATCTCATTGAGTTTGAAAAAAAACACACCAAAAATACATTACTAATGTTAATAATGTTCAAGTGGTAAGTCTTGAAACTAAAAAAATCTACATAACCAAAAACGGTGCTTTGGGTTCACTTTATCTAAAAACTAAAAAATAATCACTAGAAAAAAAAATAGAATAATGGGTTCTTTGTAATAACTTTACAAACCTAAAAAAAAAAAATATAAAAAGGGAAAAAGTATTATTAGTATGGAAACATTGTTTTTAAAAAGCATACTATATCATTCATGAGATCAAAGAGAAAAAGAATCCAGAAATCAGTTTGGGAGAACTCTGATTATGAACAGCAAAACACCTTCGTTCTTTAGAACATTCGTAAAGAAGAAATAAAATGCGCTGCATTCAACGATCACAGATTTTACAGCGTGATGAATGTGCTACCTACAATACGAACACTAGTTTTACTAGACCGAGTGCTTCCGTTTAGTTTTTGCTTATGAGCATGCGTCGTTTTTTTGTCCGTAGGACTAGCATACAGACGAGCGGACTTCGGGGTCCGTCGTAGTTACGACGTAAAGATTTGAAGCATGTTTCAAATCTAAAGTACGTCGTATTTGAGGCTAGAAAAAGTACGTTGAAAGTCCGGAGAAGCCCACACACGATCGGATTACCAGCCAGCTTTAGTCCGTCAGCGTCCGTTGGACTTTTGTAGCTGAAAAGTCCGACCGTGTGTACGCGGCATGACAGTTTATCCAGGATGTTTCTAAGTAAAAAAAATCCTGATGCACATTGGGAACATAAAAAGAAGCCAGTGTTACTTTAACCCCTCCAATCACACCTTTAAGTAATAGGTATCGACCCCCATCATCCACAAAAGAATCTGAACAAGACCATGGAACTTTACCGAAGATCAAAATAGACACACTATAATGCCACGTACACACGAGCAGAATGTGCGACAGAAAAAGTCAGACGGAAGCTTTTCATTGTATATTCCAATCGTGTGTATGCCTCATCGGACTTTTTTTTTCCAGAACATTCTGACAGACCTAGAAATAGAACATGTTCTAAATATTTCCGACGGAACCAATTCCTATTGGGAAAACCGCTCGTCTGTATGCTGTTCCGACGGACCAAAATCGACACATGCTCTGAAGCAAGTATGAGATGGAAGCTATTGGCTACTGGCTATTGAACTTCCTTTTTCTAGTCCCGTTGTACGTGTTGTACGTCACCGCTTTCTTGACGGTCGGACTTTGGTCGGACCTTTGGTCGGACTTTGGTTTGACCGTGTGTAGGCACGACCGCTTGAATGGAATTCCGTCGAAGTTCCATTTAAGAAACCTTCTGAATTTATTCCGACGGCAAAACCAGTCACGTGTACAGGGCATTAGACTTAGCATCAGGCTTCGTGGCATGATAAGTCAATGGTTATGCCCTGTACACACGATCGGACATAGATTGGACATTCTGACCACAAAATCCATCTGATTTTTTCAGACGGATTTTGGGCCAAACTTGTCTTGCATGCACACGTACGTCGGGACTATAAATGGAGCAGTAGCCAATAGCTTTCGTCTCTTAATTTATTTTGAGTATGCGTGGCTCTTTGTGCGTCGGATTTGTGTACACACAATCGGAATTTAAACGATCAGATTTTGTTGTTGGAAAATTTTATATCCTGCTGTCAAACTTTGTGTGTCGGAAATTCCAACGGAAAAAGTCCAATGGAGCCCACACACGATCGGAATTTCTGTCAACACAATTCGATCGCACTTTTTCCATCGGAAAATCCGACCGTGTGTACAGGGCAGTAGAGTCGATACCCAAGCAGAGCAGGGCGGTTCTCTTGTGTTTCTTGGAGAAATGCAATATCAACACTAGAACGTTTCAAGTCATGAATTAATATACGCCGTTTTTCGGGCTTATTTAGCCCCTTAACATTAAGGGACATTATACAAAGGTTATCCATCCTTATAACCAGCTCCCGAGGGAAGAAAAAAAAGGAATGGAAGTAAAGGAAAGGGGAGAGAGGAGCAAAAAATAATAATAATCATTTTAAAAAATGACTATAGCCAATCGAGGAGGACACACCTAATGTCTCGTCCTCCTTGAGGGCTACTAAAGCAAGATTGCTTACGCACTCCACTTATAGCTTCCAAGGTATGAGGGTGCAGGCCTAACAGGGGGTAATGGTTAAACATGGCCAGCAGAACTCAAGTCCATGGCAAAACAGCCTCTATACCCATATAATCAGGTTGGGATAAAAAAAAGAGAGAAAAAAAACACCAATCGTAAAATGCAAACTAATGACAACTACACCATAACCACCTAAGACCAAAACTATATTTGCTAACCCTGCCTCACTGTAAACGGGGAGCTCATTATTGGTTCTACCAGGCCATTACCCTGGGGAACCATCTTCTATCTTTGGGATAGGGTGGGGGGATTCCACATCAAGGGGACAGTCCCCCTAAGTATTGATATTCCAGGTAGCCAAACTGGGCCAAGTAATAAGATCTCTCAAAGGGAAATCAAAAGATTCCCTCTCCTCCATCAATACTAACCCCACCTCTACTCTCCCCGCCAATGTACACCAATTTCAGGGGTATCCACCTCATCAGAGTACCAGGACCCTGCATATATTAATAGATAAATAGATCAAAATATCCCCACAAGGAGTCAGCCCCAGAATCAAATACATATTGCTCTTTCCTCTTTTTCCCTCCCTCTCCCCTCCTCTTTATTGCACCACCTTCCCAAAATACATCTAAATATTCTCACCCCCACACATACATATCCTGGAATATATGATTCTTTGATAAAAATAATAAGTGACTCAAATCTAAAATAACTTATAAAATAGTGCATGTACAGTATGTGTATGTGATGGTCTCAGCACTGCTCCAGGGGGCTAATGCTGGTCAGAGGGCATGGCCTGTGGAGCAGTGTTAGCTGAGGCCATTACATACACTTACATGCATCGGGCAGGGTGAGCGGTGTCTTACACTTTCTATACTAAAACCCTGTGCATGTCATAATTTTAGGTACTGTAATTCTGACCCTTTTAAGCGTCTTAATCGGTCTTCTGCTCATAAGTGCAATGTGTGTAATGTCATATTAGTTTCCATAAAAAATTCAAAAGGAATCTAAAAAGTGCCCTGTGCAATCTACACCAACCTAGATCATTGATAAAAATCACAAACTTATACCAAATTCATTAAGTACAATATGTGCAAAAAGTATTAAAAATAATGAAAATTATTATAAATCTCAAATCAATATACGTTAAGTGTCCTGTGCAATATAACATACAAAAAAAAAACATCAGTGACCATAAATGCAGAAAAAATCATGTGTGTCAAATTTCACAATGATAATTTGATCAATGAATTGAAGTCCCAAACGCCACCAAAGGCGAAGTAAATTGGTTCAAGTGATTTTTTCACTCTGGACCTTCAGGTGTGTGCTCAAAAAATACCCAGTGTAATCCACCACCACACGTATTAGATGGAGTCACCAAAAATTATTGCTAGTAAAATTATAAACCAACAACTGCGCATTACTCCGGGGATAAATAATCTGCAGTCAATATCCTCAACCGTGTACTCTGTAATAAACTTCCATATATTCGACATTATTATATATTTTTCCATGAGAGGAAAATCGCAGCCTAGGAGGGCTGTTTGCTCTGCCTGGGCACTTTTGCCATGTACTTGCCATGTGGAGGCCTCAGCTGGCTGGCTAGAGGGACTAGACCTGCTGAAGGTTATTGAGGCTGATGGAGGGAGTTATCATCTGAGGATCTGGTCTGCTACTACTGGGAGCAAGTGCCTGCGATATACTGGTAGGAGGCAACCATTACATTAAGAGGTTTCAGTGAGTACAGACAAGGGTCAGAAATCCTAGAGCATAGCTTCCAACTGCCCCTGATTTTGAGGGACTGTCCCTGATTTGTAACAAAGTCCCTCTGTCCCTCTTTTCTCCTAATTTTCCCTCATTTTTGATCTGATCCATATAGTTGTATATAAAATGCACTATTTATCTTTCAAAAAGTGTTTCCCACTGCTAAACCTTCCATCCAATTTGTATGTTGTTGCATTTGTAAATTTCATAAACCAATATAAAGGAATAGTAGTGGTAAAAAAAGCACTTGTGTATTTAGCTAAAAAGATTTTTTGTATAACTCTCCTTTAAGGGGGTGGGGCAGGGTGTGTTTCCTATGCCTACATACTTTTTCTAATAAGTGCCCCTCTTTCCCATTTCAAAAAGTTGTGTAGTGGTCAGTTCTTAGTAAGGGCAGGAGAGTGGTCATGCGGGGCGGGTAGTGAGAGATAATGTCATCTCTCTGCTCCCTGCTGCACCTCCAACATTGAAGAAGCCCGGCTGTGAGGGTGGAAGAGGGTTGATGCGGGGTGGGTGGAGAGAGATGATATCATCTCTGCTCCCCCGCCCGCTTCTCTCATCCGCCCACCTGCTTCTCTCATCCACCTGGCTCTCTCATCCGCCCCCTCTTGCCTGGCTTTCATGCTTTCTGCCCCCCGGCTGCAGAGAGACCAGGGGCAGGGGATGGGGACCCCTGTGTTAGAGAGTCAGTTGAGGGTTTCCAAAAAAGGGGACACTGTAACTGGTGTCCTGAAGTGCATAGTCTAACTCTTTGTGCGGGGACTTTGCTTGGATTGTTCCACAGAGGAAGATTTAATCTCTTAAATACTGCTACTGCTGAGCCTGTCTGCCATCAGCTCATACATGGGTCCATGCTCAGTGTTCAAAGAAGTGATTTTAGTGTCCTCAAGTCTGGTTGCTAGGAGTTATTGGAGTATCCCACCACTTCCCACTCCTATCCAAGTTTAATATTTTAATAAAGCATCAGAAAATCATCTCCTAGACTCTTTCTTTGAGCACGTGTGCCTGGCTGTAGGTCTATTATGGGAAAAGACCTAGGGACCTACAAAATTGCTGGCTCCTTCGGGGGTACCGCTATATACCTCCGTAGATGAGGGATTAATGTAGGCACTAGCAACAAGCACATATTCATACTGGCAAAAAAGAAAAGTAATCTGCACTGTGTGTGATGCCATAAAAGTTCTAATTAACAGCTGCAATCACTGTATAGCTCACACCAATACTCCAATAAATAAACCAAAAATGTAGTGTTGCACTGTTACTGTGCTTAAAAAGTACTCAAAATATTACGGCGCTACCACACCGTCAGTATTAAAGAAACATCATGAGAAGTCTTAGAGACAGCACATCTCCAAATGACATAATCCCCACAAAACTTCTGAAAGAATGTTCCGACATTCTGGCCCCTACTATAACACAGCTCATAAATCAATCATTCAAAGAGGGGATTGTGCCAACCACTCTCAAGGAAGGTATCATCAAACCCCTACTAAAGAAACCCAATCTCGACCCCAAGGACCCCAACTGCCGCAGACCAATAACTAGCCTCAATACCATCTCCAAGATTATGGAGAAAGCGGTAGTACAACAGCTACAGCGTCACCTGGACACACACCAACTCCTGGATCCTCTGCAATCAGATTTTCGCCCAGGCCATGGCACAGAAACAGCACTTCTCAAAATATGGGATGATGCCCTCGAAGCAGAATCATGTCTCTTGGTACTATTAGACCTCAGTGCAGCATTTGACACAGTGGACCACAACACTCTACTCGCCCGCCTCACAGAAGTAGCAGGAGTCACAGACTCTGGGCTAAAATGGTTTGCATCCTTCTTAGAGAATCGTTCCCAGATAGTGAAACTTGGAGGATTCACTTCTGAAACCCGGGCAATCTCCTGTGGAGTCCCGCAGGGTTCACCCTTATCACCAGTCCTTTTCAACGTCTACATCCGCCCACTCCTCAAAATCATCAGAAAATCGGACCTCTCCTTCCACTCATATGCTGATGACACCCAACTGTACTTTCGCATCACCGGACAGAAAGACCACCATCAACAACTAGAAAAATGCCTCACTATGATAGATGACTGGATGACCGTTAGCTCCCTCAAACTCAATGGGTCAAAAACAGAACTTCTTCTCCTACACGCTAACCGAAATGCCAAAAACAAGGCTCTGTGGATACCTCCCACCATTTTAGGACAGACCATCTCTCCGAGCACCAAAGTCAAGAGTCTCGGAGTTATCTTTGACTCAGAAATGACAATGGATGCACAAATAGGATCGGTTGTCAGTGGATCCCACCATCTCCTCCGCTTGTTACGTAGACTCATCCCCTTCATCCCAGAGGAGGACAAAGCAGCAGTAGTTGGAACAATCATCAATTCCCGACTCGATTACGCTAACTCGCTCTACATAGGATTACCCCAATATCAGCTTGCGCGCTTACAACTCATCCAAAACACGGCGGCAAGACTGTTAACAGGAAAAAAACCCTGGGAGTCAATCTCCCCATCCCTCAGGAGCCTACACTGGCTAACCGTAAAGAATCGGATCACATTCAAGACCCTATGCCTCACCCACAAATGCATGCAAGGAAACGCCCCTCAATACCTTCGAGAGAAAATAAAACACTACACACCAAATCGCAATCTTCGATCGTCTAACCAAAACCTCCTTCTCATTCCCAAATACCGCTACAAAGCAAAGGGAGAACGAAGGTTTGCAGTCCAAGGACCTCGACTATGGAACGCACTTCCGCCCCACATACGCATGGAAGAAAACCATCTGGCTTTCAGGAAAAAAAACTCAAGACCTTCCTCTTCTAGAAGCTGTCAACACCAACGCATTAGCGCCTTGAGGCGATTCAGTTCGCATTTGCAGCGCTCTATAAATTTTTCATTCATTCATTCAAAGTGCTTATAAGTGCAACGAAAATTCATATATGTACACATATGTGACTATATACAATCGTGAATATAATATGCAAACAAAATACCAATTCATTAGTGCCAACACATGAACAAAAGGTTTCTTCATGTGACAGATACACAAAAATGGCATAAAGAAATATTTAAAGTAATAATATTGATACTCGAGTGCTGGTATAGTAAACAATAATATCTATGTTATGTGGTGAAAAGCTGCAACCAAAAACTAGTGATCTCTCACTTTAAAATGTGCCTAAAGCAATTTACTGATCACCAGTGCTGAGGTTATTGGTTTTTCATTAGGAGGATCCATCTTTGTGTGCGATATATATTTTTTATCCTTTATTTATATATACACACATTTTTGTTGTGTCCAAATGGAAATTTATTTATTATTTAGCAAATTTTTATATTGACCAATCTATAGCACTTGGGTAATTTACACAGTGGTCTACAATATACAGGACAATTGTATATCAATCTATAGAAGATTAGCACACCATATTTCACACATATTTAGGCACATTTTGGTTGTAACTTTTCACCACGTAACATAGATATCATTGTTTACTATACCAGCGCTTGAGTATCAATATTATTACTTTAATCATTTATCTACCACCACTCTAGCTGCAGGTATGGATCTTGATAATGTTTTTTCCACCAGCAACACCCAGGACATAGGGAATTTAGATACCAATTTCAGGAGGTTTGGACACTTAAAGGAAAAAAGAGTTAACCTATGGTGGGACCTCACTACTCATGAGCAGTATATTAAAGAAAATATTGTACCCAGGAGGCTCAGGTGGGATGTTCCCATCAATGATGGACTAACTGATCAGGACTCAATAGATGAGTGGTACAAATTTCTCAATGATAAAGGCATAGATGTTCTACAATTTTTGAAAACAAAGGAAACAAAGGAAAGTGGCAACAATTAACCAGAAGATTGATGAAAGCAAAGTGATATTAGAAGAGTATAAAGACTCTAGTTACATAGTAGGTGAGGTTGAAAAAAGACACACGTCCATCAAGTCCAACCTATGTGTGTGATTATGTGTCAGTATTACATTACATATCCCTGTATGTTGCGGTCATTCAGGCGATTATCTAATAGTTTCTTGAAGCTATCAATGCTCCCCGCTGAGACCACCGCCTGTGGAAGGGAATTCCACATCCTTGCTGCTCTTACAGTAAAGAACCCTCTACGTAGTTTAAGGTTAAACCTCTTTTCTTCTAATTGTAATGAGTGGCCACGAGTCTTATTAAACTCTCTTCTGCAAAAAAGTTTTATCCCTATTGTGGGGTCACCAGTACAGTATTTGTAAATTGAAATCATATCCCCTCTCAAGCGTCTCTTCTCCAGAGAGAATAAGTTCAGCGTTCGCAACCTTTCCTCATAACTAAGATCCTCCAGACCCTTTATTAGCTTTGTTGCCCTTCTTTGTACTCGCTCCATTTCCAGTACATCCTTCCTGAGGACTGGTGCCCAGAACTGGACAACATACTCCAGGTGCGGCCGGACCAGAGTCTTGTAGAGCGGGAGAATTATCGTTATATCTCTGGAGTTGATCCCCCTTTTAATGCATGCCAATATTCTGTTAGCAGCAGCTTGGCATTGCATGCCATTGCTGAGCCTATCATCTACTAGGACCCCCAGGTCCTTTTCCATCCTAGATTCCCCCAGAGGTTCTCCCCCCAGTGTATAGATTACATTCATATTTTTGCCACCCAAATGCATTATTTTACATTTTTCTACATTGAACCTCATTTGCTATGTAGTCGCCCATGCCATTAATTTGTTCAGGTCTTTTTGCAAGGTTTCCACATCCTGCGGAGAAGTTATTGCCCTGCTTAGCTTAGCATCGTCTGCAAATACAGAGATTGAACTGTTTATCCCATCCTCCAGGTCGTTTATAAACAAATTAAATAGGATTGGTCCCAGCACAGAACCCTGGGGAACCCCACTACCCACCCCTGACCATTCTGAGTACTCCCCATTTATCACCACCCTCTGAACACGCCCTTGTAGCCAGTTTTCAATCCATGTACTCACCCTATGGTCCGTGCCAACAGACCTTATTTTGTACAGTAAACGTTTTTGGGGAACTGTGTCAAATGCTTTTGCAAAATCCAGATACACTACGTCTACGGGCCTTCCTTTATCTAGATGGCAACTCACCTCCTCATAGAAGGTTAATAGATTGGTTTGGCAAGAACGATTCTTCATGAATCCATGCTGATTACTGCTAATGATATCGTTCTTATTACTAAAATCTTGTATATAGTCCCTTATCATCCCCTCCAAGAGTTTACATACTATTGATGTTAGGCTAACTGGTCTGTATTTCCCAGGGATGTTTTTTGGGCCCTTTTTAAATATTGGTGCTACATTGGCTTTTCTCCAATCAGCTGGTACCATTCCAGTCAATAGACTGTCTGTAAAAATTAGGAACAACGGTCTGGCAATCACCTGACTGAGTTCCCTAAGTACCCTCGGATGCAAGCCATCTGGTCCCGGTGATTTATTAATGTTAAGTTTCTCAAGTCTAATTTTAATTCCGTCCTCTGTTAACCATGGAGGTGCTTCCTGTGTTGTGTCATGAGGATAAACACTGCAGTTTTGGTTACTGAAGCCCCCCGATTCACTCGTGAAGCCTGAGGAGAAGAATAAATTCAATACCTTTGCCATCTCCCCATCCTTTGTAACCAGATGTCCTTCCTCATTCTTTATGGGGCCAATATGGTCTGTCCTCCCTTTTTTACTGTTTACATACTTAAAGAATTTCTTGGGATTTTTTTTGCTCTCCTCCGCTATGTGTCTTTCATGTTCTATCTTAGCCATCCTAATTGCACCCTTACATTTCTTATTGCATTCTTTATAAAGTCTGAATGCTGAGGATGATCCCTCAACCTTGTATTTTTTGAAGGCCTTCTCCTTTGCTTTTATATGCATTTTTACATTGGAGTTAAGCCATCCAGGATTTTTGTTCGCTCTTTTAAATTTATTACCCAATGGGATACATTGGCTAATGCTCTTATTTAATATGCTCTTAAAGCAAACCCATCTCTCCTCCGTATTCTTTGTTCCTAATATTTTATCCCAATTTATGCCTTTTAGCAAGGTTTGTAGTTTAGGGAAGTTGGCTCTTTTGAAATTCAGTGTCTTTGTGTTCCCTTCATGTTTCCTATTTGTGTGATTTATACTGAAACTAATTGACCTGTGATCGCTGTTACCTAAATTGCCCCGTATTTCCACATCTGTGATCAGGTCTGTATTGTTGGCAATCAGTAGATCCAGTAATGTTTTATTTCTAGTTGGTGCGTCTACCATTTGACCCATAAAATTGTCCTGCAAGACATTAAGGAACTGACGAGCCTTAAATGAATGCGCGGTTCCCTCCGCCCAGTCTATGTCTGGATAATTAAAATCCCCCATTATGATAACACTTCCCATCCTTGCTGCTAATCCAATTTGTGATAGGAGATCCGTCTCCACTTCCTCCCTCAGGTTAGGGGGCCTATAGCATACTCCCAGTATTATTTTCCCCTTAGTTTCATCCCTTTGGAGCTCTACCCATAAGGATTCCACCTCCTCTCTAGCTCCCTCAGTGATGTCATCTCTCACATTCGCTTGTACATTATTCTTGATATATAGGCATACCCCTCCCCCTTTTTTACCCTCTCTATCCTTGCGGTATAGGGTATACCCTTGAATGTTTGCCAGCCAATCATGAGAGCTGTTGAACCAGGTCTCTGAAATTCCCACAAAATCCAAATCCTCCTTGTACAACAGTATCTCTAGTTCACCCATCTTGTCCGCCATGCTCGTACGTGCTCGGCTGGGCGGCGCATGCGCAGTAGCGTGATTACGCTGCCCAGCGCCATTTTTGAAAAAATCGAGGAGTAATGTCAGCGGTGCGGCGGCGGGGGAGAGAGATGACATCTCTCATTGCCCGCACCGCTGTTCCACCCTCCTCCATCTGGTGGCAGCCAGGCAGCGTGACAAGTGACATCTCCATAGGGTGGCAGTGTGGCAAGTGACATCTCCATAGTGTGGCAAGTGACATCTCCATCTGGTGGCAGGCAGGCAGTGTGGCAAGTGACATCTCCATCTGGTGGCAGGCAGCGTGGCTAATGACATCTCCATCTGGTGGCAGCGTGGCAAGTGACATCCCCATCTGGTGGCAGACAGTGGCAAGAGACATCCCCATCTGGTGGCAGGCAGCGTGGCAATTGACATCTCCATCTGGTGGCAGGCAGCGTGGCAAGTGACATCTCCATCTGGTGGCAGCGTGGCAAGTGACATCCCCATCTGGTGGCAGACATAGTGGCAAGTGACATCCCCATCTGGTGGCAGGCAGCGTGGCAAGTGACATCCCCATCTGGTGGCAGACATAGTGGCAAGTGACATCTCCATCTGGTGGCAGGCAGCGTGACAAGTGACATCTCCATCTGGTGGCAGCGTGGCAAGTGACATCTCCATCTGGTGGCAGCGTGGCAAGTGACATCCCCATCTGGTGGCAGACATAGTGGCAAGTGACATCTCCATCTGGTGGCAGGCAGCGTGACAAGTGACATCTCCATCTGGTGGCAGGCAGCGTGACAAGTGACATCTCCATCTGGTGGCAGGCAGCGTGGCAAGTGACTTCTCAATCTGGTGGCAGGCAGCGTGGCAAGTGACATCTCCATCTGGTGGCAGCGTGGCAAGTGACATCTCCATCTGGTGGCAGCGTGGCAAGTGACATCTCCATCTGGTGGCAGCGTGGCAAGTGACATCTCCATCTGGTGGCAGCGTGGCAAGTGACATCTCCATCTGGTGGCAGCGTGGCAAGTGACATCTCCATCTGGTGGCAGCGTGGCAAGTGACATCTCCATCTGGTGGCAGCGTGGCAAGTGACATCTCCATCTGGTGGCAGCGTGGCAAGTGACATCCCCATCTGGTGGCAGCGTGGCAAGTGACATCCCCATCTGGTGGCAGCGTGGCAAGTGACATCCCCATCTGGTGGCAGCGTGGCAAGTGACATCCCCATCTGGTGGCAGCGTGGCAAGTGACATCTCCATCTGGTGGCAGCGTGGCAAGTGACATCCCCATCTGGTGGCAGGCATAGTGGCAAGTGACACGCTCAGGGCCCCCAATGATTCTGCATTATGGTGAGTTGAACTATTTCATTTTACATTACAATGTAATGATAAAAATAATGTGTTTCATTCATCCTGACACCATAACAACCATGGTGCCGGGGATGATTGAAGCACTAACACCAGCCATTGCCCTGAAAAATTGCCCGCAAAAAATCCTTACCCCTCGTGCGCTTACCCTGAAGTATTTTTAGTCTGTACAATTAAAGCCAGTTATTTTCAGTGTTCTCGTGTGTGGAGATATGTTTTTAACTGATCTATTGTAGCAGTCATCGATAAAGGACAAGAATGGTGGTGTGTGTGTGTGTGTGTGTGTGGGGGGGGGGGGGGCGGCATTGAAGGACCCGGCCTTGAGGCGGCAAAGGGAGTAAATCCGGGCCTGAGGCCATGGAATGCCCAGGTGGCACAAAACCCCCCAAATGACCCCATTTTGGAAAGTAGACACCCCAAGCTATTTGCTGAGAGGTATAGTGAGTGTTTTGCACACCTCACTTTTTGTCACAAAGTTTTGAAAATTGAAAAAAGAAAAAAAAATGTTTTTTTTTGTCTTTCTTCATTTTCAAAAACAAATGAGAGCTGCAAAATACTCACCATGCCTCTCAGCAAATAGCTTGGGGTGTCTACTTTCCAAAATGGGGTCATTTGGGGGGGTTTGTGCCACCTGGGCATTCCATGGCCTCCGAAACTGATAGGCAGTGAAGAGTAAAATCAAAAATTTACACCCTTAGAAATCCTGAAGGCGGTGATTGGTTTTCGGGGCCCCGTACGCGGCTAGGCTCCCAAAAAGTCCCACACATGTGGTATCCCCATACTCAGGAGAAGCAGCTAAATGTATTTTGGGGTGCAATTCCACATATAGTAGATAAGTAGAATGAGACCATAAGCGGCGCTGCCCTCTGGAAATTAATGAATATCAGGAAAGGTATCACAAGCTCTGCACTGAGTACAGATAACTCTGATATGTGAAGACTTCACCGGTAATAAAACGTATTCTAGGCAGTATAGCATCACAGACCATCAGTACTTAGAAATTGCTAAATAAAATGTGTTCCCCCAACAGGGCATATGTGTCATCCAAAGTGAAATATAAAATACCAAAGTGAGAAAATTAACGTTGTACAGTATAAATAGAAATAAGTGTAAAAGGAATATATATTTAAAAAAAGGTTAGTTCCTAAAATTCATAAATATTGGGACAAGATGGCGCCAAAGGGAACATAGTTCCTATATTGGGTCTGTGTGCTAAGTGATATCAAAGTGATGTGTGTGTGTCCCCTTAATATATGTGTGCAGAAATAATTAAATAGAGTGGTGTTTGACTAAAGTATTCAAAAGTATTGGGACACTGATAAAAATACCAAAAATAAATAAGTGTACTAATTTTAGTCTGTGTGGTGATTATGTATCCCCTTACGTGTTCAACGAGAAAATATAAATAATATTTTATAAATTATAATAGTTGTTAAGCCCCAATGGCCAAAAGTATTGGGACAGTATGGCGCTATGGGACGTGAGTGAAAAAATCCTAAACGTGAATAATCCTCCTATGTAATAAACCAAATAATGGTCACCTACTGCCAATAGTAAATTACATTTATATACTGTTATTTCTAATTAGTTCAAATTGCTCATGTTTAAAACAGGTGATATGGTTAAAAAAGTCCATATATAAAATCCATGCAGGACAAATGTTATTAGGCAGGTGGGAACAAACAGAGTTCAGCTAAAATGCTATTTGTTTCATCCAGGAGGGTGCAACGTAGTGACTTCTGTGCAGTTTTTCATAAGGTGACTTGAAGTGACTTGCAGTGCTCGCCCCCCTATGCTACCCCACTCACCAGAGATAATCACCCCTACAGGGGTACCAAGCGACAAAGTGGGTGCCTGAGTGTGGATGTTTGTTCAATTCCGAAGTGCTTCCATTCCTCTGCTGCGTGCAATCCTTATGGCTGTCCTTGGTATGTTGTATACTCTGACATAGCCGTACTACTCCAGCAGTGTAACCTTAAGTTGTTAATCACTCAGCGTCCAGCCGGCTGTATAAAAAAACTTCTGAAGGGGATACATCCTAAACACTGGTGGCCACTAATAAGAGGTAATGAGGAGGGGGAGGGGTGCTCCAGCCCAAAACACCTGGTCAGTTCTCCCACATAGAGGAGTTTAGCTCCCATGGTTGAGACAAAGGATCTTCCATTCTATTACTAGTGCAGGACCCACTAATTCGGGGTACTTTGTCGCAGTAAGTGGGCTTAGCACTATATGACCATATAGTGTGACCAAACCCCCATATTTTTGAATATGTTCAGGTGTTTTTAACTAGCCCTGCAGGAAATGTCATTCTTGTATGTGTGCGCTGTAAAATATTTTGTACTGTTTGTAGGTCTTATAGCAGCACCATCTTGAATTTAAACGCATTGTATGGTGTGCCCCCCAAATATGTTCTTGTATATTGTAATAGGCTCTGACCAGGTTTTTTGGGCTGGAGTACCCCTCCCCCTCCTCATTACCTCTTATTAGTGGCCACCAGTGTTTAGGATGTATCCCCTTTAGTTCTCCCACATAGAGGAGTTCAGCTCCCATGGTTGAGACAAAGGATCTTCCATCCTATTACTAGTGTAGGACCCACTAATTCGGGGTACTTTGTCGCAGTAAGTGGGCTTAGCACTATATGACCATATAGTGTGACCAAACCCCCGTATTTTTGAATATGTTCAGGTGTTTTTAACTAGCCCTGCAGGAAATGTCATTCTTGTATGTGTGCGCTGTAAAATATTTTGTATTGTCAGTTAAAGCGACACGGTGCCAAATTGTAAAAAGTGCTCTGGTCAGGAAGGGGGTAAAAGCTTCTAGGGCTGAAGCAGATGAGAGCTGTAGCGCTCATTCAGAAAAAAGCACTAATGTCATTTATCCACTTCCTTGTCCCCTTGGCCATAAAACCTGACTGAAATTTTAATTCTTCTCCACTCCAATATTCACAACAAGAAAAGTGTGGCTGAATTTCAGGGTGTCCACTCTATCTTCAAATGAAGAAATGCTGAGTCACAAGAAATTTGTTGTCAAACAAAAATAGGAGTACAGTAGGTGTGTCACCTATAGAAGGTTAGACTGTTACAAAGGTAACGTGTCATCACAATCACAAATCACAGCTCGGGAAAGTCCAGGAATTTCTCTACTGCATTTGTTACATGTAGGGCAGCCTATTGAAATGAATGAGCTGCAATATGTACAAACTGTGACAATGCATGAAAATACATCTCTGTATACTATATTGTGAATGGGGGCTGAGGCAGAACTGGGCATTTTTGTCCCTATAGATTTGAATGATGACATCTGAAAGCATATGAATCAAATGTTTCTGATGTTTTTTAAGGCACACGTTTTTCTGCAGTGGAAGAACGTCATTCATTGCTAGAGCGCATAAAAAACAAATGTTTTCTTTCTAACCCATTCACACTACATCACAGACCGGGGGTGTGGTGCGGTGAGTTGCGACAAAATGCAGACATGCTTCATTTTATCGCAGTTCACAGGTTGGCAATGCATGTTACCGCACAACAGCGCAACGCACTGCCCTGAGGTGACATGAATAAAGTGTCACTTTGTAGAATTCAAATAAAGCTCAAAAAAAGAAAAGAAAAAAAAAGGGAACTTTGTAATGCGCTGAAACATGCATCACAACCCCCACCTCACTGTGGCCAAAACTGACAGCTGCTTGTACACCAAACCATTAGTTACCTTCACAGCAGGAGTTCCACACATTACCATTATACAGGATTTATATAGCGCCAGCAGTTTACCCTGCACAATACAATAAAAGAGGGTTAAGAGGGCCCCGCTCAGAAGAGCTTACAATCTAATAGGGTGTTGCTAATTAGAGCTGATTAGATGGTGGCTGGATGATTAATCACTTTTTTCAAGCAATGGGAAGCAAGGATAATGTTGTGTTTCTTTGATGGGAGCAACTGATCATGATGGATTTATCAACATTGCTTGAGTGTTTTTTTTTTACAAGCATTTGGGAGAGAAGGACTTTATGTTATATTAAAACAATTTTTTAATTTTAATTTTGATTATTTTTTTTTGTTTTTGATTATTGAGCACTTATATCACGGACAGTTTGGATACTATTTGATTTATTATATGATGTTTTGGATTATCCATTATTTGTTGCACCTAGTAAGAGTAATTCTGAATTATTAGATTATTCAATGTTTATTATTATTTAGAACAGCGCACCACTTTTGTCATTATTATTTGTGTTTACCCAAGTGTTTTGAGTGCTTGTTTTGGGTGGTAGAAGCAGTTCCTGTTTATATGATTTAGTTTACGTATTACACTGAATCTCCATAGCAACGCATTTGTTTTACCTAATATTACTTTGTATGTATAGTTAGTATTTTGAATTTAATTTGCTGGGTGATCAGAGGCCAGTGTAGAGATTGGTGGAGAGCGGTGGCAGACACTGAGCGGTTGGTAAGGTGGATAAGTCTGGCTGCAGAATTTATGATAGACTGAAGAGGGAATAGCCTATGGAGAGGTAGCCTATGAGGAGGAAGTTGCAATAGTCAAGGTGAGAGATAACACGAGAGTGAATGAGTAGCTTGGTGGTTTCATTAGTTAAAAAGGGGTGAATTTTAGAGATGTTATGGTGGTGAAGTCTACAAGCTTTTGACAACGATTGGATTTGGGGCTGAAAGGACAGGTCAGAGTCTAGGATTACACCTAGTATCCTGGCATAAGGGGAGGGATTGATGGTTACATTATTGATTTAGATGTAAAAGTCATGGAGGGGGGGCATAGAGAAGAGGGAATATTACCAGCTTGGTTTTAGATAGATTTCGTTTAAGGAAGTGGTGCGACATCCATGCTGATATATCAGTTAGTAAGTTAGTAATGCGAGAAGAGACTGAAGGAGTGAGGTGAAGAGCAGAGAGATAGATTTGGGTGCCAGAGATGGTATTGGAAGTCATGGGAGGTTATCAAGTGACCAAAGGAGGATATGTAGATAGAGAAGAGAAGGGGTCAAAAAATAGAGCCTTGGGTTACCCCTATAGAAAGAGGAAATGGAGAGGAGGTGATAGAGTTGTAGGTAACACGAAAGTAAGTATAAGTAGGGGGAGAACCAGGATAGATCAGAATCTTGGAGGCCAAGGGAAAGAGGTTTATTAAGGACATAGCTCCCAACTGTCCCTGATTTCGAAGGACTGTCCCTGATTTGGAGCACTGTTCCTCTGTCCCTCTTTCCTCCTCATTTTGGTCTGATCTATATAGTTGTATATTAAATGCACTATTTATCTTTAAAAAAAGTGTTTCCCAGTGCTAAACCTTTCATCCAATTTCTAAATTGCTGCATTTGTACATTTTAAAAGCCTATATAAATGAATAGTAGTGATAAAATAAGCACTTGTGGATTAAACTAATCTTTTTGTTGTTGGTTAATTATCTTTAGGGGGGGGGGGGGGTTAGGGCGCATGTCCTATGCCAACATACTTTTGCTAGTAGGTGTCCCTCATTCCCAGTGTTGCCAACCTATCAAATTGAAATTTACTGACACAACACCCACAATTTACTGGCACAGCCACGGTTTTACTGGCATTTCCAAAGTTTTAAAAATGATTGTTTTCAATGCAAATTTAAGTATTTAATCAACAAACAATATGCAATTTTGTACTTGTTTGTTGCAATATTATTGTCTAGCCAAGCCTATACCTGCCTGTAGGCCATTTCCTGGTATACTGTGTTTAGTAAACTTCAGGTGTTGTTTTGCTAATCTAATTGTACAGTATGTCTGGAAGGCCACCAAGGAGAGGCAGACGTTCATAGGCCATTAAAAGAGGGCAAGCAGGCTCTATGTCTTCAGCCAACAGTGCTGGTCATGGACACAGTGCATCCTCAGCACATGGCCGTGGGGCACGCTTGTCCTTTTTTTCGGCAGCTGGCCGTGTTGAGCCACAACATGCAGAAGAGTTGGTAGAGTGGATGACCAAGCCCCGTTCTCATCCTCCTCATCCTCTGTCACCCAGGCTCAGGGTACTTTGTCTGCCAATGCAGCTGCCAAAGCGGCCTCTTCCATCGGCTCAATGTCATTGGTCACTCCTTCCCTAGCCCCGCCATCATGCCCTGAGGAGTCCCCTGAACTGTTCGACCACAGTGTAGGGTACATGCTGCAAGAGGATGCGCAGCATTTTGAAGGCTCTGATGATGGTATCCAGATTGAGGATGAAGGAAGTAACGTGAGCCCAGAGAGAGAGGTTGCCCAAGAAGGACAAGATTTGCCAGGTTTGCTCCAGTGGCGAGAAGGGAGGGGATGATGAGGTCACTGACTCTACATGGGTGCCAGATAGAAGAGAGGAGGAGGAGGAGGAAGCACATCTCCAATGAGGCAGGATTCCCTTCAGGGGCCAGCTTAAGGGGAGGCAACCGACTGCATCACACCGCAGAGCTCCACATGTGCAGAGCGCTGCTGACTCCGCGTGTTTTTCCAAAAGTTCTTTGGTGTGGGCCTTTTTTGAGGCGTGTGCAGCAGATCGCACCATTGCTGTATACAACATATGTCTAAAGTATATCAAGCGTGGCCAAAACAGCAGCCGCTTTGGCACCACATGCTTGACCAGACATATGTCGAGCTCCCATGCAGTCCATTGGCAACAGTACTTAAAAGAACCACGTCAAAGAACAAGGCGGACCTTGCTCCTCATCAGCTGGGATCTCCAACCCCACTATAACTTCAGTCCTCTCAGAGACCTGCACTGAGAGGAACGAAGGTGTAGAATTAGGTGTCCCAAGCACTGTTCCAGGCAATCTGCTAGCGGTACACCAACATCCGATTGTAGCAGGCAAATTTCCCTACCCCAGTTGCTAAACCGGCGAAAGAAATTCGGTCCCAGCCATCCACATGCTCAGCGGCTGAATGCTAGTTTGGCTAAATTGCTAGCACTCCAACTGCTGCCTTTTCAGCTGGTAGACTCTGCCCCCTCTCTCGAATTTGTGGAATGTGCGGTACCTCAGTGGCAGGTTCCCAAATGCCAATTTTTTTTCGGAAGGCCATTCCAACTCTCTACCGACATATGGAAGGCAATGTCTTGGCCTCATTGGATATTACCGCTGACTCGTGGTCCAGCAGGCATGGACAGGAACGTAACCTTTCTTTCACGGCACACTGGGTAACCCCGCTGGCAGCTGGGAAGGATGCAGGACAGGGTGCAGTATTGCTGGAGCTTGTTCCGCCACCACTCTTCCAAAATACTGGTAGTGGTGATTCTGCCACACCTCTCTCCTCCACCCCCTCCTCTTCTTCTTCCTCTATGGCCTCTTCCTGTGCAGATTTGTCCTTGGAACCAGTGGTGCTCCGTAGGCATTCTAGGGGCTATGCAAGCACTCAGGCAAAAAGATGCCATGCGGGGTTGGTCTGCTTAGGGGACAGGAGCCACACTGGGGCAGAGATTCTGTCAGCTCTGCAGGGGCAGGCTCAGAGGTGGTTGACGCCACACCGGCTTCAGCCAGGAGTAGTGGTTTGTGACAATGGCACAAACCTCCTCTCCGCCCTCCGAAAGGGACACTTCACCATGTTCCCTGTTTGGCTCACATCCCTAATTTGGTGGTGCAGCGGTTCTTGTGCAGATACCTGGGCTTAAATGATCTCTTGAGGCAGGCCAGGAAAGTCTGTGGGCATTTCCGCCGGTCATATAATGCCAGTGCTCAGCTGGCTGACCTCCAAAAGGAATGCAACCTGCCCAAGAACCGCCTCATCTGTGGCATGCCCACCAGGTGGAACTCAACATTGGCAATGCTGCAGCGGCCGCACATGCAGCAGAGGGCCATCAATGACTACCTGTGCGAGTATGGCACCAGGACAGGGTCAGGGGAGCTTGGCTTTTTTTCGCCACACAAGTGGCTCATGATCAAGGATGCATGCACTGTCCTATCACCATTTGAGGAGGCCACGAGGCTGGTGAACAGTGATAGTGCATGCATCGGTGATACTGTCCCTCTTGTCTTCCTGTTGGAGCACACACTGTGTGGAATAATGGACAGGGCACTTGAGGCAGAACAGAGGGAGGAAGAGGAGGACTTCCTTACCTCTCAAGGCCCCCTTTATCCAGACAGTATTCCTGCAGGCCCACCTATCATATCACACAGGAAAAGGAGGAGGAGGATTGTGTCAGCATGGAGGTGGAGCCTGGCACTCAGCATCAGCAGCAGTCTTCAAGGGATCGTTTTCAGTCCTCAGAAACCCATGAACTTGTACGTGGCTGGAAGGAGGTGGCTGCTGATCAGGTCGTCCTTAGTGACCCAGAGGACTCCGAACTGAATGCCTCAGCAAAGCTACATTGCATGGCCTCCCTGATCCTGCAAAGCCTGCGAAAGGACCCTCGGCTTCGTGGTATCAAAGAGAGGGATCAGTACTTGCTGGCAACCCTTCTTGATCCATGTTACAAGGATAAGGTGGCGGACCTTATCCAGCCGTTGCAGAGGGAGCAGAGGATGAAACATCTTCGGGAGGCCTTGCAGAAAGGTTTGTGCAATGCGTTTTCAGAGCCTGGGAGGTTACAATTTCCTGGTACTCATGGACAACATGTTGCTGAGGCTTCAGTCAGTCACAGAAGGCTGACTGAAGGTCTGATCAGTTCCAGCAACCATCGCCATCGTCTGTTGTACGTGGTGCAGGAATACTTAGGGGCAAGATCAGACTTGGAGACCTTTCCAACCGAAAATCCACTGGGTTACTGGGTCTTGAGGATGGATCACTGGCCAGAGCTTGCACAGTATGCAATTGAGCTACTGGCCTGTCCTGCATCCAGCATTCTTTTGGAAAGCACATTCAGTGCTGCTGGAGGCTTTGTAACCGATCAGAGTGTGCCTGTCCACTGACTTGGTTGATCGGCTCACCTTCATAAAATTTAATCAGTCTTGGATCACCAGCTACCAAGCACCTGATGCGGATGTAACCGATTAATTTTTTTATGAATGTGAGATCCCTTCAAAAACTGCCTATGCTGATGCTGAGTGACTATCCTGTTATGCTGAGTGACTATCCTCTTCCTCCTCAATGTTTATGTTGATAGCTTGTAAGAACATTTTTGGTTCTGGGCACCACCACCAGTGGCTAAGGCCCAATTTTGCTGCCCCTGTTTAACAGGGGCGTGTAATTACAATTTTTGCTGTAATATTTTGCAGCAGGGCTCATTCCTGCGCTCAACAAGAGTATCTGTGAGGGGTTGCATTGTTGTGGCACCACCACCACTGCCTAAGGCCCAATTTTTCTGCCCCTGTTTAACAGGGGCGTGTAATTACAATTTTTGCTGTAATATTTTGCAGCAGGGCTCATTCCTGCGCTCAACAAGAGTATCTGTGAGGGGTTGCATTGTTGTGGCACCACCACCACTGCCTAAGGCCCAATTTTTACTCCCCTGTTTAACAGGGGTGTGTAATTATAATTTTTGATCTAATATTTCACAGCAGGGCCTGTTCCTGCACTCAACAAAAGTATCTGTGAGGCTTTACAGTGTTGTGCCACTACCACCATCACCGCCTAAGGCCCAGTTTTTCTGCCCCTGTTCAACACGGGCATGTAATTACAATTTTTGAATTAAAATTTCACAACAGGGCCCATTCCAGCGCCCACCAAGAGTAACTGTGAGGGCTTACAGTGTTCTGGTATCACCTACACCTAAGGCCCAATTTTCTGCAGAGTGTATAGGGCAGGCCTTATAGTATATACAGGCGGTCCCCTATTTTCAAAAATCCAACTTACAAATGACTCCTACTTACAAATGGAAGGAGACAAAAGAAACTGAGAGGAAATCTACCTCTAGGAAGGGAGTTAATATGGTAAAAAGGTGTCTCCTCCACTGATTTATCACCAATCCTTGTTTCCTTTAAAAAAAACTAATTTTCAAAATCCAATTGTCATTAGGACAGAAAGTGAGGTGAAATCTTCTGAACAGGGGCTCAGACAGCAAAACAAATGTTACAGGGGTGGTAACCCTTCCATATGTTTTCCAAAAAGCTTTAAAATAGATTTTTTTTGGCTGGAGCTACACTTACAAAATGTACCTGTTCCAAATTACAAACAGATTCTACATAAGAACAAACCTACAGTCCCTGTCTTGTTTGCACCGCCTGTATACTGCTGTTCAGATTATATAGGGCCTGGGGGCCCAACGCCTTTTCTTTTTTTAATTTGGGTGTGGGGTTCCCCTTAATATCCATACAAGACCCAAAGGGCCTGGTAATGGGCTGAGAGGGGGTACCCATGCTGTTTGTCTCACTGATTTTCATCCATATTGCTGGGACCCGACATTACATTAAAGCCTCGAGCAGATTTAAATGACTTTTATTCCTTTAGAAATGTCATTTTGTGCAGGGACTGTTCTAAGCACGGGCAACACGCGCCACTTTACAGGCATACTATTGACACCCCCCAGGTACGATATTTAAAGGAATATTTCACTTTTATTTTTTCACTTTAAGCATCATTAAAATCACTGCTCCTGAAAAAACGTCCTTTTTTAAAACTTTTTTTCCATTGATACATGTCCCCTGGGGCAGCACCCGAGTCCCCAAACCCTTTTAGGACAATAACTTGCATATTAGCCTTTAAAATTCGCACTTTTGATTTATCACGTTCGAGTCCCATAGGTGTTAACGGTGTTCGAATGTTCGCTCAAACTTTCGGTCTGTTTGCATGTTCTGGATGCGAACCCAACCGGGGGGTGTTCGGCCCATCCCTAATTATCACCACTGGTCCAGGCTGAGCAATCCTCAGACACATCAGAAGTACCAAGTATACATAGACGTCAAGAAGAAGACAAATAGTGTTCTCTGCTAAAATTTATTTGACTAAAATCAGAAATAACAACTCACTTACAAAACTGTCACTTTCTCCAAAAGTGCAAAAGCAAGCGTTCAGTGCAAATAAATCCACGGGGACTCAAAAGATAGCTGCGAGTGTTGTGACTCCTCACTTACGCGTTACGTCCTGGGTGGGACTTTGTCAGGGGATTTATTTTTCTTGACATTTATGTATACTTGGTACTTCTGATATGTCCTAGGATCGTTCAGCCTGGATCAGTGGTGATCAGTGGCGTATCATCCATGTGTGCAGGGTGTTGCCCAAAGCCAGGAGCGCCCACTGTGCCCTGTGACACTCTGTCCACATGGAATTTCAATGTGCACACACTCGGAGCTGGCCGATGCCCAGTCTAATGATCTGGGCCGCCATTGCCCACACCCACTGAGGTGCCCGGCCATTAGCAGCATGATCTGCAGCCTTGTGTGCTGTGCCGGGAGCCGGGACGTGTCTTCTGACATGGGAAAATCCCACCCGCTGCCCCACCATGCAGTGAGACATGCCGCCCAGATTCTGCTGGGACTTGTAGTGCCCTCTGTGGGCGACTGAAATATGGCAGCCCACTATGCTGGGACTTGTAGTGCCCATAGAGGGCACTACAAGTCCCAGCATAGTGGGCTGCCATTCTTCAGTTCCCTGTAGTATAGGGCACTACAGGTCACAGCATAGCAGGCTGCTTTTACAGAACAGTAAAAGAAGCTTAGGGGGGTTGTACTGGGAAGGGGGAGAATGAGGCATAGGTTTGAGATGGGGCAGGATTTTTGCTGAGAGTTAGGATTTATGCTGGGAGGGGGAAATGGTAGAGGATTTGTGCTGAGAGGGGGGATTTATGCTGTGAGGGGGAGATGAGGGAGGATTTGTGCTGAGAGTAGGAATTTATGCTGGGAGGGTGGATGGGGGAGGATTTGTGTTGAGAGGGGGAATTTATGCTGGGAAGGGGAGGATGTGTGCTCAGAGGGGGGATGTATGCTGGGAGGGGGAGATGGGGGAGGATTTGTGCTGAGAGGGGAATTTATGCTGGGAGGGGGAGATTGGGGAGGATTTGTACTAAGAGGGGGTTTATGCTGGAAGGGGGAGATGGGTGAGGATTTGTGCTGATAGGGGACATTTATGCTAGGTGGGGGGATGGGGGAGGATTTGTGCTGAGAGGGGGGATTTATGCTGGGAGGGGGAGACGGGGAGGATTTGTGCTGAGAGAGGGGACTTATGCTGGGACGGAGAGATGGGAAGGATTTGTGCTGAGAGGGGGGATTTATGCTGGGAGGGGGTGATGGGGGATGATTTGTGCTAAGAGAGGGGATTTATTCTGGGAGGGGCAGATGGGGGAGAATGTGTGCTGAGAGGGAGAAGGAGGTTCTCCCCCAAGATTTGACGGTGTATATAGCCTCCTCCATCATCCCTTTGATGCGGTGAAGTTGTTCTGTCCCTTTAGCAGTAAAAAAAACCCCAAAGCATAATGTTTCCACCTCCATGTTTGATGGAGGGGATGATATTTTTGAGGTCATAGGCAGCATTCCTCCTCCACCAAACATGGCGAGTTGAGTTGATGCCAAAGAGCTCAATTTTGGTCTCATCTGACCACACTTTCACCCAGTTCTCCTCTGAATAATTCAGATGTTCATTAGCAAACTTCAGATGGGCCTGTACATGTACATTCTTGAGCAGGGAGACCTTGTGGGTGGTCCCAGATTTCAGTCCTTTACGGCGTGGTGTGTTACCAATTGTTTTCTTGGTGACTATGATCCCAGCTGCCTTGAGATGATTGACACGATTCTTCTGTGTAGTTCTGGGCTGATTCCTCACTGTTCTCATGATCATTAAAACTCCACAAGGTGACATCTTGCATGGATCCCCAGACCGAGGGAGATTGACAGTTATTTTGTGTTTATTCCATTTGAGAATAATTGCAATAAACTGTTGTCACCCTCTCACCAAGCTGCTTGGCGAGGGTCTTGTAGCCCATTCCAGCTTTGTGTAGGTCTACAATCTTGTCCCTGACATCCTTGGACAAGTCTTTGATCTTGGCCATGGTGAAGAGATTGGAATCTGATTGATTGGTTGATTGGTTTGCTTCTGTGTACAGGTGTCTTTTATACAGGTAAAAAGCTGAGATTAGGAGCACTCCCTTTAATAGTGGTCCTAATCTCAGCTCATTACCGGTATAGAAGACACCTGGGAGCCAGAAATCTTTCTGATTGATAGGGGATCAAATATTTATTTCACTCATTAAAATGCAAATCAATGTATACATTTTTTGAAATGTGTTTTTCTGGATATTTTTGTTGTTATTCTGTCTCTCATAGTTAAAATAAACCCACCATTAAAGTTATAGACTTATCATTTCTTTGTCAGTGGGCAAACATACAAAATCAGCAGGGGATCAAATACTTTTTTCCCCCATTGTATCACATTATGGTGGAGCACTTATAAGTGAACACTTGGAGCACTATCTGGACAGTATAAGCACGCATGCAGCACTCATTTAACCACTAGCACTGGATTTGGGATTATTTTTGCTGTTATTACCAAATATTTCTTTATTCCATATTTGTGGATCTTTCACTTGAAGGAACCCTTTGTACATATCTATTCATATTGGCTTATGTGATAACGTAAGAAACTGGTAGGAGGCAGAACACAAGCACAGCAATCACTAAGTGCCACTTTCTATATCTGTGTGGGTGTTAGACATGATACATGTCTGCGGTGAAACAAACTCATTCGCAGTTCAAAAATATGATGAACAAATGCTGACTTTTTCCATCATATCAAACAACTACCAGTAATGAACTTTCTGGACTCAGGTTAAGAGGCTTAGAATCACCCATAATAGGGGATTTGTTATGTGCCAGCCCCATAACTATAAAAGACAGATGGGGTTATTTACGAAAGGCAAATCCACTTTGCACTACAAGTGCAAACTACAAGTGCAAACTGCGCTTAAAATTGCACTGAAAGTACACTTGGAAATGCAGTCGCTGTAGATCTGAGGGGGACATGCAAGGAAAATAAAAACAGCATTTTAGCTTGCACATGATTGGAAAATAAAATCAGTAGAGCTTCCCCTTATTTCAGATCTACCCCTCAGATTTATAGCGACTGCACTTCCAAGTGCACTTTCAGTGCAATTTCAAGTGCACTTTGCACTTGTAGTTTGCACTTGTAGTGCAAAGTGGATTTGCCTTTCGTAAATAACCCCCAGAGTTCCCAGCATCCATATTAACAATGTACTTAGCTGTAAAAGGGAAAGCATATGGAGTGCTGCTATAAAGTGCATAGGGGCAGATTAATATGGGACTTATTGGCACTGGTCCCTTAAAGTGTTTGTAAACTGCTGCAGTAAAAAAAAAAAAAAAAAAAAAAACTTTCCCCTGTAAGACAATTGCATATTGTGCTAGTATGCATCACATACTAGCACAATATGTAATCCTTACCTTGGAATGTAGCCCTCCAGCAGTGCGCTGTCACCGCTGACAGGGCTTCCTCTTCTACCGATCCTCCTTCCAGGTTCACGGACCCAGTCTGTGTGAGTGGCCAGAGGTGTGATGACATTAAAGCAAGGTCCATAAAGACATGGATGAGCGAGTTTGGGGTGGAAGAACTTGATTGGCCTGCGCAGAGTCCTGACCTCAACCCAAGAGGACACCTTTGGGATGAATTGGAGCGGAGGCTGCCAGGCCTTCTTGTTCACATCAGTGCCTGACCTCACATGTGCTTCTGGAAGAATGGTCAAACATTCCCATAGACACACTCCTAAACCTTGTGAATAGCTTTCCCAGAAGAGTTGAAGCTATTATAGCTGCAAAGGGTGGGCTGACTCAATATTGAACCCTACAGTTTAAGACTGGGATGCCATTAAAGTTCATGTGTGTGTGTGTGTGTAAAGGCAGGCGTCCCAATACTTTTAGTAATAAAGTGTACTTTAACAAACTATGCATAAGTTCTTTCGAATTCGAGTGCTGGGTACATTTTCTTATGTACCCTAACTGTGTACACAGATCTGTACACCCAGATATCTGTCTACAACAACTGATTGATAGCTCAATTTAATCAATTGTTAACACCTTAGCTTATTTTATTTCTATTAAACTCAGTCTTTTTTTAGATTATTAGAGTGCATCAGGCAAAAAAAATGTAAAAATAGGTGCAGAACAGTGTGAACCTAAACCACATTGCCTTAATCACATTTACTGAAATTTAGGCACACGCCAGTTAGGCCTATTATCCCTGATTAAAACTGCTTTGCTAGTGGACAATTTTTTCACTGCTTTTTTTCATCTGCAGTATCAGCATTCATGTTTTTTTTTCATTTTTAAAATAGTCAATATGATTGAACAGAACAAGATGGAAAATAATATAACTATTTATAAACCATTCACAGAATAATACGTTATTCATAGCTACCTAAACATACCTAAGTTGTCGATATACAAACTGACAGATAACTCCATCCATGCTTTACAGCAAAAATGGATAAAAAATGGATAAATCTCCCTCTAAGCCTATTGTTTTTTGGCAGCTGGCCTTGCCGACATCTGATTGTATTAGCTCCCACATGACGTTCACATGACGTTCGCCCAACAGGTAAACCCACGAGTGAATTTCAAACAGTGTATAGCCTGCTTACACCATACAAAATGAGCTGCATAAACAGATTTTGTTTTTTTTTTTTGTTTTTTTGTTTTTTAAACTTTCGGAAAAAAAAAAAGATTATTCTGCCTCAAGCTTTGGATTGTTTAGGGAAACGTTGCTGATGCATTCTCATTAGACTTTTCAACTTTATGAGGCAGGGGAGTAATATCTGCTTGGCAATGGGAAAATATTCATGAGATTTGATCTGCTGGAAATCTATGTGATTGCCACAACCAAGTAAGCGGGATAGAAAACCTTTTGCTTTGGCATCCACATCAATCCTCTTTAGATAACAAGTTCTCATTGGTTGAATGGAATATCTTTGTTACTGATGCAGAGCCAAGGCAAGATCACTCCATAGGTGTACACGCCAGTGTCAGCAAAAGCAGGCTGTCCTGCCTTTTATTCAGGACCTGTCCACAGCAGGTAACAAATGTTGGTGGCAGAACTCCTCAGTTCTGTATTTCTAGTGAAGTCTCTAGTGATTCCCCTTTCTCAATTAACAGCAAGCACATTGTTTTCATGTAGAGAACCAATAAGTATGTTGGCTGCATGCATGATCTAGAAACCTTGTGGCTCTCCACTCAGTACTTTTACAATCTTGCAAAGATTTAAATAAAAGCATTAAAGAAAGAACAGTTCTAAGACTATAACTGACTAAAGGGTAAATTTAAAAACACAAACTATTCCACGAGAATAATGTGAGATCAAAAAAGATAGGCCTAAATACAAGCCATGTCCCCTAAAAAAACATATTACTGTTTAAAAAAACATAACAGTATGTTACATAAAAAATAAATAAATAAATAAATAAAATTGTACTAGACTCTCAAACTACACAAAGCTGGTAGAGCTCTCCTGGACCATATCCTAGCAATATCATACTATCACACATCCATCACGTACACTGAAAACACTGCTGGATATGATGCATCCAGAAACTGCCGGTCGGACATTTTCCTACGATCCATTGAAAGGCACCATCAACCAAGAAATCTGCGTGGCCAGGAGACAGCAAATGGCCTTATTATGATAGACAAAATGACAATATAGCCATTGAGGGTAATCCCTTCCTCTCATATCAATAAATAAATAAATACAAAATAACATATACAAATTATTTTTATACTCAGTCCAAATACATACAGTAAAAATAGTGAATCCATGGAAAATACCTGTTAATACAAACTAATTTAAGAGAACTGGAGTCCTAATTGTGTTAATGTGCATAATGTTTGGAAAGAGAATGACCTCTACATTTCTCTTTGATGTTTGCAATATGTTTATTAATCCTCACTTGAAGTGTTCTAGTAGCACCCCCACATATTACAATCTGCATGGGTATTCCAAAAGATATACAACATATTTTGTGGAACATAAAACAAACTCTCTAATCTCATAAGTGAAGTACCCCAGAAGGCTACTAGAGTTCCAGTACTAGTGGTACTATGGGATATAGTGGGTGGAAGAACCTAGACCCTGGTCTGCATATTCATTTTTCCACAGCCAATCCCTGGTCAGGGGAGTGACCCGCAGGGGGGTGAAAGTGGTATAAATGGGCTATGATCCAGAACAGAACTCTCTTATTCTTGGGGAGTAAGACCCAGCCTGAGGGCTGTGGCATCCCTGGGAGTTTACCTGCAGCTGAAATAATCTTTTTGGGATCCCAGCTCTTGATTTTGCTTGGGGACCTCCTGGCCAGACCAGTCCCTAGTCTACAGTACATGAGATTTTCCTGTAGTTCTGGAGACTAATTAAATTACTTAGAGCGAATGCAGTTCCTTCCCAAGGGTTTACACATCTTCTACAATCTAAATAGAAACCTTTCAAACATCCAAAAGGGGATGGATCAGCCACCATTGGTGAAATATAGTCCCTTAAGGCTCTATTCTTCCTAAAGATAATATTAAGTCAGTCACATAACTGAGGACCAAGAACATTGTAATTTTTAAGTACCACCCCCCCCCCCCCCAGTGTTTCAAGCATCCGTTTTTTAATAACCTTATAGTGCTTTGAAAAAGTAGTGGTAAAAGTGCAATCAAACTTATTTCTAGATAATTCAATACAACAGACTTTTTAGATCCATATTTCCCACTTCATTAATTACATGGTCTAAGGCTTCACTAGAAAACCCTTTTTCCAAAAATCAAATCTTTAATATGGGCGCTTGTAGTAAAAAAACT
The DNA here is from genome assembly GCA_037952925.1 of Lithobates clamitans. Classification (NCBI taxonomy): domain Eukaryota; kingdom Metazoa; phylum Chordata; class Amphibia; order Anura; family Ranidae; genus Lithobates; species Lithobates clamitans. Next base: position 2,355,974 of record JBBGZY010000342.1, read on the forward strand.
TTTTTCTCTGTCCAGTTATGTCTAATATGAAGAAATTGGCCCTTCAGAATAGCCCTCAGCCATAAATGGTGTAGGTAACTTTAATAAGGGATATAGGCATTTCCATCCGTTTTCTTGAATAACATGTAGTACCCCGTAGCTGTGTTGCTAGAGTGCTTGAGTTTTTTTTGTAAAGAGTTGATAAATTTATGCAGGTTTGTCTGGCAGCCAAGCCTGTCTGTGTTTTTTGTCCTGCGGTTGGGCAGAAATCCAGGGAGAACTGGATGACTCACAGACAGCTTTATTGAACCCTCCCCCCTAATTCTAGAATGTTCTGTAACCATAGGTATGCGCAGCCTATTACCTTAGGATGTGCACCCCAAAGCTCAAACACACATGCCTTTCTCTGCAGCCTTAGCTGCACGGGATAGTGAATGAATAGGGACCTGATCTAAGCAGCTTCCTGTTCATTCACAAACTGAAGCATAGTAAACATGGTTTACTATGCTTCAGCCATGAGTAAGTGTGTTCACTGTATTCATTTAGAAAAGTAAGAGGCTGGTAAATGACATATTTACTAGCCCCTTCCCCATTTTTCATCCTGAAATTTCCCCTGTAGTGGCTGAGGAGAGGAGGGAAGCCAGCAGCACTGCGGGTGGAGTTAGCATGGGCAGTAGGGGTAATTGACACTGCATGTAGTGATTAGGGTGTGCCCAGGCACACCTGGCACATCCCCTGTGCATGCCTATGTCTGTAACCTTCTAGAAGAATGGGAAGGAAGGTAAGGTAGAGCTGCCTGGAGTATTCTGAGAGCCCTGAGCAATCCCCAGCTGGGATTGGCAGGGGGCAGTCCCCCTCAAATACTCAAAGTCAGCCCATATGGGGAGGAGTTGTTCGGATGGAAGCTGGAGATGGAGTGTTAGGCTATCGTGGCCTTTGAGGGAGCTCCCCACTCTTGGGGGGGTGACCTTGGGCCTGGGCTCAGGTGAGGACGGGACCTTCCTAAAACCACAGAGGTGTCCTGGACAGGAGGCATGGGAGCAAGGAGGACAGCAGGAGAACACTGCCAGGCAAGTCTCCAATAGCCAAGAGGGCTGCTGAGTGACACACAGTCAAGAGGACTGGGAGGCACGCCTGAGAGGATGGGATGGAGCAGTCTGGGATGGGTGCAGAGCCAGTCAGGAGGACTCTGGTGGCACGGGCAGTGGAGAGAGGCAGCTGCAGCCAGGAGGGCTGGCGGGGCTTGAAGAGGTGGTACTAGGAGCAGCAGCCATATGTGAGATAGCTAGCACTAAGAACTATTACCATTTTGCTACACCGTAGGGGCCCGCGGTCCCTGCCTGCAAAGGGCATTTGCTTTGGGCCTGGCTGAGCTTGTGTCAGCCCCAACCTCAGTGATAGCTGGTCTCGGGTGTGAAAGTCTGCAAGCAAGTGTAAGTGCTGGAGGTAAAGAGAAGAGGTTGTATATACCAGAGGTGTATATAGTTTAGTCCCTAAATTTCCTATCTTCAATCAAGTGGGCATCCCATATGCACCCCATTCCCATCCAAGTTCTTTTCCCCTAATAAAACAAAACAAAGTACAAGGACTGTTTCTTGGCTAAGGTATGTCTGGAAATTCATGTGCCTGGCTGTTCAGGGTGGGAGACGGACCACAATCACCAGCTGCCCCTACGGGGGTACCGCTACATGTGACAACTCTGAAGAAATTACACTTTGCTACAATGTAAAGTAATGAGTGTACAGCTTGTATAACAGTGTCAATTTGCTGTCCCCTCAAAATAACTCAACACACAATCATTAGTGTCTAAACTACTGGCAACAAAAGTGATTACACCCCTAAGTGAAAATGTCCAAACTGGGCCCAAAGTATCAATATTTTGTGTGGCCACCATTATTTTCCAGCACTGCCTTAACCCTCTTGGGCATGGAGTTCACCAAAGCTTCACAGGTTGCCACCTCTTCCACTCCTCCATGATGACATCATGGAGCTGGTGGATGTTAAAGACCTTGCGCTCATCCACCTTCTGTTTGAGGATGCCCCACAGATGCTAAATAGGTTTTAGGTCTGGAGACATACTTGGCCAGTCCATCACCTTTACCCTCAGCTTATTTAGCAAGGCAGTGGTCAGCTTGGACAAACATACAAAATTTCCAATCAGCGCAGGTCCCACAGACACTTCTTAAGTGGATACCAATCAGTGTTTAACAGTTCTCTTGATCTAGGTGTTGCTGCTCCCTAAAAATCCACTGGGTGGTGGACTAAAATCTGTAACACATAAAAGGAGAAAGAGAGCACACAGCTGCCCTAGTGTGATAACGTTTATTCACTTAAAATCTTGAGTAAAAACAAAAAGTTGCACTCACAAGTGGTCGTCTTGAATGTGTGTTTGGGGTCATGTTGGAATACTGCCCTGTGGCCCAGTCTCCGGTGGGAGGGGATCATGCTCTGTTTTAGTATGTCACAGTACATATTGGCATTCATGGTTCCCTCAATGAACTGTAGCTCTCCAGTTTCGGCAGCACTCATGCAGCCCCAGGCCATGACACTCCCACCACCATGCTTGATTGTAAGCAAGACAAACTTCTCTTTGTACCCCTCACCTGGTTGCCGCGACACACGCTTGACACCATCTGAACCAAATGAGTTTATCTTGGTTTTATCAGACCACAGGGCATGGTTTCAGTAATCCATGTCCTTAGTCTGCTTGTCCTCAGCAAACTGTTTGCGGGCTTTCTTGTGCATCATCTTTAGAAGAGAATTCCTTCTGGGACGACAGCCATGCAGACCAATTTGATGCAGTGTGCGGCGTATGGTCTGAGCATTGACAGACTGACCCCCCACCCCTTCATCCTATGCAGCAATGCTGGCAGCACTCATATGTCTATTTCCCAAAGACAACCTCTGGATATGACGCTGAGCATGTGCACTCAACTTCTTTGGTCGACCATGGCGAGGCCTGTTCTGAGTGGAACCTGTCCTGTTAAACCACTGTATGGTCTTGGTCACCGTGCTGCAGCTCAGTTTTAGGGTCTTGGCAATCCTCTTATAGCCTAGGCTATCTTTATGTAGAGCAACAATTCTTTTTTTTCAGATCCTCAGAGAGTTCTTTGCCATGAGGTGCCATGTTGAACTTCCAGTGACCAGTATGAGAGAGTGAGAGCGATAACACAAAATTTAACACACCTGTTTCCCATTCACACCTTCCCTTGTAACACTAACAATTCACATGACAACGGGGAGGGAAAATGGCTAATTAGGGCCAATTTGGACATTTTCACTTAGGGGTGTACCCCGTTTAGACATTAATGGCTGTATGCTGAGTTAATTTGAGGGGACAGCAAATTGACACTGTTATACAAGCTGTACACTCACTACTTTACATTGTAGCAAAGTGTCAATTCTTTAGTGTTGTCACATGAAAAGATATATTAAAATATTTACAAAAATATGATGGGTGTACTAACTTTTGTGAGATACTGTATATATTTAACAAAATATGCCATAACTTGTAACTATAGAACTTTTTCTATGCACAGAAACACCAACATAGATATTCTGAAAACGTTTACATTTCCAATGTAATTGTATTTAGCTGTTTTTTTTGCTTCTTATACAATATTTATCTTTTCTCATTTTTTTAAACAATGCCAGTACCGTTTTTTTTATATATTTTTTTTTTGCAGCATATATTTTCTGCAGTATATATATTTATGTATGTACTGCCATGTGCATTGAGCATGCCGTTTGACTTTTAGACTTTTGAGATATATTACCTAAATGGTAGCTCTTGGTGCTCAGCATCTAACAAAAACTCCCACAGCTGTCTTCACGAACCGCACATAATACCAGTGCTGAAGTGAAATTAAAGGGAATACAAAGCGTTGTGTTACTAAATCCGATATGTGTTGGTTATATGTATTCCAATACAAAAAAATCATAATATTACTCCAAAAAACATCATAAATGCACATACAAATGAAAAAAAAACAGAGGGTGACACCATTAATCCACAGTGACACACCACTAAAGAAAAATATAAATTCATAATTAAATAAACATAAATCCTGGTGTAAGTCCACCAACTACAGTGCCTTGAAAAAGTATTCATACCCCTTGAAATTTTCCACATTTTGTCATGTTACAACCAAAAATGTAAATTTATTTCCTTGGGAGTATATGTGATAGACCAACACAAAGTGGCACTGCAATTACAGCTGCAAGTCTTTTTTGGGGATGTCTCTACCAGCTTTGCACATCTAGAGTGTGACATTTTTGCTCATTCTTCTTTATAAAATAACTCAAGCTCTGTCAGATTGGATGGAGAACAGCAATTTTCAAGTCTTGCCACAGATTCTCAATTGGATTTAGGTCTGGACTTTCACTGGGCCATTCTAACACATGAATATCCTTTGATCCAAACCATTCCATTGTAGCTCTGGCTGTATGTTTAGAGTCATCGTCCTGCTGGAAAGTAAACCTCCACCCCAGTCTCAAGTCTTTTGCAGACTCTAACAGGTTTTTTTCTAAGATTGCCCTGTATTTGGCTCCATCCATCTTCCCATCAACTCTGACCAGCTTCCCTGTCCCTGCTGAAGAAAAGCATCTCCACAACATGATGCTGTTACCACCATGTTTCACGATGTGGATGGTGTGTTCAGGGTGATGTGCAGTGTTAGTTTTCCGCACACATAGCGTTTTGCTTTTAGGTCAGAAAGTTAAATTTTGGTATCATCTGACCAGAGCACCTTCTACTATGTTTGCTGTGTCCCCCACATGGCTTCTCACAAACAGCAATCAGGACTTCTTTTGGCTTTCTCTCAACCATGCTTTCTTCTTGCCACTCTTCCATAAAGGCCAGATTTGTGGAGTGCAGGACTAATGCCGCGTACACATGAGCGGACTTTACGGCGGACTTTGCCCGGCGGACTGGATTTCATCGGACAATTCGATCGTGTGTGGGCTCCAGCGGACTTTGTTTGCTCAAAAGTTGGACGGACTTAGATTTGAAACTTGTTTAAATTTATCCGTTGAAATCGAGTCCAGTCGAAAAGTCCGCCGTCTGTATGCTAGTTCGACAGACAAAAAGCCACGCTAGGGCAGCTATTGGCTACTGGCTATGAACTTCCTTGTTTTAGTCCGGTCGTACGTCATCACGTACGAATTCGACGGACTTTGGTGGATTGTGTGTAGGCAAGCCCGTTCATTCAGAAAGTCCGTCGTAAAGTACGTCGAAAAGTCCGCCGGGCAAAGTCTGCCGTAAAGTCCGCTCGTGTGTACGAGGCATAATAGTTGTCCTGTGGACAGATTCTCCCACCTGAGGTGTGGATCTCTGAAGCTCCTTCAGAGTTACCATGGACCTCTTGGCTGCTTCTCTGATTAATGCTCTCCTTGCCCGGCCTGTCAGTATAGTTTGGCGGCCATGTCTTGGTAGGTTTGCAGTTCTGCCATACTCTTTCCATTTTTGGATGATGGATTGAACAGTGCTCTATGAGAGGTCAAAAGCTTGGGATATTTTTTTATAACCTAGCCCTGCTTTAAACTCTATTGGACTCTATTTACTAATTAGGTGACTTCTGAAGGCAATTGGTTCCACTAGGTTTTAGTTAGGGGTATTAAAGTAAAGGGGGGTGAGTACAAATGCACGCCACATTTTTCAGATATTTATTGTAAACAATGTTGAAAAACATTTATCATTTTCCTTCCACTTCACAACTATGTGCCACTTTGTGCTGGTCTATCGCATAAAATCCCAATAAAATACATTTAGGTTTCTGGTTTTACCATGACAAATGGTAGAAAATTCCAAGGGGTATGAATACTTTTTTAAGGCACTGTATCTGTAAATGTCTAAATAAAAGAAGTAGTTATGTGTAGGAGGGTTCCATCATCATTGCAAATCTTGCCATATGTTTTCACTCATGAATGACAATAAGTAGCCTTGTGAATTCTACATCAACACCAATTGCAGCCTCTTACCAAGTGCTTGGACCTAAATTATGGATGGTCTTTTAGCAGCAGGTTGTTAGTAATTATTCATCTACAGCCTTGCATATGACATATCACAGAAACAGGTTGTTCAATGGCACTCAGGAACTCCAGGGTACATCAGCAGGGATTCACTGTTTGCATCTCCACTCCCCCTTGTACATTAAGGCTTGTAAGGGATAAGCAAGCATTCTTTAGTGCAACCCGCAGATTTTGTGTAATAGATATTGTGCATTCAATCACATAAGTACAAGAATAAATCACATGGCTTACTGTATATGGTGGAACCAAGGTGAAAACAGTGAATCCCTGCTGTATTTCTTTTACATTTTCTTGTTCGTATGTGTCATTTTGGAATGGTGGTGTCACCTTCTGAACCTTAGGGCTGGTTCACATCACAGAGATGCAGACTACATGCATGTGGTAGCACAATGGCTAAGTGGTTCGTCCTTCTGCCTAGCATCACTAGAGTTGTTGGTCCGAAAACCTGTGTGAAGTTTGCATGTTCTCCCTGTGCCTGTGTGGGTATTCTCCCACACTGCAAAGACATGCTGGTAGTTGATTTGGATTCTGTCTAAATTGTCCCCAGTATGTGTATGAATGTGAGTTAGGGACTTTAGATTGTAAGCTCCTTGAAGGCAGGACCTGATGTATAGGTAAAGCGCTGTGTAAATTGACAATGCTATATAAGTAGCTGAACCAATAATAATGAGTGTTTTATGTGTTTTTTGCAATCTGGTACATTTTAGAAAGGTTTCAAATAATGGAAACAAAAGAGCTGACATTACAAATAAGAACACATTCATCATGTTCTAATTTGGGGGGCTGCACAAGATCACTGGGCTGCACTGGGGTGAACTAGAGCCTTCGGAAAAGATGCTAAATACTGGACATGGGTTTTGGATGCTGATAAAGAATGTGCTTGTCAGCAGTTTGGGGGAAGCAGGTCTCACAAATTTGAGTTTTCCTGCTTTGTACCCTCAACATGCCCAAGGACTTACAACTTTTTTTTAGCACTGAGCATGTCCAGGCACTTGAACATTTCACATTTATTGTTGTGCAAGCAAGGTACATATTTTTATATAACTGTCGCTTTCTTTCTATGCATGTCATAGAATCAGATCTTTGGTCTGTAGTGTGTGAATTGATGCACATAGTCAAGGGCTAACACATGTGCAGACACTTTAGGCATTCATAGAGAAACAGATTAAATGACACTGGTGGGCGTGCTCACAATCCAACCTATGTTATATAAAGGACTGCAGTAATGGAGTTTGCCTTTGCCTGAGAAGAGGCCAGATTATTTGCTAATATAACCAAATAAGATGCAGCGCTAAAAAATGACTATGGTGAAAAAAGAGTGATATGAAAAGACTAATGCCCCGTACACACGGTCGGACTTTTCATCTACAAAAGTCCGACAGCCTGTCCGACAGACTTCCGGCGGACTTTCGGCGGACTTGCGGCGGACTTGCGGCAGACTTTCTAACGAACAGACTTGCCTACACACGACCACACAAAAGTCCGACGGATTCGTACGTGATGACGTACACCGGACTAAAATAAGGAAGTTGATAGCCAGTAGCCAATAGCTGCCCTAGCGTGGGTTTTTGTCCGTCGGACTAGCACACAGACGAGCGGATTTCGGGGTCCGTCGTAGTTACGACGTAAAGATTTGAAGCATGTTTCAAATCTAAAGTCCGTCGGATTTGAGGCTGAAAAAGTCCGCTGAAAGTCCGGGGAAGCCCACACACGATCGGATTACCAGCCAGCTTTAGTCCGTCGGCGTCCGTTGGACTTTTGTAGACGAAAAGTCCGACCGTGTGTACGCCCCAAAAGGCCTAGTCTCATAACATACTAAATGTGTGAAAATTCATATACATATAAACAATAGGTCACATGCATAAAAGTTACAATATAAAAAATCCAGCATCAACAAATAGTGACTATAAAAATATAAAGAAGACTTAGGCTGGGTTCACACTGGTCCGACAAACGCTCCGACATTGGGAGCTCATGTCGCATGACGTGTGAAATTTAATGTTTCCCTATGGGAGCCGTCCTAACTGGTCCGACACAAGTCGTTCCGACTTTAGAAATGCTCCCTGTACTACTTTGGTCCGACTTTGATCCTACTTCAGCCTATTGACTATCATTGAAGTCGGATCAAAGTCGGATTGCCGTCTTGCATGATCCGACTTCGGCACGCGACTTGTGCTTAGATGATCTTGAGGGGGAACTCCGCGCCAAATTTTAAATAAAAATCCGGCATGGGTTCCCCCTCCAAGAGCATACCAGGCCCTTGGGTCTGGTATGGACCTTGAGGGGAACCCCCTACGCCGAAAAAGCGGCGTGGGGGGTCCCCCCAATCCATACCAGACCCTTATCCGAGCACGCAGCCCGGCCGGACAGGAATGGGGGTGGGGACGAGCGAGCGCCCCCCCCCCTCCTGAACCGTACCAGGCCGCATGCCCTCAACATGGGGGGGTTGGTGCCTTGGGGGAGGGGGCGCGCTGCGGCCCCCCACCCCAAAGCACCTTGTCCCCATGTTGATGAGGACAAGGGCCTCTTCCCGACAACCCTGGCCGTTGGTTGTCGGGGTCTGCGGGCGGGGGGCTTATCGGAATCCGGGAGCCCCCTTTAATAAGGGGGCCCCAGATCCCGCCCCCCACCCTATGTGAATGAGTATGGGGTACATCGAACCCCTACCCATTCACCTAGGGAAAAAGTGTCAATTTAAAAAAAAAACACTACACAGATTTTTAAAGTAATTTATTAGACAGCTCCGGGGGTCTTCTTCCGACTTCGGGGGTCTCTCTGGTTCTTCTCCGCGCTCTCCGGGTCTTCTGCCGGGCTCCTCCGCTCTCTTCTGCTCTTTTGCCGCTCTTTTGCTAAAGCGGAGGAGCCCGGTCTGCTGCCTTCTTCTCTTCGGGGGTCTCTCCGGTTCTCCGCGCTCTCCGGGTCTTCTGCCGGGCTCCTCCGCTATTTTCTGCTCTTTTGCTATAGCGAAGGAGCCCGGTCTTCAATCTTCTGCCTTCTGCCCTCTTCTCCTGATGTTGACACGACGCTCTCTGGGGCTGGAATGCACTCTGAGCGCTCCGCTCTGACTTATATAGGTGGTGACCACGCCCCCTTATGCCGTCACAGTCCCTGGGCGTGCTGGGGACTGTGACGGCATAAGGGGGCGGGGTCACCGCCTATATAAGTCAGAGCAGAGCGCACAGAGAGCATTCCAGCCCCAGAGAGCGTCGTGTCAACATCGGAAGAAGAGATGAAGAGAAGTAGCGGCGAGACAGCGGCGACAAGACAGCGGCAGCAGACCGGGCCCCTCGCTGGCAATAGAGCTGGAAGAAGATAGCGGCGGGACCCGGGAGAAGATGCGGAACACCGGGAGAAGTCGGAAGAAGATACCGGAGCTGCCCAATAAATTAATTTTGAAACCTGTGTACTGTGTTTTTTTTTAATTGAAACTTCCCTAGGTGAATGGGTAGGGGTACCATGTACCCCATACTCATTTACATAGGGTGGGGGGCCAGGATCTGGGGGCCCCCTTATTAAAGGGGGCTCCTGGATTCCGATAAGCCCTCCGCCCGCAGACCCCGACAACCAACGGCCAGGGTTGTCGGGAAGAGGCCCTTGTCCTCATCAACATGGGGACAAGGTGCTTTGGGTTGGGGGGCCGCAGCGCGCCCCCTCCCCCAAGGCACCAACCCCCCCATGTTGAGGGCATGCGGCCTGGTACGGTTCAGGAGGGGGGGGGCGCTCGCTCGTCCCCACCCCATTCCTGTCCGGCCGGGCTGCGTGCTCGGATAAGGGTCTGGTATGGATTGGGGGCGACCCCCCACGCCGTCCTTTCGGCGTAGGGGGTTCCCCTTAAGGTCCATACCAGACCCAAGGGCCTGGTATGCTCTTGGAGGGGGAACCCATGCCGGTTTTTTATTTAAAATTTGGCGCGGAGTTCCCCCTAAAGATTCATACCAAACACAATGCCGAGCATTGGCGGGGATCCAAGTCGGATCCCCGTTCATTGAAAGTCGGACACATGCCGGCTTCATGTCGCAGGGCAAAGTCGGATCCAAAGTAGGATGGCTGTCGTGTCGCACCAGTGTGAACCCAGACTAAGGCTGGGTTCATACTATACTACACGACAGTAGTACGACTTTCATCCTACTTTGCTCTGCGACATCAGTCCTACATTGGTCCTACATTGATCCTACATTGGTCCTACATCCATCCAACTTTCATGAACAGGATACTACTTTGATCCGACTTTTCACATAGTACACTTGTCCTTTGACCAATCAAAACTAACACACAATGGGAGGGGCTACAGTAGGGGGCAGGAAATAACACAATGTCGAATGCCAAAGTCGGATGGTTAGGACAAGGATACGACTTTGATCCTACTTCAATCATAGTCAATGGGCTGAAGTAGGATCAAAGTCGGACCAAAGTAGTACAGGGAGCATTTTCAAAGTCGGACCGACTTGTGTCGGACCAGTTAGGACAGCTCCCATAGGGAAACATTGATTTTCACACGTCATGCGACATGAGCTCCTAATGTCGGAGCGTTTGTCGGACCAGTGTGAACCCAGCATCAGGCGTGAGTTTCAACCAAAGGTCACATATCCAGAGGTTTCCCAAAAAGGGAAGCACTGATCCAGGGGTCCTCATGCCTCAGGCTGGGTTCACACTGGTGCGACACGACAGCCGTCCTACTTTGGATCTGACTTTGCCCTGCGACATGAAGCCGGCATGTGTCCGATTTTCAATGAACGGGGATCCGACTTGGATCCCCGCCAATGCCCGGCACTGTGTTTGGTATGAATCTTTAGGGGGAACTCCGCGCCAAATTTTAAATAAAAAAACGGCATGGGTTCCCCCTCCAAGAGCATACCAGGCCCTTGGGTCTGGTATGGACTTTGAGGGGAACCCCCTACGCCGATAAAAGCGGCGTGGGGGTCCCCCCCAATCCATACCAGACCCTTATCCGAGCACGCAGCCCGGCCGGACAGGAATGGGGGTGGGGACGAGCGAGCGCCCCCCCCCTCCTGAACCGTACCAGGCCGCATGCCCTCAACATGGGGGGGTTGGTGCCTTGGGGGAGGGGGCGCGCTGCGGCCCCCCACCCCAAAGCACCTTGTCCCCATGTTGATGAGGACAAGGGCCTCTTCCCGACAACCCTAAGGGCCTCTGTGGGCAGAGGGCTTATCGGAATCCAGGAGCCCCCTTTAATAAGGGGGCCCCCAGATCCCGGCACCCCACCCTATGTGAATGAGTATGGGGTACATGGTACCCCTACCCATTCACCTAGGGAAGTGTCAATAAAAAAAACCACAGTACACAGGTTTCAAAATTAATTTATTGGGCAGCTCCGGTATCTTCTTCCGACTTCTCCCGGTGTTCCGCCTCTTCTCCCGGGCCCCGCCGCTATCTTCTTCCAGCTCTATTGCCAGCGAGGGGCCCGGTCTGCTGCCGCTGTCTTGTCGCCGCTGTCTCGCCGCTTCTTCTCTTCATCTCTTCTTCCGATGTTGACACGATGCTCTCCCCGGCTGGAATGCTCTCTGTGCGCTCTGCTCTGACTTATATATCGGGTGATGACCACGCCCCCTAAAACGTCACAGTCCCAGCATGCCCAGGGACTGTGACGGCATAAGGGGGCGGGGTCACCGCCTATATAAGTCAGAGCAGAGCGCACAGAGAGCATTCCAGCCGGGGAGAGCGTCGTGTCAACATCGGAAGAAGAGATGAAGAGAAGAAGCGGCGAGACAGCGGCGACAAGACAGCGGCAGCAGACCGGGCCCCTCGCTGGCAATAGAGCTGGAAGAAGATAGCGGCGGGGCCCGGGAGAAGAGGCGGAACACCGGGAGAAGTCGGAAGAAGATACCGGAGCTGCCCAATAAATTAATTTTGAAACCAGTGTACTGTGGTTTTTTTTATTGACACTTCCCTAGGTGAATGGGTAGGGGTACCATGTACCCCATACTCATTCACATAGGGTGGGGGGCCGGGATCTGGGGGCCCCCTTATTAAAGGGGGCTCCTGGATTCCGATAAGCCCTCCGCCCGCAGACCCCGACAACCAACGGCCAGGGTTGTCGGGAAGAGGCCCTTGTCCTCATCAACATGGGGACAAGGTGCTTTGGGATGGGGGGCCGCAGCGCGCCCCCTCCCCCAAGGCACCAACCCCCCCATGTTGAGGGCATGCGGCCTGGTACGGTTCAGGGGGGGGGGGCGCTCGCTCGTCCCCACCCCCATTCCTGTCCGGCCGGGCTGCGTGCTCGGATAAGGGCCTGGTATGCTCTTGGAGGGGGAACCCATGCCGGTTTTTTATTTAAAATTTGGCGCGGAGTTCCCCCTCAAGAACATCTGAGCACAAGTCGCGTGCCGAAGTCGGATCATGCAAGACGGCAATCCGACTTTGATCCGACTTCAATGATAGTCAATAGGCTGAAGTAGGATCAAAGTCGGACCAAAGTAGTACAGGGAGCATTTCTAAAGTCGGAACGACTTGTGTCGGACCAGTTAGGACGGCTCCCATAGGGAAACATTAAATTTCACACGTCATGCGACATGAGCTCCCAATGTCGGAGCGTTTGTCGGACCAGTGTGAACCCAGCCTCAGTCCCCACCCCTCCAGGTGGGCACCAGCATCAAAAATGGCTTACAAGAAGTCACACCTTGTTGGGACACAGTGGGGGGGGGCATAGACGACACCTAAAATGTATTTGTAGTAGTTAGTTAAGTATTTAAAGGTAATGTCCTAGTGAGCTGTATCCCCACCTATATATACAAATATTTGTTTTCTTAACCTGATATATGTAAAAAAAGAATGCAGAAATTTTAATTGTGCTCGATTACTAGTGCTATATCTAAATTATCCTATTGCAATTTCCTAACCCAAGGGAGAATGCAATAAGAGAAATTAACAAAATATATTATTAATCAAATAATAATTTTAATATTATTGTATGTAAATGGAATAGGTAAGTGCGGGTGTTCAAAGAGTAAACAGCAAAGTGTTGGGTGTTTGAGTGAGGAAACATAGAGTGTGTGAGAGTGAGTAGTGAATGTGTGAAGTTGTGTGAGTGGGCAGGTGAAAAAATGCAGAAAAGAAAAAAAAAGAAAACAAAAAAACTACAAAGCAAACCAAACAAAGTGAGAAAAGAAGAGCGTGCATGGGAAACTATTGTGGTCAAATGAGTGATAAGTAGGTATATGACATTAGTACAAGCACCAAAGTGTATGGCCTACATAGTGTAGTCTCTAAATGGGACAAAAAGTGGTCAAAATTAGAAACAGTATTACAAAATAGTGCTGTTAATACTGTTTGCGGTGTGCGGCTGACTCTATTCCATGTGTTTTTCCTATTGTTTGGTTCTTTTTGGGTGGTTAAACACCCCTTCCCCTTCTAACACATAAGTCATATATGAGCTGTGAAACAATGCATTACTGAGTATAGTACGAATTGCCCTCTTTTAAGTAACCTCCACTGCTCCCGATCGAGAAATGCTTTGGATCGTGACGGGCGATCTAGGGACCATTCAGTCCCGATTAGAATTAATATAGAAACTCAGACTTAGGCCGCTACATATATGCAGCCTAAGGGACCCATTTTGTAGGTTCCCACTCCGAAAGGTTTGTCTGTCATGGACTTAGAAAGACAAGTTCTAGTCCAATAAACTCAATAATATATTCAAGTAAAAATATTTCCAACATGGTACTAAGACAGGAATAGTACACTCCCTAATGCTCACAGCTTTGACAATAATAAATAATAAAATCTAACACCAAGCTTGACCAAGCTTTAATATGGTATTACCACATAAAGTGATATTCATTTTTTTGTGCTTTTTACACTGATCTATTCGGTTTCCTCATTAGTCTTTCACTCCCCTCCCTCCGTCTTGCATGATCCGACTTCACCCATTTTAGTTCTTTGACAGATGGTAGATCCTATGAAATTGAAAAATTCATATCCTGTAGTACCACACATGTTACTTACCTTTTATCTTGTCCTTGTAACCTTCAGTATGTAGGAAGAACCACAAGACAATTGAGGGTGAGGCTCCAAGAACATGTGAACAGGATAAAAAAGGGGTACAAGTATCATGGCCTTTCCAATCATTTTAGGTTGTTTCACAACAAAGACCCGAGTCTGCTCACTTTTTGTGGGATTGATAGGGTTGAGGGGCACTGGCGAGGCTCCAATCTCAGGCAAAACATATCACAAAATGAAACCCAGTGGATACATAGATTACGGACTTTACACCCCCTGGGCCTGAACATTGAGCTAGACCTCAACTGTTTTTTATCCAACTGGTAGTTCCATTTATCCTCTTCAGCAGTTTTTTTATATATATTTTTGTGGGTCTTTTTCCATATCCAGAATGGCCCACTAATATGTATATACAATGAAATCTTCCTGGTATGAACTCGGCAATCAGGAGGGTATTACACCCCTTTTTAGTACAAGGAATTAGCTATCACTTGTATCTGATTTCCCATTTCATACTATTTTTTATTTAATTAGTCTTATTTTTATTTCATAATTTTTTATTTCATATTTTTATTTCATAATTTTATTTTTTAATTCTTGATTTTTAATAGTTAACCTCCTTTTTCAATTGCCCATTTTTTTTTAATTGTCTATTTTTATTTCCAATATCGTATATCAATAATTTTTATTAAAGATATGTTTATAGTAAGCAAAATCAAATATTAATATCATGTAAGCATTTTTTGTCTAAATATCCTGTTGGAACATACTTTATGTTTATATGGGACAATAAGAGTCAATGTGATGTCCTATATAAGTTGTACATATTTGTATATTTGTTGTCATGGGGATCGGAGATGTTGTGTCTCCGGTCTCTGATTAAAGTTTTTTCCTAAGTGCAACAGGATATGATGACATAGGAAGTAATGGGTGATGCTTCATCCATTGGCCATAACTGGCTGTCACTCATTGAGCGCAGTATAAATAACTCATGGCCTGAGCTGGATGTTAAGTCTTTGATAACGCCCTGGGGGAGGGGCGAAACGCGTCAACGCAACATCCGGCCCACGCTCGCATACTCGAGAACCAGTGACATTACTTCCTGGTGTTGGTGGAACGCACGCCGTTCAGCAGCGAACACCGGCCCTTATTCTGAATGCCTGCTCTGCACATCGATTCCGTGAGTAGCGCTTTTATGCGCAGGTGATCTCACGGTACCATAGGTTTTATGCTATGTGTTTTCTCTTCTCCCTTTGGTGGAATGCGAGGTTTGTGACTCCAAGATCTCCTCTCAAAACATCACCGGCACCAGCCTATTTGCTATTTAAGTGTACCATATGAATTAACAAGCTTGAAGTCTGTAGAGTGTCCTCATGTGAAGGAACTGTGTGACTCAATAGACCTTATGTTGTTTTTTGTTTATACACAGATACATTTTATCATTTACGATTATATGGTAATTTTCAGTCTTAGTGTAATTGATCTGGATTTTTGTGATTGATCTAGACCATCTCTCACTCACGTCTCTGAATTCACCTCTAGTGACCTAGTGGTGACAGTGTGCTTTTGCACAGTTTGTGTACATTTATTTTATTATTTTTTCACGTAATATGTTTGTGTAATAATCATTTATGTTATGTGGTTTTTTAGAAAAATATTTTTTCAGTTACCCACCTGGTGAGTTGCTAGCGCAGGTCTTCTTCTCTATAATATTATTAAAGTATTAGCACTTTTCACCTAGCAGCTGCAACATATGAATTAGTTTAGAATATATCCACTTGCAAGCGCTGTCTTTTTATCAATTTCCCTTTTTGGGAAACCTCTGGATATGTGACCTTTGGTTGAAACTCACCCTTTTAGTGGTAAATATAACATCATTATATATACATATAATTTTTGGATACAAGGTGTGGCTATATTGAAGTTTTTGATAAATTTTTGATATATTTCACCAGAATACAACCCCCTGAAGAGACCGCAACAGCACAGGTCGAAACGCGTTGGGGTATTTATGTGGATGTTTATTAATGTATTGACTTTGTACTTTGAATGAATTGTACCAAACTCAGACAAAATATTCTGAGACATGTCTGTCATCAGAGTTTTGTATCTGTATAACCATTTTGACAAATGACTTGCAAGCTGTGTTTTGCACAATAAATGATTTTATTATACTTTTACCATATTTTCTGTATGAATATATTACAATTGCCGCTAAAAAGCCCCCTGGGGGATTCTTCAATTTTTATTTGTCTACAATACTGTTTGGGGTGTGCGGCTGACTCTATTCCATGTGTTTTTCCTATTATTTGGGGGTATTGTTACTGTCCTGGCATTTTTGGGCCTCAAGAAATGAGGTGTCATTACATCAGGATTGATCAATTTTCAGATATTCACTGCAGTGTCTTGAAAAAGTATTCATACCCCTTGACATTTTTCACATTTTGTCATGTTACAACCAAAAACGTAAATGTATTGTATTGGGATTTCATGTGATAGGCCAATGCAAAGTGGCACATAATTGTGAAGTGGAAGGAAAATGATAAATGGTTTTCACATTTTTTTTACAAAAAAAATATCTGAAAAGTGTGGTGTGCATTTGTATTCAGCCCCTTTAACTCTGGTAACCCTAACTAAAATCTAGTTGAACCAATTGCCTTTAGAAGTCCCCTAATTAGTAAATAGAGTCCATCTGTGTGTAATTTAATCTAAGTATACATACAGCTGTGTTGTGAAGCCCTCAGATTTGTTAGAGGACCTTAGTAAACAAACAGCATCATGAAGGCCAAGGAACACACCAGACAGGTCAGGATAATGTTGTAGAAAAGTTTAAAGCAGGGTTATGTTATAAAAAAAATATCCCAAGCGTTGAACATCTCACGGAGCACTGTTCAATCCATCATCCAAAAATGGAAAGAGTATGGCACAACTGCAAACCTACCAAGACATGGCTGTCCACCTAAACTGACAGGCTGGGCAAGGACAACATTCATCAGAGAAGCAGCCAAGAGGCCCATGGTAACTCTGGAGGAGCTGCAGAGATCCACAGCTCAGGTGGCAGTATCTATCCACAGGACAACTATTAGTCATGCACTCCACAAATCTGGCCTTTATGGAAGAGTGATAAGAAGAAAGCCATTGATGAAGAAAGCTATAAGAAGTCCCATTTGCAGTTTGTGGGGGACATAGCAAACATGTGGAAGAAGGTGCTCTGTTCAGTTGAGACCAAAATTGAACTATTTGGCCTAAAAGCAAAATGCTATATGTGGTGGAAAACTAACACTGCACATCACCCTGAACACACCATGCCCACTGTGAAACATGGTGGTGGCAGCTTCATGTTGTGGGGATACTTTTGTTCAACAGGGACAGGGAAGCTGGTCAGAGTTGATGGGAAGATGGATGGAGCCAAATACAGGGCAATCTTTGAATGAAACCTGTAAAAGTCTGCAAAAGACTTGAGACTGGGGCAAAGGTTCACCTTCCAGCAAGACAACGAACCTAAACATACAGCCAAAGCTACAATTGAATTGTTTCGATCAAACCACATTCATGTGTAAGAATGGCCCAGTCAAAGTCCAGACCTGAATCCAAATGAGAATCCGTGGCAAGACTTGAAAATTGCCGTTCACAGATGGTCTCAATCTAATCTGACAGAGCTTGAGCTATTTTGCAAAGAAGAATGGGCAAAGATGTCACTCTGTAGATGTGCAAAGCTGGTAGAGACATCCCCAAAAGGATTTGCAGCTGTAATTACAGTGAAAGGTGATTCTACAAAGTATTGACTCAGAGGGGCTGAATATAAATGCACGCCACACTTTTTAGATATTTATTTGTAAAAAATGTTGAAAATCATTTTCCTTCCACTTCAAAATGATGTGCCACTTTGTGTTGGTCTATCACATAAAATCTCAATAAAATACATTTACATTTTTGGTTGTAAAATTTGGGAAATTTCAAGGGGTATGAATACTTTTTCAAGGCACTGTAGATTCCTCAATCTTTTCTCTGCAGTCTCCGTTACACTAGAGATGAATGAACAGGAAGTGCTCTGTACAGAGGAATCCTGTTCATTCACAAGCTAAAGTATAGTCAACACAGTTGACTATGCTTTAGTTATGAATAAAAACAGGATTAATCTGTACTGATCACTGACTGTATTCATTCAGAAAAATGGAGGGGTCAGTAAATAGGACATATTTACTGCCCCCCTGATGTCGGTGTTGAACCTGATCCTCCTGTGCCATGCAGAAGCTGTAGTGGTGGGTGGGAGAGGAGGAGAAGCCAGGAGCGCTTATGGGGTGAGGAGCACACAGAACGATCAGAGCAGCAGTAAGGCCTCTTGCACACTGCAGCTTGAAAAAGCTCAGGCATTTACATATCGTGCAGAACGAGAACGTGAGAATGTGGGGGGAAAGGGGGTAGCCTATTTAGTTCCCCCTATGACTCATGGGGCTGCAAAGTCGGCTATTTTATTAATAATAAAAGGTTTTTGAATGGGGCTTATTCTGATAGGTGGGATAAGGTAACATGACATGAAAGCGTCCAGAAGGTTAGGAGGAAAACGGGGATTGGTCAATTAGGATAAGATAACCTTTATAATCTTCTGGAAGGTTTTGGGGGGCTATTTAAGGAGCCTCCTGACAGGTGTTTCTGCCAGTGACCAATCACAGTAGATCACATAACAATTGTAAAGAATTGATGGCTTCCTTTCATGCCATCAATTGTATACAATACAATTATGTTGCTAGCTGCGATTGGTCACATTGTTTACATGGTACTGTACAGACAGGACCAATCACAGCCCATCTATGCCATGTGGTTAACTGTGGCCAATCACAGCCAATCACAACAAAATACACTGAATGAATTTGTTTCAGTAAAAATGATTGCTTATATCAACGAAATTCACTAGTATAAATAATCATAGAAAAAGTAATTTTACTGCGCTATCCTAATATTTAGAAAAAAGCTGCAACTATAATGTGAGACACACACACTAAAATATCATATAACAAAGAAAGCTGCGCTGTATGATTATGGTGATCAGAAAATATTGTGACATATAAGTGATATAGCTAACTAATACATATATTGTACGCAACCACAAATGAATTGTGCAATAATATAAATGAAAACACAATCATAATGTGTACAAAAAAATTCCTGAGCCAAATTCCTCTGGTCACCGTATGTTAAAAAAAATGTAAAAAAAAGAAAAAAGTAATAAATAAGAAACAAATAATAAAATAGTTTTTTTTTTTTTTTTTTTACATGCTTTCACCATTTATGATGATGCTGTACTGCACTGGTGACAGTATGTAAAAAAAAAATATATATACATATGTGAAAAGAAAAATGGTGCCAGGCATGGGTGACAGGTCCTCCGGTAGTGAGAGGGTTGGTACTCCGGCTCCCCCCTAGGGTTCCCCAAAAAACAATCGGATCCACGGTAGGGAGACCCTATGAACTTAGCTGTGCAGTACGGGGAGTTGGAAGAGTTAATCAAATGCATGCATCAGATCCGCTCTTAGTGCACGGCAGGACCTAATTTCGTCACTGTGAGGTGGCAGAGAAAAGCTGGGATGGTGGAGCGAGACGCAAGCTCAGTGGTGTCCCCCTATAAATGATACATTCTGGAGGACAAGGTGTGCAGTGTTTTTTTCAGCTGCACAGAGTGTACGGCTCACTTCTAATCCAGCGCTCCATCTTAATGGCCCACCTGGTCTCAGCCATTGGTGAGCACAGACATGAGAAGAGGTACCCCCAGGTGCAGAGGGAGTAGGCCACACCTAAAAGCTGTTGTTGAGCAATGCACACCTGTGCCATAATCTAAGCTGAAAGTAAAGTAAATCTGTTGCATCATTTTACTCTTTGCTACACTGGTTAAAGCCAGTGCGAACTGGAACTTAAAACACATCATCTGACCACTGAGGTATTAGAAGAAAAGCATATCATTTCAGAACGTTAAAAAATGTAATATAGATTATTATTAAAAATGAGGAATGTGAGGTATTTTACTGAGTCATACATATGTGTTGCTGATTGGCAGAAACATGAAATGTCATCAGAGCAGGGACTGAATAAGGAACAATCCATTTGTAGTGAAGTATTGAGTCTATGCAGCATTTGCATACTGTACACATTATCAGTGTCTTTGCATCTCTCTGTTCCAAAATGCAGAGATGAAATTGACAACGTTCCCTTCCATTACCCTTCTTATTTTATACTTTGTTGCACTTTTTTATGTGGTTGGCTTTATACTATAAAGTTTATAGATACTGTAAGTACAATATGCACTATAAGGCCAAAGTTTTTTCCAGTGAAGGGAACTGAAAGTGATATTACACGCTGTCATCAGCTGTTTTACGTATGCAGCTTCTTTATCTTTTAAAGTGTCATTAAACCCAGACTATAAAAAACTCTCATTATATACTATATAACATAGTGTTCATACTCACAAAGCCACTAAAGCATTCATTCTGCGTAAGTAAAATATTTCAGGTTGATACTGCCTTTAGCTCTCCCTCACAGTGTAGACCAGCTGGTGTCCTCTATGGAGGATGCCCTGTTTCAGTTTCTTTCTAAGCTCTTTATTTCCTCCTTTTTCTTATCTGTCCAGACCACATAAATATACAGTAGAGTCACATATGGACATATACACAGTGGTAAAAGACACTGCCCTCCCTCCATCTTCCTCCACATCCTCCCATTAATAAACACTATGGGTGTGGGATATAGTATGCTGATTATCTACTTTCATTAAGAAACTCACAAAACAAACATACTAAATATTTAATATTATCTAATGTAGTTGCTAATAACTGTAAAGTAATAAAAGAACCTTGCATGCAGCTGCAATCTGAACAAAATGAAAACTAGTATCGGTAATCTTTGACTCTACCTACACCATATTAATGCACAAAATATACACATTTGATGTTCAATAAATAATTATTGGGAGCTGTAAAATAGTTATTTGATATTTATATTCTAATTTGAATTGTTGTTCTGAAACTTGTATTTTAAGTTATGTAACTGGCAAAGCACCAATCAGTAAGAATTAAGAATTTTAGGAAAAAGTTTATCTGGGAATGTTTATTTTTTTGTGCTGAATATTTTAAGCCAAGAAAACACAAAAACACTGAGGGTTTAATACTACCTTAATGCTATAGTATAGTGTAAAAACACCTTTTAGACAGTTGTGCACTTCCAACCTTGTGGTACTGTAACAGATACAGTAGAAAGGTAATTTTCTATTCCAGAATGGACTGTGCACAAAGCCGGGTCTATGTAGAAAAGGATTGATGAGTTTGGTGTGGAGGAACTCAAGTGGGCTCCAGAGAAGTAACCACAAAAGGTGTGACAACTTCACGCTATTGGTCATGGGTTTCGAATAGGATTTCCACAAGCCCATATAGATATAATCGCCAGATGTCCCCAAACATTTGACCATATAGTGCAATGTAGTGTAGGGCTTGGTTCACATAGAATGCATGTTGTTGCATTGTGGTGCAATATATTTTGAACCACTCCAGCACACACTATGGCAGTGACCCTGGGCTGCAGCAGACTGCAGGCTGCAGCACAGCAGCATGTGGGAAGGCGCAGCGTGGTGTGGCGCCAGAAAACACTCGGAGTCCAGGTGCAGAGTAACATGAATATATTGTAATTGAAGTTGACCAATGCACAAAAAGCCTGATGGGGAGGCAACCTGACCCGGAGCAGTCACAGAATGCAACAGTGATGTGTCATTACCAGAAGGTCACAGGTTTGCATCTGTTTTGAGGAGCAGAGAAGGAAGCGCCACCTGAGTGTAGTATTAACAACTGTTTTTTAATGACACCAAGTAAAGTAACACTTACAGGATAAAAACATATAAAAAGCTCATCTGTATTAGTGTGCGGTCCTCAGTATGCCCTCTGGTCCTGTTCTGGTGACGCTGCAGGGATGCTAGGCTGCAGAGGATGGATTACCAGCCGGGAGCTCCTTCTGTGGCCATCAGGAAGAGGCTGGGGCCGGCGTGGAGCGCATGTGACGTCACAGGTCGTCCGATCGTTTCCGGGATCAGTATCCAGGGGAGGGATCATCCAGGGAGGAGCCACTGCTCCTTCAATAGGCCTAATTGGGAGGGGTCTGCACTGTGCTATTTATAGGCCAGCACCGTGGGACAACAGGTCCCAGCGTCGGCCGAAGGAAGCACAGCGCCGACTGTGGACGGGAGGGGCACTACAAAGTAATACAATATACACAGAGTAAAAAGAAGGTTATACACTAGTGAATGACATGAAAAAATATGAATGGGGAGAAGAAGTACATGGTGATAAACATGGAGGCGATAATAATAATAATAATAATAAAAATGGGAATAAAATGGGGGCGAAAAATAAAGGTAAGTATAAAAATGAGGATGACAGCGAGACATAATAATATTTCCCATGGTAATAATACAAAATAAAAATGAAACTAAATATAAAAATAAAATGAAAATAAAAATAAAATAAAAATAAAGATAAAGATAAAAATGAAAATAAAAATAAAATGAAGATAAAAATAAAAAAATAAATAAAAATAAAATAAATATAAAGAAAAAAATAAAAATAATAATAATAACAGAAAAATAGAAAATAGTAATAACTAGAAAAGCTACAATTTCTGGGGAAATTGTGTGAAGTTGTCTTGCCTCTACAACTGGAGTGGGCGGAGTAACTGGGTATAGTGGCTTGAGTAACTGTGGTTGGAGTGGCTGGAGTAACTGTGAAAAGTGTTAAAAAGCTTAATATTTTAAAAAGTATAAATAGTAGTAAAAAAGTTGACTTTTTAGACCTCGAGCTTTGCCACAACAATGAAACTATATATGCAAGAAACTTCTTCAAACCTACTGCCGGTAATTCGTTTATACACTATGATAGCTGCCACCATCCGAGATGGGTCAGCAACATCCCCCGCAGCCAATTCTGCCGCCTTCAAAGGAATTGTACCAGAGACTCAGACTATGACACCCATGGACAACTTCTGTCGAAGAAATTTCTAGACAAAGGATACCCTACTCCACTTATTGATGCGGCCTTCCAAAATTACCGTAGACCATCTATAGGCTCCAACCGAACTCCAACCACTGGTAAACAACCTACCCGCTTCATTACACAATTTCATGACAAATACAAGAAAATGGAGAAAATTCTGGCTTCATCTCATCTCAGAACCACAGTCGAAACCAAACCAAAAGTGGCATATAGAAAATCCAGAAACATTAAGAGTAAAATTGCACCCAGTAGAATTAAGCCTACCCAACCCACCTCATCACCACTCACCCCGATACCCCTCAGAGGGATGTATCAATGCAAAAAAACCCTCTGTTTAACCTGTCAGTTCATACAACACGGTCAAAAAACCTTCACTGCCAAAGGAAAAAACCATACCCTAAAAGAATTCTATAATTGTTCAACTGACTTCGTTATATACTGCCTCACCTGCCCCTGTGGCCTATTGTATGTTGACAGAACAATCAGAGCCCTAAGGGCACATTTTGGGGAGCACCAGCGCTTTATCGAAAAAGGCTGTGACCACCACAGTGTCCCCAAACATTTCCTGACACACCACGGCCAATCTACAGCTGGCCTTAGTGTGTGGGTCATCGAATCAATCCCGGCCACATACCCTGCCGCTGAGCGGTACAAATGTCTTTGCCAGCAAGAAACTTACTGGATCTACTCCTTGGGCACCTTAGCACCTGGGGAGTTGAAGGAGGATATTGAGGTGCACACTTTACTTTAAGTCACCCCTTCTCCTCATGAGACCACCCCTACATATGTAGCCTCGCTACAATATTTTTAAGAACCATGCATAGATATGCGTATCCCTGTTTCTTGTGTTTCCTAATACGCATGCTTCATTTATGTCCACCCACTTCTTATACCACCATTTTTTCTTTTTGTCTTTATTATTACTATTTTCTATTTTTCTGTTGTTATTATTATTCTTTTTTTTTTTACATTCTATATTTTATTTTTCCAAAAACAAAAAGTACATTTTTTAAACATATCAGCAAATATACAAATAACATTATGCTGTTTGCATATCACAGAGTATAGTTTAACATATTATAGTTCAATTTTCTTTACATATTTATGACTTATTGTCAACCACAGTAGAACCAAAAGTAACACACCATATACAGAGAAAAAGAAAAAACAAAACAAAAAGAAAAACACAACCCACACACAGATTCTTCCCCTGTTTCTAGTATATCCATTCTACATCTACGCATGTGCGCATTTGTCCGTATACGCACCTTATGCACGCACACACATAGATACATACATATATAGTTTCCACTTCCCCCCAAGCATTTCACAAATGCTAATTACCAGGGGGAAAAGAGAAGGAGGAAAAAAACAAAAAACAAAAAAAACCCTTCCCATAATGCTCCCGCTCTCTCTCCCTTCTCCCTAGGCCTCCATCTGCTCTCCGATCGCACATCCGTATTCCCTAGTGCAGACCAGAAGGGACCATGAGTTCCATTTTTTATTGAATTTCTCCACCTTACCCTGTATAGTTGCAATGCCTTTTTCCATAGCATATATCCCAGCTATTAAACCATAATGAGATTGGGGGGGGTGATTCCTGCTCCCAAAAGGCCGGGATACAAGCCTTTGCCGCATTCAGAAGGTGAACCACCAGGGAGTTCCGATATTTGCACCTAGGAAGATCCAAAAGGTGGAGAAGATATCTTCCTGGATCGAGCCCCAAATCATACTCTGTTAACTGTCTTATGGTGTCCCGCACTTTAGACCAGAAATCTACTATCTTCTTACATGACCAGAAGATATGGAGCATGTTACCCTCTGACTCTCCACACCGCCAGCATTTATTCGTCCTCTCTGGGTACATTTTTTGTAGTAGTGATGGAACTTTGTATCACCTTGTAAGAATTTTGTAACATAGCTCCTGGTAATGGCTGGCTGTTGAAGAGTAATGGGCAAAATGTAAAATATAACTCCTTTGCTCCTTAGAAAGTGTAATGTCTAGATCTCTTTCCCATTTCAAAAGGAATCCTGGCACAAAGTCATCGGGGGGATCTATTAATATTTTATATATCTTCGATACCCCATATGCAGAGGGCTCTTCTAGAAGACATAAATTTTCCAATGGTGTGTTTGATCGATCTGATCTCTCCATCCTGTAAAGGGAAGTTAGGAAATGTGTAAGCTGCTGCATCCGCCATGGATCCAGTGGCGGACAGAACAGCGACTGCATTTCCAGACTGCTTTTCAGCCTAGATGCTTCAAGAAAATCCCCTAAGCGGAATTTACCCTGGCGCATGATTTGCCCTAAACGGCTATCTGTATAACAAGGGGGGAATAATGGGTTCCCCAGAACTGGATGGAGCCGAGTGATTTCTCCATCAAAGTTTGAGAAAAGGTGGCTCTGTTGGATTACTTTTAAGGTTGCCCTTATCAGAGGGTGAAATCTTAAAGTTCCCAGAGTTTTTGGCCACAGCCATGGCAAGCACTGGAGTGGAATCTCCGTGCATGATTGTTCGATCGTTACCCAGATTTTGTGTCCCTCGTCTCTGCACCAGGCGAGTACCCCAGCAAGATGTGCTGCTTTATAGTATCTAATCGGATCTGGAAAGGCCATGCCCCCTCTGGCTTTTGGCATAGCCAAAAAGTTGAATGAAAGACGAGGGTACTTTTTTGCCCAGATAAATTTAATAAAAGAGCATTGTAAAGACTTCAGAAAGGACTCTAGAATAGATATTGGCAAGGTCTTGAAGAGGTATAGTAATCTTGGTAGGATATTCATTTTGAGTATGGCATCCATGTATAAGGACCTTTATTCCATTTTTCCAGGTCAGATGAAAATTCTCGTGGGAAATTTGCTTGAAACACTTTGTCTATTGAGGAGGTCAGTTTGACTCCTAGGTATGTCAAGGATGAAGCTAACCATGGAAAGGAAAATGACGACTGAAGAGCCTTTACACGTACTTTTGACAACATGATGTTTAATATTTCCGATTTTTTAGTGTTAATTTTAAAGTTTGAAATTAAACTATAGCGGTCAAATTCATTTATAAGATTTAGTAGCGTAGTTTCTGGTGAGGAAATGAAAAACAGTATGTCGTCTGCATAAGCTGCAGTTTTATGCTCCTTTTTATCGATCAAACAGCCTTGAATATCGGTATTTTGCCGAACATGGCGCAAAAATGGTTCAAGAGTTAGCATAAAAATCATTGGGCCTCTCCTAGCGGGTGATGGGGACGTGACGTAGGACGTCTGTGAAGGGGGAGGGGCTGATGCCGGCGCCAGTGTGAGGATCTGAGGCGAGTGGCTCCGGGCGGGAGAGAGACGCGAGCGGGGTGAGAGACCGCAGCGTCCCCGGTGTAAGCACTGTACCAGGACACACTGTCTCCCGTGGCGGGGCCCCCCCCTTCTCGCGCCCCGTGCCCGCGGACGGCTACACACTAAAGGCTACGTCCCAGCCAGCCGGCACCGCGGCTTAGGCTGGGACGTGACAGGACTGAAGACGAGCGGACAAACAGCTGACTAGCAGCTGGTGGAGAAGCCCAGAGAGCGGGGTGAAGTGAAGACGCTGAAGCAGCGAGTTGCCCGAAAGGGTTCAAACTGACGCCCTGGACATCTGACGGTCCTCCCAGGCACTACCTCTCCCCCCCTGCTTCTTACTCAGGACCAGGACTCCGATCCTAATCTGAAGTAGTGCTACAGCTGAGAGACAGCAACAGAAGAAAAGGTAGGAAAAGCTCCCTCTCCTTGTGTGAAGAAATTACATGGTACAAAGGTGTAGGGACGGTTAATAACTTGCAGAACCAGTGTCCGAGTACAGTGAACTTTTGATACATCTCCTGGGCCTGTTAGCGAATCTGTTAACCAGCTTTGTGTGTTATGTTTGAGGTTTGGCCATCCTCTCACGTTTGAGACCTGGTTTGCACCTTTCACAGTACACCTTCCAAGTACCTTGCCCTGTTTATGGTGGAGACATAGGGAGGGGGTCCGATAAGGATAATTAATCAGCTCCCAATCACTAGGAAGCCAACCATAACCCCAGGAAAACCCCAGCACCTACGTTAGGACTTCTTCCAAGGCGGGCAATAAGGATAGTAAGAGGCGAGGAGGGCTAGGAGGGTCCCCCCCTGGACTTTATCTGTATTGGATCATATTTTTTTTTTTCTCTTTTTTTTATACGTACGCGGTGTGGAAGCACCACCAGGAGGGAACAAGTAATACGCCGAGGGAGTAGGCCTAACACCTTAAAAGCGGACATCCTGTGGAAGCATGAGAGGGCGGGCTCAAAAAACAGTGGAATCTAAAAATCCAAGAGAGAGCCTCAACACTAGTTCCATACAAAAATATCTCACAGAACCAAATCCAAAGAGCCCAGGACAGGACATGAAACAGTCAGGAACAAAAGAGAAGAAAAAAGAACAGCAGAAGCAGAAGGGGGGACAGGGAGATAGGCCTAAGGAGGACCTAAGTCTGGAGGGGGTAGCGCTGAGTGACACCCCGGAAGAGCAAAGAAACATGGAACGTGGCATGAACAGAACAGAATTGCTGGAAATGTTTGCTAAGCTGGAAGGAGTGATAAAATCGGAAATTATGAATGTTCGTTCAGACATGGGCCATTTACTCCACAGGGTGGAAGAGGTTGAAGAGGTATCATTGAAGCAAGCAAAAATGATCTCTGACCTCCAAGATCAAATTGGCAAGATGCAGAGTGAAAACCGCATGTTGTCTTACAAAATGGAAGAGCAGGAAAACCAGAGCAGGCGTCAAAACCTGCGTATCAGATCCATCCCGGAACAACTGAACGAAGACCTCGGGGATAAATTGAGAAAAATATTCAACCCCATTCTGGGTAGAAGGGAGGAGGAGGTTCTTAGGATCGACCGGGCCCACAGGGTGAGGAAACCCCCCAACCTCAATCAGGAGATCCCCAGGGATGTCATCGTGAAGTTTCATTCGTACGAAGACAAGGAAAAAATATGGAGGAATCTCAGGGGTGCTCCCCCAATTTGCTTTGAAAATAAAAACTTACAGATCTTCGCGGACATATCGGCTGGAACCCTAGCACGAAGAAGACAGATGAGACCCTTATTAGACCAACTTCGAAGGGCCAACTTGAAGTACAGCTGGGGGTTCCCAACATCCTTGATAGTTGTCAAAGAAGGGAGAACACACAGGATGAGATTCCCAGAAGAGACTCAGGATTTTTGCGCAAGTGTGGGGATCACGATGCCGGAGGAACTGAGATAAGATTTGCAATGAACTCTATTCCAAGCTGTTTTTGAGTGTGGGGCCGACTTTGCTTCTCTGGGTGGGGGGGGTACGCTTGGGGACGGGGGATGGGGTTTTTTTTTTTTTTTTTTTTTCCTCCCCTCCCTTTATCCGGTGACCTCCCCCCCAATCGGGGGACCAGTGAATCGTAACAAAGACGATGTGACTTGGGTCTCTGGTCAATTAAAAATGTAATGAGGTGGTGGCTGCGCGGGTGTGGGGGGCGGGGGGGGTGGGGCCCCGGTAGGAGCGCTGGCCTCTTGTCCTCTTAACCTCCCTCCGTGCTGGGGGGGGAGGGGGGGGAGAGTGAAATATTTTTTTTTTTTTTTTCTTTCTCTCTCTTCCCTACCTTCACCTCCCTCCCCTTGCATAGCGGGGGGGAGGCATTGGGTGCCGGCATTTGAGCACCACCCCTTGAAGTGGTGCGCGCTGTATGGGATCGAGAACATCCTCTACAAGCGGGCTTAGGGCTGGGTTGCAGCCGGGTGGGTGGGGGGAGGGGCTGGGGCGGGGGGAGTCTGGGAGAGGGGGGGAGGGGGGGAAGGACGTTCCTGCGAGGGGGATCTTAGGA
Organism: Lithobates clamitans; assembly: GCA_037952925.1. Lineage (NCBI taxonomy): Eukaryota > Metazoa > Chordata > Amphibia > Anura > Ranidae > Lithobates > Lithobates clamitans. The sequence goes on from JBBGZY010000342.1 coordinate 2,384,804, forward strand.
GTGCAGAGAGAAGGGGTCAGGGCCTTGAACTTAAGAAATGCCTGACCTCAAGTTTCTTTCATATAACGTAAAGGGCCTCAACTCTCCTGTAAAAAGACATAAAATCTTGAAGGAATTACAATATTATGGGGCTGATATAGTCTTTCTCCAAGAGACTCACCTGGTGCTGGAGTCCAGGATTAGGCTTTTCTCTCCGGGCCTGCCGCAATGGTATTACAGCGACTCCCCCATTAGAAGAGCGAAGGGGGTGGCAATTGGTCTTTCAAAGTCCTCAAACTTCTCACTATTAGACAGATTGACAGATCCGGATGGCCGATACATCTTTTTGAAGGGTAGCATCGGAAATAAAATATTTACTCTGGCGAATATATATTGCCCAAATAAGAAACCAATTGCATTCTTCGGGCAGGTGTTGACAAAGTTGATGAGCTTCAGAGAGGGAGAGGTGGTGCTGGCGGGGGATTTGAACTTCTACCTGGACATGAGTCTCGACAGTACGTCCCGGGCACAGGGGACGAGTAGGGCCTCTACTGCCGCAATCGGGCGGCGGCTTTTCAACTGTCGTCTTGTTGACGCATGGCGGATGCAACACGCCAAGGATAGAGATTTTACCTTCCTCTCCCCTGTGCACGGGACGTATTCGAGACTAGACCACATCTTTGTAGACCACGGTCTCTTGGATCAAGTGGAGGAAACTAAAATAGAGATTATTTCACTTTCAGACCACGCACCGGTCACTTTGACGATGAGGCTCCCTGATAGGGCCGAAAGGACTTATGCGTGGAAACTGAACGAATCCCTGCTCAAAGACCCAAAAGTATTGGAGAGGATACAGGAAGAGGTTGACTTTTACTTTAAAGTGAATGACACAGGAGAGGTTTCATATTCCACTCTATGGGAAGCGCATAAGGCGTTCACCAGGGGGGTCCTTATCTCCATAGGAGCGGGAATCAAAAAAAAGAGAAGGGAAGAAAGGGAGAGGCTGATCGCTGAAATTTTCACTTTGGAGCAGAAACACAAGGAGAAAAGGGGACTGAGTCAGGAAATTTTCCACCGACTTGTCGGTAAAAGGGAGGAGCTGAGGGATGCTATGGAACAAGAAACTAAGAGATCCCTCAATAGGTTAACAAAAGAAAACTACCTGTGGGCAAACAAGTCTAGCAAGCACCTGGCCAGAATGATAAGAAAGAAAAAAGACAGGAATTTTATAGGCAAAATTCAGAATAAAAAAGGAGAGCTAATCGGTTCCAGTAAGGGTATAGCAGAGGAGTTTAAAAAGTTCTATGAGACGCTCTACTCCATAGGCCAAAATAGAATGGGCAGCCCAATATATGGGGAGAGGGTCGAGGGGTTCCTGAGGGGGGCAGGAGTGGCGGAGCTCACAGAGGAAGAGAGAGCGGCTCTAGATAGACCGATCGGAGAGGAAGAGATCATGGCAGCCCTGAAATCCTCCCCGAAGGGCAAGAGCCCAGGCCCTGACGGCTTCACCACACTATATCTGGAGAAGTTGAAACACATTCTAGTCCCTAGACTGTGCCAATATTGGAACGATCTGGGTATTAATTGTGAAATGGGGAGAGAGGCGTTGTCAGCTTCAACCACTCTAATATTAAAAGAGGGAAAAACTGATAAGCTTTGCTCCAGCTATAGGCCCATCTCGTTGTTGAACGCAGATGTGAAGCTCTATGCAAAGGTTCTGGCAAGTAGACTGAAGGAGAGAATGGCATCCCTAGTACATGCAGATCAAGCAGGTTTTATACCCAGGAGACAGAGCAGAGATAACGGTGTTCGAGCAGCACTCCTTTTGGAGTTAGGTAAATGCAAGGGGCCCCCAGTTCTATTCCTGTCAGTTGACGCGGAAAAAGCGTTTGACAGGGTAGACTGGGGGTTCATGATGAAAACGTTGGAAGTCATGGGGGTGGGGCCGAGGTATATCACTTGGGTTAGGTCCCTCTACAGTCACCCTACGGCTTCAGTTAGGGTTAACGGGGTTCTCTCAGAACCTTTTGTGATGAAAAATGGTACTAGGCAGGGGTGCCCTCTGTCCCCTCTCTTGTTTGTTCTCTCCCTGGAGCCTCTCCTCGCTACCATTCGCAACGACCCAGATTGCAACGGGGTAGGAGCGGGAGGGGAGGAGCACAAACTCGCGGCGTATGCCGACGATATATTGTTTTTCATTACCAACCCTAGAATTACCCTCCCGAACCTGCTCCGAGTAATCAGAGGGTATGGGGAACTATCAAATTTCAAAGTCAACTTGAAGAAGTCGGAGATCCTGAATATTAGTGTGGGCAAGGAAGAGGCAGTCCACCTTTCTCAGGTATTCCCATTTCCTTGGAAAGAGGAAATTAAATATCTAGGTGTAAAACTCTCCAACTCCATTAACGAAATGTATCTTAAAAATTATATACCATTGCTGGACGAGATTAGGCAGGAAACTAGAAGGTTGGCGTCGAGACCGCTTTCGTGGCTTGGTCGCGTGAATGCGGTCAAGATGATACTGACCCCTAAAATATTGTTTAAATACCAGATGCTTCCCATTCCACTCCCTCTGTATTACTTTGGAGCCTTAAGGAGATTGGTGGCAAGATTTGTCTGGGGTGGCAAAAAACCACGTATCTCCTACGCGGTTTTGAGCAGGGGAAAAAAAAAGGGGGGGTTGGCCCTACCGGATTTTTATAAATATTATTTAGCAATCACATTATCACGGGTTATTGAATGGTCAAAAAAGGATACCGAAAAGAGATGGGTCAGATTAGAACACTACATGAGTAACACTGATCTACGTAGGAACATATGGAACCCACCAAAGTATAGAGCACTGGGCACAAACACAGCGGTTTTGACACAAAACACTCTTAAATGTTGGGATTTGGTACACACACAGAACAATTGGACATATAACTCACCTTTAATTTATATGAAAGACAATTCTTTTTTTGAGCCAGGGAGGAGGGAGGTGGGAGGGAATTGGTTAAAAGACGAGGGCATTCAACTTAAAAACTTCCTTAATAATGGGAGTCTACGCACATTTTCCGAGTTAAACGCAGACCCAGGGATAGGGGTTTTGGACGCGTGGAGGTACCTTCAGCTCTCGCACTTCACTGAAAAATTACCGAAGCCACTCAGAGGTGAAGAGGAATATAGACCACTCGAGCAGCTCTGTGTGAGGGAGCAGCCGACTGGGACTATCTCACAAATTTATAGGATTCTGGGTAGGAGGTCGGAGCTGGAGGTGCCCCCGTACATCAAAAAGTGGGAACGGGAATTAGGATCACAATGCGGTGAAGTCACCTTAGAGAAGATTTTGAAACTGGTACACCTAGCAGCACAGGACTCCAGGAGAATGGAAAGTCACTACAAATGTTTGGCAAGATGGTATGCCACCCCAGACAGACTACCCAAAATGGACAACACTAAATCCAACTTATGTTGGAGGGGATGTATCTCTGTAGGCTCTATGGCCCATATGTGGTGGGAGTGTACCGTCATAAAAATTTTTTGGGGAAAAATCATAAGTCTGATTAAGGCAATAACAGGAGAGGTTATCCTGACAGACCCATGGGTGTGTCTTTTTCACGGCACGTCAAAGACGCTGAGGAGTTACCGTTCCTCTATGGTACCTATATTGCTAGATGCAGCTAAAAAGCAGATAGCAACAAAATGGTTAGACCTGGCTGCCCCAAATATTCGGGACTGGCTCCTCAGCGTCAATGAGGTGTACAACGTTGAAATTTTGGATAGCAGAGGAACGGAGCCTGGGGAGGGGGCAGTAGGGGAAGGTAAATGGGAGGGCTGGCAAAGGTATAAAAAGACTTGGAGTTATGCCGAGGAATTTATAGACATTACTTGAGGGGTCGGCGAAGTGGACATGGTTAGGTGTCCATGAATGTTCCATTGGCCTCCTTATAGATCCTTCTGCAGGAACGGGGGAGGGGTGGGAATGGGGGTTTTGGGGGGGGTAGGATGAACTCTGTCAATGAATTTGTATTATCTTTTGTATTTTGAGGGGATTGGTTTTGTATGGAAAAATATTAAATAAAGTATATAAAAAAAAAAAAAAATCATTGGGGACAGAGGGCATCCCTGCCTAGTTCCGTTACTCATGATAAAGTATGGGGAGGTCACCTCGTTAATTCTTACTGCAGCGGATCGAGCAGAATATATAGCCTCTATCCATTTGCCAAATGATTTCCCGACTCTAATATGGGACAACGTCTCCTTCAGAAATATCCAATCCACCCTGTCAAAAGCTTTTTCAGCATCAGAAGATAAGAGACATAGCGGTAGAATGAGCCAGATGGATAATATCTCAGGCTCTAATAGTATTGTCTTTCGCTTCTTTGGTAGGCATGAAGCCCACCTGATCAGGGTGGATGACATTCTGAAGGAGAGGTTGTAACCTTGTAGCTAATATCCTTGTAAAAATTTTTAAATCAACGTTGAGTAATGAAATTGGTCTATAGTTCTTACATTGGGCATGATCCTTGCCCTCCTTGGGAATAACCGCAATATGTGTCCTGAGAGTATCGATCGGTAAAGGTCGGTCTTCTAGGAGGGAATTAAATGCTTTAATAAATCTCGGGCCCAGTGTGGATGCGAATGCCTTATAGTAGACTACTGTATATCCATCGGGGCCGGGAGCCTTATATGGCTTTAATGTACTGATTGCACGCGTATATTCGTTGATTGATATCGGAGCGTTTAGTGCCTCAGACTCAGCATCGGAAAAGGATGGTAGGCCTGAAGAGGCTAGATATTCTCGAATTAGTTGTTGCTTTTGTGCTAACTGGTCTGGTGGGATATTTATCTGTAGATTATATGGTGACTAATAGTATTCTCAAAAGACCTCCGCAATTTTACTAGATTCAAAAATACGGTTCCCTCAATCAGAGTCTATGTGTGGGACATAGTTTCTCCGTGAGTTTTCCCTAAGTGAATGGGCCAAGAGTTTGCATGATTTGTTCCCTTGTTCGTAATGTGCATTTCTAGCTCTCAGTATCTGTATACTGGTCTCTTGTTTCATCAGGGAGGATAGTTTTTCCCGCTGTAGCCTGAGGTCCAGTGCTACTGTTTGTGAAAGTGATTTTTTATGTTTGGTCTTTAAGTCCAATTTTAGTTGATCCTGAAACAGTTTTTGATTTCTTTTGCGTGCTTCCGTCGCCTTTTTAATCAGTATACCTCGCATAATGTATTTATGCGTTTCCCAAATGGTAAATGGAGACATTTCTTCTGAGTCGTTTTCATTAAAGATTCTGGTCCATTCGCTAGTAAGATTGACCTTCCTGTAGCAGCGAGTCATTAAGTTTCCATGTCCAAGGTCTGTTAGCTGTCTTAGTCAACTGGAGATCTAAAGACACCGGAGAGTGGTCTGACAGCGTTTGTATCCCGATAGTCCAGTTGATCACAGCTGGTAGTGACGATTACGATACTAATAGATAGTCGATTAGAAGATGTGGGGATGGAGAGAGAGCGAGAGAAAAAAAAAAAACAAACCCTTCCCACAAAAAATATATATTCAACAAACTACTAATAAGGCTCTAACTGAGCCTGCGCACCCCTGCAAACTCCTCCCAGAATAATCCGGGAAGGGTTAGCACTGGGAGGCAAAGTACCTATGTAGAGGAGCTAGGGAGCGACACAAAAAAAAAGGGGGTCGCTCGGAATATGTTAACATGGATATCACTTGGGATCTTTAACCTGATGCCCATCTCTTAGATTACCTATCAATCATGTTTTCCAAGCCAACAAACAGAAAAAAAAGGGATCTTTTCTTCCCCTTTCCTTTTTCCTTCCCTTTTATCCATAAAGATGGAGAACCAACTCCGGAATATTCATACCATATACTCCATTTACAGCAGCTGTTATTGCCTTTATCTTCCCTCCCTTCCCCCCTCCACCCCCATCCATCCCATAGTACTCCCGTCTCTTTAAGGTAACTTTCCATAGTGTTTACCCTTCATATTTAAATGATGTCCGACAGCCTCCATGGCTCACCCCCCCCGGCCCCCCCTTAGAGGAGAGGGAGAAAAAAAAAAGATACACCTCCCCACTCTCCACCCCACTCCCCCCCTCTATAATATAGGAATATCGCTTCCATTCCATCTAGAAACAGGAGGAGGGGATGGGAGGGGAAGGGTGAAGGGGACGGAGAATGCGGGGGGGGGGGGGACCTGGAGGAGGGATGGGAGAGAAGGGAGGGAGGGAGAAAAAAATAAATAAATAAATAAATACATTTTCCAACAACCAATTATATTCTGATTTGACACCTTTTAGACATCTGTAATATAAATGTGCACAGGTGGGGGGCTGACACATTGATACATTGTTTAAAGCATTAGTTAAGGATCGTGGCTGGTTATAGAAGATAACATATCATTTTAAACTAAATTCAACATTACTATATCAGACCAGTATCAGTGTCAGTCCAGTCAGAAAGCAGAATCGGTGTCATAGACAACTTAGCGAACATATCAGGCAATTGGGTATGTGTACGTAGTACAAAAAATTGTTGGCCTTTCTGTATGTGCAGGGAAAAAGGAAAACCCCATCTATATGTAGCATCTTCTTCACGTAATTTTTCTAGAAGGGGCTTTATATTACGACGCATCTGTAAGGTGTATCTTGAAAGATCTGGTAGAATCTGTATAGTTGCTCCATCGTAATCGATAGTACCCAAAGACCATGCCTTACGGATAATCTCCTTTTTGGTAATATACTTGATTTGATTGTAGCTGTATTAGTGCAATTGTGACAGAGAAGATTGAGTACTGCCCGTGATACTTTTTCTATTTGCACTAACATACATTTTTCAGGACAAGCTTTCGGGGTATGTCCCCTTCTTCAAGCTCCAAGCAGTACTGATTCACAAATTTTTAAGCAGAATGTTAAAGAAGAAGAAAAAATAAAAGAGAAAACAAAACACATACAAATCAATGGTAATATTTACACATTTTCTGTAAAGTCAGCATTTACACAAGGGATACCTTGGGATTCTGGATCGGCTTTATTACCATTGATTTGTATGTGTTTGGTTTTCTCTCTCTCTTTTTTTTTTTTCTTCTTCTTTAACATTCTGCTTAAAAATTTGGGAATCAGTACTGCTTGGACCTTGAAGAAGGGGACATACCCCGAAAGCTAGTCCTGAAAAATTGTATGTTAGTGCAAATAGAAAAAGTATCACAGACAGTACTCAATCTTCTCTTTGGTAATATAGAAGTGCACTCTGTCAAAGGGGCCATACCCTGTGTCCGATGAACTCTGTCTAGCTCAATGTCCGCTGTCGGCTCCCTCCCTAAAATTTTGTTTAATATGGCAATGACCGTAGGGCGAAGATTTTTAGCAATTATGGACTCAGGTATTCCCCGGATTTTTAGGTTATTTCTTCTATTCCTATTTTCTAAATTGTCCTGTTGGAGTCGCATAGTATGTAAAAGATGTGATTGTGCTGTTAACTTAGCTTCCAGGATTTCTATTTTTGCTCAGCTGCAGTCTGGGTTTGTCCAATGGAATCTACCCTAGAGGTCAGGCTGTGCAATGACTCTTTGATCTCCTTGAACTCGACTCTAAGTACTTGCTGTAGCGTGGCAGTCATGCGGTCCATATCTGCCTTAGTATAAAGTGTAGATAAGAAAGCGTTTGTACTATGTTCAGCCGGCATAGATAGCACAGCCAGGACAGCAGATCTAACAGGTCCAGCTATACCAATTGCACCAATTGTACCAGTTGTCTCAGATAGTTCTTTAAATACTGTTGGTGTAGTCTCCCGAGCACAATATGCAGATTGCTGTATGGACTGGTATGGAGACTGATTTTCCTGACCTGAAGATCCGTCAAGTATTAACCCCGTCTGCATATTGGTATCTGTATTCATAAATATAGTATTATTAGTCCTGTTAACTCCCTTAGTGACACTTGTGTCTGCCTTATGTGCTCGTTGTGCTAGTTGGTGTACAGGTGGGATTTTTTTCTCTTTTAATAGTCCCGGCAGTAAACACCCCAGCGAGCTCACCTGTCTGGATCTCCAGTGCTTGATAACAGGTAGTCTGTATGAAAATCTGTGAGCCCAGGTCTGGTGTCCCCAGGTTTCCGGTTCCGTTTGAGGAATGCAGGTCTCTAGAGACTGTGTTTAATAATCCAGAAGGCTGTAGTACCCCCTCAACGGTTCTAGCGGTTCTCGCGGCTCTCGGCTATCTACGAAGCTTAACCCCTGGTGAGATTCAAGGGGCTTTGAGGGCAGCCCAGACAGTACCAGAGCCGCGGGTAGAGCAGGGCTTTGGGATACAGACTTCATTTATCCATCAGAATGCATGTGCCTCCACTGTGGGGACACTCATATTTTAGTGTTAGGACCACAGATATCAGGGTGCCGTGACGAGGCTCTGTGGCTTACGCATGCGTTTGCAAATGCGTGCGGACTAAACCCCTGTTTTTAACGCATACTGTTAGACAGGTTAATTTGGTTGTCTGCGAGCTGGTGGTAAGTAGGCTTGGAATTTTTTCCTGGGCATTCCCCAGGCCTTGTTTATATCTTTGGGATACAGAGCCTGCCAGTGGTCGCACAGGGTAGAAACCGGTGAGCAGAGCACTTTGTGTGACAGGACCTGTGCCAAACACCTTCCTGGCTGCTCGAGAGCCCCTTGGCTTCTCCTTCTGTTGCAGCGGGAGGAGGTGTCGAGAGATCGTTCCAAAAAAAAAAAAAGGGGTAAAAAAAATATACAGCAAATTTACAGCACTGGTTAGCAGACGGTTAGCAGTTAGCACTAGTTAGTACTAGTTAGCACTAGTGATGGCCACAGAAGGAGCTCCCGGCTGGTAATCCATCCTCTGCAGCCTAGCATCCCTGCAGCATCACCAGAACAGGACCAGAGGGCATAGTGAGGACCGCACACTAATACAGATGAGCTTTTTTATATGTTTTTATCCTGTAAGTGTTACTTTACCTGGTGTCATTAAATAACAGTTGTTAATATTACACTCAGGCGGCGCTTCCTTCTCTATCCTACTCTTACCCATCACAGAGCCAGCTCTCTGATGACAGCAGCCACCTTGTTAACCAGCCTATTTTAACATTGCAGTTACTTCTTAACCCTTAAACTGCCAGCCTGTCCATCATGGACTAAGTTGCTCAGCCCTTTATATCTCCTGTATTATATGGACTTGTGTGTTTGCGCTTACAGTTATTAATACCTTTTCTGTTTTGAGGAGCAGAATGCTGTCTGGCCAGCCCATACCCAAGTGGGTAGGCTTCCAGGAAGGATGGCGTGTCAATGCACTTTCCCTACTCCTCTGGAACCTTTCCCTGATGCTAAGCACTGTCTCTGACAGATAGGGAACCTATCCCTACTCTAGCCACGCATGAAATGGGCACCCAGACTGGGGTGCTAGGATCTTAAGTAGACATTGCTTGACCCAAGCTGCCATAGTCACATGGGACACCAGTATCCAATTGGATAGCTGACCCCTGTGACCCAGGAAACCATAGAAGTACCATGTTCCTCTTGATTCTCCTCTCTATATTCTCACCTCACCTACATTGGAGAATATATCCTGCACCTGTCTACAGGCACACTATCATATGTTGAATTCCTGAAAAGGGTTCAGGTACAATTTTGGCTGTGCTGGTGTACTAGCAGGGAAAACCAGTTAGCCAACTGTCTCATGCTTCTCATGTGCTTGTGCCAGTGAGCAAACCTACATGCTGAATTGTGGCTGAGTGTGCATCCCCACACCAAAATTAAAAAAATCTGAAGTTAGATGATTGGTTACTATGCATAAATGCGCCAGATTCTGAGTGCTCCAATTTTAGTAAATCTCCCCCTATGGGAGCCAAACATGAGAAATCAAAAGTCCCCATTTTGAAGGCTTATATACAAGCAATTGGCCATAAAAAGGGAATGGGGATCCGGGTATTACCCTGGGGGACAAGTATAAATGAAAAAACATTTTTTTTAAATGATTGTTTTCAAAGGAGCAGTGATTTTAATGATGCTTAAAGTGAAACAATAACAACTGAAAATTCATCTAAATATAGTGTCTGGGGGTTCCCCTTAGTCTACCTGTAAAGTGGCGCATCTGTAGCATGTATAGAACCTTCTGCGGCAAAAATTAAATTTCTAAAGAAAAAAAAACTGAGTCAAATCACATTTAAATTGACTCGCGGTTGCAATTGCCGGCACCCAACTACTTAAAAAATTAAAGAAAAAAATGGTGTGGGTTCCCTTTAAATACCATACCAGACCCGAAGGGCCTAGTATGGACTGGGGGGGACCCAACGCCACCAAAATTAAAAAAAAACAAAAAACAGTGTGGGGTCCCCCCAAAATCCATACCAGACCCTTATCCGAGCATGCAGCCTGGCAGGTCAGAAAAGGGAGGGGGACGAGCGAGCACCCCTTCCTCCTGAACCATACTCACCCCAAAGCACCTTGTCCGCATGTTGATGTGGACAAGGGCCTCCTCCCCACAACTCTGGGCTGTGGTTGTGGGGGTCTTCAGGCAGGGGGCTTATCAGAATCTGGAAGCTCCCTCCTATGTGAATGAGCAAGGGGTACATTGTACCCCCACTTATTCACCAAAAAAACTGTCAAAAATAAATAAAAACACTACAAGGGTTTTTGACGAGTCCTTTATTAAAAAAATAAAGTCCCCCAGTCCATTGTCAATCATGATGCCTGCCCCAACGCTGGTCCCGAAAAAAAAAAAAAAACGTTCCAATGTCAATGAAGGCTATCCGCCTACTGCAGGCTCCACTGTTTGATAGTTCTTATATAGGTAAGGGGTGGAGCCACCTGGTGATGTCAATGTTCGGAGAACACTCGAACAGGCGAAGTTCAGGCCGAACTTTTGCTCAGCCCAAACCTTTCGCTCAGCCCAAACCTTTCGCTTAACACTAGTGGTTAGCACCTCTGCTTGAGGCACTAGGTTCACTGGTTCAAGTCCCCACTACAACAATACCTCCATGGATTTTGTATGTTATCCCTGTGCTTGAGTGGGTTTCCTAACAAAATCCAGAGGGCTGGGACTGAAGTGAATGTAAAATATATATGTAAAGTGCTACATAAATTGTTAGCAATAGCAAAAGTTTATAATAATACCTACTATCTGGGCCTGCTATGTGATTTGGTCACTGTCTTGTAGGTGGAGGTCTATAGGGGTCACCAGCTGCCTCTGTAACTCTGAATTTGCTTTGCCACTGGAGTTCTTCCCTTACCTTTACTCACCTCATCATACCTGTTTCCATTAAGTCTTTATTGTCTGTGGCTTCAAAGTGAGCATTCTGCTAGTTCTTCCCAACTGTTTCCACTTGACTGATGTTTTACAAGTACCTCCTGCACCTCCTTGTTACCAATTTTGGAATGCTTTATCATCCCAGTCTCCTGCCAGGTACTTGAAAGGTGCATTGGTTGCCCATTCAAAATGGAATGACATAATGGGGCAGATTTTCTAAAACTGGTCCCGGAGAATCTGGTGCAGCTGTGTATAATACCCAGCTTCTACATTAGGTTTTATTGTCAAAGTTTAAAAAGTAACTACACTTTTGTTGAGAACATTCTCCTCTGAGTTATCTATGTACATTGCAAGGACTTTAATAAACTTTATTACAGATTCTTTTGTTTTTCTGAAGAAATCACTGTGTGCCTGTCTGTGTCCATGTGGAAAGTGAATCTGTATGGGAGTGTTTTCATAATTATCAATCATCTGCTGCACCTGCGGGGCTCTAATAAGTAAATTGACATGGTTTGCATCCCTTTAGACGTGATTTCCCAAGTGTCTCACCACAAATTAAATTTTTGTTGAGGAGGTGCCTGAAATCTGACTTGTATCTTAGTGTAGACTTCTGGAAAAATCAGTAAGCCAATCACTCAAGCAGGAAATTATGTTTCTGGGGGTCATTCTGTACACATTCTGTACACCTCCAGGTAGCCACATTGTGTTGCATTTTACTGAAAATTACAATGCTGCAGATTGAAAAGGAAAGGTAATTTTTAATAGCATTCAATTACAATATGACTTGAGTTGCAATTGTATTTGCTATATTATTATTAATACTTTTTATTTGCTATTTCTTTCCCGAAGAAAGTGGAGTTACCCTTTAACCACTTACAGACCTGAAGATTTGGCGGCTTAATGACCATGCCATTTTTTGCGATACGGCACTGTGTCACTTTAACTGACAATTGCGCGGCCGTGCGATGCTGTACCCAAACAAAATTGATGGTTTTTTTTCCCCACAAATAGAGCTTTCTTTTGGTGGTATTTGATCACCTCTGCGGTTTTTATTTTTTGCGCTATAAACAAAGAAAGAGCAACAATTTTGAAAAAAAAAACCAATATTTTTTACTTTTTGCTATAATCAAAATCCCCAAAATTGTTTTTTAAAAAATTATTTCTTCCTCAGTTTAGGCCAATATATATTCTTCTATATATTTTTGGTAAAAAAATTGCAATAAGCATATATTGATTGGTTTGCGCAAAAGTTATAGCGTCTACAAACTATGGGAAAGATTTATGGCATTTTTATTATTTTTTTTTTTTACTAGTAATGGTGGCGATCTGCGATTTTTATCATGACTGTGACATTGCGGCAGACAGATCGGACACTTTTGACACATTTTTTGGGACCAGTGACATTTATACAGCGATCAGTGCTATAAAAATGCACTGTTTACTGTGTAAATGTCATTGGCAGGGAAGGGACTAGGGGCGCGATCAAAGGGTTAAATGTGTGCTCGCTGTGTGTGTTGTAACTGTGGGGGGATAGGACTGACTAGAGGAAGAGACAGATCATTTTTCCTACTTAGTAGGAACACACAATATGTCTCTTCTCTCCTGACAGAACATGGATTTGTGTGTTTATGTGCACGTGATCACGTGTGGCTAACAGCGATCGTGCCCGCCCGACCACACACATTGGGTTCCCCGTCATGCAGCGGGCATGCGCGTGCCCCTCCGGCGGCATGTGCCTGCTATCGCCTTTAAAGGTACAGACGTACCCATACGGCTATTCGCGGGAACGAACTACTTTGGTGCCAGTAAACATCCTCAGATTTCCCACCTGGCCTATTGTAAATTGATGGCCAACGCATGGTACAGACAGGGCTAATCAAGCCCATCTGTACCATGTGATTAGCTGTGGCCACTCACAACTTATCACAATAGTAAACACCAAATGAATAGTTTTCATTTAGAAAAAATGGTTGCTTGAAACTGTAAACAATCATAGTGTGTACAAAAAAAAAAAAATTCCTAATAACCTCCCCAGAGTAGTACAGTATCCCTATGATAATACTGTATTGCTCTGGTCACTGTATGTAAAAAAAAAATTGTAAAAAAAGAAAAAAAATTTTTTATAAAAAATAAACAAATATTTAAAAGCATACTTTTATTTTAAAGCTAACTTTAACCACTTATGGACCGAGCCTCTTTCTGACTTGTTTACAGGTTAAAAACAGTTTTTTTTGCTAGAAAATTACTTAGAACCCCAAACATTATACATTTTTTCTAACATCCTAGAGAATAAAATGGTGGTCGTTGCAATACTTTCTTTCACACCGTATTTGCACAGCGCTCTTACAAGCGCACTTTTTTTTGTGAAAAATACACTTTTTTGAATTAAAAAAAAAAGACAACAGTAGAGTTAGCCCATTTTTTTCTATATTGTGAAAGATAATGTTACGCTGAATAAATTGATACTCAACATGTCACGCTTCAAAATTGCGCCCGCTCGTGGAATGGAGACAAACTTTTACTTGTAAAAATCTCCATAGGCGACGTTTAATTAAAATCTACAGGTTGCATGTTTTAAGTGACAGAGGAGGTCTAGGGCTAGAATTATTGCTCTTGCTCTACCGATCGCGGTGATACCTCACATGTGTGGTTTGAACACCGTTTTCATATGTGGGCACTACTCACGTATGCGTTTGCTTCTGCACACGAGCTCGTTTGGACGGGGCACATTTAAAATATTTTTTTTTCTTATTTATTTTACCTTTTATTTTTTATTTTTACACTGTTTTTTTAAAACAAATTGTGTTACTTTTAGTCCTATTACAAGAAATGTAAACATCCCTTGTAATAGAAAAAAAGCATGGCAGGACCCCTTAAAGATGAGATCTGGGGTCAAAATGACCTCAGATCTAATATTTAGACTAAAATGCAATAAAAAAAAAAAATTTGTCATTTAAAAAGTGAAAAAAAAAAAGGCCCTTTAAGAACTATGGGTGGAAGTGACGTTTTGACGTCGCTTCCGCCCTGCAATGATATGGAGATGGGTGGGGGCCATCTTCCCCTTACTTGTCTCCATGCTAGGCCACAGGAAGGACCCAATCGCCTCCGCCGCTGCCGACGGCTCCGGTAAGCGGCGGAGGGCACCGGAGAGCTGTGTGAGGGGGGGGCCTTTTCCGCCACCGATAAAAGTTAACTCGCGGCAAATCCACCACAGAGACGACTTTTATCTTAAACTGGACCGCTCACTGAAGAAGAGGATACCGGGGTTATGGCAGCTAGCTGCTGCCATAACAACGATATCCTCCTTCAAAGTACCGACGTATATCGTCGTGAGCTGGTCCGGAAGTGGTTAAAAAGATTTTTTTCATATTAAAGAATCATCTTACAGTAGCATCCCGCCCTCTGCCTCCATTGGGCCTAGTGAGGACCCTTTGAGCGAGGAAGATTTCAAGGTTTTAGAATTACAGTCTGAACAATTGTGTGAGGAATTTTCCTCATGCACTCCAATTGCATTTGCCCCGATTATGCATACAGATTTCAAACCACCCTCAACATTTTATCTAACACATGCCAAGGGCTTATTTATTAACGTTTTCTATCATGTCACCTTTGCAGAATTGCACCAATTGTGCACGTCTGCACAGTCCAATCATTACAAACATCAAAATTTGACAAAAAAGGAAAAACAAGCATTAAAATCCCTAGGTCAGAATAAAAAACTCATCATCAAACAGGCCGATAAGGGAGGAGGTTTGGTGATCCAAGATAGATCGAACTACCTTAAAGAAGCAGAAAGATTGTTGTCAGATAAAGGGAACATATAAAAAACTTACACAAGATCCCCTAGATTCCTATAAGCTTGAACTCAAAATCCTAGTAGATCAGGCCTTTAAAGACAAAGTTATCACTACAGGGGAATATCTCTTCTTGTATAGGGAGCTGTACAAACATTCATACTTTTACCATCTGCCGAAGCTGCATAAAGACTCTATCTCCCCCCCCCCCGGGAAAACCAATCATTGCAGCTATGGATAGCCTCACGCCTGGTCTGTCCCAGTATGTAGATGCCTTCCTCAAACGTATAGTCTAGTCCCTTCCATCACATGTTTGAGATTCTTCTCACCTTATGGACACTCTTTGCCATTATACATGGGAAGAATCTTACACCTGGCTTTCTTTAGATGTGACTTTGCTATACACATCAATTCCACACGAGGTTTGCCTTACAGCGCTAAGTCACCTCCTTGCCTTGGAACCCAATCTTCATCACAGGCAGGCCCAGTTTATCATAGAAAGTAAACAATTTTGTTTGGAGCACAATTAATATAAACACATTCAAACATCCGGGGGGGTTATTATCTCCAGGTGCATGGCACCGTCATGGGCGCATCTTTTGCACCATCTTACGCCAACCTCACAATGGGTTGGTGGGAGGAGTCATGCATCTGAAGAAATAACCCCTTTGCTGTCCAGATCATTTTTTTTGGTAGATACGTTGATGATGTGCTTGTCATATGGGATGGACCTCTGTCATCAATTGCCCCTTTTGTGGAATATTGTAACACTAATGACATGGACATTTCTTTTACGCATGTCCTTGATCCCATGACCTTGGTGTTCTTAGACCATGAGTTGTCCCATACAGAGGGTTCCATTGTGTCTAAGATGCATTTTAAGCCCTCTGCTGGTAACTCGTAGCTGCACTTTGCGAGTTGCTCCATCCAAAGTGGAAACAAAATATTCCTAAGTGCCAGTTCTTTAGGCTTAGAAAGAACTGCTGCTTGGATCGTGAATACATTGCGCAAGGAAAGATCTTGACCGAAATATTCCTTGACAAAGGATATGATCCTGATTTGGAAAATAGAGCATTCCAGGAATGCTGAGCCCCATCAAAAAAAACCTGGAATCTACCTCCATCCACCTATGCTGAGGCTAAGTTCATAACACAACACCACTATTCGCATAGAGAGATGGAAAAAATTATTAGACGTCACTGGGGTATCCTTTTTCAGGATCCCAAACTAACCCCAGTCCTGTCATAGAGACCTCAGATTATTTATAGGAAATCTAGAAATGTAAGGAATATTGTAGCCCCCAGTAGAATCACCCACTCCACTACCACTTTGTCCAATTCTTTAGTGACCTTTTGCAATTTGGTTGGCATGCATCAATGCAAAAAAATCAAATGCAAAATGTGCCAGTTTGTCCAGTATCTCCAAAAGCTTTCTAGATCACTCAGGGAAGATTTATCGCCTCAAACAATTTTACAGTTGTGCCACAGAGTTTGTGGTGTGTTCTGTCTGTCCTGCCCCTGTGGCCTCTTATATGTGGGCCGCATTATCTGCACAGTGTGGGACCATTTTGGGGACCACAGGTGGCTGACTGAGAAGAAGTCTGAAGACCACAGTGTCCCCAGGTATTTCCTTTCTCATCACAGTCAGTCCACTAAGGGACTGCGAGTTTGGATAAATGAAACTAGACATGTGCACTGCCAAAAAATTTGTTTGTTTCCTTTTTATTCGTATTTTTTATTGTTTTTCCGGTCATTCGTTATGATCAAAAAAATGTGTTATTTTGAATAAATTCGTAAATTAGGAAAAATTCGAATTCGTTTTGTTCCATTCATTTAGATGCGGTATTCGTTATTTCAATAATTCGGAAAAATCTGGGATTCAAAAATTCGTAAATTCGAAAATACAAAAATTCAGAAATACAGCAATTCAAAAAATTGAAAACTTTGAAAATCCGAAAATCTGAAAATCCGAAAATTAGAAAATCCGAAAATTCGAAAGAATGAAAACCCAAAAAATAGAAAATACAACATAATAACTAAATAATAATAATTAACTATTAAATTATAGGTATTGGCATTTCCTTTAAAATGTGTCTGTTAGTGAACGTAACAAATTAATTTGAAGTTACGAATTATCCGAAATAACGAATGCCGCATCTAAACAAATGGAACGTAACAAATTAATAATAATAAAAGTTTTTTTTAATATTATTATTATTTATTATTACTAATTTTAGTTACTTTGAATATTTCCGAATTAACACATTTGTCGAATTTCATCGAAAAATTAATTCGGAACGAAATGAATTGCACATGTCTAAATGAAACCATTCCCCCCCATGACTCTCTAGCTGAGCGAGAGACTTTTTGGAATTTCACCCTCAATTCTTTGTCACCTAGAGGGTTAAATGAGGAAATAGAGATCAATACCATCTTGTGAAGTCCTTCATGTTTTTTGTCACTTTCCTTTTTGGGTATTTACCTACAGAGTAATGTGCTACATATATGTTATGCGATTATTTGCTACATTTTACTTGCTTATTATTGCTATTGAATTTGCACTTTTTTATATATACATATGGTGCGTGTGTGTATGTTTTTTGTATGCTCACATACTGATACAGTCATATAATAACTAATGTCTGTTAGTGTCCACATGCTGTTACTTTGACATGCCTTTTACTTTTTTTTGTTTTGTTTTTTTATCTTGTTTTTCCCCTTCTCATTCTGCCCTAGTGATGGAATAATTTTTTGCAGAGCATATGACATGATATCTTTTACTACTATTGTTTATTATATGCCTCTCTGCCAGATATTTATACAGTATCTCACAAAAGTGTGTAGACCCCTCACATTTTTGTAAATATTTTATTCTATCTTTTCATGTGACAACACTGAAGAAATGACACTTTGCTACAATGTAAAGTAGTGAGTGTACAGCTTGTATAACAATGTAAATTTGCTTTCCCCTCAAAATAACTCAACACATATCCATTAATGTCTAAACTGCTGGCAACAAAAGTGAGTACACCCCTAAGTGAAAATGTTCAAATTGGGCCCAAAGTGTCAATATTTATGCGGCCACCATTATTTTCCAGCACTGCCTTAACCCTCTTGGGCATGAAGTTCACCGGAGCTTCACAGGTTGCCACTGGAGTCCTCTTCCACTCCTCCGACGACATCACGGAGCTGGTGGATGTTAGAGACCTTGCACTCCTCCACCTCCAACTCCATTCAACCTCCCTGATGGTATTTCCGAGTGTGGCTCAGGGTGGATTTTCAGTACCAAAAGCGGTAACCCCGAGCCACACTCAGGATCGCATCGCAGGATCCAGGTACAGCTACTTACTTTGTCCCCAGGATCCTGCGATCCTGCGGCGGCTGTGTCTCCACTCGATGTATCACAGAGCCGGGCTCCGTTGCCTGCGAGCGTTGCAACGCACGGGGACGGAGAAGGGTGCTAAATTCAAAAACTGAAACACACATAATACATACAGTATACTGTAATCTTGCAGATTACATTCCTGTATCAAATAATTTCACATCCCTTTTGTCCCTAGTGGTTTGTCCAGTGCCCTGCATGCGGTTTAATATTATAAATACTGTTCTTTCTGCCTGGAAACTGAAGATTGTCCATAGCAACCAAAAAGTGTCCCTTTACGTCAAAATCGGTTTTAGACCAGCTAGAAAACAGCGATAATAAATTAGAATCACTTGCAGAATTGAGCGATAGTGATTTGTGGGGAAATTCGTCATCAAACACTGAAAGTAATGACAGCGACAATTCTGCAACTGAGCAAATTTCTGTGTTTTTGATTTGATTACATTTTTGAATCATATTTATTATTATTATTATTATTATTATGTTAGTATTTGTTATAATTATTTATAGTTATTTATTATATTATAATTTATGATTTCATGTTTCAAACTTTATCATACCCGAGATGTCTACTAGACTCTTGTTTGGACAGATTTAAGTGAATTATTCCTAAGAATTACAGGCCTACAATATAAAACGCCAAATTTCCATGCAAAAGAATTGTACCGCTTTGAGCATCAAAAATCTGAAATAATCATGCCGCCAGGGAGGTTAGGGATGCCCCACAGATGCTCAATAGGGTTTAGGTCTGGAGACATGCTTGGCCAGTCCATCACCTTTAGGCTCCATGCACACTGAAGCTCATAAACGGCCATTTTTGGGAGTTTGGGCATTTTTTAACAGCCCATAAACTCCCCTCTATGTTATCCTATGTGTCCATGCACATATGGACGTTTTTGAACATTTATCAGCAATGGAGTTTATGGGCTGTTGTCTGAACCCCCTAAAATCGTATTCAGGAGCTGTTTTTCTGACCACATAAAGTGCTTACAAACCTTAAACGCTGATAAACTCGATAAATGCTCAAAAACGTAGCTCACCAGCGTTTTTTAATGCTTTTGATCCATTGAAAAAAAAAATGTACTTAAAAAAAAAAGCTAAAAAACGCTAACGCGGAAAAACACTAAAAAATGTTAATAAACGCTATTGCAAAAACATTAATAAACATTGAAAGACTCACTGCAAAGCTACTGGCGTTTTTATAATGTTATTTTAACATCCAGCTTGTGTATGGAGCCTTACTCTCTTTAGCAAGACAGTGGTCGTCTTGGAGGTGTGTTTGGGGTCGTTATCATGTTGGAATACAGCCCTGCAGCCCAGTCTCTGAAGGGAGGGGATCATGCTCTTCAGTATGTCACAGTACATGTTGACATTAATGGTTTCCTCAATAAACTGTAGATCCCCAGTGCCGGCAGCACTCATGCAGCCCCAGAGCATGACACTCCCACCACCATGCTTGACTGTAGGCAAGACACACTTGTCTTTGTACTCCTCATCTGGTCTCCACCACACACGATTGACACCATCTGGACCAAATAAGTTTATCTCGGTCTCATCAGACCACAGGACATGTTTGCAGCCATCTATGTCTTTAGTCTGCTTGTCTTCAGCAAACTGTTTGCGGGCTTTCTTGTGCATCATCTTTAGAAGAGGCTTCCTTCTGGGATGACAGCCATGCAGACCAATTTGATGCAGTGTGCGGCGTATGGTCTGAGCACAGACAGGCTGACCCCCCCACCACTTCAACCTCTGCAGCAATGCTGGCAGAACTCATACATCTGTTTCCCAAAGACAACCTCTGAATATCACGCTAAGCTTGTGCGCTCAACTTCTTTGGTTGACCATGGCGAGGCCTGTTCTGAGTGAAACCTCTCCCGTTAAACCGCTGTATGGTCTTGGCCACCATGCTGCAGCTCAGTTTCAGGGTCTTGGCAGTCCTCTTATAGCCTACAAGTATAACTACAAGTCCCATCATGCCTCTGCCTCTGGGTGTCATGCTTGTAGCTGTCAGAGTCTTGCTATGCCTCATGGGACTTGTAGTTCTGCAACAGCTGGAGGTCCGCTAATTGCATATCCCTGGCCTAGGCCATCTTTATGTAGAGCAACAATTCTTTTTTTTAGAGCATCAGATAGTTCTTTGCCATGAGGTGCCATGTTGAACTTTCAGTGACCAGTATGAGAGAGTGAGAGCGATGACACCATTTAACACAACTGCTCCCCATTCACACCTTAGACCTTGTAACACTAACGGGTCACATGACACCGGGGAGGGAAAATGGCTAATTGGGCCCAATTTGGACATTTTCACTTAGGGGTGCACTCACTTTTGTTGCCAGCGGTTTAGACATTAATGGCTGTATGTTGAGTTATTTTGAGGGAACATAAAATTCACATTGTTATGCAAGCTGTACACTCACTACTTTACATTGTAGCAAAGTGTCATTTCTTCAGTGTTGTCACATGAAAAGATATAAAAAAATATTTACAAAAATGTGAGGGGAGTACTCACTTTTGTGAGATACTGTATATCTCTAGGTATTTGTATAGATCATGTTGTTTTTTTTACATATGAGACATGGGTGGATTGGGAACTATGGAAGTCCACTGTTTCTTGTTTCTTTTTACATATATTATTTTCATAATTTTTATCAATCTTAAACAATTGCCTTTCTGACCCCCTCCCCCCAATACGCTCCGTCTGGATCGCTATCTGATCCTCAGCTTTCCGGAGTTCTTCTGTTGATATATATTCTCCACCTCCAAGAGGGGCAGGTCAGCCTGAAGAAGGAAGCGGGACCTCGGAAACGCATTGCGGCCCGCCCCCTCCACACCCTGAGTGTCCTGTGTTTACTGCAGCCCTTAGAGGTACATGAGAACCAGTGACGCTGCTGGGCTTCTGCTCTCCTTTGCGGTGGGTCCTGGCTATTGTGGGTGGTGGTTCCTTCAGTTGTGTCCACCTTTGGCTTTTTGGCGGTGGGAGTCTTTTAGAGTTTGCTGATGCTGTCAGCCTCAGCTGTCTTCACCAGCGAGTCCGGACACTCACAGCAGCCCTCCAGTCCACCTTGTCTACCCTCCTGGATCAACACACATGATAACACAGCACCTCTACATGCAGTTTTTAAGCTTCTTATGCCCTGTACACACGACCGGTTTTGCAGTTGGAAAAAACTCTGAAGGTTTTTCCAACGGAATTCCGACGGAATTATGCTCAAGCTGTCTTGCATGCACACGGTCACACCAAATTCCGACCGTCACGAACGCAGTGACGTACAACACGTACGACGGGACAAAACATACAACGTGTCGTATTTGCTTCAGAGCATGCCTCATTTTTGGTACGTCAGAACAGCATACAGACGAGCGGTTTTCCCGATAGGAATTTGTTCCTTCGGAAAAATATAGAACATGTTCTCTATCTAAGACCGTCTGAATTTTCGACGTAAAAAGTCTGGTGGAGCATACACACGGTCGGAATATACGATGAAAAGCTCCCATCAGACTTTTTCTGTCGGAAATTCCTACTGTGTGTACGGGGCATTAGATGTAAATGGATATTGGATTAAAGTATTGTTGGTTTTACTTACACTGACCTGGCGCCCTGTTTTTCTCCTTTTTATCTCTGTTTCTGAGGGAATCCCAAACCTCAATAAGGAGCTGCCAGCTTGTATATGTCCTGTCCTGTTACCACCTGCTGCCTTTTTTTCACATTGTGGTTCTTACCTATTCATGGACTAGTTGAACTTGAATCATTGTATAGTACTTTTCATTTTCTGTTTTTAATAGTTTGCATTATTTTTTGTTAATTTTACTGCTAATTCAGTATATATTATATATACATATACCATCCTATGTCAGTGAGCGCTGACTCACTCCCATTTTAGTTGGTGAATTGTATATATATATATATATATATATATATATATATATATATATATATATATATACCGGTGTGTGTGTGTGTGTGTGTGTGTGTATATGTATATGTATATATATATATACACACACACACACATACACTGTATATATGTGTATATATACACACTGTATATACGTGTGTGTGTGTGTATATATTTATTTATTTATTTATTTTTACATACTGTCACCAGTCCCTGATCACCACTATGCCAGTTTTTTAATGATCCTGTACTGCACTAGTGGCAGTATGTAAAAAATGTACAAAAAATTGTGAAAAAAAAATGTATATCTTCATTTTCCAAAAAAAAGAGACAAAAAAAAATGTAACATCAAAACAACGTACCATGCCTCTTAGTAAACACCTTGGACTGTCTACTTTCCAAAAATGGGTCAATTGGGGGTTATTTGTACTGTCCTGGCATTTTCAGACCTCAAGAAATGAGATAGACCATCAGTATATTCTAATATATACACCATAGTTTGTGGACTCTATAACTCTACTACAGACTAAATAATAAACACTGATTTGGGTTATTTTCACCAAATAAATGTATTAGAATACAGTTTGGTCTACATTTATGAAGAAAGATTATTTATTTGCAAAATGTTATAACAGAAAGGAAGAAAAAAGTTTTATTTGTTTTATTTCATTTTCAGTATATTTTCATTTATTTAGCAAAAAAATAAAAATACCCAGTGGTGATTAAATACAACCGAAAGAAAGCTCTATTTGTGTGAAAAAAATGAGAAAAATTTCATATGGGTACAGTGTTGTATGATCGTGCAGTTGTCATTCAAACTGTGACAGTGCTGAAAGCTGAAAATTGGCCTGGGCAGAAATGGGGTAAAAGTGTCCGGAATTGAAGTGGTTAAAAGTGGTGATTGCCATTACACCTATGAATTTCTGATTATTTTATTATGAATCTCCCATGTTTGTAATTTTCTCTTTCTTGTTATCATATGTCTTTTCTTATGTAAACTTCAATAAAAATATTGAACAAGAAAAGTGGTGATTGCCTGGCTGTCTTGCAGATCTGTTGGCTTCCACATTTTCTGAGACCTCGTCCTGGAACAAGTACTGTATGTAGATCAAGAGATCTGACTTCTCTTTTACTTTGTCTACTTGTTCTAGGTTAGCGACTGGGAAAAACATCAAAGCCAGATTACCAGTATGGCAAGTCAGGCATTTTCCTTTTACAAAAAGATCAGTGTCATCTACATTTCTCCCAGGTTTCCTTTCATTTTTGGTATGGACAAAGTCCCTTTCAAAGTTTATTAGAGATGCCTTGGGGCTACCATTGCTAGTCACATTCTTAACCACTTGTCTACTGGGCACTTATACCCCCTTCCTGCCCAGACCAATTTTCAGTGCTCTCACACTTTGAATGACAATTACTCAGTCATGCAGCACTGTACTCATGTGAAAGTTTTGTCCTTTTTTCACACAAATAGAGCTTTCTTTTGGTGGTATTTAAACACTTTTTTTTAAATTTTTTGCTCCATAAATAAAAAAAGACAAAAAATTGTACATTTTGTAAAAGAATACATTTTTCTTCATTTTGGTTATAACATTTTGCAAATTAGTATTATATCTTCATACATTTTGGCCAAATTTTATACTGTTACATGTCTTTGGTAAAAATAACCCGAATCAGTATATATTATTTTGTCTTTGTGAAAGCTATAGTCTACAAGTTATGGTTCCAATCATTGAAAATTGATCACACCTGATTACACCTTATGTACTGACAGCCTCATCTCATTTCCTATGACACTAAGGCCCCTTTCACACTGGGGCGGTTTGCAGGTGCTATTGCGCTAAAAATAGCACCTGCAAACCAACCTAAAACTGCCGCTGCTGTGTCTCCAGTGTGAAAGCCCAAGGGCTTTTACACTGGAGTGGTGCGCTGGCAGGAGGGAAAAAAAAACTCCTGCAAACAGCATTTTTGGATCTTTGGAGCAGTCAATGGGCTCCTTCCCATTGAAATCAATGGGGCAGCGCGGCTATACCACCGGCATAGCGCTGCAGTAGCGACGCTTTGCTGGCGGTTTAAACCCTTTTTCAGCTGCTAGCGGGGGTTAAAACTGTCTAAATACCGCCGCTAAAACGACGGTAAAGCGCCGCTAAAAATAGCGGCGTTTTACTGCCGACGCCCCCACCACCACAATGTGAAAGGGGCCTAATGGCAAGAAAATCGGGTGAAAATTTATGTTCTGCTAACGATCGGCCGATTTTCTACTTGTTGATGCCCAGCAAGTAATACCCGATATCGATATTGAATGAATGAAAAAGGCCGATTGAAAAAAATGGAAAAATTGTGTTGTATCGTTTGCAAACGAACAATATTTTATTCATTGATGTGAAGGTCGTCAGTAAAAAAAACTTATGAACATTATCACGCATGAACGGAAATAATCGATGACCCGGAAGCAGTGTTCAAGAACAATGTTTCGTAAACACAAATGAAAAATTCTAAATAAACATAACAGAAATGTGAGCAAAAGTATATAATAGAATATAAAAAAAAAAATGTAAAATTAAATAAAGCTTTAGCCACTTACAGGCCGGAAGATTTTCCTGCTTAATGACCCCGCCATTTTTTGGCAATAAGGCCATGAGTCGCTTTAACTGACAATTGCGCGGTCGTGCGACATTGTACCCGAACAAAATTGAAGTCCTTTTTTTCCCACAAATAGAGCTTTATTTTGGTAGTATTTGATCACCTCTGTGTTTTTTATTTTTTGCACTACAAACGAAAAAAAGCGACAATTTAAAAAAAACAAAACAATATTTTTAAAATTTTGCTATAATAAATATCCCCAAAAATGTTTTTAGAAAACAAATTTCTTCATCAGTTTAGGCCAATATATATTCTTCTACATATTTTTGGTAAAAAAATTCCAATAAGCATACAGTGGGGCAAAAAAGTATTTAGTCAGCCACCAATTGTGCAAGTTCTCCCACTTAAAAAGATGAGAGGCCTGTAATTGTCATCATAGGTATACCTCAACTACGAGAGACAAAATGTGGAAACAAATCCAGACAATCACATTGTCTGTCTGATTTTTGAAAGAATTTATTTGCAAATTATGGTGGAAAATAAGTATTTGGTCAATATCAAAAGTTCATATCAATACTTTGTTATATATCCTTTGTTGGCAATGACAGAGGTCAAACGTTTTCTGTAAGTCTTCACAAGGTTGTCACACACTGTTGCTGGTATGTTGGCCCATTCCTCCATGCAGATTTCCTCTACAGCAGTGATGTTTTGGGGCTGTCGCTGGGCAACACGGACTTTCAACTCCCTCCAAAGGTTTTCAATGGGGTTGAGATCTGGAGACTGGCTAGGCCATTCCAGGACCTTGAAATGCTTCTTACGAAGCCACTCCTTCGTTGCCCGGGCTCGTGTTTGAGATCATTGTCATGCTGAAAGACCCAGCCACGTTTCATCTTCAATGCCCTTGCTGATGGGAGGAGGTTTGCTCTCAAAATCTCACAATACATGGCCCCATTCATTCTTTCATGTACATGGATCAGTCGTCCTGTTCCCTTTGCAGAGAAACAGCCCCAAAGCATGATGTTGCCACCCCCATACTTCACATTAGG
This sequence comes from Lithobates clamitans, assembly GCA_037952925.1. Taxonomy (NCBI): domain Eukaryota; kingdom Metazoa; phylum Chordata; class Amphibia; order Anura; family Ranidae; genus Lithobates; species Lithobates clamitans. The sequence goes on from JBBGZY010000342.1 coordinate 2,410,730, forward strand.
TATGGTGTTCTTTGGTTGCAACTCAGCATTCCCTCTTCTCCAAACACGACGAGTTGTGTTTCTACCAAACAGTTCTAGTTTGGTTTCATCTGACCATATGACATTCTCCCAATCCTCTTCTGGATCATCCAAATGCTCTCAAGCAAACTTCAGACGGGCCCGGACATGTACTGGCTTAAGCAGGGGGACACGTCTGGCACTGCAGGATCTGAGTCCCTGGCAGCGTAGTGTCTTACTGATGGTATAACCAAAAAAAGCGGGAAGAAAAACCAGGTCCCACTCTATACACCCCTGGTGATAGGAAAAATTATGTACCTATATAACTCTTGCCTGAGTATGGCAATGTTGCTATAGCCGAAGAACACGGCATATACTAAAGAGGAGTTGACCCCAGTCAAACTGCTGGGGTCAAAAAGTGGCTACTTAAGCAACAACAAGTCAACACCTGGGCATGTATATAAAAATGTCAAAATTTATTGCTGAATTAAAAGACCTGCTTCAACATGTATAGACTGCATAAATATGCAAATTACTGATTTGTACACACTATATGCACTGCCAAATGCTTGCGAAAGGAACTAACTTGGCGTGCGAGACAGAAATGGAACACACACCAGACAAAAAGAAAAAGCCACTGACATAAACAAACAGAAAACAACAGACACACATATAAAAACAACCACAGCACAAACGGTCCGGACACCGGCTAACCACTCATAGTGAAACCGAAATGCGATAAGGACGCATGGAGTATACTCAACACTGTTGAATCAGAAAAGGGTATACGGTGACCCCCAAAGGCTAAAATCCCAAAGGGATATTTTCAGTGTCACTATGAATGGCCCCCCAGGGGTGGCACAAGCATGATCATGGAAGTATAAACTGTTGTGGGATATGCACATAGGATTGGCTGGATGATATTGCCACAGGGATGTTGAGAAACTGCTGTATATGATTGATCATCTAGCAAGTCGCATGTAACAGTTCAACCCTGTGATCTTGGACATGAGCGTGATAATAGATTCACTAATTCATATGGTGTTGTCACAGTGGACAGTCACTCGGAATAGCTGTCCAAGAATTCAGATGATCCATACATTCATCTTCCTATAGAAGCATTAAAGTCATTAGTGCTGGCATATGCCATGGCAGCAGGCACACTTGGCCAAATGAAATGGGGATGGGATAGGAGGTAAAGGATGGAGAGAATGAATAAAGTTTTGATTACGTTACCACCTTGTGGGTCAGCATGAATTAGTCGCTGTGTCAATGCCTTAATCAAGGTTTTCATGTATCCGTCCTCTTCTGGCTACTTCCATGTGATGAGACGATCTCCTCTTGTCACTATGTAGCCATAGAATTGCCCGGGACTAATGGGACCAAACATGCGTGACACTTAGTTGGACGGTGGAAGCGTCTGCCTCTCCTATCTTCTCCTATCCTACGTCTCCATTCCCATAGCGATGAGCGTGTCGTCCGGCCGGCGTCACATGACCGCTGTGACGTCAACGCATTTCGCTTAACCAATCAGCGTAGCTTCATCTGGACTAGGCGTGGTTGGGGGCTGTCACTCCCTTTTATTCATCAAGTCATTCTGACAGCTCCGCCCAGGTTGTTATTCACATCGTAAGCCCATTCCGTGGCTTCGCTTTCAGACTGGAATGGTTCAATTAACGTGAAGTTGTTTACATGCATTTGTTCTCCTCTTGCTCTTTCGCGGTGTCGATACTATAATAAACCTGATAGTTCTAGATATTTTTCTAATTTATAAGCCTCTAATCCTGAATTAGTGGGGTCAAAGATGTCTAGAGCTACAACAGCCTATTTTCTGCATTTACATTTTATTCCTAGGTACACAACCTGAACAAAAAGGTCAGTTAGACCGTTCCCTCTACCATATTTAAAGAAACAGACTACCAGTGACATACATGATGACAAGACTAAACACATACAGAAAAAATGTATATATGGGCAAGATAGGATAGGATAGAAAAAGTCAAAAGAGGATTCTAATAAACTGACTAGAGATTAGAGTTAAATTTAGGGGAGTGGAAGATGGTGGAGCCTGCAGCTAAAAAGAGTGCATCATTCCTCTCATCATAGTGCACCCTTAATCAGCTGTAGGCTAATTCACTGAACCATCAATTTAGGTTCAGTAACAGGTAATTTGTTCTGGTTAGCCCTAGTAGGGATAGATATACTAAGTATCTAGATGTTTTACATCCACCAAGGGTCCTATTGGGGATTCAGGTGAACATCAACGCCCTCCACACATACATACAGTCACGGCCCCATGATGAGTACCCCTCGGTTGATCAAGTGTCGTCATCAAATGAGTGGGGGTTTTCATCACCCATGAAGGCCGTGGCCACAGGCCCTGCGAGGACGGACATGCCCGTCAACTTCTATGACACTAGGGCTCCAGAAAGGTCTGTAAATTCAGCTCAGTGTTGAGTCCCCGAGGAGTGAGGGACCCCAACCGATAGATCCACCTCTTCTCCTTCTGTAGGAGAATGCGGTTGAAGTCCCCCCTCCTCGGCGACAATTTAAGTGCATAAATGCCCTTTACCTTTAGGCCATCTGGTCTGCCCCCGTGGCACAAGGCAAAATGCTTTGCTTTATGCAGTCTATACATGTTGAAGCAGGTCTTTTAATTCAGCAATACATTTTGACATTTTTATATACATGCCCAGGTGTTGACTTGTTGTTGCTTAAGTAGCCACTTTTTGACCCCAGCAGTTTGACTGGGGCCAACTCCTCTTTAGTATATGTCTTACTGATGGTAGCCTTTGTTACGTTAGTCCCAGCTCTCTGCAGGTCATTCACTAGGTCCCTCCGTGTGGTTCTGGGATTTTTGCTCACCGTTCTTGTGATCATTTTGACCCCACGGGGTGAGATCTTGCGTGGAGCCCCAGATCGAGGGAGATTATCAGTGGTCTTGTATGTCTTCCATTTTCTAATTATTGCTCCCACAGTTGATTTCTTCACACCAAGCTGCTTGCCTATTGCAGATTCAGTCTTCCCAGCCTGGTGCAGGTCTACAATTTTGTTTTTGGTGTCCTTCGACGGCTCTTTGGTCTTCACTATAGTGGAGTTTGGAGTGTGACTGTTTGAGGTTGTAGACAGGTGTCTTTTATACTGATAACAGGTGCCATTAATACAGGTAATGAGTGGAGGACAGAGGATCCTCTTAAAGGAGAAGATACAGGTCTGTGAGAGCCAGAAATCTTGCTTGTTTTTAGGTGACCAAATACTTATTTTCCACCATAATTTTCAAATAAATTCTTTTAAAAATCAGACAATGTGATTGTCTGGATTTGTTTCCACATTTTGTCTCTCATAGTTGAGGTATACCTATGATGACAATTACAGGCCTCTCTCATATTTTTAAGTGGGAGAACTTGCACAACTGGTGGCTGACTAAATACTTTTTTGCCCCACTGTATATTGATTGGTTTATGCAAAAGTTATAGCGTCTACAAACTATAGTAAAGATTTATGTCAATTTTATTATTTTTATCTTTTTACTAGTAATGGCGGTGATCTGCAGTTTAGCGGTACTGCGACATTGCGTCAGACAGATCGGACACTTTTGACACATGTTTGGGACCATTGACATTTATACAGACATCAGTGCTATAAAAATGCACTGATTACTGTGTAAATGTCACTGGTAGGGAAGGGGTTAACACCAGGGGTGATCAAGGGGTTAAAGCTGTTCCCTAGTTAGTGTTTTTTACTGTGGGCGGATGTGACTGACTGGGGAAGGAGACAAATGATCTGTCTCCTCTCCCCTGACAGAACAGGGATTTGTGTGTTTACTTCCATATTAATAGTTGTTATTTTTAGGTTATAAAACATTAGGATAGTTTCTTTTTAATGCCACACATTGCAAATCGCACAATATAAAACATCACAACCATTAAATTCTAACTAGACATTGTTGAAGATATCAACACAGTCCTTCAGTTGTCTCTCTTGCATAGCTGAATCTTGCATGTCTTCCATTAATTCACAACATTTCAGCAGCTCAACAGTGATATTGGCTGCAGTAGCACTATCCAACTCATGATCTAATTAAAAAAGGAAGAATTTGGTGGTGGTATATTATAAAATATACATGTTGTATATTATTGTAATGTTTCTGTGAGATACTTACGAGTGCTTGATACTGAGGGGTTGATTTACTAAAACTGGAGTGTGCAAAATCTGGTGCAGCTGTGCCTGGTAGCCAATCAGCTTCTAACTTCAATTAAGCTTTGACAAAAAAA